>CM077153.1:33336671-33939509 GCA_039583875.1 Platanthera guangdongensis | reverse complement strand
TCCCCCCATATTTTGGTGGGTGGTCTTTACAGAGCATGTTAGGGCTCTGATAAAAGTTTCATCTCCTTTGAAGATGTTTTGATTAGGTTTTATCCACCCCAGGTTGAACCTTCTAGGGTTAATAGGTCAAAGCACCCCTGGGGTTTTGAGTGGTTCAAATCACCTAAACAGAGGCTGATATTTTGTCCACTGACTCTATATGGTAATGACACACCCTCAACGTAATTTGGGGTGGTTTAGAGTAGGGTAGCCCTAGAACCCTAGGGTAGGTCCCTTATGGGGGATTTTAGGGTTTGAAGGTCATGGGGTCAAATGACCTTGGAATAACTTAAAATTTGGTGGAGAGGACCATAAGGTTAGTATAGTACTCTGGTTAAAATTTTAGGGAATTTGGAAGCCTTAACCCCCCTCAAAACCCTACCCCAGTATTAGGGCACCAACCTAATTTGGAGTATTAGGCTACCAAATCACTTTAAAATCACTTGAAATTGGGCAAGGACAGTTCTATGGTAGAAATATTCCTAAATTAATTTTGGTGGGATTTTTGGGCCATTAAAATCAGTACTTCCTTTTCAACCATAGATGTGCCCTTTAAATTTACTATGTTGATAGTGAAGTTTTTGTTTATTGGAAAATTGTAAAACTTGGAATAGGATATTATATATAATGATAGAGCCCTCTGTATTTTTGTTTAAATTTTTAGATGTCTGTTTCAAGTACTTGCTTCATTAAATTATGATTTGTGGTTTATGATCAAAAATAGAAACAGAGCCACAATATTATCAAAAAAATTATGAAATTAGGTCAGAGAGTGCTTTTGACCATTATTATTGTCCTGTAATTTTCCCATGATTTTTAGATGGATAAACCAGTACTTACTTCACAAGTCTGTAAATTTGGAAGTTTACATTTAATTAGATTTAGAGCCCTTCATTTGTGATAAAATTGTAAAACTTGGCTACTGTGGATTTTAGATATTAATAAGACTTGTGGAATTTTATTATATTATTAGATGAGTTTTTACAGTACTTGCTTCATTAACAAAGATTATGGAATTAATGGTTATAAATTAAATTAGGGGTTACTATTCACTATAAAAATTATGAGACTACTTCTAGGGTGTTTTTAGGCTATGATAGTCCTACTGGAGTTTTATTATAATTTTTAGAATAATATTGCTGGCCTTTTATCTGTAGATGATGTTATTGACCTTAAGTTCTAAATTACGAAGGTAGGTCTAATCACCTATGAAAATTCTCAAACCTTGGATTTACTGTTTAAATGTCACTAGTATTTATCATAATTTTTTGTGTATTGTTTCCTGACTTTGGAGAGCACTTCATGTTCAAAGTAGGGCAATTGGAGTCTAGGATTAATTAATTAAGTGCCCACTTAATTAGGAAAATTATGAGACTCTGGATTAGTCTTAATAAGTCATGATAGACTCCCAGTAATTATTATGGATCTACAGGAAGAGTAAATTAGGGTACCCCCTAATGAGAGCACATGTAACTTAGCATAGTTTGCATATAGTGGATAAGTCAGAGATAAGTTAACTCGGAGAGCTCAAACACACTTAGGGTATTCACACTGAAATAAAAGAGAGGTTTGATCAAGGTAGAAATTAATAACATTAAGTGCCTTGGCAAGAGAACTTTGGGCTTCATCCCATTGTAGTTCCTAGTACCGCTGCGAGCCCCTCACCGGGTAGACTTCGGGAAGTCCAGGGTTAACCTTAAACCTTAGGAATAATATGGGCAAGAGTAACCCTAATAATAGTTTCACCTTACACTCACACTTGTACACGTAGGGAGATAAATTAGTAGTGAAGGATAGCGTAGGCCCATGGCCTAAGGGCTTACTGGTAGAGTTAAATGGACTCGGTATTGATTTGGAAGTCCGGGGAGCTGGATGCTCGGGGACTGGAAAAAAAAGAGAGACTTGATTAGTCTAGGAGCCGTGGGCTCGGGAACATGGTGAACTAGTAGGCTCAGGTATTTTAATTAGATACAAACTATCATGGTTGCATGTGCATAACAGTGGTGGGTCCTCGGTATTGGACGATCGAAACACACCGTCGTCGGTACGTTGACTCGGGGAGACTAGCGGTTTGCTAGGAATAGTACGGGAACGTACGAGAGGGGCTAGATTGTGTAGTGTGTTTACCAATCTAGGAGTGGAGAGGCCCAACCCACTGTCTCCGTTTTGCCACGGCGGAGGCTCCTGAGAGTTTAACTAACCAAAAAGGGGAACTAAAGGTCTGTGCGCATAGAGTCGTGTGTGTGAGTTGCACTCGCATGTACATACCATAGCATACTTGCACGTCATAGCATAGTCATTTCATTTAACCCTGACACCTATCGTATAAATGGTTATGGGACGTTTTATACGATAGGCCCTGCAAAACGACCCCTTGGTCTATAGGGGTAATTCCTATAAATCAAGGTTATATTTCTTGTTGCTCTTACTTTCACTTTTTATTGCTTCTTTTTGCTACTCCTTTCTGTTTACTTTTGATGCATACTTGTTCACTCATGTTTAATTTTTGTGATACCCCTGCCATACTTATTATTTTAATCCTTAGGGTAGATGTCACCTGCTTGATTACGCCTTGCTTTTGGTCCTCCTTTTCACCCTTTTCCGCCGGTGCCTAGGAGCCACGGGTAGAGGGGTGGGGATTGTTGACTGAGTCTAGTTTGACTGACGGTCGTTTGACCACCATATTTTAGGTGCTCGCGATGGGAGACAGGGAACAGCCGCAGGAGACGCAACACCAGCAGGTACGGTGCAGATGGAGATGGGCCAGTGTAGCTCGGGTGGACAGGCATCCGGATCCGTGAGTGGATTCGAGTATTAGTAGTTTTACTTTTATGAGTGGATTGTAGTGAGGTTATCATGTACCGGGCTTAAGCCCGTATTTACTTTCTGGTGTTGGTACCTAGACTTTCTTCTGGTGTTGACTTGATTTATTGCATGATTTCCTCCTTTATACTATTGTGGACTTGGATGCTTACACTTTCATTCATTATACATTCTGTCGATGGTGATCGAGATGGCCGGCAGAATCGGCGTTTTGTGATACCGATCATCCCGGTGGATGATGTCACCGCAAAAACGGCGGTTCTGGGCCTAAGACCCCGGTGGATGTTGCAAAAAAAAAAATGGGGTCTTACAAGTGGTATCAAAGCATTAGCTCGATCCGACAGAATGTAGTCCACAAAACATGGGACACCCCGCGCGGGCTTAGTTTGAGGACAAACTAGCAGCGGAAGCAATGGTGTGCCCATGGGAGGAATCACGTGCAATACTTACCAGTAACAAAGAGTTTTAGGTCAACTTACTAAACTTAAGACCATCTTTTGTAGGGTGTAACGAATCCTCCCCTGCCGCAGGGGACACCTCCGGCCCCGAATGTGACTCCACCCCCGCCGGCTCCGACCCCGTTACAGCAGACGGAGCTGGGACAAACTTTGACGGCCATCTTGGAGTTCTTTAGGGCACAATAGGCTCCGGCTCCTCAGCCGAACCCCGGAGCAAACTGGTTGAGTGCATTCCGAGGCCTTGCCCCACCATCATACTTGGGGACGGAGACGGCAGTGCGCACGGAGGAGTGGCTAGATATTATGTACGAGATGTTGGTGGGAATACAGTGCCGGTGGACCTGGCAGTATCCTTGGTGGTTTCTTGTCTGGAGTCGCATGCAAAGAGGTGGTGGAAGTCGGTGATGGACACCACATATGCGGGAGTGGAGATCGCAGACATTACTTGGGAGGAGTTTAGGGCAGCACTACTGGAGCATTTTGTGCCGCAGTCCGCAAGGGACGAATTGGAGGATAGATTCTTGCAGCTGAAGCAAGGGAACAAGACAGTGCTGGAATATCACCGGGAGTTTACTCATTTGGCCAGGTTTGCAGATTCTTACAAGCTGGATGAAGTGGGTTACGCCAAGAGATTCTACAAGGGCCTCCGTGATGACCTGAGGCAGGCCCTCTTGTTCGTGTCCGATGGTATCATGGCCAGGATCTTGGAGATGGCCAAGAAGCTGGAGGCGGACCAGCTTGTAGTCCGGGGCAGGAAGAGACATGGGGATGATGCAGTGCTAGGAGGGAGAAGGGACCCGCAGAGAGGTCGGGTCATGGGAGAGAGAAGGAACGGGGATCAAGCCCATCAGGAGGAAGGGCAAGAGCTAAGGGAGCAGGCAGTGCTGACTCCGCAGCCGCTACAGATGAGGGAGGTGCCCAGGATAGGGCAAGGACCACCCCCACCACAGCTGTGCTATCACTGCCATCAGCCAGGGCACATTCGGACTAATTGCCCTATGAGGAATGGGGCCACACCTCCAGCACGAGGTGGCCCACCGGTTCACCAGATTGGAGGTCGTGGACGTGGACGCGGACGCGAATTTCAGGGCGGCGACCGCAGGCAGAATGGGGAGCAGATTTACGCTTTGGACCTAGCACAGCCCCGGAACCCGGACAGGGTTATTGCAGGTATGAGAGTAATTTAGTTTTGAATTTATTCCCTGCTCATATTAAGTATTGATAGAACTACTACACAAACCTAGGTTAGAAAACCTTACACCAAAGTTTTTTTTTTAAACTGATTTAGGAATGGTGATGGTGTGCAGCAAGCCTGCCCATACCCTGTTCGACACGGGGGCATCGCACAACTTTGTGTCGGAGGATTTCGTCAAGGATCTGGACCAGATTCGATATTATACGGGATTCTCCAGGAGGGTGCGTCGCCCCAATGGGATGGAGATCCAGTCCACAGAGAAGTGCCTCCTGGAGGTTACCATAGACGGGTTGACACTCGAGGCCCCGGCGATGATCCTGAGAATGCCGGACTTCGACCTTATCTTGGGCATGACATGGCTTGTCTGGAACCATGCCCAGATTGACTGCCCGGTGAGGAGGGTCGTGCTGAGCCACGGCGATACTTATGCGACATTCGAAGGTACTACTCCGGTTTCCCGCCGCCTGCTTTCATCTATTCAGGCCGTTAAGGCTCACATGCAAGGAGACGAGGTATATCAGGTATTATTCGAGATGACTGAGGAGAAGGACCTGATTGCTAGCATTCCGGTGGTTCGTGACTACGCCGATATTTTTTCGGATAAGCTGCCAGGACTGCCTCCACATAGGGAGAAGGACTTTCATATTCAGTTGGTACCAGGGGCTAAGCCGGTATCCAAGGCCCCTTATCGGATGGCCCCGAAGGAGTTGGCGGAGTTTCGGACACAGTTGCAGGAGCTGGTGGAAGCAGGATTTGTTAGGCCGAGCTCCTCATCATGGGGAGCTCCGGTCCTATTCGTGAAGAAGAAGGATGGCACTCTTCGCCTGTGCATCGACTATCGAGCACTAAACAGGCTGACCGTCCGAAATACCTATCCGCTCCCCAGGATAGACGAGTTGTTCGATCAGCTGGAGGGAGCCCATTATTTCTCGAAGCTGGACTTGAGGTCAGGCTACTACCAGCTGCGGATCCAGGAGGAGGATATTCCGAAGACGGCCTTTAGTAGCAGATATGGATTGTATGAGTTCATCGTGATGCCCTTCGGGCTCACGAATGCACCGTCGGCGTTTATGAGCCTCATGAACCGGGTCTTCGAGACTTATTTGGATGTGTTCGTCATAGTATTCATAGACGACATCCTTATCTATTCTAAGACGGAGGAGGAGCACACACGACATCTGGCACTGACCTTGGAGAGATTGCGGGAGCATCGCCTTTATGCGAAGTTCAGCAAGTGTCAGTTCTGGTTGAAGGAGGTGGCTTTCTTAGGCCACATTATCAGCGGAGCCGGGCTGGCGGTGGACCCGACAAATATTCAGGCAGTCAGGGATTGACCGCCGCTGAAGACGGCAACGGACGTGCGGAGTTTCCTGGGGCTTGCCGGTTATTACCGGAAATTCGTGGAGGGGTTTTCTCGGATCTCCCTTCCACTCACATCCTTGACGAAGAAGGATGTGCCCTTTGTGTGGACGCCACAGCGTGAGGCAGCCTTCCAGGAGCTGAAGGACCGACTCATCTCAGCCCCTATTCTGGCCCTTCCATCTGGGAAGGAAGGATTCCAGGTGTATACCGACGCATCATATCAGGGGATGGGAGCGGTGCTGATGCAGAACAGACACGTCATAGCTTATGCCTCCCGCCAGCTGAAGACCCATGAGAAGAACTATCCAGTGCATGACCTGGAGATGGGAGCAGTTGTATTCGCACTGAAGATATGACGACACTACCTTTATGGAGTCCACTGTGATATATACTCCGATCATAAGAACCTTAAGTACGTGGACACGCAGAAGGAACTGAACATCAGGCAGAGGCGGTGGGTGGAGTTTCTATCTGACTATCAGTATGAGATGCACTACCACCCGGGGAAGGCGAACGTGGTAGCGGATGCACTGAGTAGGAGAGCCGCCACAGCAGGAGCAGAGCCGCAGTTGATGTCTATGGAGCTGCTGCAGAAACTAGAGGACATGCACATTACTCTGGTGTCGTCTGACGATCCTGAGCTCTATGAGGAGTACTTGGCCGCGATGGGCGTTACCGATGACATCAGAGACCGAGTCAGAGAAGGACAGAGGCAAGATACCAAGTTAGAGCCCATCTTCCAAGCCCTGGAGGCAGGCACTGCAGGAGATTACACACTGAGGGACGACCTGGTGTGCTTCAGAGGACGGGTGTATATACCAGAGGGAGGCCAGATCCGGGAGGATATTATGACGGAGGCGCACTGCAGCCGGTATTTTGTGCACCCGGGGATCACAAAGATGACGGCTGATTTGAAGAAGACTATGTTCTGGCCGGGCATGAAGAAGGATGTCTCTTACTTCGTGACCCATTGTGAGGCATGTCAGCTAGTGAAGGCGGAGTGCAGGAACCCCGCAGGATTATTGCAGCCACTCCCGGTGCCGGAGTGGAAGTTTGATGACATACCATGGACTTCATACATGGGCTTCCCGGTCTCGGACAGGGAATGACTCGATCTGGGTAATCGTTGATCGGTTGACGAAGGTGGCTCGATTTATACCGATCAGGAAGGACGATTCAGTAGGAGTACTGGTGCGGAAGTTTGTGGAGCAGTTCATTCGTTATCATGGCGTGCCCAGGACGATAGTGTCAGATCGTGATGGGCGGTTTACATCCATGGAGTGGCGATCAGTTCAGGCATACTTGGGCACCCGATTGACTTTTAGCACAACATTCCACCCTCAGACGGACGGGCAGACAGAGCGCACAAATCGGACATTGGAAGACCTACTACGTTTGTGCATCCTAGATCGAGGAGAGCCATGGGAGAAGATGCTGCCACTGGTAGAGTTCTCATACAACAACAGTCATCAGGCCAGTATAGGTATGGCCCCCTACGAGGCCCTATATGGACGGAGGTGCAGGACTCCCCTGTCATGGTTACAAGATGAGGATCCGAAGGTCCTGGGCTCGGAATTTGTGGAGGACACCGAGGCCCAGGTGAGACTGATTCGAGATCGGATGTTAGAGGCGCAGAGCAGACATGCCAAATACTATGATGCACGACATCGTCAGGTGGAGTTTCAAGTAGGAGACAGAGTGTTTTTGAAGATATGACCGATGCACGGAGTCTCTCGAGTTCGTGGACGGAGGAAGAAGCTCGGCCCGAGGTACATGGGGCCCTACAGGATCCTAGAGCGGATCGGTCCCTTGGCATATAGGCTGGAGCTGCCACCAGAGCTGGAGGGCTTGCACGACGTATTCCACGTCTCCTCCCTCAGGAGGGCCCTATTACGGCCAGAGCAGCAGATAGACGCCACGGATGGGCCGGTAGCATCTGACCGGTCAGTACACATGGAGCCGGTCCGGATTGACGATACGAGTATGCGGGCCTTGCGCCGCAAGAAGTTCCCACTGGTCAAGGTTCTGTGGAGAAATCACGGCCATGAAGAGCACACTTGGGAGCCTCAGGACTTAATGCGCCAAAGATACCCGGAGCTCTTCACCTCAGGTAAACTCTAATCTAATTTTGGGATGTTACAATTTATTACCTTGGAAGAAACCCCGCAGGCCTAACCTGAATTTCGGGGATGAAATTTTTATTTTTATGTGTTGGGATTTGTAACATCCCCCAAACAGCCAGACCCCCGAGAGTAATTTTGTCATGACTAAGTCATGACAAAATCCAGGGAGCTTACAAACCCTTGTAGACCTAGGCAAAAAGGTGATAAAACACCATGGTCTACAAATAGTAAACCTTAAATACTCAACTTAGGGCTCCAACTCGACTCCTTAACCCCACCCCAACACCCCTAGGCCATCAAGGAGTCCAGAAGACCCATTGGGGCCAACCAAACAGGCCAAGTTGACCCAAGGTCAACCCTAACCCTAATTAGGGCAAAATGGTCAATTCCCCATCAAATGGCCCAACTGACCATCACATGTGGAAGTAGCTTCACTTTTAGGTCTAACACATCATAAAAGACTAATTAGACCAAAAAGCACCATCCTAGGGTCACCACGTGGCAAAATGACCAAAATACCCCTACTAGGTCAAAACGGTGATTTTCCATTAAACACCCCTATTGACCACCACAACTTCAAGTTGACCACACTCATGGGGTCATAACCTCATAAGGGACCCAATGGCACGAAAATTTCATGGTTCGGTCAACCCTAGGGCCCAGTTTGACCAAAAGTGAAACTAGGGCTAACTAGGTCATATTACTTGGACCTAGCCCAATCCCTTTGGGCTAGGCCCAATTTGAGTGGTCAACCAGCCTAGTAGGCTGATATTAAACATGGGAGGGAGTGAAAATTCGTTCATGGTGATTAGGAGAGAGAAATGGGGGTTTTCCCCAATTTTGAGGAGAGAGAAAGTGGCCATTCATGGCCATTAAGGTGACACACCCCTTGGCATCCCTCCATTACACTCTCATTCATCTTCTCTGATGAATTTGAGAAGTTTCCAGCCGTTTCTAGGTGCAATTAGGGCAGGGGGGATGTATAGGGTCGGCCATGGGAGGGGAGGTGAAGAGGCCATTAATGGCATATGTGATTAAAACCACTACCACCCACAATTAACCCCCCTATCACCTTCACAAACCTCTGAGCAGTGAAACCCCCCCCATTTCCCGTGAGTTTGGAGGTCTCCTTGCAAGAAATCGGATGGCACCCAAATCTTCGAGGAGGAGCAATGGCGGCCGGCGAATGGAGCAAAGGAACGCCCCAAATGAGGTCCGATCCTCTTCCCCTCTCCTAGTGCTAGATCTAGATCGATTTAGGTAGAGAAATCGGGCTCAATTGAGCCTGATTGAGAGCTTGAATTTTCGGATTTTTCATGGAAAATGGTGGTGTTGAGTTCGCCGGAAACCGCCGCCTCCGGCGGCATGGTCGCCGCCAAACGTTAGCCACCACCTCAACGGAGGTGGTGGTGGTGGTGGCCGGCCAGGGAGGTGGTCGGGGTGGCCGGAAAGTGGGCTGGAATGAGCTCCAGGTCGGGATAATCCCGTCCCTTGGCTGGAGCTTGAAGATGAGCAGCAGCCCTTGGATGCTGCTTCAAGATTCGTGCAAAACCTATTCTATTTATTGTTTTATTTTCTGTGATTATAATCGTAGTGCATAGAATTAATTTTTAAAAATACTTATGCCCCACTACAGAAAAAATGGTCAACATATAAAATGTAGCCCTTGATGTCTGTTTTAATGTAAAATTGATTTCACTCAATTTGGAGTCCTAGTCAGACCGCAACACTCATTTTGGTGAGGTCTACCCAAAGGGCTGTCCAGAGCTTAATTTAAGTGCCCACTCCAAACCAGACATCCAAATAATCTGAAATTTGGGGAATGGGCTATTTTTAACTATATCTAGGACATATCCAAAAATCAGAATTTTTGGGAAATAGTTTTCTATAGTTTTTAGAAAAATTTAATAAATCAAGTATAAATTAATTAGGTGTCATAAACACCTCAAAATCCCCCCATATTTTGGTGGGTGGTCTTACAGAGCATGTTAGGGCTCTGATAAAAGTTTCATCTCCTTTGAAGATGTTTTGATTAGGTTTTATCCAACCCCAGGTTGACCCTTCTAGGGTTAATTAGGTCAAAGCACCCCTTGGGGTTTTGAGTGGTCAAATCACCTCAACAGAGGCTGATATTTTGTCCACTGACTCTATATGGTATGACACACCCTCCAATGTAATTTGGGGTGGTTTAGAGTAGGGTAGCCCTAGAACCCTAGGGTAGGTCCCTTAATGGGGAGTTTTAGGGTTTGAAGGTCATGGGGTCAAATGACCTTGGAATAACTTAAACTTTGGTGGAGAGGACCATAAGGTTAGTATAGTACTCTGGTTAAACTTTTAGGGAATTTGGAAGCTTTAAACCCCCTCAAAACCCTAACCCTAGTTTAGGGCACCAAACCTAATTTGGAGTATTAGGCTACCAAATCACTTTAAAATCACTTGAAATTGGACAGGGACAGTTCTATGGTAGAAATATTCCTAAATTAATTTTGGTGGGATTTTTGGGCCATTAAAATCAGTACTTCCTTTTCAACCATAGATGTGCCCTTTAAATTTACTATGTTGATAGTGAAGTTTTTGTTTATTGGAAAATTGTGAAACCTTGGAATAGGATATTATATATAATGATAGAGCCCTCTGTATTTTGTTTAAATTTTTAGATGTCTGTTTCAAGTACTTGCTTCATTAAATTATGATTTGTGGTTTATGATCAAAAATAGAAACAGAGCCACAATATTATCAAAAAAATTATGAAATTAGGTCAGAGAGTGCTTTTGACCATTATTATTGTCCTGTAATTTTCCCATGATTTTTAGATGGATAAAACTAGTACTTACTTCACAAGTCTGTAAATTTGGAAGTTTACATTTAATTAGATTTAGAGCCCTTCATTTGTGATAAAAATTGTAAAACTTGGCTACTGTGGATTTTAGATATTAATAAGACTTGTGGAATTTTATTATAATTATTAGATGAGTTTTTACAGTACTTGCTTCATTAACCAAAGATTATGGAATTAATGGTTATAAATTAAATTAGGGGTTACTATTCACTATAAAAATTATGAGACTACTTCTAGGGTGTTTTTAGGCTATGATAGTCCTACTGGAGTTTTATTATAATTTTTAGAATAATATTGCTGGCCTTTTTATCTGTAGATGATGTTATTGACCTTAAGTTCTAAATTACGAAAGGTAGGTCTAATCACCTATGAAAATTCTCAAACCTTGGATTTACTGTTTAAATGTCACTTAGTATTTATCATAATTTTTTTGTGATTTTTTCCTGACTTTGGAGAGCACTTCATGTTCAAAGTAGGGCAATTGGAGTCTAGGATTAATTAAATTAAGTGCCCACTTAATTAGGAAAATTATGAGACTCTGGATTTAGTCTTAATAAGTCATGATAGACTCCCAGTAATTATTATGGATCTACAGGAAGAGTAATTAGGGTACCCCCTAATGAGAGCACCATGTAACTTAGCATAGTTTGCATATAGTGGATAAGTCAGAGATAAGTTAACTCGGAGAGCTCAAACACACTTAGGGTATTCACACTGAAATAAAAGAGAGGTTTGATCAAGGGTAGAAATTAATAACATTAAGTGCCTTGGCAAGAGAACTTTGGGCTTCATCCCATTGTAGTTCCTAGTACCGCTGCGAGCCCCTCACCGGGTAGACTTCGGGAAGTCCAGGGTTAACCTTAAACCTTAGGAATAATATGGGCAAGAGTAACCCTAATAATAGTTTCACCTTACACTCACACTTGTACACGTAGGGAGATAAATTAGTAGTGAAGGGATAGCGTAGGCCCATGGCCTAAGGGCTTACTGGTAGAGTTAAATGGACTCGGTATTGATTTGGAAGTCCGGGGAGCTGGATGCTCGGGGACTTGGAAAAAAAAAGAGAGACTTGATTAGTCTAGGGAGCCGTGGGCTCGGGAACATGGTGAACTAGTAGGCTCAGTATTTTAATTAGATACAAACTATCATGGTTGCATGTGCATAACAGTGGTGGGTCCTCAGTATTGGACGATCGAACACACCGTCGTCGGTACGTTGACTCGGGGAGACTAGCTGGTTTGCTAGGAATAGTACGGGAACGTACGAGAGGTGCTAGATTGTGTAGTGTGTTTACCAATCTAGGAGTGGAGAGGCCCAACCCACTGTCTCCGTTTTGCCACGGCGGAGGCTCCTGAGAGTTTAACTAACTCCAAAAAGGGGAACTAAAGGTCTGTGCGCATAGAGTCGTGTGTGTGAGTTGCACTCGCATGTACATACCATAGCATACTTGCACGTCATAGCATAGTCATTTCATTTAACCCCTGACACCTATCGTATAAAATGGTATGGGACGTTTTATACGATAGGCCCTGCAAAACGACCCCTTGGTCTATAGGGGTAATTCCTATAAATCAATGGTTATATTTCTTGTTGCTCTTACTTTCACTTTTTTTTGCTTCTTTTTGCTACTCCTTTCTGTTTACTTTTGATGCATACTTGTTCACTCATGTTTAATTTCTGTGATACCCATGCCATACTTTATTATTTTAATCCTTAGGGTAGATGTCACCTGTTTGATTACGCCTTGCTTTTGGTCCTCCTTTTCACCCTTTTCCGCCCGGTGCCTAGGAGCCACGGGTAGAGGGGTGTGGGATTGTTGACTGAGTCTAGTTTGACTGACGGTCGTTTGACCACCATATTTTAGGTGCTCCGGATGGGAGACAGGGAACAGCCGCAGGAGACGCAACACCAGCAGGGTACGGTGCAGATGGAGATGGGCCAGTGTAGCTCGGGTGGACAGGCATCCAGATCCGTGAGTGGAGTCGAGTATTAGTAGTTTTACTTTTATGAGTGGATTGTAGTGAGGTTATCATGTACCGGGCTTAAGCCCGTATTTACTTTATGGTGTTGGTACCTAGACTTTCTTCTGGTGTTGACTTGATTTATTGCATGATTTCCTCCTTTATACTATTGTGGACTTGGATGCTTACACTTTCATTCATTATACATTCTGTCGATGGTGATCGAGATGGCCGGCAGAATCGGCGTTTTGTGGTACCGATCATCCCGGTGGATGATGTCACCGCAAAAACGGCGGTTCTGGGCCTAAGACCCCGGTGGATGTTGCAAAAAAAAGGGGTCTTACACAGTGTTTACTGCCTCAGCCCAGAAATATTCTGGGAGAGAAGTGTCACTCAATAGAGTTCTACCAGCCTTAATCAGTGTTCTATTCTTCCTTTCAGCAATACCATTTTGCTGTGGTGTTCTAGGTGAGAAAAATTCTTGGAAAATCCCAAATTCTTCACACAGTCTTATCATACTCTCAGATTGAAATTCAGTGCCATGGTCACTTCTGATTTTGACCACTATACTGTCCAGTTCATTCTGAATTTGTTTGACAAAACTATATAAAACACTTGGGGTTTCATATTTTTGTCTCAGAAAGAACACCCATAAATATCTAGAATAGTCATCTACCACCACAAAAGTGTAGACCTTCCTACCTAGACTATGAACTGGCATAGGACCGAATAGATCCATATGCAAGAGGTATATACACCTCACTGAATCCTTGTTTTCAAGGCTATGAAAGATGGATTTGATCTGCTTGCCTTTTTGACAAGCTGAGCATATCCCATCCTTTATACACTTAACTTGAGGACCATTCCTCACTAACTCTTTACTAAAGAGTTAGCCAATAGTCTTGTAGTTAAGATGGGCCAGCCTCTTGTACCATTTAACACAATGAGAGGCTCTCTCATCAGCTATAAGACAAATATGAGAAACATTGTTCTCACACTCAAAGTTAAGACAGTACACATTTCTTTTTCTATATCCTGTCAATATGACCTTTGATCACTTGACCTTTTGATATGACATCCATTCTTAATAAATAAAATGTCATATCCTAAATCACTCAGCTGACTTATTGTTGGGTATTGTATCCACAATGTACCTGATTTGAAGAAGCCCCTGGACAAGCTAAGGTCAATAGACTATGTATTTGATAACCTTTTTCAAGTTGTACTTGCAGTTTCTCCACGCTAAGTGCACACCAATGTCAGGGTGCAGTAGGTCAATATACACGGATCTGCACGACGTAATCCCTCGTTGAGCAGATCAGTGTGTTGGCCTATGTGTACTCTCTCTATTGGAGTGCACTTACTTTCAAGTACAGGGCCGCTCATATGCAAGAGAAGACAAGGAGCATGGAGGATCAAGGAGCAGCTCCTAGGTGGAAGACGAAAAATCGTCCAAGGCAAATTCGACGAGAATCACCAAGTGATTCTCGCCGAATCGGCGAGAATCACTTGGTGATTCTCGCCGAATCGACGAGAATATCAATGATTCTCGCCGACTCCTTCTGGCCATCTCAATATGGTGCCAAGTAAGATTCGGCGAGAATCGCTTGTAATTCCCGCCGAACCAATGGTCATGCAGCCCATGAATACAAGTTGAATTCGTTGAGAATCGACAAGTAATTCGATGAGAATCACAATCGATTCTCGACGAATCGTCGAGAATCACTTGATGATTCTCACCGATTCATCGAGAATCGTCTGCGATTCTCGCCGATTTTTCCTTGGCGTTTTCTCAGTTAATTTCCTGAACCGGATTCTGCCGCTGTTTAATATCTGGACCGGGACTTGGGGGCTACCTCTGTGGGTCCCACAAACGGTCTTATTGGGGTAGCTACAGTATAAATACATGGGTATTTTGAACAGTACAGACACAGAGAAAATACGCGAGCTCACGGAAACCCTAAAATCGCGAAATCCTTCCGCCGCCTCCGTCGCCGCTCGCGCAAGTCCGTCGCCGCCACCGATAGATCTTCTTCCCGATCTCCGGCGACAGTAGCTTAGCAAGGCTTGAGTCTCACGAGTCTATCTAGAGATCCTTTGTCTCTCGATTTGTTGATCGGAAACACTTCCCATCCGAATCGATCGAGACGACCGATCCTCGTGTGACCGTTGGTAGACCGAGCTTGCTTCGCAACGAAGTTTGGATCTCCAAGTTCAGCAGCTGCACTTCATCGTAGCCGCCGATCCCGAAGCTAGCCGCCGCTCGTGTGCCGCCGCCGGTTCCGGGGAAATCCTCTCCAAGAGAGACCAAGGTCGTAGACTCTTCATCGACTTCAAGAACACGTCGTCGAACAAAGAGGAACACCGGTGTCTCCAAGAGAAGTTTGTATCACGTGTACATTCTACTTTTATTTCATTGTAAAGGAACTCTTGTTCCGTGTTGTAAGGGTTGGGTGCAACCCGATTTGTGGGAGTGTTGACTCTCACGTGTGGAAGGGCTCCTTCCGTTAGTGAAGGGATTGGATTTCAATCCCGTTGGTGAAGTGACCGAGTCGTCCCTTGTTGGGGAGATAGGTCGAAGGGGGAAAGTGGATGTACCCAAGTCGGGGAACCACTATAAATTTGCTGTGTTTTCTGTGTGTTGTGTTTGTTGTTTTTATTGTGCAGGTACATCTGTAAATTTCGCAAAAGAACCACACGTCACCTATCCCCCCCATAGGTGCACATAGCCGACACTAGGTGGACTTTCAAGTGGTATCAGAGGGAGGTTCCTCAACAAAAAGGCTAACACCTTGAGGTGAATCCTGCCACTAGTGTCAACAAGGAGACATACAGCTACTATGGACGGGCTCAAGTACTCCGGCAAGATCCCAGTGTGCAACAGACTTAACTTTCCTATCTGGAAGGAAAGGATCAGGTTCTATATGGAAGCAGTGGACCCTCGACTGTTCATGATCGTGCTGGAGGGACCTTATGTACCCACTAAGGCCTCCACCATTGATCCCACCAAGAAAGTGCCAAAGACACTCTCTGAAATGGACAAGGATGAGATGGTCCTAGTGGGCCTTGACATGAAGGCAAGAAACATCCTGGTCAGCGCGGTTGACGACTCTATGATGCAAAACTTCAGCAACTGCAGGACAGCTCAGGAGATTTGGCAGTGCCTGATCATCCTAATGGAGGGCACGGATGAAGTGAGGGATGATCGGAGATCCCTCCTGAACCAGAAGTATGAGGCCTTCCGGCAGGGGCCTAAGGAAGAGATCGGAGTCACATACGAGAACTTCCTGAAGATTGTTAACGCCCTCAAGGGCTATGGAAGAGTGTTCACCAATGGTGAACTCAATGACAAATTCCTTAGGTCCCTTACTAAGGAATGGGATACAAAGATCTGCGCCATCAGAGAATTTGGCAGACTAGCAGAAACTGATCCACAAATCCTGTTCGGGAAGCTGATGTCCTATGAACTTCAGCTGAACACCAGGAAGGCAGAGGAAGAAGCAGAGAAGGCTGCTGCAAAAGAAAAGACTGTGGCCCTAAAAGCCAGTCACTCCAGAAAAGGGAAGGGTGCGGTGTCGTACCGTGCCAGAAATAAGGAAGAAGAGGAGGACTCCGATCCATGCTCCTCCAGCTCAGAACTGTCGGAAGAGGATTTCTCCCTCATCACTCGAGAGTTCAAGAAATTCCTCAAGATGAGGAATCAAAGGAAGAGAGACGGCTCCTCATCCAGACATCAGAAGAAAAACTACTCTTCTGACAGGTATGCATCTAAACCTAACAAACATCGTTCTTCTGATATTATTTGCTTTGGATGCAATAAGCCAGGTCACGTCGTGGCCGACTGCCATCAAAACAAAAGAGATAAAGGGAAAGGAGAGGAGCTCAAATCCTCCAGAGATAAGAAGGAGCGGAGCTACATCACAAGAAGACCAAAGACGCTAAGTGAGTCTGATTCCTCAGACTCCAGTGATGATGAGGAAGCCTACTTCGGGCTGGTGGGTCGCTCAGACTCAGAAGGAGAATGTCCCCCATTTACTGGGAAGGTAAAAGCTCACACCCCTCTTTCCGACTCCGACTCTGATCCTGAGTCTCAGGATGATGAACCGTGAGGATGGCCCTTCGGCCCGCGAAGCTGAACTCCTCGAGAAGTATGAGCTTCTGCTCAACACCTTCGACGAGTGCCGTAAGAGACTGAGGGCTGAGAAGAAGGAAGTAAAATTCCTTAAGGGTGAGTGTGTATCCCTAAGGGAAGAGGTCACTAGTTTGATTTCTCTCCGGCAGGAACACCTTGACCTGACTTCAAAGCACTCAGAGTCTTTGCAGCTCCGTGATCTCAAGCAGGAGGAAGTCAACAAATTGGAAGAACTACTTGCGGCAGAAAGGAAGATCGTACAGAGCTTCTCTATGCCAAAACAGTGCTTCCAGTCGTTGACACCTTCTCTGCTCAGGCCAAAGGAGCTGGCTTGGGCATGTTGGGGCATCTGGTTCTTCATCTCGGAGAAACAAGAACCAGAGGAAGAATAAGGCCGCCAAGAAGGCCTCTGCTGATGAAAAGGGGAAGGCTCCTCTTAGTCCTGTTGCGTTCAGAAAGCCTGGCTTTCCTTGCAACCAACATGACTTTGAGTCAACATTTGGGCATCATTTCCGCCCCTCGGTTGCAAAGCCAAGAGCCGGTATGACGGTTGGAACTTCCCCCGGAACTTTGGTGAGAGTGCCTTCAAGGCACCTTATGAGGAGATCCACATAGGAAATTATGGTCCGTTCTCTAGCGGCCATAATGGAAAGCAGGCGCCAAAAGTCAAGCCTGTTATTCAAAAGGTGACAAAGTCATGTGACTGCCATCACCATGAGGCCTCCACCTCCAGATCCAAGGCCCCAGCTGTACCCGTTGTTCCCAGGGTAAGGCAGGAGCCTCGAAGAGATACAACAGGTTCGACTGTTGGTGCTGTGGCAAAGTCGGTCACTTTGCCGTGGATTGTTGGTTTAATCCAAGGAACTACGAGACTCCCCATGTTAACAATGCGAGACCGACCACTCGTAGGGTTAACCGACCGAGGGGGAGTGTGCTAACCAGGAATCTAGGACCCAAGTTCGATTGGGTTCCTAAGGCAAATTAATTTTGTTTTGCAGGAATGTCCAAAGGCCACCAAAACGCCAATCTGGTATTTGGACAGTGGATGCTCCCGGCATATGACCGGGACAAGAAGCCTGCTGCGTGATTACACTCCCGTCGAGAATGGACCCAAAGTCATCTTTGGAGGGTCAGATCGAGGAGTCACCAGAGGTTATGGTATGATTTCCAACGGTATAATCTCTATCACCGACGTGGCTTATGTTGAAGGGTTAAACCATAACCTGATCAGTGTAAGTCAGTTATGTGATAAAGGTTATGACGTTAAGTTCTGCAAGGATAAATATCTGATAATTTCACGTTCCTCCTCTGAGACGGTATTATCAGGCATTAGGAGCAGAAATATCTTCTGCTTAGATTTTCTTAGTATAGATTCATCTACCCCCGTATGCCTTGTGGCAACAGGCAGTGCTTCTCTTTGTGAACAATGGCACAAAAGATTGGCACATATTAATTATAAGACAATTAGTATGCTATTTTCTAAGAATTTAGTAAGAGATGCTCCCAGTATCAAGTGCATCAAGGATAGCCCCTGTCATGCTTGCCAGATGGGCAAACAGACACGGGCTACCTTTAAGAGCATTGCAGACAAAGACTCTTCCCGATGTCTTTATCTGCTACATATGGACTTGTTTGGCCCAATGCAAGTTCATAGTTTGGGAGGCAAGTCATATACGCTAGTGATAGTTGATGATCACTCACGGTTTACATGGGTGTTCTTTTTGAAACGAAAGTCAGATACTTTTGACATCTTCACTAATTTTGTCAAGCAAGTTCAGAACGAATTTAACTGCTCCGTGGTCAAAATCCGAAGTGACCATGGAACAGAATTCGAATCTGGTGCTATGACAGAATTTTGTGAAGAACAAGGTATCTTTCATGAGTTTTCCTCCCCGCGCACTCCTCAGCAAAATGGAGTTGCGGAGAGGAGAAATAGAACTCTCATTGAGGCCTGCACGACTATGTTGAAAGATGCTTCTCTCCCGGAATACTTCTGGGCAGAGGGTGTCAATACGGCATGTCATGTACAAAACCGAGCGTTGATCAACAAACATCATCGTAAGACGCCCTACGAGCTACTGAAAGGCAGGAAACCAACCATGTCCTACTTGAGGATCTTTGGTTGCAGATGCTATGTACTAAATAATGGGAAGTATCCACGTACTAAATTCGGTGAAAAATGCTTCGAAGGCATATTCATGGGATATAGTTCCCATAGTCGGGCATATAGGGTCTTCAATAAGAAAACCTTAGTGGTAGAAGAATCAATAAATGTTGTATTTGATGAAGGAAGCTTGCTTAACAGCAATTCTTCCAGTTGTATTCTTGAAGATGCAGGTGCTAGACTTGACCAGCTAAATCTGGATGAGACCCCTAAAGATGACGCACCCAAGTACGTCAAAGTTTCCACCTCCACGTCATCTGAAAATGTTGAAGATCAAGATGGAACAAATCTTCTAGAAGAACGAGAAGCACAAGAAGTAGCTGAAGCTCCAGACGCCAGACTTCTAGAGCTCCGTCACGTGAGGGATCATCCTAGAGAACAGATCATCGGAGATCCTCATGTAGCCGTCAGAACTCGAAGAGGTACAACTAACGAAGTATTGCATCTTAGCTTCCTGTCTCAGGTTGAGCCAAAGAAGTTCGATGAGGCGAACAAGGATGCGGCATGGATTCTGGCCATGCAAGAGGAACTACATCAATTCGAACGTTGCAAGGTTTGGACGCTGGTTCCCAGACCATACAAGCAGAATGTCATTGGCACGAAGTGGATTTTCAGAAACAAGCTGGATGAACATGGTGTCATCATAAAGAACAAGGCCAGGCTGGTGGATCAAGGTTACAGACAGGAGGAAGGGATTGACTTCGACCAAACCTTCGCACCAGTCGCAAGGCTCGAGGCAATCCGGTTGTTCCTGGCATATGCTTCACACAAAGGATTCACTGTCTACCAAATGGATGTGAAATCGGCATTCCTGAACGGAGACCTGAAAGAGGAAGTATACGTCGCTCAACCCCCAGGTTTTGTCGACCCTACTTATCCCAATCACGTTTATTTTCTTAATAAGGCCTTATATGGGTTGAAACAAGCTCCACGAGCTTGGTATGAGACTTTATCTAGCTTTCTTCTTGAGAACAAGTTCTCCAGAGGTAAAATAGATAAAACATTGTTTCTCCGGGAAGTCAAAGGCAAGATTTTGCTGGTGCAAATCTATGTCGATGACATAATATTCGGCTCAACGGACAACAATCTTTGCAAAAAGTTTTCCAAACTTATGCAAGGAAAGTTTGAAATGAGCAGTATGGGAGAGCTCAAGTATTTCTTAGGCCTTCAAGTGAAACAGTCTGAGGATGGAATTTTCATTTCTCAGACGAAGTTCACAAATGAACTCCTTAAGAAATTCGGTATGGAGAGTGCAACCTCTATGAGGACTCCAATGGGATCCACCATGTCTCTGGATAAGGATGAGAAAGGTAAACCTTTCGATGAAACCAAATACAGAAGCATCATTGGATCCCTGCTCTACCTTACTGCCAGTAGACCGGATATTATGTTCTCCACATGTGTATGTGCCCGATATCAGGTGAACACTAAGGAATCTCACTATGTCGCTGCAAAGCGAATTCTAAGATACCTTAAAGGTACTCCTAATCTTGGCTTGTGGTACCCGAGGAACAATGATGTCGAGCTAATAGGCTTTTCAGATGCTGACTTTGCAGGGAGCAGGGATGACAGGAAAAGCACCTCCGGGACGTGTCAATTCCTCGGCAGGAGGCTTATCTCATGGAACAGCAAGAAACAGAATTGCGTTGCAACCTCCACAGCAGAGTCCGAGTATATCTCGGCAGGAAGCTGTTGCGCACAACTCCTTTGGATCAGAAATCAGTTAGCCGACTACAACCTTCAGTTCAAGGAAGTTCCAATGTACTGCGACTCCTCCAGTGCAATTGCCATTGCCAACAATCCGGTGTCGCACAGCAGAACGAAGCATATTGAAGTACGCTACCACTTTATTAGGGAGCACGTGGAGAACAAGGATATCTCTCTCTGTTATGTCCCCACGGACAAGCAGATTGCTGATGTATTCACAAAGCCCCTAGACGAGGCAAAGTTCAATCTTTTCAAGACAGAATTGGGGATGCTCAATTATGAAGAATGAAGACTACAGAGGCTCCCACCTCGTGCATAATCTGAGGGGAAGCCGGGAACTCCAGCGTGAGTACAGATGCAAGAACTGAGGGGGAGCTAAGGGCCAAAGGTTCCTGACCCCGATTTGCCGAAGCCGAAAAGGGGGAGATCACCCTCTCGGGGTCAAGGCTAAGGTGGCTCCAGCTTGCTCCCAAGCACTCGGTATTGGTAAGGATGTCTCCACTTAATGATGTTACGTTTATGGTCTTCAGTTGCTTTCCTTTTCACTTGCTCTATTCACCTTAGCTTGTAGGGTTTAGGCTTCTTCAAATAGGGGGAGATTGTTGGGTATTGTATCCACAATGTACCTGATTTGAAGAAGCCCCTGGACAAGCTAAGGTCAATAGACTATGTATTTGATAACCTTTTTCAAGTTGTACTTGCAGTTTCTCCACGCTAAGTGCACACCAATGTCAGGGTGCAGTAGGTCAATATACACGGATCTGCACGACGTAATCCCTCGTTGAGCAGATCAGTGTGTTGGCCTATGTGTACTCTCTCTATTGGAGTGCACTTACTTTCAAGTACAGGGCCGCTCATATGCAAGAGAAGACAAGGAGCATGGAGGATCAAGGAGCAGCTCCTAGGTGGAAGACGAAAAATCGTCCAAGGCAAATTCGACGAGAATCACCAAGTGATTCTCGCCGAATCGGCGAGAATCACTTGGTGATTCTCGCCGAATCGACGAGAATCACTTGGTGATTCTCGCCGAATCGACGAGAATTATCAATGATTCTCGCCGACTCCTTCTGGCCATCTCAATATGGTGCCAAGTAAGATTCGGCGAGAATCGCTTGTAATTCCCGCCGAACCAATGGTCATGCAGCCCATGAATACAAGTTGAATTCGTTGAGAATCGACAAGTAATTCGACGAGAATCACAATCGATTCTCGACGAATCGTCGAGAATCACTTGATGATTCTCACCGATTCGTCGAGAATCGTCTGCGATTCTCGCCGATTTTTCCTTGGCGTTTTCTCAGTTAATTTCCTGAACCGGATTCTGCCGCTGTTTAATATCTGGACCGGGACTTGGGGGCTACCTCTGTGGGTCCCACAAACGGTCTTATTGGGGGTAGCTACAGTATAAATACATGGGTATTTTGAACAGTACAGACACAGAGAAAATACGCGAGCTCACGGAAACCCTAAAATCGCGAAATCCTTCCGCCGCCTCCGTCGCCGCTCGCGCAAGTCCGTCGCCGCCACCGATAGATCTTCTTCCCGATCTCCGGCGACAGTAGCTTAGCAAGGCTTGAGTCTCACGAGTCTATCCAGAGATCCTTTGTCTCTCGATTTGTTGATCGGAAACACTTCCCATCCGAATCGATCGAGACGACCGATCCTCGTGTGACCGTTGGTAGACCGAGCTTGCTTCGCAACGAAGTTTGGATCTCCAAGTTCAGCAGCTGCACTTCATCGTAGCCGCCGATCCCGAAGCTAGCCGCCGCTCGTGTGCCGCCGCCGGTTCCGGGGAAATCCTCTCCAAGAGAGACCAAGGTCGTAGACTCTTCATCGACTTCAAGAACACGTCGTCGAACAAAGAGGAACACCGGTGTCTCCAAGAGAAGTTTGTATCACGTGTACATTCTACTTTTATTTCATTGTAAAGGAACTCTTGTTCCGTGTTGTAAGGGTTGGGTGCAACCCGATTTGTGGGAGTGTTGACTCTCACGTGTGGAAGGGCTCCTTCCGTTAGTGAAGGGATTGGATTTCAATCCCGTTGGTGAAGTGACCGAGTCGTCCCTTGTTGGGGAGATAGGTCGAAGGGGGAAAGTGGATGTACCCAAGTCGGGGAACCACTATAAATTTGCTGTGTTTTCTGTGTGCTGTGTTTGTTGTTTTTATTGTGCAGGTACATCTGTAATTTCGCAAAAGAACCACACGTCACCTATCCCCCCCCATAGGTGCACATAGCCGACACTAGGTGGACTTTCACTTATGTTTATAAGGTTGTGTTTCAAACCCTTCACATAGGCCACTTGAGAGATAGTAATCTGGTTATTAGAAATGTTACCAAATCCTTTGATGATTCCTTTTTCAGAACCACCAAAGGTTAATTTAGTCCCATTCATGATAGGTGAGTAGTCTTTCAGCAACCCCCTTGTTCCAGTCATGTGCCTGGAACATCCACTGTCCAAGTATCATATTGGGGCATGACAACTTGGACTCACCTGCAATAAAGAATTACTTAACCTTAGAACCCAAATGAATTTTGGGTCCTTGGTTCATGTTAGCCTGAAATTTAACAAATCTGCCTGCAGTTTTTCTAACAGGCAGACTGCTACTCTCCTTGACACTAGAATTGTGCCAACAGTCTAAGGCAAAGTGGTCTACCTTGCCACAGCACCAACACTCAAACTTGTTATACCTTTGTTTAGGTACAACCTTAGGTGAATTGTTTACAGCAGGTCTCTTGTTTTGTGCTGGGACTTTGCCTTTAGAATTGGAATTAGCAGTCCATGCAGTTTTCTTAAACCCTAACCCAGCCTTACCCTTTTGAGGCATAAACTCATCAATCAAGGGTAATATAGATTTTGGTTTAGAAAAACTAGCTACAATCTCCTTTTCTTTCTGAAATCTATTCTCCAGACTTTTAATCTGATCATTTTTAAATGTGATAGTACCCATCTAAATAACAGTAATGTTTTTCAGTCTGGCTATCTCATTCAACTTTTGATCCAGCATCTTCTCTGAATCAGATACAGCCATCTTAAGATCTCCAATTTCCTTAGCCAGAGTTTTGGCTAGGTTTCTGCTTTTCTTTAGTGCATGCAAAAAGTCCCCATATTCATCTATCAGCTGATGAATATCACCTTCAGACTCAGACCCATCCACATCACTTGATGCAGATGTTGCTAACTCTGACCCAGTACTACAATCTAAATTTATAGTAAAACATTGTACCTTACTAGGACTAGGCTGATCCTGACACTTGTCTTCTTCTGACACAGCCATCAGTCCCTTGCACTGATGGTCTTCTTGTTCATAGATAGAGTTCAGCACTTGCAAAAACTCTTCTTCTTCATCTGCTGCATATAGACCAATGTATGTCTCAGCTTCAGATTCTGACTCTGAAGATGATTGGTCTGTCAAGCTCTTCTCCTTCTTAGCAGCAAAGAATTTCTCCTTCTTGCTCTGGTTTTGAGTCTTATTTTTATCAGCAGACTCTTTTCTCTTATCTGGACACTCATCCACAACATGTCCAGGCCTATTACAGAGTAGCAAACTATCTTGGATGTTGTAGATTTGCTTGGCTTAGACCTGCTCCTGTCCTTCCTGGATGACTTCCTCTTTTGATAATAATCATCCTTAGGCTGAGATGTGGAAGGCTTAGACTTCCACTGCTTCTTCTTCAGGAATCTCTGAAACTGCCTTGTAAAGGCAGCAAAGTCTTCATCTGAGTCACTGCTGTCTAAACTTTGGTTGTCTGAATTATCTAAAGCAATTTCAGCAACTATCTTAGGAGGTGATGGAGACATCCTCCTATTCTTCCTAGTGGCTTCAACCTTGAAGGCCACAGACTTTTCTCTATGCTCCCCTTTTGCACTTTTCTCTTCCTCTTTCCTAGCCATCAACTGCATCTCATATGACAATAATTTTCCAAACAAAGTTGGAGGTGAGATATCTGCAAGTTTGGCCACTTCCCTAATGACACAAATCTTAGTGTCCCAATCCTTTGTCAAGGATCTTAGAAATTTATCATTCAGTTCATATGTACTGAAGATTCTTCCATAGGACATCAGCTCATTTACTATTCTATAGAACTTTTTATAACACTCAGTTATACTGTCAGACTTTCCTTGTCTGAAACTCTCATATTCCTGGTTCAGCATAGACGTTCTATCTTGTCTGACTTCTTCAGAACCCTCCATGTAGACTATCAAAGTATCCCACATTTCCTTGGAGGTCTTGTAGTGAATCAAATTTTGACAAGTTGCATCATCTATGGCACTTACTATGATATTCTGGGCACTTTTATCAATAGTTGCCAGGATGATCTCATCCTTAGTCATCTCTAAAAAATCTTTGGGAATTCTTTGGTTTGCATCTAGAACTGAAATCTTCATAGGAATATACAGACCTTCCTTTACTGTAATGTAGATCCTTGGATTAGACGCCTCCATAAACAGCCTGACCCTTTCTTTCCAGATGCCAAATATCTCCTTTCTGCATATGGGTAATTTCATAGAACCTAGTTCCTTATGATTTTCTCCTGAACCCATTTTCTTGATCTTGAATCTTCCTTAAGGATCTCACTCAGACTGTTAAGTCCTTCTTTGAGGAATCTCCCTCTGATACCACTTGAAAGAATTAGTGCCTAACCAGCTAGAGGGGGGGGGGGGTGAATAGGTGTAATTCCTTTTTCTTTTTAAGGCAGCAAATCTATTCAATTAATTACTAAACAACAGATAATTCTATACCTAACACAGCACATATTCAGAGAATTACCACAACACAGATTGCACACAGATTTTTATAGTGGTTCCCCAAGGTTTGGGTACATCCACTTTCCCCCTTCGCATATCTACCAGTGTGCTAGATTCGGCCTAACTTCTTCTCTTCACCTCAGATCCTCAGATCTTACAGTAGCTCAGAACCCCAACAGGGCTCCTACAACTCAGGCAATCTGCCCTACCTCAGCGTATACAAGGCCTACAACTCAGAGATATCAATCTCCTACAACTCAGGCTCACAGCCCTACCTCAGCCTTCAACAAGGCCTACCACTCAGAGAAAATATTCTCCTACACTCAGCCTTTATAAACACAGACTTACAACTCAGATCTATAAAGATCCTACAGAAATTTGTTTTAATAAAGTATTTTACCACCACCCTGGTAGAGAGAATGGATGGATGGCTTCTTGATCAGTTCTTGGAAGAATCTGATGGTAGAGAACAACCTCTCTTAGCTTTCTTCAAAGCTTCTTGAATCTGAACTCAGTAGGGTGGAACTCTTGAGAAGTTGATCTTCAATCAGCTTCTGACTTGAGATTTAGATCTCAATCTGAATCGTTCTTGGTAGCCTGGTTCAGCAACTGCACTTTAGTAGATGGAGCTCTCTCTCCAACTTCTTCTTTTGCTCTTTCTTTTTAATTCTGTATATGTTTCTGTTGTATCTTCTTCATTCTTAATCTGTTGAAGGAGAAAGCCTTTATATAGTCTTCCTCCATGGTAACCGGCTGATCCGGTTTCTAACAAACTTCTGACAGCTTTGACAGTTGCAGTAGACTGGTTAGAAATGGCAGCTGTCAAATCATCCAGTCACTTCTTGAAATACTGTCTCTGTCTGAAAGTGTCGAGACTGAACTTCATCATGTGTCGACACAAGTAGACTAAGTGTCGACACAAGTGGACTAAGTGTCGACACAAGCCTTGGTGGTGTCGACACATCTCCTTTGTTGTTGTTAATGCTTCTCGACACAGCCTTTTGTAGAATGTGTCGACACTGATTCTGTTTGTCGACACAATCACTTCTCTTCTTTAACATAGTTGAAACTTTGCTGTGTGTCGACACAAGTCCTGTGTGTCGACACAGTTGATGTCGACAAGGTCTTCTGTGTGTCGACACTGCCTCTTGGTGTCGACACAATTGATGTCGACTAAGTATTCCTATGTGTCGACACTATCTCTTGGTGTCAACACAGCTGATGTCGACTAAACTTCTCTGTGAGTCGACACTGCCTCTGTATGTTGACTTAGTTTCTTCATGTGTCGACACAACCTTTCCAAGTGTCAACACAATTAGCTCCAAGTGTCGACACAACTTTTCTCCAGTGTCGACATAAGCCTTCATAAGTGTCAACACAGCTTCTCCTTGTGTCGACACATGGACTTAGAAATTTTTCTGCATTCCTGCATTTACTTAACCTGCACATATAAACTCAAAATAACATCAAATACACCTTGATGCATATCATTGAGTAAGGTGAGGCTTCTTCAAATCTGGTACACATTTTCCAATGTACCCAACATGTATCAAACTGAGTCTTGATCATAGAATAAAACGATGTCCAAACAGAGAATAGTTCGGAGCGATCCTTGAGAAGATACACCCACGTACACCTAGAGAAATCATCAATAAATGTGACAAAATATGAACTACCCCGACCAATGGTGAGGGTAGGAGCAGGTCCCCACACATCAGAGTGAACGAGGTCGAACAGATGGGAAGAGTCACGACTTTGCGTTGGTGGGAAGGATGAGTGATGATGCTTGCCGAGCTGACAGGCATCACAGTTTAGAGGAGGATGATGAGGAGGGAGGTGGGGCAGAAGCTGGCGCAAAAGCCTGGGAGGAGCATGTCCAAGGCGTAGATGCCATTGAAGAAGATCTGTATAGGAGGAGGAGAAGGCGGATAGAGCGGAAACGTTGTCGAGGAAGTAGAGGCCGCCGCTCTCAGTCCCACTAGCAATCGTCCGTTGGGAGTCTGGATCCTGAAAAGAACACGAAGTAGGAGTGAATGTGACGGAACACCTTAGTTGCTTGCATAGAGAAGTAACCGATAATAAATTGCAAGGGAACATGGGCACTGTTGGGTCCGGCGTTCCTTCACTTGACCCGTGACGCTCTTCTATGTATTTAAGAAATTAAGTAGCACCCTTTCCAATAGTCTGGGCTTTTGGTGCAGTTGGGTATGCGCTTGATCCTTCAATTGGTATTAGAGCAAGTCACGGGTTCAAGACCGCGGGAGCGCTATTAAATCCTGATTTTTCCCTTCTACCTATGTGGGTCCGGCGGGTCAGGCAACCGTGGACATGTGGTAACCCCACCTCTGAGCCGTGAAACCTTGGACATGTGGTAACCCCACCTCTGAGCCATGTGGGCCATGTGGTAACCCCACCTCTGAGCCATGTGGGCCATGTGGTAACTCCACCTCTGAGCCGACGGGTTGTGCTGGACGCCGGGGGGGGGGGGATTGTTGGGTCCGACGTTCCTTCACTTGACCCGTGGCGCTCTTCTACTTATTTAAGAAATTAAGTAGCACCCTTTCCAACAGTCCGGACTTTTGGTGCAGTTGGGTATGCGCTTGATCCTTCAGGCACATAGATGGTATCTGCTAGACAAAGAGACGGAGTGACTTGAACCACACCGTCCCATTGACTGGAGATGAAGAGCCGTCCGCAACAAAGACTGGAGGCAACCGATCATGTGTTTCTAGATGAGAAAAACATTGAGGATTGCCTTCCATATGATTGGTAGAACCAGAGTCGATCAACCATCTGCCGTGAGTAACAACGTGGGCACTACCGGAAGAGGTGACCACCGAGGCGGACTGTGTGGAGGAGATGGAGGCCATAAAAGAGAGAAGCGGGAGAAACAAGCCGCGACAAGAAGGAGAAGACTCTAGAACAGGTCGCGGCAACTTAAAGGCAGGTCGCGGCAACAAAGAAGAGGAGAGAGGCTAGAACAGGCTGCAACAACTTAAGGACAGGTCGCGGCGACAAAGAAGAGGAGAGCGGCTAGAAAAGAAGAAGCAAGAGGCCGCAACACAAAGGGTCAGAAGAGGCCGCAAACAGGGAGATACAAGCCGCGCGAATAGGGCAGCGGTTAGAAGAGAAAACAAGTCGCGCAAATAGGGCAACAGTCAGAGAAGGAATCAAGACGCGAGAACAGGTCGCGGAAAGAAGAAACAAGCCGCACGCGCAGACAGAGCTCAGTCAGGAGGAATGGACCGATCCCTCTGATATCATGTGCGAACAGAAAAGAGCAGACCGAAAAATTGGAGTAATGTAAAATTTATTTTCCAAAAAAGGTATCAATTACAATGGTATAGCCTCCCTTTTATAGAATGGAGGAGATGAGAGAGATTACAATTAAGCAATGTGGAACTAAAAATTTACAAGTATTTGCGGCTTTACAAAAAACAAACCAGACAGGCCGGGCGGTTAGACAAGTCGGCTAACCGCGCGGTAACCAACAAGAGAAGAGAACAAGATCCACAAAGATCAAGCCGCCGCAGGAGACCGCTAGACCGCCCGGTCTCCAAGTCGTCTGAGACAAACCGCCAGACCGCTGGGATACCAAATAGCAATAGCCGGACAGACAGACCGGCCAGAATAAACCGGTAGACCGCCCGGTCTCCGAATAGCAACAGACCGCCCGACCTCCATATTGCAATAGAGGGAAACTGGTGGTTGCCGAGGAATGTTTGCATGCAACTGACAAATTTTGCATCTTTGAAAAAATTCGATTGCTTCCTTCCTCATTGTGAGCCACTAGAAGCCTTTGCGTAATATTTTTCGCGCCAGGGCTTTTCTGCCTAAATGTTCTCTGCAGACTCCTTCGTGAACTTCTAGCAAGGCGTACTCTGCATCAGACTCTGATGAACATTTCGAGTATGGACCAGAGAAGGATCGTTTGTACAACTCCCCATTAATTAGGGTGAAGGTGGTTGCTTGCATCCTTAGGCGTCGTGCCTCCACCTTGTCTTGTAGTAATAATTGGCGTTTTAGGTAAGCTAACAGTTGATCGGCCCAAGATCGTTTTGGTTCCTCGAACTCCATGATTTATCAAGTTCCTTGGATGCTGGGAATGACGATCTCTTCTACTTGATGTCTCCTTGATTGATATTGGGTAGGTGACGAAGCCAGCTTTGAAAGGTCATCTGCCATGGAATTCTGTTCTCTAGGGATGTGAAGAAATTGGAACTGTGGTGCCTTAAGCAAAAGAGACTTCGCTAGTGAAATCTATCGAGCCAGTTGCTAATTCTTTGCCTCATAGTCACCTTCTATTTGCGAGATGACGAGCTAGAAGTCTGAATAGATTGTCAAGTTTCTTACATTGCAGTCGATGGCGAGCCTGAGTCCTGCAATCAGGGCCTCGTACTCGGCTATATTATTGGTAACTGCAAATTTTAGCCTAAACCTGTACCATAGGGTGACTGACTCTGAGCTTATCAGAAGTATTCCTTCACCCGCACCTTTGATCCTGGATGCTCCATCAACATATATGGTTCACTGAAGGTTACTGGAAGCTTGTGTGTTGGTTGTTCCTGGTGGAATGGTATTCTCTACAATGAAGTCTGCTAGCACCTGCGACTTGATGACTGGCCGAGGTAGAAAGTGGATATTGAATTCACCTAACTCGACTGCCCATTTTACCAGTCTGCCGGAGGCTTCTTGATTCTGGAGGATTGTGCGGAGGGGAAGTTTGGTCAACACTTTGACCATATGGGCTTGGAAATCTAGTCGGAGTTTCCTGGCTGAGAAGACAAGTGCTAACGTTGTCTTGTCTGCCGCAGGATATCGAGTTTTTGTGTCTTAGTGTATTTTGCTGAGGTAGTATATCAGAGGTTGAATTACTCCCTCATCTTTAACCAATACCGAGCTCAATGTTGTGGGTGTGACTGCTAGGTATAAATAGAGTGTTTCTCCAGGGACAGGCTTTGAGAGGAGTGGCAAGGAGGCTAGGTACTGCTTTAGGGATTCGAAAGCGGTCTGACACTCATCCATCCACTGGAATCCTGCGCTCTTTGCTCCCCTGAGGATCTTAAAAAATGATAGATACTTATCTTTGGTTCGTGCAAGAAATCGTGAGAGCGTAATAATTCTCCCATTTAGGCGTTGCACTTACTTCAGGGATCAAGGGGATGCCATATTCTCGATGGCTTTAATCTTTTCTGAGTTCGCCTCTATCTCTCGCTGCGTTACCATGACTCCCAGAAATTTTTCTGACATCACTTCAAACGCTCACTTACTCGGGTTGAGTCTCATGCCGTGTTGACGGAGAATTTTGAAACACTTTATCAGGTCCTCCAGATGGACCTGTAGCTAGATTCTTTTCACTAGCATGTCATCAACATATACTTCCATGGATTTTTTTGATGTGATCTTTGAACACCTTATTCATTAACCGCTGGTAGGTGGCTCCGGCGTTCTTAAATCCAAAAGACATTACCTTGTAGCAGTATATTACTTTGTCTGTTCGAAATGTTGTATGCTCTTCATCTGCATGATTCATTCTGATTTAGTTATAACCAGAGTAAGCATCCATGAAGCTAAGGAGGTGGTGTCCCGCCGTTAAGTTGACAAGATGGTCGATTCTATGTAGGGGGAAGCTGTCCTTCAGGCAAGCTTGATTGAGGTTCGTGTAATCTACACACATTCTCCACTTCCCAGAGGATTTTTTAACCATGACCATGTCTGTCATCCAAATGGGGTATTCCACTTCTCGTATGAATTGTTCTTCAAGGAGCTTTCTCACTTCCTCTTCGATCACTTGAAGTTTCTCTGGGGCAAAATTTCTTTTCTTCCAGATGACCGACCTACATGGCGGGTTAATGTTTAGAGAATGTTGAATAACTTGCGGAATTATACCAGGCATATCTTCGAGGCTCCAAGCGAAGATATCCTTATTTGCCTGAAGGTAGGCTGTCAACTCTTCCTTTTCTTGTTGTAGGAGGAGTGATCCAAGTTGGATGATGCGGTTTAGGATCGCCTGAAAAAAGAGGAACTTCAATGAATTCTTTAGTTGGTGCTCCTAGCTGTAGGATTGCCTCATCTCGTAGGTCAAAGTCGTCGATATTCAAGGCTGTGGCCTTTACTGGCTGGGCTTGCCTAGAATAACAGGTCCTAGAGGCTTCTTGGTTTCCCCATACAACCCCTACCCCTCCGGTAGTGGGGAACTTCATGTCGAGGTGCGGGATTGATGGAACGGCTTTGAAGATCGACTGAATGGGTCTTCTGAAAATCGCATTGTAAGCTGAGCTTGAATCTACCACGACGAACTGGATTTCATGCGTAGCTTGCCTTAAAAACTCTACCATGGTGATCGGTAGAGTTATCATCCACAGCACTTGGACCAGGTGGTTATCGAAGCCATACACAAGTCCCGCTGCTGGCATGAGATGCAGCTAGTAAGCTTCATGTTCTGAAGAGCAAAGAAGAATAAGACGTCGGCCGAACTTCCGTTGTCGACGAGTATCCGCTTGATATTATAGCAAGGATTGCTGATCCCCGCACTGATCACGAGAGGGTCTAGGTGGGGTGTCCGGATCCCGTCAAGATCTTCATCTCTGAATGCTATGGTGGAATCTTGCCTGCATCTTTTCTCTTCATGAATGTCTCTCCGCGTGCTTACAGAGAGTACCTGGGTAGAGAGAATCGATGATCCGACTATAGTTTCGATGTTCCGGACGGTTTGCCTGTCGTCGACTCCTCCTTGCTGGGCGTTCTGCTGATCTCTTGCTTGCCTAAGAGGAGCTTGCTGATCCTATAGGTGTCCTTGTAAGAATTGTCGAGGAGTCCTTGGCGAATTAAGTGTTCAATCTCATCCTTTAGTCGTGCACACTCCTTAGTGGTGTGCCCGGTTGCTCGATGGAATTCACAATACTTTGACTGATCATTTCTGGGATTAAGGGCCGGTTGGTTGGGGCGGTGCAGAGCCGGATCGTTCTAGATGGTGTAAAGTATGTTCATGTGGGTGGTATTTAACAGAGTGTATTCTCGGGGTGGCTAGTCCCTTTGAAAGTCGCTCTGTCATTGGCCATTGCCGCGCTCTTCCTGGAATCTCCCTTACTGGGTCTTTGAGGCCTCTTCCTTGTCCCTTTTGGGCTTCTGATCTCCATCGAACTGCAGAAGATGTGCTTCAATGGCTTCATCTGCTGCTCTTTGCCCCTCTATGTGATGTACAAGGTTTGGGTAGCTAGGGACAGTTTCCCTCATCAGAGCTGAGTAGAAGCCATAGGGGCAAAGCCCTCTAAGAAATACTCCCCTCAAGAGTTCTGGGTCAACTCTTGGAATCTGGCGAGCTTCTGCGGTAAATCGACAAAAACTGTCGTTTAAGGATTCTCCTTCGTTTTGTCGAATCCCTGATAAATGTGAGGGGTCACGAACAATTCTCCAGTTGGCAATGAACTAGTCGATGAATTGTCTTGTTAGTTCTGCGAAGTTTGCGATTGTTCCCTCCCTCGGGGAATGGAACCAGGTACGAGCTTGACCTTTGAGAGTGGCTGGGAAGAATTGGCTGAGCAGCTAGTCTAGCGTATTATAGATCCTCATGATTGTGGTAAAGTGGTTGATGTGTTCTAACAGGTCGTCTGTTCTGTCAAACGTTTTGATATTTGGTAGTTTGAAGCCATGCGAGATTGGATGGGCCAAAACCGGAGGTGCAAGTGGAGAGCCTTGGTGAAGTTGTCGGCGGGTGAGAATATCTCGCTGGCCAGCATGTCTGTATTTCTCGACGATTACAACTCGTATTTCTTCTCGAGTGAATCTTTCGCGCGGCGGTAGTCGGGGTATCCAGGATGCGGTCGCGACGACGTATTCCGGTTCCCCTAAGAACCGGGTGAGTGGAGCAAGCAGCGTCAGAGAGTTCTTCTGACACTTCTTCTCTTCGCGGAGCTTCTCGTGCTAGGCCATGGTGTGGTAGAGGCTAAGGATTGACCGGTGCGGGCGGTAGAGGGGGCGTGCTCCTATATTTTTGAGCAGAGCGAGCATCTCGGTCCATTGCTCTTCCATTTGCCGAACTCGTCCTTCCAATGCTGTCATTGGGGAGAGAACAATTTCTGCTTTGAGAGGCACATCCACAAGTGAATGAGAGCGGGCTGGTTTTGTGTGTCCTCCTGGGATGGATGTTTCGACAGTTCGGGAGCTTCTTTTCGCCATTGAAACTGTTACTTGAATACTGTCGGGTCTAAAGTTCTATCTTTTGGAGGATGTTGGGGATCACGTTTCCCATAGACGCCACCAATCTGTTGAGGTTTAACTCGACGTTTCGGTCGGACCGGAATAACATGAACTGCCTTAGCTCTCAGAAAGGTCGAGCGCACACACGGTCAATGAAGTAGATCGATCGCACACACGAAGTTTTAACATGGAAAAACCCCTCAACCGGGTAAAAAAATCACGTGACTAGAACTATGCCGGTCTAAGTCCACTATTTCCTGGTTGTCACAATGTGTTTGTTGAATCAAGGGCGACCGACCGCCTCTCGTTACAATTTTGGGGTGAGAGACACTTAGCACGCGACAGACGACAGGCCGACACATCGGGAGTTTGTTACAAATTGCGCCTTGCAACGTTGGGCTTCACTGGGCAATCTGCTGCACTGAGCATGGGAGCAGAGCACTTGGGTTTGCGGTTGCGGAGGTCACTTGGAAACTGAATGGTTGGGCTTCGTCAGGTGGCTCGAATGTGGCTCGTACACGGCTCGGATGCGGCTCGAACGCTGCTCGTAGAAGAAATTAGGCGGAGCTTCGACCCGCGTAAAAAGAAGGTTGAGAGGAAAAAGGTGAGAAACGAGGAGGCCTATGCTCCTTTTATACCCTCTAGAGGGTGGTTATGGTGGTTACGCGACTATCCTCACCCCATAACCATCCCCATAAATATTTTTGCTATATTTTAGGGGTGAGCATTATGATAATTAATCCTGCTAGTTGCACCCTAATTAAAGTAATAATAAAATTCCTCCACTAACCCGGCGGTTAGTGGGTGTTTACGCGCGAATCAGACGGCAGAGAACGACACCAAACGATTGGACGACGGGGAAGGGCTTCCACGGATGGCCGACGAACTTGTTGCCGGAGTCGCCGATAAGGAGGGAGACCGCCGGCGACGGCCGAGGAGCGGTGGCCGGCTCGGCCGCTCCCTCAGTCACGCGCCGGCGGTCGGGATGGAGCGGTCGACGCGGCCGCTTCCTCGCTCGCACGCTGACGGCCGAGGAGGGTAGGCCGCGTCCTTGGCCGCACGCCGATGGTCGAGGTGGAGCGGCCGGCGCAGCAGCTCCCTCGGTCGCACGCTGGCGCCCGAGGTGGAGCGGCCGTTGTGGCCGCTCCGTCGGCCGCGCGTCAGCGGTCGAGGAGGGGCGGCCGCTCCCTCGGTTGCATGTCGGCACCCGAGGAGGAGCGGTCGGCGCGTCCGCTTCCTCGGCCGCGTGCCGGCGACCGAGGAGGGGAGGCCGACGTGACCGCCCGCCGTCGGTCGATAAAGGGGGCGGCCGACGACGGTGGATGGAGGGGCGGTCGGCGTCCGGGGATGATGTCGGCCGTTAGACACCGGCGAGGCGACGGCCGCGGCAGTTCTGACGTATCACGTGATGGGATCGGCGCGCGGGGGATCGGGCGCGGTGATCGCGCGTGTGATCACACCCATGATCCCACTAATTTGGGTGGAGATCATGAGAGTGTGGTTATGTGTACACCCATCCTTTTAAATATAGATCTCATCCCTAACAACTTTTATTATTATATTTATTAATTTTCTCCCCCACCCAAAAAATTTGTTATTCCATTCTTATTTAAATATATTTTTATTTTATTTATTTTCAATTTTAGTAGAAATAAATTAGCCAGGAACACATGCATAATATCATCATGTGCCCAAAGTGTAAGTTCTTTCTTTATTTTTTTTCTGGCAGAGCAAAATAAAAGATTAAAAAAAAGCAAAATGCATAATTTTATCACAAAAGCCAGCTAAAAGTGTTGCTTGAGAGGGATATTTTTGTAATGTTGGGTTTGACCTAATTTTCTCCTATAAATGTTAAGCAGTTATGGTTCTTTTTGGGAGAGAGATTTGAAGTTGTGTGGAGTTGTACTGTGAAGTGACCTCTTCATTTCCCCCCCTCACGGGTGAAAGTGAATAGCCCCTTCCCGCGGGCGTAGACGCTTCTCGCCGAACCACATAAATCGCACCGTGTTCTATTATTTGTGGTTGTCATGTGTGATTTTGTTTTTCCGCATTATTTCGCACAATAAATGATATCAGAGGTAGGTTGCAGTGCGATTTTGTTTGAGGCGTTTGTTTTTTTATATGACCCTGAAAAAAATCACCTTTGACGATCTTTAGATTCCTCTGTTCGCTGGTTTTGTTAGAGGAGGTGTTCGGAATCCTCAAGGCCCTTGCAGATCTGGTTCGGATCAGGCCTTTGATCGGTGTTGGCGGAGGCAGTGTCAACTTTTAAAAATATTTAGAAGGCAGAGTGGAACTCTGTAGAAGGTGGCGGCCACTGGTTTAGGAGGTAGCACTCTTGTTTCTTGTTGGTAGACGAGGCGGCATATATTCGTTGGTGGTGCTGAACAAATCAAGAAAAAAAAGGGAATTTTTTTTTCCTTTTTCACTAAGCGCCAATTTGGAAAAGTTGGTGGTTCCTTTTTTTTTGTTTTTCCCTCCATCTCTCTGCAGAGAAGTGCAGGAATTGAAATAGACAAAAAAATGGAAAGGAGATTTTTGAATTGTTCTTCCTCACTGGTCTCAAGCAGAGCAAAATTATTTTGGGTTGTTTTTCTCTCCACCGGCTGAAACAGATCAGGAGTTGAGCACCAACAAAAAAAGGAGTTTTTGGTTCTCTCTCTCCTCCGGAAGCTACCAAAAAGAAGAAGAAATTTTTGGGATTCTCTGATTCAGCAGTTTTCACTCGGCCCTAAGAAAAAAATTAGGTGCTCTTATATGCAAATCAATAATGACTATATACAAATCTTTATTATATACAAATCAATGCAAATATTTTTGTGTTATACACAAACCTAATGGTTATGAACAAACCATTAGGAATCACAGTAAGAGGCCGAAATCTTGTTCAATACAGAGGCCGGCTCTGGACGGGAAGCAGGAAGAAGCTGTTGCTGGCACTCTCCTAATGGAAGCAGGAATTGTAGTAGTCGGCTCTGGACGAGAAGAAACAATCGCGGTTGCAGGCGGTGGCCAGCTCTGGACGGGAAGAAGCAAATCCTTGCTGCAGGCATTCATCGAATCGCACTTTCCTCTGACGTGCCAGCCATGCCGGAATGGGTGTCCGATGAAATGAAAGATTTTGTTTCGAAATGCTTGATTCGGGATCCGAAACAGAGGTGGACGACGGAGGAGTTCCTGCCCCACCCGTATATGGCGGAAGCAGAGGAAATAGAGGAGAGCCCTGTTCAGCTCCGTTCCAGTTCGAAACAGGGGAAATGGGTCTTGCCGAAGAGCACTTTGGAGTCTTGTTTATGGGACTCTGAAGCAAAGGAAGATGTGGATGAGGAGGATAAGAAGAACTATGAAGAGATAATTCAGAATCTGGCGGCGTCGCCGCCGGCGAATTGGACGTGGGATGATAGTTGGATTGCGCTCAGAGGAAGATCTGACGAATTCGCCAATGGAGTTGCAATGCTGGAGTTCGAATTTTCACGGGCCATCAACGGCGGTGAACTATCGGGGAGTGGAGGGATGTTCTTTGTTGAAAGAAATGGGTGTGAAAATAGCCTTATAATGAACCGCCCGCTTCAACTCAATGTCAAGGGGGCGTTAACTACTTCGATCAACCACCGGATTCGATTGTTCTAACGACGAATCTACCGTGATCTAGTCGGTGCTCCAGCAATCTTTTAGCTTCCTTGGAGAAGGAGCTCATAAATAATAAGAAAAAGAGTTAGTTTTAAATATTTAAGTGGTTTGTATATAGTAAATTTATAAGTCATAAAAACTTTAGAAATTTGATTTATATATAGTCAAACTTGATTTATATATAACATTGCCCAAAAAATTTGGGGAGGCTTTGTTTTTTGGTTCTCCGGCGGTTCAAGAGGCAGCCACACACACAAAAAAAGGACTGCATCTTTTTTTGTGGTGTGTGACGCAAGAGATCATTGTTTTGCCTGCAAATTTTCTTGATTGCGGAGGCGACTAGATCTCCTTGGTTGCGGAGGTGTGCCATGTGAGAGAAAGCAAGTCTTGTATCTCCTGTTCTAGTTCTGATTGTGCTTGGAGTCGTGATCCGGAAGAGGCAACACATTTTTTTTTGTTTTGGATTAACTAACAAAAAAAATATATTTTGTTGCATTGTGGTATTTTGATTTACGTGTTATTATTATTGTAATCAACCGGAAAAATGGGAGACTCTGATGTCGTTTCTTCATCCTTGGTGCAGTAGAATCTACGATCCATCATATGGGTTTGCATCCGGTCAAAATTGATGTTATTAAATTTGACGGAAATGGCAACTTTGGCATGTGGCGGTGCGAGGTGATGGATGCGTTGTGCTCTCTTAATTTGGAGGACGTTCTTGATGGTGATGAATGTCCTGATGGGATGACTGAAAAAGCTTGGTTGAAGATGAACCAGAGTGCTTGCGGGTTGATCAGAAATTGTTTGACTCAAGAGATCAAATACGGAGTTATGTTGGAGACGTTTGCGGAAAACATTTGGAGGACGCTGAAGAATAAATATCTTACGAAGAGAGTGGAGAATCGTCTCCACATGAAGAGTCAATTGTACCGGTTTTAAATGAGACGTGGAGTCTCGATTGATGAGCACTTGAACGAGTTTACAAAGCTGTTAGCAGATCTGTTGAATTTGGACGAGGATGTTGGCGATGAAGACAAGACACTCTTTCTATTGAATTCGCTTCCAGATGAGTATGAGAACATCATGATGTCTCTCATTCATGGGAAGGAGGTCTTAAAGTACAGTGAAGTGTCTACGACATTGTTGAATCACGAAGTTTCGTCGAAGAGATAAAGAGTCAACGAAAGCGGAGTCAGCCGAAGCACTTGTGTCTCATCGAGGCAGGTCTGAGAAAAAGAAGAACTGCCACAAGAAGAATAATAACGGTACTCAAAAGCGTGATAAATCATGTGGTCGCAGTCTTGGGCGCAATGAGTGCGCATTCTGTTTGGACACGAGTGTCTGGAAGAAGGATTGCCCCAAGTTAAATGAGAAAATCAAGGGGATTTCCTTGGAGGCGTAAACCCATATTACTCAGGAGATTACCATTGGTGGTGAGTCTGATGTGTCTCTTTCTATTACCCCCCAAAATGTTTACTTATTGATGATTAATACTAGATTCTGGACAGGGGCGCTACCTATCACATTTGTCTCAATCAGGAGTGGTTCTGTACTTACAAGTCTTCGGATATTGGTGTTGTTGCTATGGGCAATGATCAGACTTGTCGTACTATTGGCGTGGGGAGTATTTTAGTTTGGATGCATGATGGAGTAGTGAGAGAGTTGACATAGGTCAAACATGTTCCGGATATCAAGAAGAATTTGTCATCTGTTGGGGCTTTAGAAGCCAAAAGCTACAAAGTAGTGATCGAGGCAGGAGTTATGAAAATCAATCGCGGAGCTTTGGTTTTCATGAGAGGAGCTTGACACCATAATTTATATTATCTTCAGGGGAGTACAGTTACCGGGACTGTGGCTGATGATTCTTTGGATGCAAGTACTTTATGACATATGAGATTGACTCATGCTGGAGAGGCTTCTCTCCAGGCTCTTTCAAGGCAAGAATTGATTAAGGGAGTGAAAAGATGCAATTTGAATTTTTGTGAGCATTGGGTGATTGACAAGAAGACATGAGTATCTTTTGGCACTGTCATCCACAGTACAAAAGGTATTATAGATTATGTTCGCATAGATGTTTGAGGACCGACGAAGACGAAATATTTTACCGGGCGACAATACATTGTCTCCTTCATTGATGAGTATTCCAGATATGTGTGGTTGTATACCATGAAGAGTTAGAGCAAAATTCTGGAGATATTTGTAACTTGGAAGAAGTGGATTGAGAACCAGACTAACAAAAAGATTCGATGTATTAGATCAGATAATGAAGGCAAATACACATCAAAAATGTTCTTGCAAGAGTGCTAGAGATCATGTATAGAGTATCACTTCACAGTCAGGGAGACACCACATCAGAACAGGGTGGCGGAGCGCATGAACCAAACTTTTGTGGAGAAGGTTCGATGTATGTTGTCTAATGTTAGGTTAGGCAGGATTTTTTGGGCTGAGGCCATTGATTATGCTTGTCACTTGGTGAATCATTTTCCTTCTACAACTATTGAAAAAGAAGACACCAAAGCAGACGTGGTCGGGACATCCTACAAGAGATTATGTGTACATGAAAGTGTTTGGGTATCCAGATTATTATGATGTCAAGAATGATAAACTAGAACCACGTGTAAAGAAAGCAATCTTTATTGGCTTCAGGCGTAAAGTCAAAGGCTACAAACCATATGATCAGGTAGAGAGGAAGATTATTATTAGCAGGGATGTTATATTTGACAAGGTGAGTTTGCTGAAGCCTCGGGACTTAGAGCAGGTGGAGAGTTCCAAGCCAATTACTACTACTATTCAGAAGGAGTTTGATGTGACTCTATTTGTTCCACCAGTTCCGCTCACTCTTGATGAGATATATGATAAGACTACTAATGTGATACATTGTACTGATGATCAGGAGGTGGAGGAAGTAGAGGCAGAAGGTCATGTTCATGATTCTTTTGCCAGGAGCCGTACCAGGAGGCATAATATCCCGAAGATAGCTTGGTTGAGGGACCGCATTGCATTTGCACTTTCAGCATCTGAGGCTGAAATCCCTTGTCACTCCAAGGAGGCTGCAGAGAGTTATGAAGCTGATTTTTGGAGGGAAGCAATGGATTAAGAGATGACTTCTCTAAATAAAATGCTACATGGAGATTAGTGAAGTTACCTCCAAGTAGAAAAGCTATTTGGTGCAAATGGGTGTATGCGAAGAAAGAAGGATCTCATAGAGCTACTGATGTGCATTACAAGATAAGATTGGTGGCCAAAGGCTTTGCTCAGCGTGAAGGTATTGATTATGACGAGGTGTTTCCCCAGTTGTCAAGCATCTGTCGATCCGTATTATCTTGGCCTTAGTAGTGTAGTATTTTCTGATTTTGGAGCAGCTTGATGTGAAGACTGCATTTTTGCACAGAGATTTGCAAGAGGAGATCTATATGAAGCAGCCACCTGGATATGAGGCCCAAAGTGACTTGGTGTGCAAATTAGACAAGTTGCTTTATGGTTTGAAGCATTCTTCGAGACAGTGGTATAGAAAGTTCGATCAGTTTATGTTGGGACATAAGTACACACGGAGTCAGTATGATCACTTTGCGTATTTCAAAAAATTAGCTACTGGTGAGTTCATCTATCTTTTATTATATGTTGATGATATATTGATTAAAGCTTTAAGTCAGACATAGATTGATAGAATGAAGAGGCAGCTCTCAAAGCAGTTTGAGATGAAGGAGTTAAGTGAGGGTCGCAAAATTCTCGGAATGGAAATCTATAGGGACAACAATGCTGGAAAGGTTCGGCTCACTCAAAAAGCGTATATTGAGAAGGCGTTGAAGAGGTTTGGGATTGATGACACTACTAAGGCAGTGACTCTACCATTGTTAGTGCATTTTCAATTAAGTGCTGACTTGTGTACTAAACACGACCATGATAGGAAGGGCATAAAGCTAATTCTGTATGTCAGTGCAGTGGACAGTTTGATGTATCTCAAGGGTATAGTTGATGTTGGTTTAGTGTACGAGAGGTAGTATTCCAGTGTTAGATTGTGTGTGGGCTACTCTATGCAGGTGATATAAATAGGCATAGGTATACGACAGGATAATTATTCACATTGGCAGGAGATCCAGTGAGTTGGAGGTCGACGTTATAGTTGACAGTGGCTTTATCTACAATAAGGCTAAATACATGACAATGACAAAAGCTATGAAGGAGGTTATCTGGATGCAAGGCTTATTGGATGATCTGGGTGTGGAGCATAAGACTTTAACTGTCTTTTGTGATAGTCAAAGCGCGATTTTCTTGGCATCCAATCCAGTGCATCATGATCGTACCAAGCACATTGATATAAGGTACCATTTTATTCGTGACTTGATCGAGACAGACGAGATTCTTTTGAAGAAGATTGGTACCGAGGAGAATCCAGCAAACATGATCACAAAGGTGCTTTCAGTCCAGAAGTTCACATATTGCAAAGGATTGGTGAACGTTCGTGCTCAGAGGTGAGTGCCATGAGAGGCACTTTTGAAGAACTACGCATGGCTTGATACCATGAGGGGGGGGGGTACGTATGCAGCCATCTTGGCGCAGCCGATTTGTTTTGATGTTTATTGTGTCATCTCATATTTGTTTTGTGTTAAATAAGAAATAAGGTGGATAATGTTGTTTGAGAGGGGTATTTTTGTCATGTTGTGTTTGCCCTAATTTTCCCCTATAAAGATAAAAGGGTTAGGGTTCTTTTTCGAAGAGAGATTTGGACTTGTGTGGAGGTGTATTGTGTATTGGCCTCTTTATTTTCTCCCCCATCGGTGATAGTCATGGGCGAATTTAAAGGGGGCCGAAAGGGACACTGACACCCCCTTTTTGCGCACATCTATGAGGTGTTATATTTATAAATCAAAAATATGAATTTGGTAGGGCAAAATTAAAAATTGTGCACCCCCAAAATTTTAATCAGCGGATGTCTAAAGTCCACTATAGACATTTTATTAGTGTCGAGTCATGATGTTTAAAGTCCACTAAAAACTGTTAGAGATGGAGCTTGACTGCGTTGGATGTACTGGACACTCGACACTATTTCGTCATTGTCGATTCTTCAGGGTAGTATAGACAACAGTTTATATATAAACCGCTGTCTATTCTTCAAGGTAGAATAGACAACGATTTATATATAAACCACTGTCTATTCGAGTATAGACAGCAGTTTTAGACAACAGTTTATATATAAACCGCTGTCAATTCAAGTATAGTCTACCCTAAACCCCAGAATAGACAGCGGTTTATATATAAACTGCTGTCTATTCTAAGGTTCAGAATATATATAAACCGCCCACACAGGAAAAAAATCCTGCATCTGCCACTGCCGCTCCATCTTTTCCGTCGTTCCCCACCTGGATTCGTCACTGCCTTGGCATCGTTTTCTTCTAGTCGGGCGGCGATTTCAGCCACTGGCCGCAGGATCCGCCACTGGCCGCAGGTTCCAAGGAGGTATCCCCTTTTCTCAGAACTTCTCCTCTATTTGTTATAAGCCACTGGCTCTCATATACCCTATCACAATTTATTTTCATATATTTTTAATTTTAGGGGTGTTTTGAGGTATTAGTCAGATAGTGACTAAGCAAAACACATAATCTCTGTGTTGAGTGTTTATCCCTAGGGATACTTTAAAGTATTGGCTGGTAAAGGGTCAAGCAGAGTAGATAGATATTCAAATACTTTGCATTTTATCAATACTCTTAATTTGTTAATATTTTGAAATTTCTGACATTCATATAAAAATAGAATTGAACAAAATTGTGATATGGAGAGTCAAAAAAAAGTCCAGTCTCATATCAACTATGTTTCAAAAGAAATTAAAATCTCAAGAGACTTCAATATATAAACCTCAAAGTCAAAATGAAGAGTTATCCCTTAGTGCTTCTGAAGCTACCGATAATGTGTCGCATTTGCCATCACCTGATGCTCAAGATGTTGTAATGGGCGCTTTATATGATGTGGAGATGCTTCCACAGGATCCGGGAATGCGAAAAAGTATATCAAAATATCCTTTAAATGAGCAAGATGTAGTGAGAAAGACTTATATACTAAGAGGTCTATGCCAACCAAAATTGCATTCATTTACTCAAAGAAAGATAGGTGACCGAGAACGTAGGTTTGTAATCACATGATATGATATGTTTGAGTGGCTAGAATATAATGTTGAAAAAGATGCTGTGTTTTGTTTCGTTTGTTACATATTCAATAATGAAACCGCAAGTACTGCTGCCAGGGGAGATGCTTTTGTCAGTGGAGGAGGATATATGTCGTGGAATAAACATGACAGATTTACAAAACATGTTGCCAAGATTAATAGTTCTCATCATTTAGCACTCTATAAATTTGAATGTTTAAAAAACCCTCAAAAAGTCTATCATTGTTTCTCTTGATAAACAATCAGATAAAACAAAGTTTGAAAACAAATCATGATTATAAACTTATTTGAAATTCTTGAGATTTCTCTTATGATAGAGATTATCCATATGTAGGCATGATGAGAGTCACTATTCACTTAATAGGGGAAATTTTTTCGAGCTTTTGCAGTGGCTTGCCGATATAGATGAAGAAGTTGGTAAATATGTGCTGAAAAATGCTCCGAGAAACAATCAACTAACTGCGCCTTCAATTCAGAAAGATATCATTAATGCTTGCGCCAAAGAAACTACAAAGATTATAATGCGAGAGCTTGAAGATGACTACTTCTCAATTTTAGCGGATGAATCTAGTGACGTTTCACACAGAGAACAATTGGCCCTTTGTTTGCATTATGTTGATGGAAACAGAAGATTAATAGAGCATTTTCTCGGCATTGTGCGTGTTCATGATACTACTGTTATGTCTCTTAAAGTTGTAATTGAATCATTGTTAATTGATCATTCCTTAAATTTGTCTAAAATCCGTGGGCAAGGATACAATTGTGCAAGTAATATGATTGGTGAGATAAATGGACTCAAAATTCTAATTTTGAAGGAAAATCCATCAGCTTATTACATTCATTGTTTTGCTCATCTGCTTCAGTTAACCGTAGTTATAGTTGCTAAAATAAATGATGATTGTCAATATTTTTTTGAAGCAATTTTGACGTTATTAAATGTGGTTGGAGTTTCTTGCATGCGAAATGAGATGCTTAGAGAAAGTCAAGTGCAAAAGGTTGCTCAGGCACTAGAAGGTGATGAACTACAAACGAGATCGGGTTTAAATCAGACACTTTCTTTAGGTCGACCATGGGATTCTCGTTGGGGCTCACATCACAAGACATTAATCCATATTATTTATTTATATCCTGATATCGTTGCTACACTTTTGAAGATTGGTAAGAGTAAGGAAAATGATCGGGTAAAGGCACATGGTTTATTATTTGCATTACAATCATTTGACTTTGTTTTGATGACTCATGTGATGACAACTATAGTTGGTTATACACATGAATTAAATCTTGCTTTGCAAAGAAAAGATCAGGATATTATTAATGCTATGTCTTTTGTTAGTTTGATAAAAAGACAATTGCAAAATTTGCGTTATGATGGTTGAGACATTCTGTTCAATAAGATCTTACTTTTTTTGTAGTAAATATAGTATTCATATTCCTAAAATAGATGATATGTATGCTCCACGCGGAAGATCAAGACGATTTGTTGAAGACTACACATATTTGCATCATTATCAGGTGTCAATTTTCTTAAAAATGATTGATTTATAATTGCATGAGTTTAATAACAGGTTTGATGAGGTGAGTATGAAGTTGATCCATTGTATTGCTTGTTTGAATCTCATTAACTCTTTTGGTTATTTTGACAAGCAAAAAGTGCTCAGACTTGCAGAGTTTTATCCTAATGATTTTTTAAGTTTGGGATTGTTTAATCTTGAGTTTCAGCTAGATAATTTCATTATGGATATAAAAAACGACGAGAGATTTTTTGACTTGAACGACCTTAGTCATCTCTCTATGAAACTTGTTGAAACTGAGAAACATATTTCTTATCAACAATTATACAAGCTATTGAAGTTCGTATTGATTATTCCTGTGGCCACTGCAAGTGTTGAAAGAGTCTTTTTGGGCATGAATTTTGCCAAGAACAGATTATGCAATAGTTTAGGCGATCAGATATTTAATGGCGTTTGGTTACATTCATTGAAAGAGATGCATTTTTGAAAAGTTTTAGATGATGATGTTATTGATCGTTTTCAAAAAAATGAAAACTCGTCGTGGACCATTGTAATTTCTTCTGGTATTTAGTAATTTTCAATCAAGATATTTATATGTAATTGTGTATGACTTTATAATATCAGACATTTCCATTTTCTATATTATGCTATTAAAATTTTTTTAGTGCACCCCCTTTTCTAAATTCCTGCATCCGCCACTGGTGATAGTGAATAACCCCTTCCCGCGGACGTAGGCGCTCCTCACCGAATCACGTAAATCACATCTTGTTCTATTGTTTGTGGTTGTGCGATTTCGTTTTCCATATTGTTTCGCATAAAAAAAGTTTAAAGGAAACAACAAGATCAATTCCCTAAATTAATAAATAAAAAATATTATTATCTTATCTATCTGAAAAAGATCACCTCTATATTGACAAAATCAAACCAATTGAGAACACACTTCCCATTAAGCTAATTTCTCATTTTATAGTTACATGTAACAAAATGACGGAGAAAAAATCAATGGAATTTCGTATTAAATGGAACGAATTTAGGCTCTGTTTGACATAGTGATGACGGTCATAAATGCATAGGTTAAACCGATCACCTACCAAATATTATCCCTTTGAACATAAAAAGTGAATGAAATTTTTTGGGTGAACATTAACGAATGATAATTTAACCCTCGTATTCATGACCGCAGTCACAGTGCCAAACGGAGCCTAACACAGCTCTCTGTCAACAAAAACACTGCAGCTTTGTCTGAATTGAAAAAAAGGAAAATGAATAAAAAAATGCTATTTTTCGCGACGGAAGAAAAAATGCATTTTTTCCGCGCAATCAAGATCCGGCTACACAAAAAGCGCCGGAGTTAAAAAAGCCAGCCGCCACCGTTTTCATCTTCCTTGCAGATCCTCCCCCCTGCTCTTCAATACATCTCCCCACCCTTGTAAACTTCATTCCGCCGCCGTAGGTAATGAATCCTTTATCTTCCTCGTTTTCCGGCGAGTGTTCCTCTGCTTCTGAATCCTCCTTCTCTTTCACCACCCCGCTCGGAAGAAATCTAAGCAGAACACGGCCGCCGGACCGATCAGCTTCAAGAAGAGAAGGCTTGAACGGAAACATCAAAAGTCTTCCTCCCTCTCTCTTCCTAGCAAGGCGCAGCCGCTCTTGCCCAAAAAGCGTCGTGATCGGCGGCGGAAACTGGGACATTTTTCCGGCAGCCATCCGTTTTCCCTCATTCAACTTCGTCGGCCGTGAAGGGCTCATCTTTATAATTGCCCCTGCTTCCATGTCGTTAGCCGAGCAGTTTGCGCCGGTCTCACATCCGAGATTCTCTGTGCACATGTCAAGAAAGTGCGTAGAATTTGAATTCAGATATGAGGGGAAAGCCGCCGGAAACAACATCGACGACATGATTTTAAAGCTTAGTTAGTGAGCAAGGAGCAGAGTAAAGCAGAGTAGAACAGAGTATTGCGAGGGTTTTAGAAGAGGAGAAGGGAGAGTAAGGGATGAAATGCTACAAGTGTCATAAGCAGGATGAGGCTGAGAAGCTAAAGTAACAGCCTTGTTTATATAGAGGGATGACCGGATGAGAAAGAGAAGTATATGAAGGGCCTGATATTTGCCATAGAGACAGAGAACTACTACTATTGTTTTCCTTTTTTTTTTAAGAAAAGGAAGTGAGTTTTTAGGATTATTTGCATTTTGCACTTTTAAAATATGAGTTGTTGATATTTTCTACTTGGAATTTTTAAAAGTGGCATTTTTCATATCTTTATTATCCATTTCTAAAGTATTTTAGTCTGGACAGCATCAAAGATGCTCATTTTGATACTTTGCATCTCATATTATTGGTGCTGCTTGAACCTAAATACTTTTGAATGAGCATTTTTAGTATCGTGTGGATCTAAATATCATTGAAATTTCGGTCTATGAGCATAAGTGCCAGAATTCGATAATTAGGAGGGAGGTGCAAAATATCAATTTTAAAGACTCAAAATGCAAATAGTCAAAAACTTAGTATTTGAAAGTTCAAAGTGTCAAAAACCAGAGTTTTTTAAGAATAATACCAAGCAGAACTGAAAATTAAGAATTAAGAATTTTCTATCCTATAAATAATATTTACGAATTACGACCATAAATTCAATTTTTTTGAGAACATTTTGTTAAATATATTTTAGATTTTTTTGGTTCTAACTTTTTCCTTGAAACATGTTTTGATATCATATTAGAACTTATTATAAATATCTCATATTGTTTAAATATATAAATATTTTTATTCTAATTAATCATATTTTAAAATTAAAGTATTGATAGGGCTCGCTATACCCGGTCCGGTCAAGCCGCGATACGTCAAGCGCAGCTCGAGTTTTCGGCATCTGGCCTAGCCGCGTGCACGTACCCGGGAGCGTGCACGCGCCCAGGACGCGCGCATCTCGGCGCGCGCGCACCTCGGCGCACACCCTCCTAGGCCCACGCACCTATGCGCGCACACAGGGTAGCAAGCAGCGTGCTTTTGCACGCTGCCATGCCGCTTTGGCCGGGTGGCTTCCAGGCCGCCCGACCTCCTCGCCTCCCCAGCCGCCCGATTATGGCGGCCGGACTCTTGTCCGGGGAGGGGGCACCACCGGCCGCCCTCCCCTCCTTCTCCCTGCGCTAGGAAAGTGACACCGCCCCTAACATGGGCTGTGGCATTTTCCGCAAAATGGGCGGCCATTCGGCCGCCCATCCACCATCGGCCGCCCCTAGCTAGGGATAGCCAGATTCCCGTCCAGGGAGGGTGGGCCTACCGGCCGCCCTCCCCTCCTAAATATCTTGAGCGGTTTCAAAATTTTTAGACCCGATCCGGACAGGGCCGAGCAGAACCGGACCACAATTGGTTTATTATGGCAGAATATGCTAGATGTCGCTAGACGTAGAATAAAGAAACTAAGAAATATGAACTCGAACCGCGTCTAGAGAATAACTGCTTAAAGACACGTAAAAGTGTAGAATCTACTGTTAATGCTCTTGTCTCTCTTGCATGCCCGTCGGATAATGATTCTACGCCGTATATAGAATGTGACAAATTCAATACAGAACTCAAGGGTGGTGGATATGAATCTCTCTCCGCAGAAGAACCCAATGAAAAATTAGTTCTGGACATATTATCTGCAAAAATGGAGTGCGCTAGATACACTGAGTATACGAATGAAATTAAGGAGATGAATGAGACCTTTGACGAACTTAGGAGTGAGTATGAAGCTCGTATTGAATCCATTGCCCTCATTCTGAAAAATAGCCCAATAGCATACGATAGAGCCAGACAGAGTCTCAAAAATATGCATAATGAATTAATTGCAAAAGTCAACATGCTTAAGGGAATTGTGTTTAGAAGCTCTCAATGCACAACTCATAAGGTTCCTGCATAAGAACAATCCACTGAACGGTGGCAAAACAAGGCAACGGTCAGCTAAAGCTGACCAAATTATAACGACCTCATCCCTTACTCGGGGCAGCGGTGCTCTTTCCCTGCATTATATTAGCAAAACCAAACTTAGCAATGAAAGTGCAGTTTAAGTACACTTCACCACAAGTGTAGGCACGAACGGCGGCACACTCCGTGCTCTCGGGGCACATTCTCGGTGTCTGAACAAAAACTAGGGACTCACCACCGTTCATAAGACGACAACAAGCATGAGCATTTTTGTATTCTTTACGGCCTGCGCAAGGCCTAAGACTCGTAACTATGGAAGCGACAGGTAACACTACCCACAAATGCTCAACATAGCTACTGGGTAGGTTAGTCCCTTTCCCGTTGCTCACATCGCCGGGCGCAAAAAGCCACGATGCGGGTCGGCCACCCCTTTCCCATTTATCCAGTCATTACATAACCCCGTTATGATATACGGATGGCTCTCAGACCACCAAGCTGGGCTCTCAAAGCTCTCAACACCAAATCACATGCCCAGGTCTCCACGACACATGCCTCACTTACTGGCCCCAGGTCTCCATGACACATGCCTCAAACATTGGATCCAGGTCTCCACGACACGGGCCTCAAACACTGGCCTCTGTTATCCATGACACGGGCCTCAAACAAAGCTCTCAAGGAGCTACCGCCGCGCTGTACTTGGCAAAAATGTGTTTCTACCCAGTTTTTTGGATGACTCTTAGAGTTAGTCCCCAAGCTCCCATGTTGCAATCTACCACATAAAAAACCCGAAAAACAAACATCACAGAGTCTTCTCCGGCCATTAACAAGCATAATGAAAAACATCACCAATTCAGACCAACTCGTTCGGATGGGCTTCACACATCATGCCTATGTTCGTACTTCGATTCCAAACTCTAAATGTAACACTACGGGGATACTACTTATCTACCCGAAGGAAGACCTCATGCTCACCGCACAGTTGCGGGAGAGGGTTTCCTATGCAAAAGGAAGCGGACTTCACATGTCTAAGTTGAGAATCGTTACTCTTTGCGCTCTCTTCGGTGTCATGTCAAAGATCTAGACGGGTGAATGCGACTGCAACGATCTTGCCTCCGCAGATCCAGACTCGACTTGCAAATCAAAGATTCGGAACTCCAACGGCGGTAAGATCTCTCTTCCGGCACTGCTTCTCCTCATCCAATAAATCCAGGCCAAGTTCTCAACTCCAAAAGAATTAAGTGAAAACGGCTGAAACAGACTTTTATATAAGCTATCACCGCGCGGTAATTAGCTACCTCCGCGCGGTATCTTAATTCAACGCCTCGTTTCGAGCGCAACAACCCAAACCTTCCAATCACAGGTCGCCACGTGGCCACGCCGTTACGGATTCACTATCACCGCGCGATAGAGTGCTACCCCGCGCGATAGCCGTCATCTGTTATGACTCAACACCTACTCTATCGCTGTGCGCTAACTCCTACCGCTGCGCGGTAGAATCCCGAGAACTCCATCAATTAAATTGTCCCCACTATCGCCAGAGGTAACACTATCGCCTGACGATAACTTCCCGAGAACTCTGCCAGAATAATTCCCGGCTATCGCCGCGCAGTAACAAGTTTTCTCCGCGCGGTAACATCTTTCTCGAGAACTCAACGCTTTCTCGAGAACACAACGCTATCGACGTAAACATTGGAGCTACCGTCGAGCGATAACCCCCAGAGAAGCATCTCTCGCCTTATGAAATTTGGGGCGTTACAAATCTCTCCCACTTAAAGAATTTCATCTCGAAATTAAGTGATGCTGGAAACAAAGGAATTAAATCAACTTTAAATTGTGTACCTCAATTGAACAACTCGGGGAACTCCAACTTCATGATTTGCTCCCGCTCCCATGAAAGCTCCTCTCAGCGACAGTTGTCCCAAAGGACCTTGACCATTTTAATCGATTTGTTCCGCAGCTACTTGACCTCTACGTCCTCGATCCGAATGGGCTTGACCTTCGTCATCAACCCATTGTCGACTAGCACTTGATTCGCAACAACCATTTGAGTAGGCTCTTGAATAGCCTTCCATAACACTGAGATGTGGAATATATCATGCAAACCGCTCAACTCCACCGAAAGTGCCAAACGATAGGCGGCTTCACCAACCCGCTCTAGGATCTCAAAAGGGACAACATAACTTGGACTAAGCTTCTTTAAGCGTCGAATCCTTGATATGCCCTTAAACGACTTTATCTTGAGGTATACCCAATCGCCCACCGCAAACTCCACGTTCTGATGCTTGGCATTATAGTACTTAGTCTGCCTATCTTGAGCAATAAGTAGTCGTTCCCGAATAAACCATATCATTGAAGTAGCATCTTCAACGTCCCTTCGCTTGTGCAACTTTAATTCTCCCATTTCTACCCAAGACAATGACGTACGACACCTTCCGTACAGAGCCTCAAAAGGCGCCATCTGAATGCTAGCTTGGTAGCTATTGTTATACGTGAACTCAATCGTAAAAAAGATGATCCTCCCACCTTTTCCCAAAATCCAAAGCACACATACGAAGCATATCTTCCATCATCATGTTCACCCTTTCAATATGACCATCTGTCTGTGGGTGAAAATCCATGCTGATGTTCAACTTGGTACCCAAAACCTGATGAATGAGCCTCCAATCATTAGATGTGAAATCACCCTCTCGGTCACTAACGATGCTATGGGGTACGCCGTGTAAACGGACTATGCTATCCACATAAAACTTTGACAACTTCTCAACTGAATCATCCTTCCTATTGGGTATAAAATATGACACCTTCGTTAAATGATCAACGACCACCCAATGACATCGTTTCCATGTGCGATCTCGGCAAGCAGTGCACAAAGTTCATGAAGATGTCATCAAATTTCCAAACTGGTATCAGCAAGGACTTCAGGAATCCGCTAGGCTTCTGGCATTCGTCCTTCACCAAGGCACAACTTTGACACTTTGTCACATATAATGATATGCCTTTCTTCAGATCTGACCACCAGAACAGTTTCTTCATGTCCTTGAACATATTGATGCTCTCGGAGTGAATCGAGTACTTCGTAAAGTGCGCCTCATACATCAATTCTTCTTACAACTTCCCCACGTTGGGGACACACAATTGGCTGACTTTCCATAAAAGTCCATCGTCGATAGAGAACTGGTCGTTAGACCCATCAACGACATCCGCCCAGTGACATTTCAAGCTCACGTCCAACTCTAAGGCCAGCTGAATCCCGTCCGCGAGGTCGTATTGAACCTCCGTCCAACTCAAAAACGTGTTTGTACTAGATCCCTTGTCAACACAAGAGATCTCCAAGGTCTCCAAATCCCGAATAAGCCCCTTGTCGTGCATCTGTAACTAGTTGGCCCGTGCAGGAGTCCTACGGCTCAAAGCATCTGCCACAACATTTTGCTTCCCAGGAATATAATGAATATTGTAGATGTAGTCCCCAAGGAACTCTGATGGAGACGACGACCCGCAATATTTTAAAGACGACGATTGCCTGCTTACGAATGACCATATGGAGCGTCGCCATAATATCCATCCTGAACGCAAAACAATATATTAATAATTAATAATAATTTATTAATAACTATTATTAATTATTAAGTCATTTTCATGTTTTCTTTTATTTTAAGCATTTTTATTTTTATTGCATTTAAATAATTCATGTTATGATGGGTGCATATAACCATCATAACTTTCATTTTGAATTTTGAATTTTGAATGGAGGGAGATTGAGTGGTGTAGGCTATATATAGCAATGTTAGGAAGGAATAATTAGAGAATGAAAAACAAGAAATCCTAAGAATTCAATATTTGAATCTTCTCCCTCTTTCCTCTTTTCCTCTAAGGCAAATTTCGGCCTCCTCCTTCCTCCTCTCTTTGGCCGCCGGCCAACCTTCTCGCCCTCTCTATTCTCGTTTTCCTCTCCTCTCAAAAACCCGAGCACCCCTCTTCATCACCTCCAATAACCGACCTCTTCTCTTACCAACCAAAGATCTCGGCCAAGGCGTGAAGCGACGAAGGCGGACAAGTTCCTCTCCATCCGACGAGACTCCGACGGAGCTGTTGAAGGGCGATCCAAGTAGAGAAAAGAATACCGGAATCATCCATTACGGTTGTGTAATGAAATATTTCTACTCCATGTGTGTTTCCCTCTAGTTAATTCTTGTGGTGGAAATTTTTGGCGTTGCATTTTGAAGCATTGAATAATCGTGTTTTTTTACTTCGAATGGTTTGTGTTTATCTTGATTGATTTAATTTCTAAAAGGTTTGGCGAACATTCGTTTTCTTTTGTTGGGAGAGATCTACCTTTTATGAATTGTTATTTTTGGTAGACATCTTTTGGTACAACACCGCTCGTTCGGACTGGGTGAGTCCTTTTAGCCGGAAAGAATATTGGCCTATCCCCTCTATTCGATCCTAATCGGTTTGGCTACCCGTACGCAAGCATATAATTGATAGAATTAACTAACGTGGTGTTGCATAGAACGATTGTGCGAGTGTAGGATTTGGATCATTAGAGAGGCAAACGTGTCATCCGTAGATATATTCAGTGTCAACGTGCAAGCCTGCTTCAATTTTATATCAAAGGCAGGTTGTGCTAATTTCTTAATTAGTACAATTCTAGGAAAAAAATTACTTAAAACGCCGACACGCACTTGCACATTCATTGCACAACATAAAAAAAATCAATTTTTAAATTTTGGTCTGCAAATAGCGGCCTAAAATTTTCAACTTTTCTCAAATTTCAAACAAATAAAATTCTGGAAATTCTCTATCATTTTATTTGTAAGAAATCAAAAAAATATTTTATTTTTATTAAGTCATTATTTTTATTAAATCTTTATAAATTTTTAATTTTGGTTTGCAAATAGCGGCCTATTTTTTTATTCTTTCAGCAAAATCAAAAAAAAATATTTAATAATCTTCATATTATTTCCAGCAAGAAAAAAAATACATTTGTTATTTTAAGTAATTAGCGGGAACAATTACATCTTTGAAATTTAAATAGGGCGAGGTTATTTTTTCATTGCATGTGCACCAGTTCCGAGTGAGATATTCTCTCCGGTTCTCACTGAAATGACTTTCAACGTTAATGTTTCCAATCATCCCCAGGCTTTCATACAAACTAAGATTTTCACCTATGATGGTTATGGCGATCCAAAGTTTTTAGAGACCGACTTAAGTGGGTAGAAATCTATTTTGATTATAATAAATTGGGCGACTACCAAAAGGTTAATGTAGTCCGAGAGCGGTTAAGTGGTCGAGCCCTCGTGTTTTGACTGAACGAAGAGCGTGGAGCTGGTAGCTATCCATATGCCTGGCCCCACATGCGAAGAATACTCTCGGAGAAATTTGATTCCCCCTACCGCCTTACTACTAGCCCGACATCCGCTAGCCAATATAGTTATGGCACCTTATCCAAACCTGACCATAGGGGTGACCTATTCCCCCAGGAAAGATCCTTTCCCCAGGCTGGTAGAGCTACCCATATCACACCTGCACCCACCTATAGAGGAAAGGAAATAGTGAGGTCCCCTATCTCGAGTTCAGTACATGTGACTGCTAGGACTGCCATGAGCCCGCGGGGTGAGAGTAGTCCTATCTGTAGGGGCAGACAGACGACTATGACTTGTGAGTCTAGCGGCGTATCTAACCAAGGCTCTATTGAGCATCCTACCCCGATTACGCCCATAGACCCTTTCGAGTCTCCCTCCGAGTTGCATGATCTAGTCGTTGACTCCCCTGATGAATCTGAGCCAGTGTCTTGGACTGAGCCCGTCACTGAGGACGAGGCTGATATCACTGACGCTTTTAGTGATGTTGAGGAGATTGGTTATCCTAGTGACCTGGATGAGGATTTCTCCCCTGAGGAATCGTCTACACTCCCTGTCGATGATATTTTTGAGGCGTCTACAGTGATTATCAAGGAGTCTTCTGTGGACCCAGTGTTGGTAGATGTTTCATCGGTGTTGGAAGAGTCACCTTGGGATGAATGTTTAGCTTGGGATGATCTTAGTGATGCACATCCGGGAGATAGTTCATTGATATTATCGTCGTTGCTTGAGATTCAAGCTAATTTAGATTCTCCCCGGGATTCGACTTGCCCTGTCCTTTATCCTGATTTTGACGATGTACCTACATCATGAGAAGATTTGGCTAGCGAGGGATGTGTTGTATTGGAAGATTTGCCCTGTGTGGGAAGATTAATTTTGGATGACGTTAGCACTGAGGACCCGGGAGATATTTCTTTGATGTTATCTCCTTTGCCTGAAACCCAATATGGATTAGAAATTTTGTCATGTTCGATTTTGCTCATTTCTGAGGCCTATACTGATTCCGAATTGGATGAAGTGTCTAGTGTGTTGGAAGAATGTCCAAGTGAGAGAGTTGTATTTTTGGACGATGTTATTGAAGTAGACCCGGATGAGCATCCCCTGATGCTATCTCCGTTGCGTGAAATTAAATTTGATCTTAACTCTCTCCCAGTTTTAGATTTACGGACTCTCCCTCCTGATCTGAGTCATTTTATTTGGCCAACCTTGCGGGCCCCTCCTTTGGACATGACACATTTGACTACTCAGTTCTCTGCGTGTCCAGCTACGGTTGCATCCTCGTATGTTTTGAGTCTTTGGCTATCGTGCCTCTGGTTGTGGTGTCTCTATCACACGCCTATATACCACACCCATTCGCACGGATTTACCCCCCGCCATTAGATGGCCCTTTTTCCCACATGTTAGTGACCACGGTTAGGTTGCATGAGTTATATCGCTCGCACCTGTTATCACAACCGGGAGCATTCAATTCTATTAGTATTAATGATGAGCGGCTTCCCTTGGCATATCTTCATGCCAAGCGTGATTATATTAATTATAAAATTAGAACTGCGACTTTGACGCCTATGAAAATCATCTTTGATTTTAAGGTTTCTGTACCCCCGGATTTAACCCCATTATCCTCCGTTTTCGGGTTGAGTCACATAGCGCATGGGTTCACACCACACGGTAGCGAGATATTTAGGCGCACTTGTAATAAATTACTCTATATAGTTGCGTCTTATGATTATTTTTATGCTTGTCGCTCGCCGAATGTGATCGTGCACAGATTTAAAGCACAAGTGCCTTTTGACTTTATTTCGTTTCCATTGTCTGATAATCCAAGTCAACTCGCACTAGTTTATGCCTCTCATGTTCAAAAATTATATAAACACAGTAGTGAGGCGATAGCCATACGAATTATATTTTATCAATTTCATGCTAGTTTACATACAAGAGCGTCTCACTATTTGATTTGCGATTTAGTTTTGGTGCATCTCGTCCCTGAACGGTTGCCTTCGGGCACTATAGAAAGTTGGCGAGTTGGACCTTTTTCGGATATTAATGAAATTAGGAGAATACACATATCATTTGAAGCTTTCCACTGATTGGGGTATTACTCCTATTTTTAATGTTTCTAATTTAACGCTATATGTTTCTCCACCACAAGAATTATCTGTCTGTCCGTTTGGGTCCACTTTATTTTCATATGGTTTGGGTAGTGAGCTGGTGCCTGGATCGCTCTCTTCATCGGTCTTCACTGGAGGTATGTTGGTTGTTGATGTAGAAATTTGTTTTCCTTTATTGCCGAATGCTTTTCCATGGTTCCCCAGAACCATCTTTTTGCATGACAAGATACTCCATGGTGTAGTGCTCTCCCCGACATGTGGTGATGTTTGCCACTACTTGATTCGATGGCGTAATCGACCGGCCTCCGATGACTCTTGGATTCTTGGATCGGAGGTGGCTCCGTTGGACGTTGCTCTCCTGTGCTGGTGCATTCCGACCAACTCATCGGTGATGAGTACTTTTGAGCGGGGGAGGATTGATGGAGACGACGACCAACAACATTTTAAAGACGGCGACGACGTGCTTACGGATGACCATATGGAGCGTCGCCATAATATCCGTCCTGAACGCAAACCAATATATTAATAATTAATAATAATTTATTAGTAACTATTATTAATTATTAAGTCATTTTCATGTTTTCTTTTATTTTAAGCATTTTTATTTTTATTGCATTTAAATAATTCATGTTATGATGGGTGCATATAACCATCATAACTTTCATTTTGAATTTTGAATTTTGAATGGAGGGAGATTGTTGGGTACATTGGAAAATATGTACCTGATTTGAAGAAGCCTCACCCTACTCAATGATATACATCAAGGTGTATTTGATGTATTTTGAGTTACCTTGTGCAGGTTAAGTAATTGCAGAGAAAGCTTAAAAGTTTCTAAGTCCATGTGTCGACACCCAGAAGAAAAGTGTCGACACTTAAGAAGACTTGTGTCGACACCCAGAGAAGCTGTGTCGACACTTGGAGTAATTGTGTCGACACCAGTAATGCAGAGTCGACACCAGAAGGAAAGTGTCGACACATACAGGCTGTGTCGACACACAATGAAGAAATGTCCAGAGAAGTTGTGTCGACACTTAGAAGCAGTGTCGACACCCAGAGGAACTTTGTCGACATCAGAAAGTGTCGACACTAGGTGGCTGTGTCGACACTCAGCAAATTTCAACAAAGTCTAAGTACAAGTGTCGACACAAAGGAGATGTGTCGACACTTAGCCAAAGTCTCAACACATGAAGAATGTGTCGACACAAAGGAGATGTGTCGACACTTAGCCAAAGTCTCAACACATGAAGAATGTGTCGACACAAAGGAGATGTGTCGACACTCAGCAAAAGTCTCAACACAGAAGGCATGTGTCGACACCAAGGAGATGTGTCAACACTTAGCAAGTATCAACACAAGAAGATGTGTCGACACAAAGGAGTTGTGTCGACACTTACAAGAAATCAACTAAGTATCAAAGAAGAAGGACTTGTGTCGACACACAGGATCAGTGTCAACACATGTTGAAGAAGCAGTGTCGAGAAGCAGATTCTACAACACAAGGAGTTGTGTCGACACCATGAAGGCTAGTGTCGACACTTAGTCTACTTGTGTCGACACTTAGTCTATCAGTGTCGACACTTAAAGACTGACTGTCTCGACACTTTCAGACAGTTACAGAAAATTCAAGAAGTGACTGTATGACTTGACAGCTGCCATTCCAGCCGGTCTACTGCAACTGTCAGAGCTGTCAGAAAGTTAGTTAGAAACCGGATCAGCCGGTCACCATGAAGAAAGCCTATATAAAGGCTTATACCTTCAAGAGAAAAAAGAGATCTGTAGAAGATTTTGCATCAATCATTTGAAGTGATCAGAAGATCTAAGAAGTTGGAGAGAGAGAGCTCATTCTAAGAAGACAGCTATTAAACCAGGCGGTGAAGAAAGTTTCAGATTGAGATCTGATTCTTAAGTCAGCAGTGATTGAAGATCATCTGCATAGAGAATCAACCCTACTGTGTTCTAATTCAAGAAGCTTTGAAGAAAGCCAAGGGAGGTTGATCTCAGCAAAGTTCTTCTAAGAACTCATCAAGAAACCTGTCAACTCTTCTCTCTCATTCTGAGTTGTGGGTATATACTTTGTAATTTTAATTTCTTGTAGGATCCTAAGGGATCTGAGTTGTAAGCCTGAAATTATAAAGGCTGAGTGGTAGGGCCTGTGTGCCTGAGTATAGGAGATTCATTTCTCTGAGTGTAGGCCTTGATTGAAGGCTGAGTGTAGGTCTTTGTGAAGACTGAGTGGTAGGGCTGTGTGCCTGAGTTGTAAGAGTGGGATCACTCTGAGCTGTATGAACCTATTTGGGGTTCTGAGTGTAAGATCTGAGGATCCGAGGAATAGTGGAGAAGTTTAGCCGAATCTAGTACACTACTAGATAGGCGAAGGGGGAAAGTGGATGTACCCAGACCTTGGGGAACCACTATAAAACTGTGTGTACTCTGTGTATGACTGATTCTGTGTATGCTGTTTATACTTCTGTGTATTCTGTGATTAATTCTGCCAGTAAATTTAAAAAAGATTAAGGTCACCTATTCACCCCCCCTCTAGGTGATTAGGTACAATTTCTTTCAAGTGGTATCAGAGGGAGGTTACTCAAAAAGGACATAATAGTCTGAGTAAAGATCCTGTTGGCAGATTCAGTAGAATCAAGAATCAAGAAAATGAGTTCAGCAGAGAATCACAAAGAGATAGGATCCATGAAGTTGCCAATCTGCAGAAAGGAGATCTTTGGTATTTGGAAAGAAAGAGTTAGACTTTTTATGAAAGCCTCAGACCCTAGAATCTATATCACAGTCAAAGAAGGGCCATATGTGCCAATGAAAGTATCAGTTCTGGATGCAAACTAGAGAACTCCAAAAGACTATTCTGAAATGACCAAGGATGAGATTATTCTGGCCACTATGGATAAGAGGGCCCAGAATATTATAGTAAGTGCAATAGATGATGCCACATTCCAGAATTTAATTGACTGTAAAACATCAAAGAAAATGTGGGACACACTGATAGTGTACATGGAGGGCTCTGAAGAAGTTAGACAGGACAAAAAGTCTTTATTAAATCAGGAGTATGAAAGTTTCAGACAAGGCAGGTCTGATAGTATAACAGAATGCTACAAGAAATTCTATAGGATAGTCAATGAATTGATGTCCTATGGAAGAGAGTTCAGTAATTATGAGTTGAATGATAAGTTCTTGAGGTCCCTGACAAAGGACTGGGACACCAAGATTTGTGCCATAAGGGAAATGGCCAAATTAGCAGACATACCTCCTCCAACACTGTTTGGAAAACTGTTATCCTATGAGATGCAGTTAATGGTAAGGAAGGAGGAGTAGAAGACTACCAGAGTTGAGCACAAAGAAAGAGTTGTGGCTTTCAAGACAGAAGCCACTAGGAAATATAAAAGTAAGTCTCTATCTCCAACTCCAAAAGTTGCTGAGACTGGGTCAGATGAGTCAGAAAGCAGGAATTCTGAAAGCAGTGAGAGTGATGAGGACTTTGCAGCTTTCACAAGACATTTTCAGAAGTTTCTAAAGAAGAAACAGTGGAGGTCTAAGCCATCCACTTCACAGAAGTCATCAAAGTATGACAGGAGAAAGCCCAAGTCAAGTAAAACTACATCTTCAAAGATAGTTTGTTATTGTTGTAACAAACATGGACATGTTGTTGCTGACTGTCCAGAGAAAAGGAAAGAGTCAACTGATAAGAAGAAGACTCAGATCAAGGGCAAAAAGGAAAGGTCCTTTGTTGCTAAGAAGGACAAAAGTCTGTCTGATATGGCATCTTCAGAAACTAATTCAGAAGCTGAAGCTTATATTGGACTGTTTGCTGAAGAAGAGGAAGATGAGTTCATACAATTAATGAACTCAATATATGAGCATGAGGACATTCAATGCCAGGGACTGATGGCCTTATCAGAAGGAGACAAAATCCAGGATCATCCTGGAACTAGTCAGGTATAAATTGTTCTGTTAGTTCAATTTCTAGTACTGAGTCAGATTCAGATACATCAGCATCAAGTGATGTTAGTGGATCTGAATCTGAAGGAGACATTCATCAGTTGATTGATGAATATAGGGTAGTGTTGCAAGCTTTGAAGAAAAGCAAATCCTTGGCCAAGAGTCAGGCTAAGGAGATTGCTAATCTCAAAGTGGCTGCAACAGATTTTGATAAGTTGCTTGATCAGAAACTAAATGAAATAGCCAGGCTGAAGAACATTACTGTTATTCAGATGGGGACTATTACATTCAAGAATGATCAAATCAGAAATCTGGAGATTAGTCTTCAGAAGGAGAGAGATATAGTAGCAATGTTTTCTAAACCAAAATCTGTTCTACCTTTGATAGATGAGTTTGTACCTCACAAGGGTAAAACTGGATTGGGGTTTACTAAACCTGTTAGGACTGTATAGTCCAAGTCTAAGGGCAAAGCCCCAGTACTCAACAAGAAACCTGCTGTAGATAAAACAGCCAGGGTTGTACCTAAACAAAGGTACAATAGATTTGAGTGCTGGTGTTGTGGCAAGGTAGGCCACTTTGCCATAGACTGTTGGCACAATTCAAGTGCCAAGGTGAGTAGCAATCTGCCTGCTAGAAAAGCTACAGGTAGTTTTGTTAAGAGGCAAACTAACCAGCACCAAGGACCCAAGAATTCTTTGGGTTCTAAGGTTAACTAATCTGTTTTGCATGTAAGTCTAAGTGGCCATGCCCCAATATGGTACTTGGACAGTGGTTGTTCCAGGCACATGACTGGAACTAGGGGATTGCTAAAGGACTATACACCAATCAAGGATGGTCCTAAAGTCACCTTTGGTGGTTCTGAAAAAGGAATTATCAAAGGCTTTGGTAACATTTCTAGCAACCTTATTACAATTACTCAAGTGACTTATGTTAAAGGTTTGAAACACAACCTCATTAGTATAAGTCAGCTGAGTAATTTAGGATATGACATCTCATTTGTCAAAGATGGTTGTCATATCAGGAGGTCAAATGATCAAAAGATCATTTTGACAGGTTATAGGAAGAGAAATGTCTATTGTCTAGACATTATGTGTGAGAATAATGTTTCTCCTGTGTGTCTTGTAGCTGATGAGAAGGTCTCTCATTGTGTGAAATGACACAAGAGGCTAGCCCATTTTAACTATAAGACAATTGGCCAACTCTTTAGCAAAGAGTTAGTGAGGAATGATCCTCAAGTTAAGTGTAAAAAAGTTGGTATATGCTCAGCTTGTCAAAAGGGCAAGCAGACCAGATCCACCTTTAATAGCATTGAGAACAAAGATGCTGTGAGGTGCCTATACCTCTTGCATATGGATCTTTTTGGTCATATGCCAGTTCACAGCCTAGGTAGGAAGGTCTACACATTTGTGGTTGTAGATGATTATTCAAGGTTTTCCTGAGTATTCTTCCTAAGGTAAAAATCTGAAACACCTAGTATCTTCTATAGTTTTGTAAAATAAATACAGAATGAGTTAGACAGTACAGTGGTCAAAATAAGAAGTGACCATGGTACTGAATTCCAGTCTGATAGTATAACAAAGCTATGTGAAGAGTTTGGGATATTTCAGGAATTTTTCTCACCAAGAATACCTCAACAAAATGGTATTGCTGAAAGGAAAAATAGAACCTTGATTGAGGCTGGTAGAACCCTATTAAGTGACACATCTCTCCCTGAATATTTCTGGGCTGAGGCAGTAAACACTGCATGTCATGTAATCAATAGGGCTACTATCACCAAGAGCCACAATAAGACCCCCTATGAGATTGTGAAAGGCAGAAAACCAAATATATCCTATTTCAGGATCTTTGGTTGTAAATGTTATATACTTAACAATGATAAGTCTTATTTAACCAAGTTTGCTGCCAAATCCCAAGGTGGGATCTTTGTTGGGTACAACAACAGTAAGGCTTATAGGGTCTACAACTTGACTACTCAAGTTGTAGAAGAGTCAGTACATGTAGTGTTTGATGAAGCTAGACTCATTAACAATGAATTGTCTAGAAGTATTTGCAGCTCCACAGGTGTGACTGAGAAGATGGACAAGCTTACTATTGAAGAAGGTCCTTCTACAAGTCAACAAGTAGAAGAAGGTGGCTACTGTCCAGGGGGAGTACAAGATACTCCTGTTGCTGTAGAAGACCAAGAGGAGCTTCTCAATGAAGAAGCAGTAGCTGAAGGTGTACAACCAGAAAATAGGATGCCTCCAGCAAATAGACATCTAAAAAATCATCCAGCCAATCAAATTATTGGTAATCTCAGATAAGGGGTACAAACAAGGAGCAGAAATCTAAGTTCAGTACTATACTCCAGCTTTCTATCCCAGGTAGAGCCAAAGAAATTTGAAGAAGCCATCCTAGACCCTCATTGGATTGAGGCTATGCAAGAGGAGCTGAACGAGTTCAAAAGATGCAAAGTCTGGGAGCTAGTTCCTAAACCAAAAGACCACAACATTATTGGAACCAAGTGGATCTTTAGGAACAAGTTGGATGAACATGGAGTGATTATAAAGAACAAAGCTAGACTGGTTGCAAAAGGATATATACAAGAAGAAGGTATTGACTTTGATCAGTCCTTTGCTCCAGTAGCCAGACTGGAGGCAATAAGGATGTTCTTGGCCTATGCAACCTATCAAGGGTTTAAAGTATACCAAATGGATGTTAAGTCAGCCTTTCTGAATGGAAATCTGAAGGAAGAAGTCTATGTAGAACAGCCATCAGGTTTTGTTGATTATACTAAACCTAAATTTGTATATAGACTTAGGAAAGCTTTGTATGGGTTAAAACAAGCCCCTAGGGCTTGGTATGAAACCCTGTCTAGTTTCCTCATTGAGAATAAATTACAAGGGGGAAAATAGACAAGACTCAATTCCTTAGGGAATCGAGAGGCAAGATAATCTTAGTCCAAATATATGTAGATGACATCATATTTGAGTCTACAGAAAATAGTCTTTGCAGAAAGTTTGCAAAACTAATGCAAGGACAATTTGAAATGAGCAGTATGGGGGAACTTAAGTTCTTCTTGGGTCTCCAAGTTAGACAGACTGAGGATGGTTTATCCATATGCCAGTCTAAGTTCACCCTAGAATTGATAAGGAAGTATGGTATGGAATCATCCAGCACCATGAAAACTCCTATGGGGTCAAGTATGTATCTTAGCAAAGATGATGCAGGGAAACCTGTAGATGAGACTTTGTATAGAGGGATAGTTGGCTCCCTATTGTATTTGACTGCTAGTAGACCAGATATCATGTATGCTACATGTGTCTGTGCTAGGTACCAAGCTTGCCCTAAAGAATCTCATTTGACAGCAGTCAAAAGAATTCTGAGATATCTTAAGGGCACTCCTTATCTAGGCCTTTGGTACCCTAGGAATGGAGATTTTGAACTGACAGGTTATTCAGATGCAGATTTTGCAGGCTGCAAGGAAGATAGGAAAAGTACAACTGGAACCTGTCAATTCCTAGGTGGAAGGCTGATATCATGGAGTAGCAAGAAACAAACAAGTGTGGCTATCTCCATAGCAGAGTCAGAGTATGTTGCTGCAGGAAGTTGCTGTGCTCAACTTCTATGGATTCAACATCAGCTAGAAGATTATGGTATTCAAGTAAGTAGAACACCTTTATTTTGTGATTCTACAAGTGCTATTTCTATTGCAAACAATCCTGTCTCCCATAGTAGGACTAAGCACATAGAAATAAAATATCATTTTCTAAGAGAACATGTGGAAAAAGGAGATATTTCATTAGAGTATATTAATACAGAAAATCAGCTAGCTGACATGTATACTAAGCCCTTAGATGAAACCAAATTCAATAAATTTAAAATTGAATTAGGGATGATAAACTTAGAATAAGTTTTCAAAATTGGCTAAGTAAAATGGTGTCGACACACAGAGTTGTCTGTGTCGACACATAGAAGTGGTGTCGACATTTCAGAGAAATGGTGTCGACACATCTAGGAAGTCTGTGTCGACACTTCAGAGAATTAGTGTCGACACATGCAGTGTAGGTTTCGACACATCCAAGGTGGTGTCGACACTTAGGATTTACTCAACATTAGTCTGGTATAGTCTCGACTAAGTGTCGAGCTAAGCGGTGTCGACACATAAACAAGTGTCGACACATATATTCTGTCGACTATACTTGTGTCGACACATAGTTGTCGAGACATTATAAGTAAGTGTCGACACTTATCAACAGTGTCGACACAATTTAAGTATTTTGACACGCCTTTTCATCTTCGATTCTAGAAAGGTATAAATAGGTTTTCGCCATTGTTTGTCGACACACTCACCAAAGTTTCGAGACCAAACTTGTGTGTCGACATATCTCTTCTCCAAATTCAAATTTCTTCAAACCCTAATGGCGCCCAAGCTAGAAGAGAATGTGAATGAAGGATATGAACTCGTGCGACACGCATTTGATGATGCGGAACCCGAGATCAAAGGCGTGATAACCCTAATAGCAGAGACTGGGTTAGAATTTCTTGTTTCAGAACCGATCAAGATCTGGAAGAAGGAGGTCCTGGAGTTTCTGAATGCAGCAACACTAGATGAATCATGACTCAAGATTAAGTCCAGAGTTCATGGGGCAAAGGTGAAGGTCTCTCCTAAGAGTGTGAGAAAGGTACTACAACTACCAAGGACTAAGGAAGAAGAAGATGTTTCCGCTTCTAAGACTAGAGAAACATTTACATGGTGTGGTTTGGACTCTAACCTGAAGATAGGATCTGTATTCAACAGAAAAGGAATGAACATGCAGGGCAAGTTCTTATCTGAGATAGTGAGCAAGGTTATCCTGTGTAAGCTTGGAGGACATGACAGGATTTCAGCTCAAATGTTCAATCTGATGACAAAGATTATCTTCAAACTAGATACTGATTGGTCTACAGTTGTGTTTGAGAAGATAAAAGAGAGTATGAAGAAGCCCAATTTGGGTAGAATACTAAGTCTATACCTAGCTGGTAGTATACCAGAGGTGATGAATCAAGCAGCTGGATCTAAGATTAACCACATGAGGAGAATGGATTTGAGAATCTTCTCTAGGTGGGATAGAGTACTGACCAAAGAACTGCCATCTCCAGAGAAGGAAACACCCCAGAAGAAGAAGAAGAAGACAGCCCCTGTGGCTCAGGAATCCTCCAGCAGCTCTGAAGAGCAAGTAGTATTTAGTTCTGATGATGAACAAGGAAGGAATGCTGGATAGTCTCCAGCTAGACAAGAAGATGCACCAAGGCAGGGGGAGCTACCCTCAGCAAGCCCAATTCACCTGTATCCACTCCAGGGGGAGCCGTTACTTGTGGAAGAGCCAACTCCACTAGAGAGTGAACAAGCTACCCAAACCATACCTGAGGTAATAACTGAAATCAACCAATTAGATTTCCCTATTGAGAATGAAGTTATGACTGACATATTATCTGATGTTAATCAGCAATCTTAGATTCTTAGTCAACCTCAGGATGTTGTCATGGAGGACACATCAGTAGCTGATAAAGAAGTATTAGATGCTCCTGAGCAAAGAGATTCACCAAGTCAACCTCAACAAGAGTTTACACTGGAAGAGCTGTTCCCAGACTTAATACAGACTGACTTTGAAGTGGAAAAAGCAGCTGTTGAGGGGGAGCAGGTAGATCTTCAGGGGGAGCAAGTTAGGTCTTAAGAAGAGACAGCAAGACAAGAAACTGAGAAGCCAAAGGATGCTGAGCAACCACCAAGGACTGAGAAGGATTCACATCCTAGTCCTAAGGAAAGGGTTGAAATATCCAGCACATCTGCTTCAGAGGATGAAGAGGCTGCAAGAGCCAAGAAGAGGAAATTTCAAGTCTTCAAGAGGAGGAGCCAGACATATAAAAAGGCACTGCAAACAATTACACCACAGCCAGCCCCATCTACTGATTACAGTTCATTGATGGTGGCTTTACAGATCAAGCTGGATGAGCAAATGCAAGCTCTAGAAAAGTATGTGGATGAAGGGAATAAGTCACTACAATTTGATCTGGCTCAAGACATTAAGTCAATCAGATATGAAGTAAATCTGAACAAGAAGGAAATGACTGATTATTTCCATAAGGGAGGCAATGCAGTAGTCTATCTGGCTACACATCAAGAGAAACTAAAGACAAAACTTGATGAGCTAGAAGTAAAATAAGGCTATGTCCTGGAGAATCAGCTGAGAATGAATGATAATTTAACAACTTCTCATAATGCAATAGTAACAGAAATGAAGAATATAGCTTTTGCCCATACTGCAGCCATGACTACAGCCAAGGCAGACTTTGATAAAGCATTACAAGAAGGTCTCACTGATGTTACTTCTGCACTTCAGGATTCCCAGAAGCTAATAACTGAAAAGATCCAAAGGTTGAAACCTTTCTACAAAGATGGAGTCAACTATCTGAATGCATAAATAAGGTTTCAGAAAGATGATCTTAGGGATCACATTGAAAGAGAAGTCATAAAGGGGGAGAGGGTATTAGTCAAGGCAGGCTCTGATCATGCCAAGTGGATTTCAAATTCCATCAGAGCCACCATTGGATATCCACCCTTATGTCATGATGACAATGTGGCAGAGTCTGGAATCAATCCTGCTTATCTTGGAGGAGAGCAAGCTGAAGTGGCTCAAGTGATATACCCTCCACCAGACTTTGACATGATACATCAAGAGATCCAGACTATGTATAGTCCTCCTGAGGGAAATCAGAATGTCATCATAGAGAAAGTGATTCAGCCTGTGTCAGAGGCAATACTCAAAGAGCAAGAGACCTTATTAAAGGAACAAGAGACTCAATTGTCTAAGAAAAGATTCAGAGAGCAAGCTGAACTTAGGCCTGATTTTGAACAATGGAGCCCCACTTCCAGGAATATCATTTTGACTGCTTGGAAGGCTGCCAAGGACAATATCCAGGATAGAGGCAAGTGGTATTCTAAACTGGAGTGGAGGAAGCATGAGAACAGGCAAGAGGCTATTGTTCAATATAGAAGGAAGGCTAAGATGGGAAAGCTACCTCCTACTGCACATGAGCCTAGCAAGTACTTTCCAAAGCCTTATCAATACTTTGAAAGGCAAAAGATAAAGGTTGAAGAATTAAAAAAGAAAGATCTTAAGGGAAAGAAGCCTGCTGCTGCTGATGATACTGAAGCTCCTGCCCAAGCAAAGATACAATCAGGAAAGGGCATTGTGATCAAGGAGCCTGAGCTGCCTTAGGATAGAAATTTTTCTTAAGTTTACTATGTGTAATCAGTTGTATTCAACTTTCTATAAACTTTTGAATATTGAAAATGTTGAAGTTGTTAGAACAATGTGATATGTGTTAAATCTATTACATTACTGTTCTGAGATATTTGTGTATACATGTTTTGTTTATACATGTTTATGTACTTACCCTGTCATTTAATATTGTTTTACATCATACTGTGAATTTGTTATGTATGGTGTATATCATTGACTAAGGGTTATGACTTCTCCAAATAGGGGGAGATTGTTGGGTACATTGGAAAATATGTACCTGATTTGAAGAAGCCTCACCCTACTCAATGATATACATCAATGTGTATTTGATGTATTTTGAGTTACCTTGTGCAGGTTCAATAATTGCAGGGAAAGCTTAAAAGTTTCTAAGTCCATGTGTCGACACCCAGAAGAAAAGTGTCGACACTTAAGAAGACTTGTGTCGACACCCAGAGAAGCTGTGTCGACACTTGGAGTAATTGTGTCGACACCAGGAATGCAGAGTCGACACCAGAAGGAAAGTGTCGACACATACAGGCTGTGTCGACACACAATGAAGAAATGTCCAGAGAAGCTGTGTCGACACTTAGAAGCAGTGTCGACACCCAGAGGAACTTTGTCGACATTAGAAAGTGTCGACACTAGGAGGCTGTGTCGACACTCAGCAAATTTCAACAAAGTCTAAGTACAAGTGTCGACACAAAGGAGATGTGTCGACACTCAGCCAAAGTCTCAACACATGAAGAATGTGTCGACACAAAGGAGATGTGTCGACACTCAGCCAAAGTCTCAACACATGAAAAATGTGTCGACACAAAGGAGATGTGTCGACACTCAGCAAAAGTCTTAACACAGAAGGCATGTGTCGACACCAAAGAGATGTGTCGACACTTAGCAAGTATCAACACAAGAAGATGTGTCGACACAAAGGAGTTGTGTTGACACTTACAAGAAATCAACAAAGTATCAAAGAAGAAGGACTTGTGTCGACACACAGGATCAGTGTCGACACATGTTGAAGAAGCAGTGTCGAGAAGTAGATTCTACAACACAAGGAGTTGTGTCAACACTATGAAGGCTAGTGTCGACACTTAGTCTACTTGTGTCGACACTTAGTCTATCAGTGTCGACACTTAAATACTGACTGTCTCGACACATTCAGACAGTTATAGAAAATTCAAGAAGTGACTGGATGACTTGACAGCTGCCATTCCAGCCGGTCTACTGCAACTGTCAGAGCTGTCAGAAAGTTGGTTAGAAACCGAATCAGCCGGTCACCATGAAGAAAGCCTATATAAAGGCTTATACCTTCAACAGAAAAAAGAGATCTGTAGAAGATTTTGCATCAATCAGTTGAAGTGATCAGAAGATCTAATAAGTTGGAGAGAGAGAGCTCCTTCTAAGAAGACAGCTATTGAACCAAGCTGTGAAGAAAGTTTCAGATTGAGATCTGATTCTTAAGTCAGCAGTGATTGAAGATCATCTGCATAGAGAATCAACCCTACTGTGTTCTAATTCAAGAAGTTTTGAAGAAAGCCAAGAGAGGTTGATCTCAGCAAAGTTCTTCCAAGAACTCATCAAGAAACCTGTCAACTCTTCTCTCTCATTCTGAGTTGTGGGTATATACTTTGTAATTTTAATTTCTTGTAGGATCCTAAGGGATCTGAGTTGTAAGCCTGAAATTATAAAGGATGAGTGGTAGGTCCTGTGTGCCTGAGTGTAGGAGATTCATTTCTCTGAGTGTAGGTCTTTGTGAAGACTGAGTGGTAGGGCTGTGTGCCTGAGTTGTAAGAGTGGGATCACTCTGAGCTGTAGGAACCTATTTGGGGTTCTGAGTGTAAGATCTGAGGATTTGAGGAATAGTGGAGAAGTTTGGCCGAATCTAGTACACTACTAGATAGGCGAAGGGGGAAAGTGGATGTACCCAAACCTTGGGGAACCACTATAAAACTGTGTGTACTCTGTGTGTGACTGATTCTGTGTATGCTGTTTATAGTTCTGTGTATTCTGTGATTAATTCTACCAGTAAATTTAAAAAGATTAAGGTCACCTATTCACCCCCCTCTAGGTGATTAAGTACAATTTCTTTCAGAGATTGAGTGGTGTAGGCTATATATAGCCATGTTATGAAGGAATAATTAGAGAATGAAAAACAAGAAATTCTAAGAATTCAAGATTTGAATTTTCCCCCTCTTTCCTCTTTCCCTCTAAGGCAAATTTCGGCCTCCTCCTTCCTCCTTCTCTCTTTGGCTGCCGGCTAACCTTCTCCCCCCTCTATTCTCGTTTTCCTCTTCTCCCAAAAACCCGAGCACCCCTCTTCATCACCTCCAATAGCGGACCTCTTCTCTTACCAATCAAAGATCTCGGCCAAGGCGTGAAGCGACGAAGGCGGACAAGTTCCTCTCCATCCTGTGAGACTCCGACAGAGCCGTTGAAGGGCGACCCAAGTAGAGAAAAAAAATACCGGAATCATCCATTGCGGTTGGGTAACGAAATATTTCTACTCCATGTGTGTTTCTCTCTAGTTAATTCTTGTGGTGGAAATTCTTGGCGTTGCATTTTGAAGCATTGAATAATCGTGGTTTTTTCCTTCGACTGGTTTGTGTTTATCTTGATTGATTTAATTTCTAAAAGGTTTGGCGAACCTTCATTTTCTTTTGTTGGGAGAGATCTACCTTTTCTGAATCGTTATTTTTGGTAGATCTCTTTTGGTACAACACCGCTCGTTCGGACCGGGTGTGTCCTTTTAGCCTGAAAGAATATTGGCCTATCGCCTCTATTCGATCCTAATCGGTTTGGCTACCCGTACGCTAGCATATAATTGATAGAATTAATTAACGTGGTGTTGCGTAGAGCGATTGTGAGAGTGTAGGATTTGGATCATTAGAGAGACAAACATGTCGTCCGTAGATATATTCGGTGTCAACGTGCAAGCCTGCATCAAACTCCATCCACCTATGCTGACGCACGTTCAGGTCCTTTTGATCTATCAGATACTTCAGGCTTTTATGATCTGAATAAATATCGACCTTAACCCCATACAGATAATGCCTCCAAAGCTTGAGAGCGAATACCACGACTGCCAACTACAAATCATGGACCGAGTAATTACTCTCATGCACCGTCAACTGGCGTGATCCATAGGGTATCACCTTCCCATGTTGTAGCAGAACACAACCTAATCCACTCCCAGAGGCGTCACTATAAATCTCAAAGCCCTCCGAACCACATGGCGAACACAAGACATGTGTCATTGTCAGACGACACTTTAGTTCTTCGAAAGCTTGTGCGTACTCTGGAGACCAAACAAACTTCTGATCCTTCCTAGTCAGAGTAGGACCCAAGATAACCTGGGTCAAGAACACCCAATTCCTTTCTATGCAGGTGAAGGACTGTAACACCCTAAATCCCAACATTGGGAAAATTTGGGTGACACGGCCTGGGACACGGGCGTGTCCTAGGGAGTGTCCTGCTCGGGTTAGCAGTTGGCGAGTGTTCGATGAATTTCCATTCTGCGAAAGAATGAGGGCACACTCCCTCTGACACAGGCATGTCAAAGGCCGTGTCCTCTGCGGGTCGACGAACTTCATTCGACGAAGTTGAGCTGATGGGCGTGTCTGCTGCCGTGTATGGTCACACGGCCTGGGACACAGGCATGTCACAGGCCGTGTGTACAACCTTGGGCTCGCGAGAGTTGGCTCAACGAGCGAGAAGGGGAGGCTGGCAAGATGAATTTGATAGGCGAGTGAGACCAGGAGGCCCACCTGCACGAGGTGAGATGGGGGGTTCTCTGAAGTAGGCGAGACACCCCATGGGGCGAGATGGCTCTAGGAGGCGAGGTGGACTATAGGGCGAGAGGTCGGCGAGACGGACAAGGGGTTGTCTTGCCTGTCAGTCATTTTCCCCAGTCGCCACATGGGAGAAGAGATGTTTTTACCTTTTTACCACCAAGAGGGATTTTACCTTTTTGCCCCAGGTAATTTTACACTTTTATCCCTGGAGGTCTGCGTATAGCCCTCCAGAACAGCGGAGTTTGGCTATTGGCAGACCCAGCCCAGGGTATTTTGGTCATTTCAGGTTATTTCAAAAGGAATATTTGCAGATTAAACTCAGAGGCCTATAAATAGACCGATAAGGTGCCTGAGATGGTTGTTAAACCTTTCCACCTTTTTCCTCACAGGCACCTAGCTCAGTATTGGCTAGGGAGCGGAAGATCTTCTGTTTCTTCTGGGAAAGAGGTGGGACCTCCGAGCTGAGACCCATCGGTCTATTTCCAGGTCTCTGACTCACTTCGGGAGGGTAGTTCAAGAAGAGTACTTGTGGGCTGCATCCTCAGTTTCGAACTTTAGGAGGGACCAGAAAGCTGGTTCCGACATTTTTGGTGCGGTGAGCGTGGATCATAGCCATCAGAGAAGAACCGTAAGCAACCACATGGCGGGAGGTCACAGAGAAGGAGAAGGAGATGGGTCAGATAACATGTGAGGATTTGTCAGAAGAGAAGAGTTTATGGCTTCAATCAAGGGGATCATGGACTTGCTGCAAGGGATCTTGCGACAGGGAGATTGTTCAACCCCACTACCTCAGGTGCCTGCTCTCACACCGCAAGAAGAGCTCATCTCGGTGCGAGTGGGAGAAGATGCCCCGGGGAGGAGACCGTGGAAGGAGGTGATGGCGGAAGGGAGCGGGAGAGACATGGCGGGAAGGGAGTTGTTCCCAAGCCTGGCGAGTACCATCTCACCAGGGGAGGTCGTCGCGCGAGTAGGGGCAGCAAGACCGGTGGTGAGAGGGTCACCTTTTTGTGAGCTGATCCTGTCGGCTCCCGTCCCAGAAGGGTTCTGGGAACCCGAAATGAACTATTATATGGGGAAGGATAATCCCCTCCATCACTTGCAGTGGTTCGAGGACACAGTTTCGATCAGGCCCATGACGGACGCGTTCAAGTGCCGTCTTTTTGCCATCACACTAAAAGACAAGGCTCGGGACTGGTTTCACCAGCTCCCAACTGGCTCGATATACTGCTTCGAGGGCCTGAGCAGGAGCTTCCAGCTACGGTTCTCAACTTCGAAGAAGATAAAGAAGAACCCAGAGTCAATCTTTTTGATTAAGCAGAGGGCAGATGAATCCCTAGCTCAGTACATGGATAGATTCCAAGAGGAGATCTTGGATATACAGGAGGTCCCTGGGTTTGCCCTCCAGATGACCTTTATCGTGGGATTGCGGGAAGGCTTCTTCAAAATAAGCCTCACCCGGAAGGCGCCGCTGTCTTTTGATGGGTTGATGGAGAAGGCGGCGAAGGAAATAGCGATGAAGGCGGCGAATCCCGCTTTTGCAAAAACGTTGGCAAGTCTTACGGAGGTGGAGTCGAGGGAGTCAGGGGGGAGATAGCAGGAAGCTTGGAGAAGAGAAGAGCCGAGGGAGCCGATATATCAAGAGATGGGATGGATGCAACAGGGGGTCCCTTCCCCAGGACAAGGGAGAAGATTTCCCTACGGGGGGAGGAACCAATAGGGAGGACCAGGAAGATTTCACCAACAAGGGTGGGGATACGGTCATATACCACCCCTGCCCCCACCGCAGCAGGCTATGGAAATCGGCCGAGGGAGAGGTAGAGGCTGGGAGAGAGGAAGAGGAGCAGGGGCTGGGAGAAGGAGAAACCCTCAGGAAGGAAAGCAAGGGGGGGGGTGATAGCGTTGTCATATTGTGACTTCCACGAGGAGGAAGGTCACGCAATAGCTACCTGCCTAGATTTCTTGGAGATGAGGAGAACTAGAGTAGTAGGAGAGCAACAGAGATCGGTACGGATAGAAGAAGTGACGGGTACAGGAGAGGAGGATCAATGTGTAGATCGAACGGATGTAGTAGATCGAGGGGGAATTGGAGTAATCCTTGAAGGGGTGGGGATAGAGGCAGCCCGAAAGGCAAGCCTTCACACTATGTATCACCGAGGCGTAGCTTCGACGTCGCAATCCCCTCCCCCAGATGAGAAAATCACCTTTTCAAGAAAGGACATGCCAGACCATGAGGACCCTTTCTGCGACGCGCTGGTGATACGAACCGCCATCGAGAACTTTACGGTGTCATGGATCCTAGTAGACAATGGGAGCTCCGTGAACGTTATTTTCAAGAAGGCATTCAATGAGATGAGGGTGGAGGCCCGGAGGGTGCTGGCGGCGGATGGACCATTGTTTGGGTTCCCAGGTGAGAGGAAAGAAGTCGAGGGGGGAGTGGGACTTCAGGTAACCCGGGGGGGGGGGGGGGGGGGCTATCCCGAAATTGCCACTTTGTCATAGTGGATGCCCCCAGTAGTTACAACGGTGCCATTTTTGGGCGCCCCTTGATAAACGCTTTCAGATGTGTTCCATCATCGTTTCACTAGTGCTTGAAGTTAAACTCCGGTGGTACCCAAATCAAAGTGCGAGGGGATCCGAAGGCTGCAAGGAAGTGCTATGTGACGGCAATGAACACCATCTCCTGGCAGGGAGATGCTGAAGAGATGGAGAATAGGATGGAACGATGGCAACAAGAGCTTGGGGGCGAAGTAGAAGAGAGAGAGGAAGAAGATGTTGAAGGAGAGGGAGAAGTAGTGATGGTTGGTGGCATTGCGGGGGAGTTAGAAATGGAGGGAGAGAAGCACGGAGAGATGGGGATAGTAGAAGAGAGAGAGGAAGAAGATGTTGGAGGAGAGGGAGAAGTAGTGATGGTTGGTGGCATTGCGGGGGAGCCAAAAATGGCAGGAGAGAAGCACTGAGAGATGGGGATAGTAGAAGAGAGAGAGGAAGAAGATGTTGGAGGAGAGGGAGAAGTAGTGATGGTTGGTGGCATTACGGGGGAGCTAGAAATGGCTGGAAAGGAGAAGGGAGAGATGGAGGCAGAAGAGGAATGGGAGTCAAAGGAGGATAGAAGGAGGAGAAAAGAGAAGAGGAAGATGGAGGAAGCGGGACGGTCGCCCAGGAGGGGGGCCCGGCTGGAAAAAAGAAGAGCCTCATTACGGGAAGGAGAGGACGCTAGCGAGCGGGAGATGGAAAAGCTTGGGTATGAGATGGTGGTGGATGTCGCGGAAGACGAAGCCAGAGAACATGATGCGCTGGAAGAGCAGGAGGGAGAGGAAGAGCCATCGAGGCTGAAGGTGGCTATGGAGGTACTCGAGGTGGAGATCCACACCAAGGAAGGAAGAGAGGAGAAGGTAAAGATCAGCGACGAGCTCAGCCCGGAAGGCCGAGAGAAGATCAAGGCCTACGTGCAGAAAAATATTGATGTCTTCATGTGGAGCACCGCAGATATGCCCGAGGTCGATGCGGACGTAGCTTGTCACCGCCTCAACCTCGATCCCAACACTCGCCCAGTACAATAGAAGAAGAGGGCCATCGCCTCTAAGATGGTCGGGCCTATTAGAGAGGAGGTAGAGAAGTTACTCAAGGCGGGGTTTGTGTCTGCCTGTAAGATCCGGGGTAGGTAAGTAATGTTGTAATGGTTAAAAAGTGGGAGGGTAGATGGAGAATGTATGTGGATTTCTCTCTTTTAAATAAATCATACCCTAAGGATTGTTACCCTCTGCCTCGGATCGATGCACTGGTTGACTCAGCCGTCGGTTTCTCTTTTATGAGTTCCTTAGATGCATTTTCCGGATATCATCAAATACGCATACATCCTCCAGATGTTAAGGTCATCACCTTCGTCATGGAGGATGGGTGCTTCTGTTTTAATATGATGTCCTTCGGGTTGAAAAATGCGGGGGTGACCTACCAAAGAATGATGGATCGGATCTTCCGAGAACAAAAAGGAAAGAACCTCGAAGTGTATGTGGATGACTTAATGATCAAAAGCAGGGACCTCAAATCTCATGTCCTGGACCTTGAGAAAACCTTTGAGACCTGAGAAAATATAAAATGAGACTCAACCCCCTAAAATGTGTGTTTGGAGCCAATAGGGGAAAGTTCCTGGGGCATCTTCTCACCCCATCTGGAGTGGAGCCCACCCCGATAAAGTGAAGGAAATCCTAGAGTTGGAGTCTCCTAGAAATGCCAAGGAGGTTCAACGTCTCACCGGCAAGCTGGATGGGCTAAGCAGGTTTCTCTCTCGAGCCGGGGAGAGATGCTCGCCTTTCTTCCGGACATTGAGAGGAGGCAAGAAATTCGAGTGGACTCCTGAATGTGAGAAGGCTTTTCAGGCTCTAAAGCAACAACTCACCCAAACACCTTTACTCCAGGGGCCAAGGGAAGGAGAGGTCTTGTTCTTATACTTGGGAGTAGGGACTGGGGCTGTGAGCTCGGTTCTTGTGCGAGAGGAAGGGAAGAAGCAATTTCCGATCTATTACGTGAGCAGGTCCTAAAGAAGGTGGAGCTCGGGTTTGCTCTCATCGTCTCGGCCCGGAAGCTCAGACCATATTTTCAGGCTCATTCTATTCAGGTGGTGATAGATCATCCCCTCCGTCGCATCTTGGAAGGGGTGGAACACTCCGAGAGGCTAGCCAAGTGGTCAATAGAGCTCAGTGAATTCGACCTCGCTTTCATTCCCCGACTTACCATCAAGGCACAAGCGGTGGCTGACTTTGTAGTGGACTACGTAGTTGAGGTCCAAGAGACCGAAGCGTCCCCTCGAGCAGCCTGGAAGATGATGGTAGATGGAGCATCAGGAAGAAATTCCTTTGCAGGAGTAATAATCTTGGTAAGTCCAGAGGGGACCAAGATTGAGCAGGCCTTGAAGATCCACTTCACGATCACCAACAACCAGGCGGAATATGAGGCGATCATCGCAGGGCTTAGGTTAGCCCGGGAGTTGGGCATACAAGACATTGAGGTCTCGACGGACTCCATGGTGGTGGCAGGCTAGTTCAAAGGGGAGTTCGAGGCAAGGGAGCCCATCCTATAGCTGTACCTAGGGAAGGTCAAGGACATTATCAGACAGTTCCGAAGCTTTTCAATTCGGCACATCCCGAGGGAGGATAGCACTCAGGCTGACCAGCTCTCCAAGTATGGCCCTCGTGCTGGAGGAATAATGACAGAGCTCTTCAGGCCGTCCATAGAGGAAGGGGAGCTCATGGAGATATGCCAACTAGGGTCTTGGATGGACCCCTTCATCACCTTTCTGACCTCGTGACAGCTGCCTGCGAGATAACTCGACAAGAAGCATACCAGGTACAAAGCGGCGTACTACCTGCTAAAGGATGGAGTTTTGTACCGCAAGACACTATCGGGTTTGCTGGCTCGATGTGTGTCAGAGGGGGAGGTTCCAAAGGTTCTGGAAGTGATTCACTCAGGAGAATGTGGGAGTCACTCGGGGAGTCAGACTTTAGAAGGGTGGGTGCTGAGACAGGGTTACTTCTGTCCTACTCTCAGGAAAGATACAGAGGAATTCGCGAAAAGGTGTAAAAAATGCAAGGAGTTCTCCCCCCTCCAACTCCTTCCAGCCCAGAGGTTGCGGACAATCACAGCTCCCTTTCCCTTCGCTATATGGGGGCTAGATCTGGTGGGTCCTTTTCCCCAAGCAAGTGGCCAAAGGAAATTTCTGCTAGTCATGGCGGACTACTTTTCAAAATGGCTGTAGATGAAGGCATTGGCTAAGGTGACATTGTAGGTGGTCAAGAATTTCGTATGGGGAGAGATTATCTACAGACATGGGTTACCACTGGCCATTGTGACAGACAATGGACCACAATTTGCAAGTAGGGAGTTCGTTGATTTCTGCATCCGTTTGGGAATAGATCTCCATTTTGCCTCTGTTCATCATCCACGAAGTAACGGGCAGGTGGAAGCATCCAACAAGATCATTGTCAATCTTTTGAAAAAGAAAGTGGAGAATTTGAGGGGAAGCTGGGTGGAACAGCTACCTTCAGTCCTCTGGGCCTTGAGAACCACACCAAACATCACCACGAGAGAGACCCCGTTTAAGCTCTCTCATGGATCGGAGGTTGTCATAACCATCGAGTTTGAAGTCACATCACCAAGAGTAGCTGTTGCAAAGGAAGGAGACGAAGGATGGAGAGCGGAGAACGAGGAAGAGCAGAAACTCTCTCTGGATCTCGTGGAAGAGCTCAGGGATTTGGCAATGGTCCGGCAGGAGGAGGTCAAGCGCCGGATGGCGAGGTACTTTGACAAGCATATAAGGATCATGCAGTTCGAGAATGGGATTTGGTCCTCAAAAATGTGGATGCAGCAGGTAGAGGGGCCTCCGTAAGGAAGATCCATCCCAATTGGGAGGTTCCTTTTGTAGTAAAAGAGGTCTTGAAGTCGGGAGGGTACCACCTCCAGGATGTGGACGGGGTATCCCTCGATCGTGCCCGAAGTGGTGATGATTTAAAGAGATTTTACCCATAAAATTTGTTGCTCATTACATTATTTATTGTTGTACAATACTTGCCTTTTTGATGTGCCCTTCTGATATGATGAGAGTGCAGGTGTCTTTTCTCATGGCATCAAGGGAGGAAGAGGAGCATGGAGACCCCGAGCTGACCCGCTAACCAGGCTCTCATCTAGCTGGCAGGGCTGTAGGCTCACTCGGTGGTTGGAGGTGTTTTGGAGAGGAGACCTCGAGTAGACTGGCTGACCAGGATCTCATCTAGCTGACAGGGCTGTAGGCTCACTCGACGATTGGAGGTGCTTTGGAGAGGAGACCCCGAGCAGACCCGCTGACCAGACTCTCATCTAGCTGGCAGGGCTGTAGGTTCACTCGATGGTTGGAGGTGTTTTGGAGAGGAGACCCCGAGCAGACCCGCTGACCAGGCTCTCATCTAGCTGGCAGGGCTGTAGGCTCACTTGCTGGTTGGAGGTATTTTGGAGAGGATACCCCGAGCAGACCTGCTGACTAGGCTCTCATCTAGCTGGTAGGGCTGTAGGCTCACTCGGTGGTTGGAGGTGTTTTGGAGAGGAGACCTCGAGCAGACCCGCTAACCAGGCTCTCATCTAGCTGGCAGTGTTGTAGGCTCACTCGGTGTTTGGAGGTGTTTTGGAGAGGAGACCCCGAGCAGCTCCGCTGACCAGGCTCTCATCTAGCTAGCAGGGTTGTAGGCTCACTCGGTGGATTGGAGGTGTTTTGGAGAGGAGACCCCGAGCAGACCCGCTGACCAGGATCTCATCTAGCTGGTAGAGTTGTTGGCTCACTCGGTGGTTGGAGGTGATTTGGAGAGTAGACCCCGAGCAGACCCGCTAACTAGGCTCTCATCTAGCTAGCAAGGCTGTAGGCTCACTCGGTGGTTGGAGGTGTTTTGGAGAGGAGACCCCGAGCAGACCCGCTGACCAGGCTCTCATCTAGCTGGCAAGGCTGTAGGCATGCTCAGGGGCAAGTCAAGTGGTAAGAGCTCACAGAGAGAAGTGTCCATATTTATCAGGAAATTGGTAGAGAGTTCCTAGAAAATGGAAGAATTGCAGATTAGACCAAGGAGGATCTCTGTCCGGCACTCGGTAGGGGGGGGGGGTGTCGCCCGTAGCGAGTGGGTCTTCCTTGTCTAAGGCGCAGGATTAACATAAAAAGAAGGGACCTTTCATGAGGAGCGGTGGATCTCCAAGGCTGACAACGCGGGTTTATCTCGCGGCGAGACGAGAGCTAGGAGTTTGACGATCTCGCGTGAGGTAGAGGCAAAGAGTCACAAGGTCTAGCGTTTTGGACTCAGGCAAAATGGCGGAGGGAAAAAGCGCAGGAAAATAACATAAAAAAGAGAGTTTAATTATAAAATTCCCTTGGGTTATCACAGAAAACTCCTCAGTATCGCAGAGGAAATATCTATATCATGAATAATTACAAGTACATGACAAGACAAAAAAGAGGGGGGGGATGTAAGTCCCTGACACTAACGTCTCCTTACTCCTCGCCGCTGGTGGATGAACTATCGTCCATCTCGCCATATAAACGGGGGACCAGGTCGCGGACGGTAACCATCTCGGCATCATCACGCACCACCCCCAGCTCCATCATCTTGAGAATGAGCTCCGCTGTCTTGATGTTGGAATTTCGACAGAGGGCATCAACCTCGTCCACGGAGTAGCGAGAAGGAGCTGGAAATTGGTCTAAAGGGGGTGCCGCACTGTCCCTGAGGCGGGTATTTTCAGCTTTCAATCTCTTGTCCTCTCCCTCCAGTGCCTCAATGTGCGAGCGCATCCAGTTGGCAGTCTCGGCATCCTACGGGAAGACTTAGTCAATAAAAGACCATAATGGATTGCGAGTGAGGTTGGCGAAGCGACGATTCGGAAGCTTACCACACCGCCTTGGCTTTGCGCGAGGAGATTGTCGGCGACGGCCAACTGCTTCTCAAGGTCGTTGGACTTCTCGTGTTCCACTGCAAGACTGGCCTCCGCTTCTTTCCACTTCTTATTATTAAAGACCAAGCAGCGCGAGACCCGGTGCGAGAGCTCCATTGAGCGAAACTGGGCATGAGCGCTCTTTAGAATGAGGTCCCGAGACACCTCATTATCCGCGGGCTCGATGCCAAGGCCACCATACATCCCATAGCCAAGGGAGAAGGCGTGACTGGTGGGCGGGTCTTGCTACTTCCAGGAGGGAAGGAGGGTGGACACCGACACGCGGTTGACATCCTTCTCCCATAAAAGTACCGGCTTGCCGACAGCATCATCTGTCACAGGCCCCATGTTATAATTAGGGTGCGAGGAGGGAGCCGGGGGGGGGGGGGGGACCAGCGGGCTGGACAGTGGTGGCGGCGGTTGGTTCTGCCAAGGCCGTCTCGTGGGTAGGCGGGACAGCTAGTTGGCGAGGTGAGGGAGTTCCTACAGAAATGGGGGACATGGACCCCGATAGCTCCTTCCTTTCTTTGTGGGTGGACTTTTTCTTCTCTTTCTTAAAGGACACCAACTTCTTCACCCTTTTCTTTGGGCTATGCCGAGAAGCGGAGTCCTCGTCCCCAGACCTTTTCTTTGGAGTGGGGGTCAACGTCTCCTTTGCGGCCTCCACCGCCATACTCGCCAGGGCGAGACCCCTGTTGCTCTGGTAAGGAGGGTGGACAGGGACGGTCCTCTCCCATGAGTAGGTTAATAGTCAGCATAAAGCAAAAAAGTTGAGTACAATGCTAAGGGGGGCAGGAGTATACCTTCGTCGGGAAAGACAGTAGGACGCGAGTTGAGGTCCCGCCTGAGGAAGTTGACCTCGAAGCTTTTCCCTGCGAAGAAGTCGCAGAGAACCTTCTCGGCACCTCCAACCTTGGGAGTTTTGTAGTAGCACTCGACAGGGGACACCAGGGTGAGAGGGATGCCTCGCAATCCCCGCGAATGAAGACAAAGCGGGTCAGCCAGTGATGGTTTTTGTTTGGCGTCTCGCACACCTTCATGCCTTGGCCGGTGAAGTAGGAAACACCATCATCTTTCGCATGGTAGATGAACAGCTTGCGAAAGACGGTCAAGCTGAATTCAATGCGCTCTCGCCGCAAGTAGCAGGCGAAAGCGACCAACATTGAGATCGCGTTGGGGTTGAACTGAGCGGGAACGACACCGAAGTACTTGAAGACCAATTTAACCTCCGACCAGAGAGGGAGTCTCAGCCCCGCGTCAAAGTGCGAGACGGGGAATGCTAATTCATTGGGGTAAAAGGTATTAATGCACTCGCCAGCTTTGGGTGTGCGAGATAGATAGCCATTAGCAAGAAACTCGCTGGCAAAGCGAGTGTACTCTTCCTCTGGTAGCCTGCCGAGAGGGAAATCATGATCCTCGAATCGCCTCCCGCAGCAGCTGCGGCCCTCACCTTCTTCTACCCTCTTCTTTCCCATAGCCGGCGAGGAGGAAGAAATAGGAGAGAAGAAAAGATTGAAGGGAAAGCGGGACACGAGAGGTGCTGAGAAGAAGAGAAGTAGGCGGAAGCCCTGATCACAGAAATAGCGAAGAACAGTAATGAAGGCGTGAAAGTGTCTGGATACTGGAGAAGGGTATTTATAGCATATAGGGAAGAGAGAGGAGACTGATCGAGAAAATGAAAAGGAGGAAAATGAAGCCGTAACCTGACGGTTCATCTTCTCCCTCTCTCTCTCTCTCTCCAGACCCTAAAGGGCGGAAGCGCAGCGGCGGCTTTTTCGATGAGCCAAAATAATCATCACAGATTAATTAATTGGAAAATAAGCTAATCACAGCAATGATGAAAAACCCGTCACGACATGACAGGTAGACAAAACATCATAATGATAAATTATTTCATCCCGCGCGGGGGAAGCATCTCGTCCAAGGAGTTTTATGCAAATTAATAGGTAACATAATTAAGTCGGTAATAAAGATACAAGAGAGCCTTCAGAGGGTGTGACGGGGTTGCTGCCGCTTAATTCTTGATCCATTTTCAGCGGCCATCCCGACCTCCCGCACAAGGAGGGCGGCCAGGTAGATGAAAGGCTAGGGCGGCGACCAGGCCGCGGCGCTCGAGACGGAGGTGTTCGTCCGTCTCATTTAGGATATCTTGGGGGTCTGTCCCATCCATTACGCCGTCGGCCTCTATCTCGGCAGAAATGTGATTGCACTCAGTTTCCAGCCAGTCCATGCGCCGATCAAAAGCCTGCTTCTCCAGCTCCATCTCGTGGATGATATGCGTGTACTTGTGGAACATCCTAGCAGTCCTTCGCTTCAGCTCCAGGGTGTCCATTGGATCACCCAGATAATCTTTGATCTCATCAGAGCATGGAAGAGGCGAGACGGGAGGAGACACAGGAGCATCCTCAGTATCGGATTCAAATTGGATGCCTGCGCAGAAAGAGCAAAAAATCATAATGAAGGATGATCTCGCGGCCATGCGCCAGGATTATAGAGGTTAACCCGGTGATCTCGAATGGGTTGGGTGAAGGAATGCGAATTGGAGTGAAACCAAAGGGGGTGAGTTTTCTTAATTGGGATACGAGGGTTTCCCACAACTCGTGAGAGGTTTTCTTTTCACGTGAGGGGTGTGGAGGATGCCTCAGGCGAGTCGGTGCACTGATAAGATTCATTGGTAACGTCGGCAGGATTTGCAGGCATAGGGGAATCAGCAAGGTTTCCCTGAAAAAGCGCGATCAACATGCGAGACGAAAGAGGAAAAGAGGTGAGAGGAAGAATCAGAAATTACCCGTCTCTCCCCGGGAGATGCGGGAGGAAGACTATCAGTTATCGAGGGTACAGAGGAGGTCACGCGCGCCGAGAGGGGAGGGCGGGCGGCCTTTGCCTTCTTCAGGCGAGAGGATGGAGGGGCTGAGGAAGTAGTACGCCCTAGGTCCGGGAATAGGGCGGCCATGTTGGCTTTATTTTGCTTTCGCACCATCATGAGGCGCTCGCGAAAACTCTGGCTATGAGACATGCTGAGGGTTGAAGAAATGAAGGAAGATAGAAAGGGGCACCCTAAGGGGAGGTGAGATCTCATATTTATAGACCCCAGAGGGGGTGGGCACCAAAGATTCTCATAAATGAATCCCAGCGTCGCGAGCTTCAGTTGGACTTTTCTTTCCGAGGTTAGGGCAACCTCGAAAAGAGCGGGGATTGTGTACAACCTTGGGCTCGCAAGACGCGGCTCAACGAGCGAGAAGGGGAGGCTGGCGAGACGAATTTGATAGGCGAGTGAGACTAGGAGGCCAACCTGCAGAAGGCGAGATGGGGGGTTCTCTGAAGTAGGCGAGATGCCCCATGGGGCGAGATGGCTCTAGGAGGCGAGATGGCCTATAGGGCGAGAGGTCGGCGAGACGGACATGGGGGTCGTCTCGCCCGTCAGTCATTTTCCCCACTCGCCACATGGGAGAAGAGTTGTTTTTACCTTTTTACCCCCAAGAGGGATTTTACCTTTTTGCCCGAGGTAATTTTACACTTTTACCCCTGGAGGTCTAGGTATAGCCCTCCAAAACAGCAGCGTTTAGCTATTGGCAGACCCAACCCAGGGTATTTTGGTCATTTCAGGTTAGTTCAGAAGGGATATTTGAAGATCAAACTCAGAGGCCTATAAATAGACCGATAAGGTGCCTGAGATGGTTGTTGAACCTTTCCACTTTCTTCCTCACAGACACCTAGCTCAGCATTGGCTAGGGAGGGGAAGATCTTCAGTTTCTTCCGGGAAAGAGGTGGGACCTCCGAGCTGAGACCCATCGGTCTGTTTCCAGGTCTCCGACTCACGTCGGGAGGGTAGTTCAAGACGAGTACTTGTGGGTTGCATCCTCAGTTTTGAACTTTAGGAGGGACCAGAAAGCTGGTTCCAACACCGTGTCCTTTGCGGGATGTGCCCAGGGAATTGAGGCCTGGTGAACATGGGCAGGACACGGGTGTATCTTAGGGTACACGGCCTGTGACACAGACGTGTCACTAGCTGTGTCCTGATTGGGTTGATTTCAATTTTGTGCAGCCTGAAGTACACGGCTACAGACAAGGGCGTGTCTGAAGGCATGCAGGTGACATGGCCCATGACACGGGCGTGTCACATGGGTGTGTACTGGTCTGGATAAGTTAGTTGCGTGCCGCTTAAGGTACACAGCCTGGTACACGGGCGTGTCACATGCCGTGTTAGGCAAAAAATATGCTTTTCTGGCAAAATTGTGGCTGTCCAAATCTTCAGCTGGGATCCAATGGCTGAGGTGCCTCCCTGCTTCCTTAAGGCCGTAGATGAGAAGGAAATTCTCATTTGAGTTTTGGCCTTTATCTTTCTACAAGTTAGAGAGAGAAAGAGAGAGGAAGAAGGAGGGGGAGGAAGGAGAGCCGGCCACCGGTGGTGCTGCGGAGTTCCGGCTAGAGATCCGAGGCCAGCGTTGTGGAGAAAAAGCTGTTGCGGTTCTTTCCAGCCAGCTATCAAACCATGGCTCTGAAGCGGTCTTCAAGGGTAACGACTTTTCTTCCTAGCCATGTGAAGGCTTCCTTTTAAACATGTGCATTTGATTCCCCCACCAGAGGGTGGCTTGTTATGGGAGTCTCTTGGGTTGATTCATGTAATCCCCATTTATTTGGCATATAGATTCAGAAATGGAGTATGAAATAGGCATGCTGCATGAATCTCATATGGATGGGTTGGTCTGGATTAGTGATGTTGCATATATGCACCGGAGAAGACTCTGTGATAAACGTGTAGTTTAGGAGTCGACGGGTTGTACCTGTGAAGGAGAGTAGTAGGAAGTACTGGAGTGGTAGTTCAGGAAAATACTCGTATAATGCTTGTACTGTTGGGTTGTACCTGTGAAGGATAGTAGCAGTAAGTACTGAATTGGAAGTCCAGGAAATACCCTTTGCAATGCTTGATGCTCATGGGCGGTGCCTGTAAAGGGTAGTAGCAGGAAGTACTGGCGTGGTAAGCCAGGAAAATACCCTGGATGCTTGTAATGCTTGCTGGGTTGTGCTTGTGAAGGGGAGTAGCCGGAAGTACTGGCTTGGCAGCCTAGGAAAATGCCCTCAAGTGAATGTTGTGAATGTACGATGAAGGCTAGGGATGAAAAGTGAGTTCTGTCGCTAACGCGAGGCGTGGCACCTAGCTAACTGATGATTGGAAAGCTAGTCCTGCGAGGATATGATGGCTATGTGTGAGCTGATGAGCTCAAGGAAACAGGAACGGTGAAACCGACCCGCGCCTTTTATATAGCCGCGAGTACGCCGTACTCGGTGATGGCAAGGCGACTTGAGCAGCGGGGGGTGGATGATCCAACCTGCACTATGTCCGTCCAACGTGAGACCTGAAAGTGCGGTCTGTTGGAGCGCATATCAAGAGTCTTAGGCCTGCGCGCCCTGACACAATGGGGGGCTATGGGCCAATCCCGGTGCATTAAGACTAAATTCTCCGGCTGCACGCTATCGAGCAAATGCTCAATTTTTCCGTTGCGTTGCGACCCTGATACGGTGGTGGGACCCTAGTTCATCGGTACACCAAGAATGTGCCCTGAGTGCACGGACTGTCGGGCCGCATGGCTGACGGTTGTGATGGAATGTATGTGGGTGAGAGCACAATGTATGAATATATATCTGCCTGTGAAATGCTATGCCTGCAGGGAAGAAATACCACTGCCCCGGGAAAAGGGGTAGGATCATTATAAAATTAGTCAGTTGAATGCTGACCGTTGCCTTGTTTGCCAAAGTTGTGTGGGCTGTCCCTGTACAGGTGCTGGAGAGCCAAGCGGGACACATAAAGGCTGAAGTCCCTACTGCTGCTGTGGCTGCTGCTGCTAGCCCTTGAAGGCTAAGCTTGAAAATGCTATGTTTTGGTTTTATGTGGCTGGCCTACGTGCCAATGTTTAAAGCCACTGTTGTAAAAGGACTTGTAAGGCCATAAAGCCAACTGACTTTGTATTTGGACATTCCTATGACATATAAATGTGGATCTTTATATGGTGGACATTCATGTGTGTGAGTTCAGCTTCATGTTATAGGCTTCTACTATAATGCAATGAGTTAGGATGCGCCACTTTGGTATCACTCCGTGACTTCCTCACCTGTTTGGTAGTGTATGGTGTGGGGCCCCAGCCAGACCTTCTATTATATACTATCTGAACAGATGGAGACGTTACAGTTTTGGTATTAGCTGACTCGGTCTTTCCCTTTCAAATTCGTGGTCGAATTCTTTTATGGGGTGGCGAGCACGTGTCTGTGCGAACCATGTTAACACTACTGAACTCATGAATGTCCACTTTAGGAATGCAAATACATGTGTTTGAGGAACCCGCGCGTTCCTATCTTGTTGTGATTGCTTGTGTATAGTTGCTAATGTGTGTGTCTTGTTCACTTATAGGTGACCCGGAGTGGTACGGGGCAATCGTAGCCCCATCGTTCTGATGAAAGTACGACACCAGCTGAGATGCCTCCACCTCCGCCTTCTACGGAAACTGTTAGATTAGTTGTTGAGGCTCTGTATGCTATGCTTCAAGCATAGCCGATTGGGCAGACGCAGCTGGCAGTGAGGCCAGAACATGTTGCGTTAAGGCTATGACCTGTAGCAGCTGTGGATCCTCGAGCAGCTGAGAAGCAGTTGAAGCAGTTCATGAGTTTTAACTCGCCTACGTTTTTGGGAGTGGGATCTCCAACGCAGGCTGAGGTTTGGTTGTCGCGTGTCAAGTGGATAATGACGGTGATTTGGATGGAGGAGGATCATAAGGTCACCTTAGCCACCTTCTTGTTGGAAGGCGAAGCTCAGTTGTGGTGGGACAAGATGGAATTACATCACTTGGCGGGAAGACCGTTAACACAGGTGTAGATGGAGGAATTCTCCCAACTCTTCCTAGCAAAGCATCTCCCGGCGGCACAGCGTATTGCCATGGAGAATGAGTTCCAAAGGCTAACGCAAGGTGAAGGCAGTGTTGAAGCTTACTTGCATGAGTTCACGAGGTTGGGACGGTATGTAGGTTTGATCTTTGCTGATTAGCAAAGGAAGACTAATAGGTTCTACGAAGGATTGCGGGACGAGTTGCGATTCCTGTTCTCTAGTTCGGTGAACCAAGGATTCCAGGCATTGGTCGACATTGTGTGCGCGCTGGAAAAGGACAAGAAAAGGGTGCAAGGGAAGAGGGCCTTGGCTGTGAGCAAGCCGGAGTTCAAGGCACCCCGACCTGGGAAATCATATTATACGAAGAAATGGGGCAAGAGGTCCAAATCGGCAGGACAAGCTCCTTCTACAGTTGCATCAGGAGCAACATCAGGGGCCACCTCAAGGCCGGAGACTCGTACGTGCTTTACATGTGGACAGGTGTGGAATAGAGCCCGTGATGTCGGGTGGTACCGCCAAAGAGTAAAAAGAAGGCGGGAGCGTCGTATGTGGAGAATGGAAAGGCAGTGGTGGAGTCTTCTGCCTCGCAGGAGCATCCCCGAGTCTACAATCTTGGCATGTAGGAGGCCATTAAGTAGAGTGACGTTGTTATAGGTACGAGTTTAGTTATTGTATTGCTTTGCTTATCGCATGCTTTATTGATTGACTATTTGTATGTGGCTTATGTGTGTGACATGATTGTCACATGCTTTGTGATGATTCAGAACACGCTGGCGCGAGCACTGTTTGATACGGGTGCTTCGCATTCTTTTCTGTCTAAAGTGTTCATAGCGCGGCTTGGGATACCTAGTCGTGTGAAGACAGATAGTGTCAGGTTGGTGTTGCCGAATGGTTGTTTGATGCTCGCGGATCAAGCATGCGATGTGGCGGTTCAAATAGGAATCCAGGATTTCTATTTGATGGCATTTGTATTGCCAATATCAGAATTCGACATGATCTTTGGTATAGATTGGCTTGCGGAGCAGCATGCCTTGATTGATTGTAATGCCAAAGAGATCATGTTGGGCCAGAATACCGAGCAGGAGACTAAGTTTGCGGGGATGCGAGGAGTGTGCGGTACGTTGATGTCTGCACTCCAAGTAGTCAAGGCTGTTCGAAAGGGCGCAAAGTGCTATTTCGCGCTAATTCAGGCTGTTGAGCCCAAGGCCGGTGTGATAGATATTCCGGTGGTATCGGAATTTGCAGTTGTATTTCCCAAGGATCTCCCTGGGCTACCACCCTAGTGAGAGATTGACTTCACGATCGAGTTGGTGCCAGGTGCGAAACCTGTGGCCCGCTCGCCATATCGCATCGCGCCAAAGGAAATGGAGGAGTTGAAAGTCCAACTGCAAGAGTTGCTGGAGCAGGGTTATATATGCCCAAGCGTGTCACCTTGGAGCGCGCCTGTTCTGTTTGTGAAAAAGAAAGACGGTGGTTTGTGGTTATGTATTGACTACTGTGAACTGAACAAGCTGACCGAGAAGAATAAGTATCTAATTCCCTGGATTGATGAGTTGTTCGATCAGCTGGTGGGATCAACCGTCTACTCCAAGTTGGATTTGAAGTCTGGTTATTACTAGTTAAGAATTCGGGAAGAAGATATTCCCAAAACCGAATTTGGAACACGTTACGGGCATTATGAATTCAGCATAATGTCATTTGGGCTGTGCAATGCGCCATCAGTGTTTATGGACTTGATGCACCGAATATTCTGGGAGTACCTGGATTTGTTCGTGATTGTGTTCATTGATGATATACTGGTGTACTCGCAATCAGAAGAATAAGCTCTATGCCAAGTTCTCGAAGTGCGCGTTTTGTCTATCGTCGGTGGCTTTTCTGGGCCATGTGGTAAGCGGAGAGGGCATAACAATGGATCCGGAAAAGATAAGGGCCATACAGGAGTGGCCAGTGTTGTCTTCTGTGGCCGAAGTCAGGAGCTTCCTTGGACTAGCAGGCTACTATAGATGATTTGTTACAAACTTCTCGTAGATCGCTTTGCCACTAACCACACTGACGAGAAAGGATCAGAAGTTCATTTGGACGCCGGGGTGCGCATGAGCTTTTGAAGAGCTGAAGTGTCGATTGACCACGACACCTGTGTTGACGTCGCCATGTCTTACTGATGGATTTGAAATCTATAGTGATGCTGCAGGGAGCAGCTTAGGCTGCGTTCTTCTGCAAAATAGGAAAGTGATTGCTTATGGCTCTCGCCAGTTCTAGGTGCGCAAGAGAAATTATCTCGTCCATGACCTAGAGTTGGCGGCGGTGATCTTTACACTGAAATTGTGGAGGCATTATCTATATGGCATGAAAGTGGAAATTTATACAGATCACAAGAGCCTGAAGTTTTTGTTGGAGCAAAAGGACCTAAATATGTGACAACGAAGATGGTTGGAGTTCCTTGGGGACTTTACCTTTGAGATCCATTATACTCCCGGAAAGGGAAATGTTGTCGCTGATGCCTTGAGTCGGAGAGCGCTGACAAGGGCAAGCTGGTTGCAGAGGCACGATGAACGTCTAATCCAGGAGTTGGAAGCGTTAGAGATATCCTGTGTTGACAAGAATTCTACAACCGATGCATGTTTGAACTGGACGGAGCTGTAGTGTGACCTTGCAGACAGGGTTCGACGGGCAACAGAGTTGGATGAAAATCTCCAATGCTATGCCAAGGATGGGCCAGAAGGCAAATTCTCCTAGGATGATGGCCTTTTGCGAAAAGAAGGCCATCTGTGCGTCCCGAGTTTGGGTAAGTTGAGGGAAGAGTTGATGTATGATGAGCACTATACAAAGTACTCAATTCACCCTGGGAGCACAAAGATGTTCAGGGACATGAAGAAGCTATTCTGGTTGCCAGGACTGAAGAAAGATGTCGCTCATTATGTGGCCAAATGCCAAACTTGCGCTTTGGTGAAAGCCTGGCGGTTTCTTGAGGTCGTTGCCGATTCCGGAATGGAAGTTCGATGATATTTCTATGGATTTCGTGCACGGGTTGTCGAGATCTCAGCGCAGGAATGATTCAATCTGGGTGATTGTAGACCGGCTGACGAAAGTGGCACACTTCCTTCCAAATAAATGGGACTATTCCGTGGAAAGTTTGGCAAAGCTTTATGTTGAGCAGATTGTATGGCTACACAGTGTTCCTCATAGCATCGTAAGTGATCGTGATGGGCGGTTCACCTTGAGTGATTGGAGGCTAGTCCATCAGGTGTTGGGCACGAAGTTGATGTTCAGTACGGCCTTTCATCCCCAGACGGATGGCCAGATTGAGAGAACTAACAGGACCATGGAAGATATGCTCTGAATGTGTGCCCTGGACTTTAGAAAGAGATGGGAAGAGCATCTCTATCTGTGGAGTTTGTCTACAACAACAGCTACCAAGCGAGCATCGGTATGACACCATTTGAAGCTCTGTATGGGCAGAAGTGTCATACACCATTGGTTTGGGCAGAAGCAGGCAAAGCCAAGTTGTATAGGCGTAATGAAGTCAAAGAAGCGAACTCGACAATACACACAATCTGGGAGCGACTATTGATTGCCCAAGATCATCAAGCGAAATACTACACCGCCAAGCACCGGAATGTGGAGTTCGCGGTGGGTGATTGAGTATAATTGAAGATCAAACAATTCAAAGGCATATCTAGGATTCGACGTCTGAAAAAGTTGAGTCCACGGTACCTTGGCCCATTTGAAGTGGTGGAGCGAATTAAGGAGGCTGCATATCGGCTAGCTCTTTTAGCAGACATGGGTGGATTACATGATGTGTTTCACATCTCTGTGCTTCGAAAGGCCGTTAAAGATCCAGCTCATGTGATCGAGAATGATCGTGTGCCGGTGGAGTATGGGCTAACAACGAAGGTTAGGCCCATTCGGATCGAAGATCGTGCTGATAAACATTTGCGGAACAAGACGATCGGGATGGTCAAAGTCTGGTGGGACAATTGTGGCCATGAGGAGCTAACATGGGAGAGAGAGCAGACCATGCGAGCTGAGTTTTCCGAGCTCTTTGTATAACTATTATGCAGTGCGTGTCACGTTGTATTGAACAGTCGTGGAATGAAATCCTTCTGTTTGAGTTCCTTACTTTGTGCAAATTTCGGGGACGAAAGTTTTGAAAGGAGGGGAGGGTTGTAACACCCTAAATCATAGCATTGGGAAAAGTTGGGTGACACGGCCTGGGACAAGGGCGTGTCCCAGGGCGTGTCCTGCTCGGGTGAGCAGTTGGCGAGTGTTCGACGAATTTTCGTTCTGCGAAAGAATGAGGGTACACGCCCTCTTACACGGGCGTGTCCTTTGCGGATCGACGAACTTCGTTCGATGAAGTTGAGTTGAGGGGCGTGTCGGCTGCCGTGTATGGGCACATAGCCTGGGACACGGGTGTATAACAGGTCGTGTCCTTTGCGGGATGTGCCCAGGATAATGAGGTCTGGTGAACATGGGTAGGACATGGGTGCATCTTACGGTACACGGCATGTGACACGGGCGTGTCACTGGTCGTGTCCCGATCGGGTTGATTTCGATTTTGTGTAGCATGAAGTACACGACCACAGACACAGGCATGTCTGAAGGCGTGTCAGGTGACACGGCCCGTGACACGGGCGTGTCACATGGGCATGTACTGGTCTGGATAAGTCGGTTGTGTGCCGCTTAAGGTATTAGAACATGTAAATCTTAAGGCCGTGGATGAGAAGGAAATTCTCATTTGAGTTTTGGCCTTTATCTTTCTACAAGTTAAAGAGAGAAAGAGAGAGGAAGAAGGAGGAGGAGAAAGGAGAGCCGGCCACTGGTGGTGCTGCGGAGTTCCGGCTAGATATCCGAGGCCAGCGTTGTGGAGGAAAAGCCGTTGCGGTTCTTTCCAGCCAGCTAGGAATCCATGGCTCCGAAGCGGTCTTCAAGGGTAATGACTTTTCTTCCTAACCATATGAAGGCTTCCTTTTTGGCATGTGCATTTGATTCCCCCACCATAGGGTGGCTTGTTATGGGAGTCACTTGGGTTGATTCATGGAATCCCCATTCATTTGGTATATAGATCCGGAAATGGAGTACAAAATAGGAATGCTGCGTGAAGCCCATCTGGATAGGTTGGTCTGGATTGGTGATGTTTCATATACACACCGGAGAAGACTCCGTGATAAACGTGTAGTTTAGGAGTCAACAGGTTGTACCTGTGAAGGGGAGTTGCAGGAAGTACTAGAGTGGTAGTCCAGGAAAATACCCGTATAATGCTTGTGCTGTTGGGTTGTACCTGTGAAGGATAATAGCAGGAAGTACTGGATTGGAAGTCCAAGAAATACCATTTGTAAAGCTTGATGCTCATGGGTGGTGCATGTGAAGGGTAGTAGCAGAAAGTACTGGCGCGGTAAGACAGGAAAATACCCATGATGCTTGTAATGCTTGCTGGGTTGTGCCTGTGAAGGGGAGTAGCAGGAAGTACTGGCTTGGCAGCCCAGGAAAATGACCTCAAGTGAATACTGTGAATGTACGGTGAAGGCTAGGGATGAAAAGTAAGTTCTGTCGCTAACGCGAGGCATGACACCTAGCTAACCGATGATTGGAAAGCAAGTCCTGCGAGGATATGATGGCTATGTATGAGCTGATGAGCTCAAGGAAACAGGAACGGTGAAACGGACCCCCGCATTTTATGTAGCCACGAGTACGCCGTACTCGGTGATGACAAGGCGACTTGAACAACGGGGGGTGGATGATCCGACCTACGCCATGTCCGTCCGATGTGAGACCTGAAACTGCAGTCTGTTGGAGCGCATAACAAGAGTCTTAGGCCTGCGCGCCATGACACAATGGGGGATTACGGGCCAATCCTGGTGCATTAAGACTAAAGTCTCCGGTTGTATGCCATGGAGCAAATGCTCAATTTTACCGTTGGGTTGCGACTCTGATACGGTGGTGGGACCCTAGTTCGCCGGTACACCAAGGATGTGCCCTGAGTGCACAGACTGTCGGGCCGCGTGGCTGACGGTTGTGATGGAATGTATGTGCGTGAGAGCACAATGTTTGAATATATATATCTGCCTGTGAAATGCTATGCCTAAAGGGAATAAATACCACTACCCTGGGAAAATGGGTAGGGTCATTATAAAATTGGTCAGCTGAATGCTGACCGTTGTCTTGTTTGCAACCGTTATGTGGGCTATCCCTGTGTAGGTGCTGGAGAGCCAAGCGAGACACATAAAGGATGAAGTCCCTGCTGCTGCTGTGGCTGCTGCTGCTAGCCCTTGAAGGCTAAGCTTGAAAATGCTGTGCTTTGGTTTTATGTGGTTGGCTTGCGCGCCAATGCTTAAAGCTACTGTTGTAAAAGGACTTGTAAGGCCATAAGGCCAACTGACTTTGTATTTGGACATTCCTTTGATATATAAATGTGGATCTTTATATGGTGGACATTCATGTGTGTAAGTTCAGCTTCGTGTTATAGGCTTCCGCTAGAATGTAATGAGTTAGGATGCGACACTCTGATATCACTCCGTGACATCCCCATATGTTTGGTAGTGTATGGTGTGGGGCCCCGACCAGACCTTCTATTATATATTATCTGAACGGATGGAGATGTTACAAGGACTGTCCAGTCTTTAATCAACAATGGTATCTGGACAGTGGATGCTCAGAGCATATGATTGGCTGTAAGGACAATCTAACAAACTACAAGTCCAAGCTAGGTCTAAAGGCGATCTTTGGTGACTCCAAATATGGCCAAACTAAAGGCTATGAAGATGTTAAAGTTGGAGCAGTCACCTTCAGGAAAATTGCCCATGTGAGTAGCTTAAAGCATAACCTAATATCCATAAGTCAATTATGTGATGAAGGTTAATTATCAGGTATCATTTAACTCATCTTCCTGTATTATTTCTTGTAAAGAAAACAAACATGTTTTATCTGGACTTAGACAAGGCAACATATATATAGTAAATTTTCAATCAGCTAGCTCAGAACTTTGTTTATTTAACCAGGTTAGCAATCAAAATGAACTTTGGCATAAGATATTAGAACATGTAAATCTTAAAAATATTGCTAAGTTATCTAGGGACAACCTTGTTAGAGGATTGCCTTCTGGCCCCTAAAAGAAGGAAGAGCTCTGCAGGGCTTATCAGTTAGGCAAACAAACTAAAATTAGATTTAAATCTGTAAATAAAAATGACTCACCTTGAATATTGTACTTGCTACATATGGACCTTTTTGGTCCTATTACTGTGCAAAGCCTAGGAGGGAAATCTTATACTTTAGTGATTGTAGATGATTTCTCAAGATACACATGGGTATTCTTTTTTAGATCTAAGTCAGATAACTTCAAAGTTCTTACAGATTTTCTCAAGAACATACAGATTGAGTACTCTACTCCAGTTGTATTGATCAAAAGTGATCATGGTACTGAGTTTGAGTCTCTTCTTATGCAAGAGTTCTGTGAGAAGGAAGGTATTAGGCACTGCTTCTTAGCTCCTAGAACTCCTCAAAAAAATGGGGTTGCTGAAAGGAAAAATAGAACACTAATTGAATCTGCAGGCACATTACTTGCAGATGCTTACATGTCCCTATCTTTTTAGGCAGAGGCCATGAGCACATCAAACTATGTACTGAACAGAAGTCTGATACACAAGCTTAAGAATAAGACTCCTTATGAGTTACTTATAAGGAAGAAACCTAAAATCACCTATTTTAAAGTATTTGGATGCCTATGTTATATTCACAATAATGACAAGAAATACACTAGAAAGTTTGAAGCAAAAGCTGCAGAGGAAATTTTTCTAGGATATTCAAAAGTCAGCAAAGCTTATAGGGTGTTTAACAAATCCACTTTAAAAATTGAGGAATCTGTTCATGTTAAATTTGATGAGGCTAACATGTTTTATAAGGACAAAGAAGTTTCTACCAATAATATTTTGCAGGTACCTCACTTGTGTGAGAGATTGGATGATCTAAATCTCACTCAAGAGGTTCCATCATATCCTTCTCCATAAGTTGAAGAAGAAAGTGAAGAAGAAAGTTTGGAAGTTGCTGAATTTCCTCCAACAGCTAATATAATTCCACAAGAGGAATTAATTCCACAAGATGTTGCTCAACCAACTCCTCTCACTGATCTTGTCACACTTAGAGATCACCCTATATCTCAAGTGATTGGAGACATTTCAGTTGGTGTGCAAACAAGGCATCAACTCAATAATGATATGATGCATGCTTGTTTCATTTCTCAATTTGAGCCACACTCCATCAAAGATGCAGAGCAAGATCCCCACTGGATCATTGCAATGCAAGAGGAGCTCAATCAGTTTGAGAGGTGCAGAGTTTGGGATTTGGTTCCTAGACCCGAAGACTGTCCAGTCATTGGAGCCAAATGGGTCTTCAGAAACAAACTAGATGCTGAAGGAAATATTATAAGGAACAAAGCAAGGCTAGTAGCTCAAGGCTATTCACAGGAGGAAGGAATAGACTACGATCAGACCTTTGCTCCAGTGGCAAGGCTTGAGGCTATAAGGATTTTCTTAGCCTTTGCAGCCTATAAAAGATTCCAAGTCTATCAGATGAATGTAAAGAGTGCTTTCCTAAATGGAGAATTGAAAGAGGAAGTGTATGTAACATCCCGACTTTTATTGGGCACCAGAACCCTAGTGGGCCGAATAAAAGTGGCCCGAACCCTACCCATGACCCGGTGGGAAATAACCCTAGGCGGAAAATCGAGCTAGAGAACTCCGAATTGAGTTCTATCAATTCCTATGACCTCATATAACCTAGACAGGTGCATCAGAACCCGTCACGTCACAATCCGACGTCTAACGACAGTTTCACACACTTCGACCATTTTAGCGCGCTGCGACGCGCAAATTTTGGACTTTCGCCAAATGGACTCCGATTCAACCCCAGTCAGTAACGTTGGACTCGTGTGGTCAATACGAAGTCAACGGAAGTCGTCCTAGTCAATTTCGATGATAATTGGTCAACCCGTGGTTAAATCAAGCCTAACCGTGCACCGAAAAGCGTGCGCACACCAATTATGACACGACACCTGAAATTCGACCCGACCCCGATGATTTGGACCCACTTTAACTTTGACCAGTGATGAGTCCACTTTTTATACCTATTTTCGGACTCATCTGGGCTAGTTTTCACGTGGTTGCACTTCACTTTTAGTTCTTTATCGTTCTTATTTCATCTTATCCTTATTTCCATAGGAAGTGCACATTTATGCCCATGGTTGTGTATTTTGTTATTTTTTATAGTTTGTACTCCCTTTTGTGATTGTCTGGAATGTCTGCACAGAATAGTGATTGGTTTTTCCTTTCGGTATAGGGGTCGTGTGCGTGTTCCGGGATGGTTGTGAAATAGGAATACTGCGCACGATCATGGGATCTAATGCGCACGACCACTAGTTGTGCGCCCCTGATCGTGCGCACTACTCTACGTTTTCCAGAATCAGCCTGGGGTAAGCGCACGACCACTGGACATATTGCGCACGACCACCGGTCGTGCGCCTCTGATCGTGTGCATTGATTCCTCTTTTCTGGAGTCCTGTCTGGGTAATCACACGATCATTGGACTTAGTGCGCACGACCACTGGTCGTGCGCCACTACTCGTGCGCATTATCCCAGTTCTTCTTCCTGATATTCCATGCCAGTGCGCACGAGCACGGGACATAGTACGCACGACCACTGGTCGTGCGCCTGTGATCGTGCGCATTGTTCATTTCTGCTTTTGTATAAATAGTACAGGTTCCGCCCTAATTCGGGATCGCCCATTTCCTCTGCCGTTTTCATCTCTGAGGAGGGATTCCGCCGTCCTCCTTCATATTCCACCCTAGGGAGGTGCTCCGGGCAAGCTTTCACCGCCAAATCCAAGCCGGAGCTTCCTCTCGGCCTCCTCCATCATCTCTTGGGTTCATTTCAAGCTTCAATGTCATAGCCATCAAGCAAAGGGAAGCTTTTAACTTTCGTCCGCTGTCGTGAGACGAAGAAGACGGGCCATTGGAAGGTGGTGACAGCCCTTCTCTATCCCGGACGCAGTTGAGGACCGAGCTTGGACGTGGAATGACAACCCGACGATTCCAACCGTGAATCTTCAGCAAGACTTCGGATTCGGTCGATCTCTTGACTTGTTCTTCCTTTATTGTTGTTTATGTGTTGTTGTAAACCTTATTTATAGATGATGTATGCTTATTTGTAAAACGTTCTTACAATTATGTCTATGTGATTGTTTGTGTTCGTTATTTACTTGAGGTGCGCCTATTTGTCCATCCACCATCCATCCACCCTTGCCGCACTAGCAATTGCTAGTGGCGTGCATAGCGAAGAGGTGATCACGACCCTCATTCCACCATTCTCATCACTTCATCCGCAAGCTTACTCGCCCATCCACCTAGTGATTCGGTGCATAGCGGCCCGACTAGTCTTCCATCCCGCCTGGCAAAGCATCGCATAGCGGCGTTGCATAGGAGTAGTTGATAGTGTTTTATTTTCTTTGTCTGCAATATCAAAGCCCCCATCGTTACCGCCGACCCTAAGGACTTCAATCTCAAGTCCTCCTCGAAATTAACTCCACCTTACTGTGTTCCTTGTGAGATCGATACTTGGGAAAACCCCCATTTTATATTACTTGTGCGACCGGTTCACTGTCGTGATCTTAAGAATCAAGTTTTTGGAGCCGTTGCCGGAGAACACTGTCGTGTGAGTTTATGGAGAGGGAGACGTGAGATTGTTTTCCTTTTCCTTTGTAAATCGCTTTTGTTTTGTTCTATTTCTGTTTTTCCTTCCTTTTTATTGTTTGTTTAGGCAATTGTAGTAATATATTATTGGATTTAGTAATTTGCACAATTTATTTTGAATCTGCTGTTTCGACACCATGTGGGGATATTCGTATGCCCAATGTCGTTGGTGTGAGAAGCCTTCCCACGCTAGTCATGACTGCCCTACGAGAGATATTGAGCATAAGCCTCAGCGCACAATGCATGAGATGTTGTATTCGTACAGCCTTTCGAACACTGTGCCCCGAGCTTATGGTCAATCATCCTCGCCACATACACCGTTCTCCTATTCCTCTCCGGCCCCACAAGGACCGCAGCGTAATGGGAGAAAGTGTTTGTATTGTCGTAGAACAGATCATGTCCTGAAGGATTGTGCCGAGTACCTCCGTGTTATGGAAGAGGATGATGAGCCGGACATCCGGATCATCCCGACTCCTAGCCTTGGTGGCACATCTTCATCTTCTGGTTATGTATCCCTGTCACCTTCATTTGTTGAAGGGAATGATGTGGACACAACCGCCAGATGTGTGGCTGATCTAGGCTTCGACGTGGCTGAGCCTATCTCTCCTGTGCATACATCTCCAAGCGTGGAGCCGATTCTTTGTGAGGAACCTGCGCTTAGCTTTTATCCAAGCAAAGTTCTTCCGCCTTTTGTGCATTCTACTTCAGTCGCCTCTGGCGACATTTTCGACGATGCAAAACAAGTTGAGGCTTGTGATACATGGGTTGTTTCCACTCCCATGGAGGAGGACAACCTTCTTGGTGTCGAGGATTCTCCCTTGATACCAAAGGAGGAAGTCCAAGTCTTGGTGGAGGCCTCTATGGATCCAGCCGAGCCTTGTAGCATTGTCGAGATTACTGACGATATTTTTCTACCTCAGTCTTTGGGGAGTGAAACTGGGATCACTCCCCCGATTATTTCTTTATGTTCTTCGTCTCTTTTATTTCTTGATCCCATTTCTATATCTGAGCCTGTGCGGGTTGAGTCTTCGCAGGTTCTTCAGGAGGACTTGGAGCTTTCAGCTCGAGTCATGGATGATAACATCCTCTTTTGCGAGGAGGTTGATTCCTCCTCTGTTGAGGAAGCTCCATTCATCGCTTTCTCCTCCTGCAGACTCCCTGTAGACGCTACCTTGCTAGGCAAGGATTTCTTTTGTGATAAGATGAGCGAGGACCAGTGCTCCTCCTCTTCTTATTTCTTATTTCCTCTACCTGTGTTGGGCAGTTATTATTATTTAGGTAGAGGGGTAACTGCTCTATCACCGTATCGGTACCCGTTACCGAAACGGATATTAGGCCAGTTACCTGTGCACTTTTTATTTCATAGGCCCATTAGCTAGAACTGTTTAGAATTTAATAAGTCGTGCTGGGATGACAATAACCCCAGTACTTATCTTTCATTTTCTGCATTTTCTTTTTCATGTCTATTTAGTTTTAATATTTCTTTGTAGTTTGTATATTTTGTTTTGTTTTTTCGGAGCTCACGCCTGCAGGTATTCATAGCAAATCGCATTGGCGGGGTTCTGATTCTTCGTTTGGTGGGCCTGCTTCAGGTTTCCACGCGTCTTCTGGTATGCTCACAAGCTGAGCATTGGGTAACCTCTTCCCTTAGCTTTTTATGATTTTAATTTCTCTATTTTATGCTGTTTTGCGTAGTTTAAGTCTGGGGGAGAGATCTGTTACCTATTGCATGTACACATCTCATGTGCATACTAGAAGTTTTTATTATTTTATTTTGCTTAGTTCATTGCATCACACACCACTGCACCCACATGAGCGCGTGCTTAGCTTTTTGCGTGCTGCGAGTTAAACTCATTTCTTCGTTAGATTTGAGAAAAATTATGGTGCTGGCTTAGGATTGTGAGACGGAGTAAAATGTTGGCCTTGTTGTGTTTCTAGTCAACTGCTCTCGTCTCGTGTAGAAATTCGAGTAGATTTAATTTTTCTGTATGCTTTTAGTTTTATATTTTTCTAATTGCGTAAATACTTTTTATTCTACTCAAAAGTTGGTGAATCCGGTGTGAATCCGACGGTAGTTTAGGGATGTGTGTAGACGACCATTAGTTTTGTATTGCTCGAGTCGGGAGGAGGGATAGTCTTTCTCATTGGCTAAGAACTTGCCCCAAGCTATTCTTGAAGCATGAGTATAGGTTAGTCATGCATGAGTGTGATGTAGGCCATCATTTTGGCCCGGTTGAGCTTTGTACCTTTCCTAACGTCTTGTCCTCGCTAGCCCCGTTGTGCCTACCCTTCTTTTGATTCAGCTCCACCTTCATTCACAAAAGCCTCATAGCCAATCCTAGTCGCACACCCAAGTTGAGCTTTAGTGTTTACATTTTAATGTTGGGATGTGATGTGGTGATTTTACTTATGATTATGTGAATGTGCTCCAATGTTATATTTGCTGAATTGTGAAAATAAAATGAAGAAAAAGAAAAAGAAAAATATTTGTAAAGAAAAAGAAAAAGAAAAAAAAAAGAAAAGAGGTGAAAAGGAAAAGTAAAATTAAAAATCCTATTTGAGATGTGCTTATTTTTGGAGTAGGCGGTGCACACACCCATATGTTAAAAGTTAAGTTTGGGGGTGTGGTGTACCCGCATATATTTTGGTTAGCTGATGAATTCCCTTCATTCTAGCTCATTTGGGTTAGGTGCATAGCCTTCCTGTATATCTTTGTTTACCTCACCGAAACCCAAGCCCCATCTCTTCACCTAAAGTCCTACTGATTCGTGTGTGAACCAAACCAGTGTCGTGGAGAGAATGCGAAAGGGCAAGCATATGGTCACCGACATTGGTGGATTCCTTTGGAGGTTATCTGGAGCCCCGATCTTTGGCAATGCTCGCCTAGCGATTAGTCTACTTTCTCCCTACGCATGACCGGATGATTCACTGTGATTCCATTTTTGAGTAATAATAAAATTTTGATACGCATTGTGAAAAGTATAAACTATTTTGTATACTTTGAAATTTCTTCTATTATATTTTTACGCGCGCGAGCATGCGACTTCGCATGGTACTTCGTATCGCAATTTCTTTGTTAACTAGTATTTTTCTCTTTCTGCTTAGATTTTGTTTGCTCGGGATGCGCAAACAGTTAAGTCTGGGGGTGTGATGAGTCCACATTTTATACCTATTTTCGGACTCATCTGGGCTAGTTTTCACGTGGTTGCACTTCACTTTTAGTTCTTTATCGTTCTTATTTCATCTAATCCTTATTTCCATAGGAAGTGCACATTTATGCCCGTGGTTGTGTATTTTGTTATTTTTATAGTTTGTACTCTATTTTGTGATTGTCTGGAATGTCTGCACAGATTAGTGATTGGTTTTTTCCTTTCGGTACAGGGGTCGTGTGCGTGTTCCGGGTTGGTTGTGAAACAGGAATACTGCGCACGATCATGGGATCTAATGCGCACGACCACTGGTCGTGCGCCCCTGATCGTGCGCACTACTCTACGTTTTCCAGAATCAGCCTGGGGTAAGCGCACGACCACTGGACATATTGCGCACGACCACCGGTCGTGCGGCACTGATCGTGTGCATTGATTCCTCTTTTCTGGAGTCCTGTCTGGGTAATCGCACGATCATTGGACTTACTGCGCACGACCACTGGTCGTGCGCGACTACTCGTACGCATTATCCCAGTTCTTCTTCCTGATATTCCATGCCAGTGCGCATGAGCACAGGACATAGTGCGCACGACCACTGGTCGTGCGCCTGTGATCGTGCGCATTGTTCATTTCTGCTTTTGTATAAATAGTGCAGGTTCCGCCCTAATTCGTGATCGCCCCTTTTAGGTGTTCTGTCAATTCCTATGACCTCATATAACCTAGACAGGTGCATCAGAACCCGTCACGTCACAATCCGACGTCTAACGACAGTTTTACACACTTCGACCATTTTAGCGCGCTGCGACGCGCAAATTTTGGACTTTCGCCAAATGGACTCCGATTCAACCCCAGTCAGTAACGTTGGACTCGTGTGGTCAATACGAAGTCAACGGAAGTCGTCCTAGTCAATTTCGATGATAATTGGTCAACCCGTCGTTAAATCAAGCCTAACCGTGCACCGAAAAGCGTACGCACACCAATTATGACACGACACTTGAAATTCGACCCGACCCCGATGATTTGGACCCACTTTAACTTTGACCAGCAAGGGAGACCCACCATAGGGTTGACGTGGTCAAACCCCCCTAAAAACCCACTTTTTGGATTTTTCTCCAAGGGGCGCACCTACTCTCCAAGGAAGGATGGCCCATGCCCCCACACTCTTCTTGGGCCACCAACCAGCAAGCCTCCCAAGGTTAAATGGAGGCCCACCCTATTCCCCTCTTCTCTCTTTCCCTTTTCTCTTTCCACACATAAGGCCCAAGCCCATAGGGCTTCTTCCCTTTTTCCCCACATGGGGGAAAATGAGGGACCTCCAGCTATCCTTGGACAGCTGGAGGTTGGGAATTAATCCCTCCCTAAAGAGGGATTAGTCCCACACCACCCAAATGGAGGGGAACTCACCCTCCCCAACCCTATAAAGCCACCCCACCCCCCTCCAGAGCAACCTTCCCCCTGCCCAACACCCTGCTGGAGCTCCGGTGGCCGAAAAAAGCCAACCCAAGAAGCCTTTTCTTTTTCCCCCTCCACCACCACCTTAAGCATGGCTGACCATGCCAATCCCTCTCGAACACACCAGACCCAGGTGGAACCTTCTCTCCCTCCCCCTCTCCATTTTCGACGTGGTGCATGGCACTCCTGGCGGCCAGAGTGCCGCCGGTGCCACACGAGCCTTGTTCCAAGCCGGGTGTCGCCCAAGGAGGAGAAATCCTCCCCCAGCGTTGGTGGTAGCACTGGGGGAGTGTTTTACCACTGGGATCAGTGGCCCCCAACAGCAGAGAGCGGCGGTGCCGCCAGAAAACCCGGTTCCAGCGGCACCCGCAAAACAGCGTGTTCTCTGTTTTAAGCTAGCGGCGGCAGTCGACGGCGCATCGATGCCGGACCACCACCGGCATGAAACCCGACCACTGGCGCGTCGGCCGGGGGTAGACTGATGGGTGGCAGGCTGCCCGATGAGCGGGGGTGGCGCGGTGGCATCGGGAGCAGGGCCACCGCTACCCCAAAGCTTTCGGGAAGTATTTTTCCTGCGGCGGCCAACGGCGCAAGGCCGCCAGACCATAGCCTAGAGAACCGCCGGCCCCCGGCGAGCCGATCCGAGCCGGCGCCGGCGTCTGTGGTGACCTGCTGCCGGTGGTGGAGGCAGCTCAACCTCTGCACCGCTGGTGAGAAGCAGCAGTCGCCCGATCTGGTGATGAAGATCGGGCGGCAGGCGTTATCTTAATTACGACCCCCGCCTCAGCATCAACGCCCCCACAGCGGATCCACTGCCGCGCCGCTGTGGGGACAGTAGGACAAAAGGCACCCTGTGGCTTAATTTTAGCCGCAGGATCAGTTAGATCTGCTATTAGCAGACCAAATCAGAGGGCATGAGATTTAGAAATTTTTGAAGCCAAACCTAGGCCTCTAAGAGAAAAATGACCGTTGGCGCGATGGATTGATGGGTGGCAGGCTGCCCGATGAGCCAAACCTAGGCCTCTGTTATAAAAAAAATTACTAGGCTCATTTTAGGCCCTTTCAAGGATTGTATCAAAATTTGGGGTCATGGGGATAAGTTTTGATATTTTTCTTAAAATATTGAAGCTTAGGGTCGCGTACGGACCCTTTATCCGCTCGTTTTCCCTAAAAGATGGAAATTGTAGTGCGCGACCACTCATTATAATTAAATAAGTACTATAAACTATTTTATCAACGAGAGCGGCTGATGCAAGCAACTAAGCTCCGGGTTTTCCCAGATCTCGTAAAAACGTTGAGCGCCTCGACTCTCGGATGAATAGGGCACACTCGGAAGATGAGTGTACGAGTGATGACTTGGAGTTGTCCCTGACGGCTAATAAGAATGTAACTCCTAGCCAATCCTTGATCTAATTAAGCTGTAATAAGCATGGCGCAAAGAAATTAATTGGATATTAATGGTTGTTGTAACCCATCCAAACCTCCTTAAATCTCGAAGCCTCCTGAATAAGAGTGATTGGACTACTAATCATTTTTCTTTGTGTTTTCTCCAGTCTCGTACTGGTCAAGCTTATTTTAGTACTTTCAATTCAGTACTACTCCAGTTTCGTACTGGTCAAGCTTATTTTAGTACTTTCAATTCAGTACTACTTTAGTCTCGTACTGGTCAAGCTTACTTTAGTACTTTTTATTCAGTATTACTCCAGTCTCGTACTGGTCAAGCTTATTTCAATACTTTCTATTCAGTACTACTTCAATCTCGTACTGGTCAAGCTTATTTTAGTACTTTCTATTCAGTACTACTCCAGTCTCGTACTAGTCACATTTCATTCCAGCACTTTAAAAAACAACAAAATCACCACACTTATTCCCATTACAATTTACTATTATAATCTCGGGTCCTGCTCTGACGAGTAGTCGTCGAGCCTTAGTTGGGGATAACCGGAGTTGAAGTAGTCCTCCAGATCTAGCCCCAAATAATGCGCTCTCATGCTCCTTGTCGAAAGTAGAGCTGAGTGCCGACGCCCGAAGTCTAAACCTAGTAGGGCAGGCCGACGTAGACCCGATTTTTTTTATTGTTTGCCTTTTTGATTAACTGATTGTAAATTTCTTGCGGTGAAATAGTGGCGGGTCAGTCCCTTCCACGAACTATTCGTACCGGTGCGGGAAGGTAGATGACTCAAGGCGACAGGGAGATGAGTACCACGGGTGACCGACCGTTATATTCCCCGTCGAGTTTTCCTCCGCTGGTCGGCCAAAACGATTCGCCGGATGTCGCTCACATCCAAGAGTACACACGGTTGTATGTTAGGGCCTGGGGTTGTGCAATACGATCACCCCCAGAAGTGGCAGTACTGGCCACTGTCACCGACGGCCACATCGGTGAGGCCCACGGGGCTCGCTACCCTGCTGGAATAGAAACGGTCCAAACTATATCGACATAGGGTTGGTGTGCGCGGCTATGAATGCCTGTGGTGTGTGCGTGGCTATGAATGCCTGCGGTGTGTGCGCGGCTATGAATGGCTGCGGTGTGTGCGCGACTATGAATGCCCGCGGTGTGTGCGCGACTATGAATGCCTGCGGTGTGTGCGCGGCTGTGAATGCCTGCGATAGATTTCAGGATATGAAAACCTGATGTGTTGATGAGCTAGTAGAGCCTTGTTATAACCAATTTATACTATTGCTGCTTTTACCTGTTATACTGCACTCTTTTATATTTGCTCATAGCTGTTCATATATGAAATGTTGTGCTAGCCCTCTCTTGCTTCAGCTATTTAGTTTTGTTGGGTGGGTGCGTGCTCGTTCCCAGGATGTGGATCCGGGGAGGAGATTTGTTTCCACTTAGCTCTGTGACTAACGGTTATTTGATTAACCATTCATAGGAGGTGGAGTACCGTAGTGACCTGCTGTCGTAGGAGATTATGCCAGCAACTAGGTCTACTCGAGCAGATGCACCCCCGCCATCCCCAGAGTTTAGAGACTTAAGTTCCGCCGAGCTGCGTAGAGAGAGAGAGAGTATATGAGGATTATATGTAGCACATGTATAGCCTACGGTCTTATTTAAACACTTAGACTTCGACCCTAGAACCGTTGTGATTTTGATATGTTATATATAAATCTGCAATGGTTTCCTGTTAATGCTTCCTCTATACTTTGACGGGTTGTGTATGTTATGATTCGAGTCGAGCAAGGCAGCCATCTAGTGCTTGGATAGGGTGGACCGTTTTTCCCTAAGAGCACTGGGTGGACGTCTTGTGCCAATAGTACCCCTCTGGCCCGACCCAGGCAAAAGGTTGGGGGGGGGCACTACAAACAGATCAGAGCCATCACGATTCATCCTTGTGGAGCAATCTCAGGATCCCTTCGTCCCTTGCTTCGTTCTAGATTCGGGACGAACCTTGCAGTGGAAGCCTGGTGGACCCTAGTGTAGAGGCTTAGGGATTCTAGATTGTACGATAGTACACCCATACATCATTATTTTCCGCTTGGGTTATTGTTTTTGCAAATTTCCACTATTTTTGCAAAATACTGACACTCTTTCATGTTACTTCTCCAGATACCGGAGTACAGTAACAGGGGATCCTCATCCAGAGGATACGTTCCAGCTACCCCACCACCAGACCCGATTGCTCTCGCGCCCGTACCGTTTGCCGAGACAGATATATGGTAGACACTGACGGCTATACTAGTGACTTTGCTGGATGCCTTGGCACAGCCACCGCGAGAGATAACCGCACCCACCGATCTGCTGATGACTTTTCAAGGACTGAGGCCTCCCCATTTCAGGGGTACAGAGACGGCCATCCAGGTAGAGGAGTGGGTGTAGCGAGTGGAGGAGCTGTTAGTAGGAATGATGTGCCCAGCTGTGGCAGCAGTCTCTTTGGTGGTGACCCTCTTGGAGGGATATGCGAGGGATTGGTGGAGAGCAGCTTGTCGCTCTACCTTTTGAGGTCGGCCGTTGAGCACGATCCTTTGGGGGGAGTTCTTCATGGCTCTACTAGAGGTTTTCATCACAGATGCAGACCGAGCTGCGTTACAAGAGAGGTTCTTGCTTATTCGACAGGGCAACCGCACCGTGGCAGAGTACGAGAGAGAGTTTATTTACCTGGCACGCTTCGCCGGGAATCTGGCTGCCTCCGACAGGGATAGAGCTTCTCGGTTCTACCGAGGACTACGAGACGACGCGAGACAGGCCCTGATCATGCTCTCCCAGGCCACCTTTCACACCATAGCCACTCATATGGCAGTTTTAGAGTTGGACCAGCAGACAGTGGCTCAGCGGTGCAGAGGTCAGGTAGAGCTCCCTCGAGACTAAAGGCGAGATGGAGGAGTCGCTCCCCACAGACAGGATAGAGAGCACATGCAGTGATGCCACATGCAGCCTTATAGGCATCCACCAGTACCCTCAGCACCCCAGCTACACAGCCAGACAGTAGACCAACTCCAGCTCCACAGCCCCCACTAGTGGCCCGACGAGATGTTCCCTTCACAGGGAACTGCTTCTTGTGTCAGCAGCCAGGACATATGAGGGCCTTTTGCCCACAGGCGATAGGGAGACCGAGGTTAGGAGCCGTTCAGGGTGGATAGCTGGCATGGGGACAGGGTCAGAGAGGCCGTAGAGGCAGAGCTGGTAGGAGAGGCCAGTAGGGCCGAGCAGCGCCCCTGGAGGCCTACGCACTGGGCCTGCAGCACAGACTGGCCCCTGACGTAGTCATAGGTATTTATCTTAGGCGATAGGAGATATCAGATCTTTCACTGATGTTGTATATTTCATATATATATATATATATATATATATATATATATATATATATATATATATATATATATATATATATATATATATATATATATATATATATATATATATATATATATATATATATATATATATATATATAGTTGGATGATATATATCTATACATTTCCCATGTCGTCAGGAATCTTGTTGGTAGAAGGACACGCTGCCAAAACCCTTTTCGATACAGGAGCGACTCATTCTTTTGTCTCCCAAGAATTTTTCGCAACAAAAGGAAATGTTATCCGTTCAACCAGACTGTCTATACGAATCCGTTTACCAGACGGGTCGGATATGACATCTACCGAAAGTGTTCATTCCAGGCTACGCTGGGAGAGGTAGAATTTGAAATCTATGCAACCATCTTAGCAATAACTAGATTTGACATCATTCTGGGGATGGACTGGCTGGCCGAGTACCAAGCAAAAATAAACTGTTACACGCGAGAAGTCCGGCTACAGAATCCAAATAGCCAAAGCGTCACGTTGACAGGTGTGCCCTCTGTCTCGTGCATTATCTTGACTTCTATGCAGATGGTGAAATTAGTCCGTCAGAAGGAGAAGTATACCTTATCTACTTCGAGATGGAAGACAAAACCCAGGTGCTCTCCAAGGTCCCAATAGTCCGCGACTTCCTAGATATTTTCCCTCTGTCCCTTCCGGGATTGCCACCCCAGCGAGAAGTCGAATTTCAAATCGAGCTCGTGTCCGGAGCACTGCTATTATCACGAGCCCCCTATCAGATAGCCCCAAGGGAGCTGACTGAATGAAAGATCCAGCTACAGGAACTAATAGAAGCTGGATTCGTTCGTCCTAGTTCCTCGCCCTAGGGAGCCCCAGTACTTTTTGTCAAGAAGAAAGACGGGACTCTGCGACTGTGCATTGACTACAGGGAGCTAAATAAGCATACTGTACGCAATACATACCACCTCCCTAGGATCGACAAACTGTTCGATCTTTTGCAAGGTGCGTCCGTGTTCTCCAAGATAGACCTGAGATCCGGCTGTTACCAGCTTCGAATCCAAGAGGAAGATATCCCCAAGACTGCCTTCAGCTCCCGTTATGGTCTATACGAGTTCCTAGTGATGCCTTTCGGGCTCACCAATGCTCCCTCCGCCTTCATAGCCCTAATGAATAAAGTATTCGAACCCTTCTTGGATCACTTTGTCATTGTCTTCATATACAACATCTTAATCTACTCGAAGACCAAGACGGACCATACTCGACACCTACAGATGGTGCTATTAAAGCTCCGGGAGCACTCTCTCTTCGCCAAATTCAGTAAGTGTGAGTTTTCGCTAGAAGAAGTTGGATTCTTAAGCCACATGATAAATAAGGAAGGAGTGGCAGTAGACCAAGCCAAGATCCAGGCAGTACAGAATTGGCCGCCACTCAGGACGGCTGTAGACATCCAGAGTTTTCTCGGTATTGTCGGATACTATAGGAAGTTCGTAGTGGGATTTTCCAAGATTACCCTACGTCCGACTGCTCTCACCAAGAAATACGTCGCATTCCGATGGATGCCAGAGTGCGAGGCTGCATTCATTGAATTGAAGAAACGGCTGACTTCCGCGCAAATCCTTACGATCCCTACAGGGATCGAGTGATTCCAAATCTACACCGACACCTCCCTGAAGGGATTAGGAGCAGTCCTAATGCAGCATGGAAAGGTAATGACCTATGCTTCACGACAATTGAATCCACATGAATTAAAATACACAGCACACGATTTGGAGTTGGGCGCCGTCGTCTTCGCCCTTAAAATTTGGAGGCATTATCTGTACGGAGTAAGATGTGAGATCTTCTCCGACCACAAGAGCCTCAAGTATATCTTCACGCAGAAAGAGCTGAATCTCCGGCAGCGCCGATGGTTGGAATTCTTATGCGATTACGACTTCGCTCTCCAATATCACCCCGGGAAGGCTAACAGAGTCACTGACGCCTTGAGCTGCCAGCCTGCGATAGCCGGGAGTTGGATGGAGCAGATCCCTAATGAACTTTTCCAGTCTTTGATAGACTTGGAGTTTACCCTAGTTGCCCGAAGAGATCCGGAAGAGTACTATTCTCAGCTGTATTAGTTGGAGATTCAATGCGATATCCGGGACCGGATACGAGAAGCCTAGAAGATCGACACAGATGTAATGCCGATCATCCGATCTCTGCAAGGAGGGGCACATGAGTATTATAACCTCCATGACGTGATTATACAATTTAAACATTGCATATTCGTTCCCGCTATCGGAGGGCTTCGCAAGGAAATTCTGCGAGAGGCCCATCAGTCCAGGTACTTGATTCACCCTGGCGTAGTTAAGATATACGTGGACTTGTGCAAGACCATCTACTGGCCTGGAATGAAAAGAGATGTCACCAACTTCATGGCCCGGTATCAGACCTGTCAGAAGGTCAAAGCCGAATGCCGCAGTACAGGAGGCCTATTATAGCCCCTGCCGATACCAGAGTGGAAGTTCTAAGACATCTCCATGAACTTCATCCACGACCTACCTCGATCCTGCGCTGGGAATGACTTAATATGGGTGGTCGTAGATCGACTCACCAAGGTAGTGCGGTTCATTCCAAACCAACAGGGTGACGGAGTAGATATCCTGGCCAGGATGTTCCTAGAGCAAGTGGTACGATTTCACGGAGTACCAAAGTCCATTGTATCAGATCGTTATGGGAGTTTCACATCTAAGGAGTGGAGGCGGGTACAAGTGTACTTGGGAACCAAATTGTCCTTCATCACCGCCTTCCACCCGCAGACAGACGGACAGACGGAGAGGACAATCCGGATGATGGAGGATCTTCTTCGACTGTGCATAATAGAGCACAATGAGTCGTGGGAACAGTTATTGTTGCCAGTCAAATTCTCTTATAATAAGAGCTACCAGGGTAGCATTAAGATGGCTCCATATGAGGCATTGTATGGAAGACGTTGCCGAACCCCGTTGACTTGGGCTCAGGAAGAGGACCCAGAAGCCTTGGGAGTGTCTTACATCGATGACACTACGACAGCGATACGGCTGATTCGGGAGCGAATACGGGAAGCGCGGAGCCGGTAGGCTAAGTACTATGATGCGCAACACCGACCGGTGGAGTTCAACGTGAGGGAAATGGTGTTTCTGAAAATAAAGCCCATGCATGGTGTCTCCCGGTTGAGAAAGCAGAAAAAGTTAGATCCCCGCTTCTTAGGCCCCTATCCGGTGATAGAGCGTGTTGGCCCTGTCGCCTATCGCTTAGCCTTGCCCCCAGAGTTGGGGAATCTTCACGATGTATTTCATGTCTCTTCCTTGAGATGAGTCCTCCGGCAACCAGAGCAGTACCTTCCTACCCCACCGGCGCAACTACAGTCTGATAGATCCGTCCGACTCGAACCCATCAGAGTGGTAGATTACAAGGTGAAGACACTACACAATAAAACCATTCTGATGGTTAAGGTGCTTGGTCAAACTGCGGACGAGAGGTGTTCACGTGGGAACCTGAAGCACTCCTCCGAGAAAATCACCCAGAGCTCTTTCCCCAGGTATGTTACGTTTTTCCCTCTACTTCAAGCAAATTTTTCGGGATGAAAATCCTTTTATTTTTATTGGATTGTAACATCCCGACTTTTATTGGGCCACCATAACCCTAGTGGGCCCAATAAAAGTGGCCCAAACCCTACCCATGACCCGGTGGGAAATAACCCTAGGCGGGAAATCGAGCTAGAGAACTCCGAATTGAGTTCTGTCGATTCCCGTAACCTCATATAACCTAGACAGGTGCATCAGAACCCGTCACGTCACAATCCGACGTCTAACGACAGTTTTACACACTTTCATAATTTTAGCGCGCCGCGACGCACAAATTTTGGACTTTCGCCAAACGGACTCCAATTCAACCCCAGTCAGTGACGTTGGACTCGTGTGGTCAATACAAAGTCAACGGAAGTCGTCCTAGTCAATTTCGACAATAATTGGTCAACCTGTGGTCAAATCAAGCCTAGTCGTGCACCGAAAAGCATGCGCACACCAATTATGACACGACACCCGAACTTTGACCCGATCACGATGACTTGGACCCACTTTGACTTTGACCAGCAAGGTGGACCCACCCTAGGGTTGACTTGGTCAAAGCACCCTAAAACCCACTATTTGGATTTTTCTCCAAGTAAGGGGCCCACCTACTCTCCAAGGAAGAAGGATGCCCCATGCCCCCATACTCTTCTTGGGCCACCAACCAGCAAGCCTCCCTAGGTTAAATGGAGGCCCACCTTATTCCCCGCGTCTCTCTTTCCCTTTTCGTTTTCCACACGTAAGGACCAAGCCCATAAGGGCTTCTTCCCTTTTCCCCACATGGGGGAAAATGAGGTACCTCCAGCTGTCCTTGGACAACTGGAGGGTGGGGATTAATCCCTCCCTAAGGAGGGATTAGTCCCACACCACCCAAAGGGAGGGGAGCTCCCCCTCCCCAACCCTATAAAGCCACCCCACCCCCTCTCTTTCCCCAAGCTCCAGAGCAACCTTCCCCCCTGCACAACCCCCTATCGGAGCTCCGGTGGCCGGAAAAAGCCAACGCAAGAAGCCTTTTCTTTTCCCCCTCCATCACCACCTTAAGCATGGCTGACTAATCTGCCCGAGTGCACCAGACCCATATGGAACCTTCTCTCCCTCCCCCTCTCCATTTTCGACGTGGTGCATGGCACTCCCGGCGGCAGGAGTGCCACCGGTGCCACCCGAGCCTTATTCCAGGTCGGGTAAGCCCAAGGAGGAGAAATCCTCCCCCAGCACCGGTGGTGGCGCTGGGGGAGTGTTTTACCACTGGGGGCAGAGACCCCCAGTGACAGAGAGCGGCGGTGCTGCTGGAAAATCCGGTTCCGGCGGCACCCGCAAAACAACGTGTTCTTTGTTTTAAGCTGGCGGCGGGGGACAGCGGCGCATGGCCGCCGGACCACCGCTGGCGTGAAGCCCGACTCCCGACATGTCGGCTGGGGGTGGACTGATGGGTGACAGGCTGCCTGATGAGCAGGGGTGGCACGGTGGCGCCGGGAGCACGGCCACCGCCACCCCAAAGCTCTCGAAGAGTATTTTTCCAGCAGCAGCCGGCGGCGCCAGGCCGCCTAACCACCGTCCAGAGAACCGCCGATCCCTGGCAAGCCGATCGGGGCCGGCGCCGGCATCTGCGGTGACCTGCCATTAGCGGTGGAGGCGGCCCAACCTCTGCACCGCCGACGAGAAGCAGCAGCCGCCCGATGATGAGGGCTACCTCCTCAAAAATTTTGAGAATTTTTGGAGTTAATTTAGTGTTTTTTAAAAGCCAAAATAAAAATTATTTGGCTAAATTTAATGCCCAAAACATTTTGGAAAATAATAAAAAACTTACTAGGCTCATTTTAGGCCCTTCCAAGGGTTGTATCAAAATTTGGGGTCATAGGGATAAGTTTTGATATTTTTCTTAAAATATTGAAGCTTAGGCTCGCGTACGGACCCTTTATCCGCTCGTTTTCCCTAAAAGACATAAATTGGAGTGCGCGACCACTCCTTATAACTAAATAAGTACTATAAACTATTTTATCAACGAGAGTGGCTGAGGCAAGCGACTAAGCTCCAGGTTTTCCCAGATCTCGTAAAACCGTTGAGCGCCTCGACTCTCGGATGAATAGGGCACGCTCGGAAGATGAGTGTACGAGTGATGACTTGGAGTTGTCCCTAACGGCTAATAAGAATGTAACTCCTAGCCAATCCTTGATCTAATTAAGCCGTAATAAGCATGACACAATAAAATTAATTGGATCTTAATGGTTGTTGTAACCTATCCAAACCTCCTTAAATCTCAAAGCCTCCTGAATAGTAGTGATTGGACTACTAACCATTTTTCTTTGTGTTTTCTCCAGTCACATACTGGTCAAACTTATTTTAGTACTTTCAATTCAGTACTACTCCAGTCTCATACTGGTCAAGCTTACTTGAGTACTTTCAATTCAGTACTACTCCAGTCTCGTACTAGTCAATCTTATTTAAGTACTTTCTATTCAGTTCTACTCCAGTCTCGTACTGGTCAAGCTTATTTAAGTACTTTATATTCAGTACTACTCCAGTCTCGTACTGGTCACATTTCATTCCAGCACTTTAAATAAGCAGCATAATCACCGCACTTATTCCCATTACAATTTACTATTATAATCTCGGGTCCTACTCTGACAAGCAGTCGTCGAGCCTTAGTTGGGGATAACCAGAGTTGAAGTAGTCCTACAGATCTAGCCCCAAATAATACGTGTTGGGTATTGTATCCACAATCACCTGGATTTAAGGAAGCCACCTGTCAAGCTAAGATGAATTCACAATGTATTTGATGAAACCTCTTAAGTTGTGCTTGCAGTTCTTCCACGCTAAGTGCACACCAATGTCAGGTTGCAGTAGGTCAATATACATGGGTCTGCACGACGTAATCCCTCATTGAGCAGATCAGTGTGTTGGCCTACGTGTACTCTCTCTATTGGAGTGCACTTACTTTCAAGTACATGGCCATGTTTATGCAAGAGAAGACAAGGAGCAAGGATGGGTCAAGGGGCAGCTCTTGGGTGGAAAGACGAAAATTCGTCTAAGTACAATTCGACGAGAATCACCAAGTGATTCTCGCCGATACGGCGAGAATCACCAAGTGATTCTCGCCGATACGGCGAGAATCACCAAGTGATTCTCGCCGAATCGTCGAGAATCACTAGTGATTCTCGCCGACTCCTTCCGGCTACCTCAAAATGGTGCCAAGTAAGATTCGGCGAGAATCACTAATGATTCTCGCCGAACCCGTCGCTGAGCAGGTCATGAATACCAAGTGAAAATCGTTGAGAATCAACAAGGGAATCGTCGAGAATCACTAGTGATTCTCGACGAATCGTCGAGAATCGTTAACTGATTCTCGCCGATTCGTCGAGAATCACCAATGATTCTCGACGAATTTTACTTGGCGTTTTCTCTGGATGCTGCTGGACTAGATTCTGCCGCTGGACTATTTTGAACCGGATTTCGGGTTTCTACTTGTGGGACCCACAACGGTCATATTGTTAGTATCTACAGTGTATAAATACACGGGTATTTTTGAACAGTAGAATCACGGAAAAAGATATACAAAGCAGAGCCGCGACTTGACCTAGTTCGCGATTTTCCGCCGCCGCCTCCGTCGCCGCGCGAGAGTGTAGATCGCCGGTCGTGATCGTGTTTTCTTCCAGATCTCCGGTCGATAGAAGCCTAGCTAAGCTCAGCGTCTCACGTGTCTAACCGGAGATCTCTTGTCTCTCGATTTGTAGATCGGGAAAGTCTTCCCCATCCGAATCGATCGAGACGATTGATCCTAGTGTGACCGTTGGTAGACCTAGCTAGCTTCGCTACGAAGTTTGGATCTCTAAAGAAGTGCAGCCGCACATCGTCGTCACCGCCGATCCCGAACCAAGCCGCCGTTTGTATTGCCGCCGCCGGTTCTGGGGAGATCCTCTCCAAGAGAGATCTAGGGTTGTAGACTCTTCGTTGACTTCACGAACACGTCGTCGAACGAAGAGGAACACCGTAGTCTCCAAACGAAGTTTGTATCTCGTGTACATTCTATTTTACTTTTGTTGTAAAGGAACGATTTTTCCGTGTTGTAAGGGTTGGGTGCAACCCGGTTTGTGGGAGTGTTGACTCCTACGTGTGGAAGGGTTCCTTCTGATAGTGCAAGGATTGGATTTCAATCCTGTTGGAGAAGTGACCGAGTCGTCCCGTGTTGGGAGATAGGTAGAAGGGGGAAAGTGGATGTACCCAAGTCGGGGAACCACTATAAATTGCCTGTGTTTTCTGTGTGCTGTGTCATTTATCTTTATTGTGCAGGTACTATTATAAATTCCGCAAAAGCGCTACACGTCACCTATTCCCCCCCCCCCCCATAGGTGAACTTTGTTGACACTAGGTGGACTTTCAAGTGGTACCAGAGGGAGGTTCCTCATCAAAAAGGTTAACACCTTGAGTAGTATCCTGCCACCGGTGTTAGAAGCATGGAGCTGGATTATGAGATATCGCCTCTAAGACTTCCCGCATGTACAAAGGAGTATTATCCCGTCTGGAGGATGAGGGTGTCATGTCACTTGGAGGCCATCGATCCTCGAGCATCTCTCATCCTGGAAGAGGGTCCTTTTGTTCCTATGAAGACCTCCTGCTCTGGAAAGAATATCGAAGTGCCCAAATGCATTGCAGAGATGTCAGAGACAGAACTGTCACTATTTAACTTGGACGAGAGGATTCGTCAAATTATCTTGGATATCTGGTCTGGAGCTTCTCGCTCTAGATTGGAAAAATGCAGGACTGCTAAATCTATGTGGGTGATGATCTCAGAGTTAATGGGGGGGGGGGTCAGAGAAAGCTGAAATCTGCAGTCAACCAGAGGATGAAGCCTATGTGGGGGTCCTCACCTCTGAAGATGAAGGCATGGATCTCTCGGACAACATCAGAGCTCCAGTGTCCGTGTCAGAGACTGAAGAGGGCAGTGAGGAAAGCAGCTCTGATGAGGATGAAACAATGGTCACTGGCTCTAATGACAATAACACAGAAGAGCAGGTAACTTCTTCATCCTACCCCATATCCTTTGAACTTTCTGAAGACAGGAACTGCTCTCCTCCAGAAGATTCTGATTCTCTGAAGAGAGCCCTTCAGTCAAGCAACCTACTTGCTGAGGAGCAAGCTCAAGAGATTGCTCGACTGAAGATCTTGTTGGTTCTCCAATTGGCGTCCAACAAGGTCAAGGACTCCAAAATCTCAGCTCTAGAAAGTAGTCTAGAAAATGAGAAAAGAATAGTATCAAACTTTTCCAAGGTTGATGCTATAAAGAGAAAGCAAGAAAACAGGTGGATCTCCCGGATTATCAATTCGTGGAGAAATGGGGAAACGGTATTCCGACCCCCCACACCAAGAAGGAAGGCAACTTATCATGCCTTCAGGTATGACCACAGGAATAGTCGTGGTCACTGCAAGGGTGATCTGTCCCCATGTGGAGACACCCGGAGTGCAAGGGCCGTCGTCGCCACCCATGAGAGAATACCTAAGGCTCAGTCTGAGCCCTTTGTATTCACTGCCACTGCCTCAACTCGGTGTGAATCTGCATGTCACAGCCCACAGAAGACGTCTCACCACCCGAGGACACAGGATAGGGAGGATAGAAGTCATGGTGTAAGTTTTCATGGGGCCTCAGGAAGGGGGATGCCTGAAAGAAAGACACCACCTTCCCGGCCTCATGACGCTCACAACATGCATTCCTTCCACCCTTCCACGTGTCACGATGGAAGAGGAAATTGTGTGAGGCAATCATGCTCTATCCCGTTTAGAACTAGGACCGTGACTACCTCAGTCGCTAGATCAGGTTGGAAACGGCGATACAACATTCACCCATGTTGGTGCTGTGGCAAAGTGGGGCACTTTGCCATCGACTGTTGGCACAACCCCTCTGTGCCAAAGGCAAGGGCTTATCCACATTCACGGGACAGAGGTAGTCTTCCTGGCGGGTTTTCTGAAGGAAGGCAGTCGAGTGCTTATGCTAACAGGAACCTAGGACCCAATATGATTTGGGTTCCTAAGGTAAAGTAATTCTTTCTTGCAGGGTAGTCTAGGTTCCCTTAAATATGATGGGAACTAGACAGTAGGTGGCTCAAGAATAAATTGGAACAAGCGTCTGGAATAACAGATGTGATATCTAATTGAGCTTATTCACATCGAGCTTCTAATATGCTTTACCTGGGGGACTAAATGATAACTCTCATAATCCCAGGTACGTTTGCTCAGTTCCAGGACTTGAGTCATAGGGTATCCACAGTTATGTATATATACATATACATCTTTATACGTATACTTCACTTGTATGTACGTACATCTAAGGAATGTCAATTGAGATGAGGGTGATTGCAAGTCAGTGTCTTCTTGATCACTTTCCAGTTGTCCTTGAATCATCTAATAACATGGAGGAAAAAGTCCTTATTACATTGGCCTTGAAAAGCTTATTTAGTGATCCTGGTTATTATTCTAACCTCTTCTTTTAGTGTTCCCTTCATGAACTAGGAATTGATTTTATGATGGCAAATGTACACATTTAAATAAAGGACCTGTAGCATATGCAAAGCGTGTTTACTAGCCTTTGAGGAAACTTAAAAGATATTCGTCACTTGTTGAAGAAACCCTGAAAGAAATCATGAATTTTCCATCTGTTCACTAAAAACTAGCGAATATTGTCATCAAGAAATATATGGAAAAGCCGGAAACCCGTTAAATTCATTCTAAATTCCGTTTATCTCACGTGGTCTCCCGCCGAACTCATCTTTATGTACTTTAGAATCCCGCCGACCCTTCACCTTCCATAAGAATCCCGCCGAAGGAGCACACCATAAGAATCCCGCCGAAGGAGCACACCATACGAATCCCGCCGAACTTCGCAGGAGACACGCCAAATATCACTAGGTTTCTACCGCCGACTCTTCCCATTCCCTCCGACTCGCGGAAGCACGCCGAATCTCGCGGACTCTCTCCTTCTCCGCCGGAAACTCGCTGAAGGGCAACTCACCGACTCCCGCAGGAAATCTCGCCGACTGGATCTCCATCGAAGGTCTCCCGCAAGAATCCCGCCGAAGCTCTTACCGACGATCTCTCCCTGTCTCGATTCTTCTCCGCTCGAACTAACTCAACGTCTACACCGTTAGGTATCCCCTCACCCTCACTTGGACTTGATCACTAGTATCGCTTCCTTTTTGATTTTTGATTAAGCGTAGAATAGGGCTTCTCCCCTTAGATCTGCAATGGCTCCAAGGACAACTGCTGGGTTGGTCACTGGTTGCGAGCTTGTTCGAACTGGATTCTCTCACGCCTCTGACGAATTCAGAAACATTATTCTGATGCTGGAAGAGGCTGGGCTTTCATTCGTCCTGGAGCACCCTTGCAAAATCTTGGACAAAGAGGTGCTGGAGTTCTTCGCTACCGCAAGACTCCGGAATGGCGATTTTCACTAATCAAAAGCAAGGTGGCTGGGGCAAAGGTCAAGATGTCTGCCAGCAAGCTGACCCGCTTCCTGCAGCTCTCTAGCTCGGAGGACGAGGAATATCTTGAGGAAGAAGACAAAGGCAGGACTCTCCTATTCTGTGGTCTCCCACGAGGAAATCGGTCGATCAAGCGCAAGGATATGAATGAAGAAGGGAAGCTTCTGTCTGACATCATTGGAAAGGTGCTCATCTGCAAGCCGGGCTCTCATGACCATATCTCAGCGGATATGTTCAAGATCTTAATAGCTATTGTCTGCCGTAAAAGGTTCAACTGGGGGGAGTTGCTGTTCGAGAAGATAAAGGACACCTTAGGCTCTCCGAGTTTTGGTCGTATCATAAGTCTGTATCTAAATCAGCTAAATGGAGACAGGTTTGACATGAGCAAAGGTGTTCCTCTACACTACTTGAAGAAGATGGACTCAAGTGTGTTTGACCGATGGGAGAGGCGTATTGGGCAGACTGCCGTGGAAGAACAACAGGGAGTATCTCCAGCAGTCACCCCCAGTGAAATTCCTGACACTTTGACTGCAGGAATCGACGGGGAGCCTCTTCCCCCTCATACTGATGTAGTATCTGACATCTCCCAGCTGGCCAGAGATGCTGTGGCAGATCTACACGAAGAAAGTGAACCTGAGCTGGATCATGGGGAGGCCCCGAACCGAAACGATCAAGGAGCCGAAGCTACTGTACTGGAGACTGCTGACAAAGAGTTGGAAGAGGCTGCTGATGAAGATGATTTCATGGATGATGACGGAGAGGAAGACGGGAATGAGGGACATGAAGCATTGGAGGCTTCGGATCTCTTTGAACCTCCATCTGACAAGCCTGCACCAGTGGAGGGGGAGTCAGAAAAATCTACAGAGGCTGCCAGCATTCCCCCCGTAGAGACTGTGCTGGTGTCTAGCTCTACAGAGGCGTCTGCTGAAGAGCAAGGCCAAGAAGTGCCTCCGACTCTTCCGTTACGAGATGAGCTAGCCACTCACACTGTAAATGTCATTCAGGACATAGTTAATGAACTTAAAGCCTCCTTTGATAAAGCTCAGAATAAACTGCTGCACAGAATTAAGAAGTCTGAAAATCTCATGCTCAAGAATATGGTGGAGATCAACCATAAACTTGACGTGATGGACAAGAAATTTGAAGAGAAGTATACCGCGGCCAGTGAAGCTGTCACACTTCTTATGGCCGGATTGAAGAAGACCACCGACACTTTTGCTGTAGTAAATCAGAACGCTCATGTTGTAGCAAACAACATTCAAAAGTTTGACGGTAATATGGTCACTCTCAACGCAAATCAGCAGGCCTTGGTCACTGAATTCTCCCGGACCTCAAAGCATATTGATGACTCGCTGCACTCATATGCCAATTCCATCGCGGTCTAAGCCAAAAAGAGGGAGAAAGAGTATCTAGCTAAGATGGCCGAGCTTCAAGAAATCATGATCACAAACTTCGAACAGTCAAACAAATATGTCCATGAGAGCTGCTGGTGGATGCTCCAACATGCGTTAGGCGCGTTAGGCGTCGTTTTGCCTGACAACCCTGCAGGTATTCATGCTCCTGAGACTTCTATGGCTGCTGCGGGAGTAAGTGCTGCTGAGGGAATAGGTGCAAGTGCTGCAGATGTTCCCATAAGTGAAGCTGATGCTAGGGCTATTTCCAAAGCTAAACAGATGAGCATGTTTGACCAAGAGGCCCTAGTAAAAGCCAGGGGCAAGCGAAAAGCTCAAGAAGGGACCTCCAAGGAGACACAGGCTGAAAAGAGAACTCGACTGAGTGAGGAGGAAGTAAGAAATGAAAAGTGGAGTCCAGTTTCAAAGAATATCATCTTGGACACCTTCTGGCTACAGGAACAGGGGAAAATCAATTGAAAGGAGGTATACAGCCAGTATGAATGGGAGATGCATAAGACGTATGAAGCGAAACAAAACATCTTCTTCAGAAACAGCACGGATGCAGATAAAGTTCCTCCTCCCAGATATTATCCGAAGCCTAAAGAGTACATGGAGAGGCAAAGGAAGAAGTATTTGACGCAAAAATTCAAGGATGACTTAGCTAAGGAAAAATAGTCAACAATCTATAGCTTGTCATTTTTTCTTAAGAACATTTACTGCTTATTGCTATTATATGAACAATTCTGAGATTATATGTGTATATATATATATTGGTATATATATTTGAAATTGTGAATGACTCAAGTCCTGATCTGGTTGCTTATATTCTCTTGTGCTGCATGTTTAACTTCTGAATGCTGTCTTTATTATTTGATTGGTGTTATTCATCTTAGCTAGTAGGGTTTTGGCTTCGTCAAATAGGGGGAGATTGTTGGGTATTGTATCCACAATCACCTGGATTTAAGGAAGCCACCTGTCAAGCTAAGATGAATTCACAATGTATTTGATGAAACCTCTTAAGTTGTGCTTGCAGTTCTTGCACGCTAAGTGCACACCAATGTCAGGGTGAAGTAGGTCAATATCCACGGGTCTGCATGACGTAATCCCTCGTTGAGCAGATCAGTGTCTTGGCCTACGTGTACTCTCTCTATTGGAGTGCACTTACTTTCAAGTACAGGGCCATGTTTATGCAAGAGAAGACAAGGAGCAAGGATGGGTCAAGGGGCAGCTCTTGGGTGGAAAGACGAAAATTCGTCTAAGTATAATTCGACGAGAATCACCAAGTGATTCTCGCCGATTCGGCGAGAATCACCAAGTGATTCTCGCAGAATCGTCGAGAATCACTAGTGATTCTCGCCGACTCCTTCCGGCTACCTCAAAATGGTGCCAAGTAAGATTCAGCGAGAATCACTAATGATTCTCGCCGAACCCGTCGCTGAGCAGGTCATGAATACCAAGTGAAAATCGTTGAGAATCAACAAGGGAATCGTCGAGAATCACTAGTGATTCTCGACGAATCGTCGAGAATCGTTAACTGATTCTCGCCGATTCGTCGAGAATCACCAATGATTCTCGACGAATTTTACTTGGCGTTTTCTCTGGATGCTGCTGGACCGGATTTTGCCGCTGGACTATTTTGAACCGGATTTCGGGTTTCTACTTGTGGGACCCACAACGGTCATATTGTTAGTATCTACAGTGTATAAATACACGGGTATTTTTGAACAGTAGAATCACGGAAAAAGATATACAAAGCAGAGCTGCGACTTGACCTAGTTCGCGATTTTCCGCCGCCGCCTCCGTCGCCGCGCGAGAGTGTAGATCGCCGGTCGTGATCGTGTTTTCTTCCAGATCTCCGGTCGATAGAAGCCTAGCTAAGCTCAGCGTCTCACGTGTCTAACCGGAGATCTCTTGTCTCTCGATTTGTAGATCGGGAAAGTCTTCCCCATCCGAATCGATCGAGACGATTGATCCTAGTGTGACCATTGGTAGACCTAGCTAGCTTCGCTACGAAGTTTGGATCTCTAAAGAAGTGCAGCCGCACATCGTCGTCGCCGCCGATCCCGAACCAAGCCGCCGTTTGTATTGCCGCCGCCGGTTCCGGGGAGATCCTCTCCAAGAGAGATCTAGGAGTGTAGACTCTTTGTTGACTTCACGAACACGTCGTCGAACGAAGAGGAACACCGTAGTCTCCAAACTAAGTTTGTATCTCGTGTACATTCTATTTTACTTTTGTTGTAAAGGAACGATTGTTCCGTGTTGTAAGGGTTGGGTGCAACCCGGTTTGTGGGAGTGTTGACTCCTACGTGTGGAAGGGTTCCTTCCGATAGTGTAAGGATTGAATTTCAATCCTGTTGGAGAAGTGACCGAGTCGTCCCGTGTTGGGAGATAGGTCGAAGGGGGAAAGTGGATGTACCCAAGTCGGGGAACCACTATAAATTGCCTGTGTTTTTTGTGTGTTGTGCCGTTTATCTTTATTGTGCAGGTACTATTATAAATTCCGCAAAAGCACTACACGTCACCTATTCCCCCCCCCCCCCATAAGTGAACTTTGTTGACACTAGGTGGACTTTCAATACGCTCCCATGCTCCTTGTCGAAAGTAGAGCTGAGTGCCGACGCCCGAAGTCTAAACCTAGTAGGGCAGGCCGACGTAGACCCGATTTTTTTTATTGTTTGCCTTTTTGATTGACTGATTGTAAATTTCTTGCGGTGAAATAGTGGAGGGTCAGTCCCTTCCACGGACTATTCGTACCGGTGCGGGAAGGTAGACTACTCAAGGCGACAGGGAGATGAGTACCACGGGTGACCGGCCGTTATATTCCCCGTCGGGTTTTCCTCCGCTGGTCGGCCAAAACGATTCGCCGGATGTCGCTCACATCCAACAGTACACATGGTTGTATGTTAGGGCCTGGGGTTGTGCAATACGATCACCCCCAGAAGTGGCAGGACTGGCCACTGTCACCGACAGCCACATCGGTGAGGCCCACGGGTCTCGCTACCCTGCTGGAACAAAAGCGGTCCAAACTATTCGACATAGGGTTGGTGTGCGCGGCTATGAATGCCTGCGGTGTGTGCATGGCTATGAATGCCTGCGGTGTTTGCGCGGCTATGAATGGCTGCGGTGTGTGCACGACTATGAATGCCCGCGGTGTGTGCGCGACTATGAAAGCCTGCGGTGTGTGCGCGGCTGTGAATGCCTGCGATAGATTTCAGGATATGAAAACCTGATGTGCTGATGAGCTAGTAGAGCCTTGTTATAACCAATTTATACTATTGCTGCTTTTACCTGTTATACTGCACTCTTTTATAATTGCTCATAGCTGTTCATATATGAAATGTTGTGCTAGCCCTCTCTTGCTTCAGCTATTTAGTTTTGTTGGGTGGGTGCGTGCTCGTTCCCAGGATGTGGATCCGAGGAGGAGATTTGTTTCCACTTAGCTCTGTGACTAACGGTTATTTGATTAACCATTCATAGGAGGTGGAGTACCGTAGTGACCTGCTGTCGTAGGAGATTACGCCAGCAACTAGGTCTACTCGAGCAGATGCACCCCCGCCATCCCCAGAGTTTAGAGACGTGAGTTCCGCCGAGCTGCGTAGAGAGAGAGAGAGAGTATATGAGGATTATATGTAGCACATGTATAGCCTACGGTCTTATCTAAACACTTAGGCTTCGTCCCTAGAACCGTTGTGATTTTGATATGTTATATATAAATCTGCAATGGTTTCCTGTTAATGCTTCCTCTATACTTTGACGGGTTGTGTATGTTATGATTCGAGTCGAGCAAGGCAGCCATCTAGTGCTTGGATAGGGTGGACCGTTTTTCCCTAAGAGCACTGGGTGGACGTCTTGTGCCAATAGTACCCCTCTGGCCCGACCCAGGCAAAAGGTTGGGGGGCACTACAAACAGATCAGAGCCATCACGATTCATCCTTGTGGAGCAATCTCAGGATCCCTTCGTCCCTCGCTTCGTTCTAAATTCGGGACGAACCTTGCAGTGGAAGCCTGGTGGACCCTAGTGTAGTGGCTTAGGGATTCTAGACTGTACGATAGTACACCCATACATCATTGTTTTCCGCTTGGGTTATTGTTTTTGCAAATTTCCACTATTTTAGCAAAATACTGACACTCTTTCCTGTTACTTCTCCAGATACCGGAGTACAGTAACAGAGGATCCTCATCCAGAGGATACGTTCTAGCTACCCCACCACCAGACCCGATTTTTCTCGCGCCCGTATTTTTCCAGCAGCAGTCGGAGGCGCCAGGCCGCCGAACCACCGTCCAAAGAACCGCCGATCCCCGGCAAGCCGATCGGGTCCGGCGCCGGCATCTGCGGTGACCTACCATCAGCGGTGGAGGCAGCCCAACCTCTGCACCGCCGGCGAGAAGCAGCAGCCGCCCGATGATGAGGGCTACCTCCTCAAAATTTTTGAGAATTTTTGGAGTTAATTTAGTGTTTTTTAAAAGCCAAAATAAAAATTATTTGGCTAAATTTAATGCCCAAAACATTTTGGAAAATTATAAAAAACTTACTAGGCTCATTTTAGGCCCTTCCAAGGGTTGTATCAAAATTTGGGGTCATAGGGATAAGTTTTGATATTTTTTCTTAAAATATTGAAGCTTAGGGTCGCGTACGAACCCTTTATCCGCTCGTTTTCCTTAAAAGACGTAAATTGGAGTGCGCGACCACTCCTTATAACTAAATAAGTACTATAAACTATTTTATCAACGAGAGTGGCTGAGGCAAGCGACAAAGCTCCGGGTTTTCCCAGATCTCGTAAAACCGTTGAGCGCCTCGACTCTCGGATGAATAGGGCACGCTCGGAAGATGAGTGTACGAGTGATGACTTGGAGTTGTCCCTAACGGCTAATAAGAATGTAACTCCTAGCCAATCCTTGATCTAATTAAGCCGTAATAAGCACGACACAACAAAATTAATTGGATCTTAATGGTTGTTGTAACCTATCCAAACCTCCTTAAATCTCAAAGCCTCCTGAATAGTAGTGATTGGACTACTAACCATTTTTCTTTGTGTTTTCTCCAGTCACATACTGGTCAAACTTATTTTAGTACTTTCAATTCAGTACTACTCCAGTCTCGTACTGGTCAAGCTTACTTGAGTACTTTCAATTCAGTACTACTCCAGTCTCGTACTAGTCAAGCTTATTTCAGTACTTTCTATTCAGTTCTACTCCAGTCTCGTACTGGTCAAGCTTATTTAAGTACTTTATATTCAGTACTACTCCAGTCTCGTACTGGTCACATTTCATTCCAGCACTTTAAATAAGCAGCATAATCACCGCACTTATTCCCATTACAATTTACTATTATAATCTCGGGTCCTACTCTGACAAGCAGTCGTCGAGCCTTAGTTGGGGATAACCAGAGTTGAAGTAGTCCTCCAGATCTATCCCCAAATAATGCTCTCACACGCTCCTTGTCGAAAGTAGAGCTGAGTGTCAACGCCCGAAGTCTAAACCTAGTAGGGCAGGCCGACGTAGACCCTATGTTTTTTCTATTGTTTGCCTTTTTGATTGACTGATTGTAAATTGCTTTTGGTGAAATAATGGCAGGTCAGTCCCTTCTGCAGACCGTTCGTACCGGTGCAGGAAGGTAGACGAATCAAGGAGACAGGGAGATGAGTACCATGGGTGATCGGCCGTTATATTCCCCGTCGAGTTTTCCTCCATTGGTCGGCCAAAATGATTCGTCGGATGTCGCTCACATTCAAGAGTACACATGGTTGTATGTTAGGGCCTGGGGTTGTGCGGTACGATCACCCCCAGAAGTGGCAGGACTGGCCACAGTCACCAACGACCACATCGGTTAGGCCCTTGGGGCTCGCTACCCTGCTGGAACATAAGCGGTCCAAACTATGTCGACATAGGGTTGGTGTGTGCGGCTATGAATGCCTATGGTGTGCGTGCGGCTATGAATGCCTGCGGTGTGTGCGTGACTATGAATGCCTGCGGGGTGTGCGCGACTGTGAATGCTTGCGATAGATTTCAGGATATGAAAACCTAATGTGTTGATGAGCTAGTAGAGCCTTGTTATAACCAATTTATACTATTGCTGCTTTTACCGGTTGTACTGCACGCTTTTATAATTGCTCCTACCTGTTCATATATGAAATGTTGTGCTACCCCTCTCTTGCTTCGGCTATTTACTTTTGTTGGGTGGGTGCGTGCTCATCCCCAGGATGTCGATTCGGGGAGGAGATTTGTTTCCACTTAGCTCTGTGACAAATGATTATTTGATTAACTATTCACAAGAGGTGGAAGACCGTAGTGACCCGTTGCCACAGGAGATTACTCCAGCAGCTAGGTCTACTCGAGCATATGCACCCCCGCCATCCCCAGAGTTTAGAGACGTGGGTTCTGTTGAGTAGCGTAGAGAGAGAAAGAGTATATGAGGATTATATGTAGCACATGTATAGCCCACGGGCTTATTTAAACACTTAGGCTTTGGCCCTAGAACCGCTGTGATTTTGATAAGTTATATATAAATCTGCAATGATTTCCTGTTAATGCTTCCACTATACTTTGATGGGTTGTGTATGTTATAATTCGAGCCGAGCAAGGCAGCCATCTAATGCTTGGATAGGGTGGACCGTTTTTCCCTAAGAGCATTGGGTGGACGTCTTGGGCCAATAGTACCCCTTCGGCCCGACCCGGGCAAAAGGTTGGGGGGGCACTACAGTGTATGTGGAGCAATCACTAGGTTTTATCTCTCCAACTCATCCTTCTTATGTCTTTAGATTGCATAAAGCTCTCTATGATTTAAAGCAAGCTCCAAGAGCTTGGTATGAAACCTTAACTAGCTTTCTTTTAGAGCATACGTTTTCTAGGGGCATAGTAGATAGGACTCTTTTTATTAGGCATCATAAAAATAAAATTTTGTTAGTTCAAATATATGTAGATAATACTATTTTTAGCTATACTGATCCCAAACTATGCAAAAGATTTTCTGATCTACTGCATTAAAAGTTTGAGATGAGTAGCATGAGTGAACTTTCATACTTCCTTGGTCTCCAAGTGAAGCAATCACCTGATGGTATCTTCATCTCCCAATCCAAGTATGCTAAGGAGCTTATTAAAAGGTTTCGGATGTGTGATGCCTCAGTAATGAAAACATCTATGGCTGTTAATGCTGTGATTGATTCTGATGAACATGGCATGCTTGTTGATCAGAAAACTTATAGGGCTATTGTTGGGTCCTTATTATATCTCACAATAAGTAGGCCTGACATAATGTTTATCATATGTATTTGTGCTAGGTTCCAAGTGAACCCCAATGAATCTCACTATATTGAATTAAAAAAGATTTTGAGATATATAAAGGGTTGTCCAAATCTAGGACTCCTATATTTATCAGATTCAGAATTTGATTTAACTGGATTTTCTGATGCTGACTATGCTGGATGTAGGGTGGACATGAAGAGCACATCAGGAACTTGCTAGTTTCTGTATGATAGGCTTGTGTCCTAGTTTTGTAAGAAGCAAACCTCTGTGTCCACATCAATTGTTGAAGCTGAATACATAGCTGAATGCAGCTGCTGCTCACAGATTTTGTGGATACAAAATCAATTGCTGACTTATGGTTTCAACTTAAATAATTCAACTATATTTTGTGAAAGTACAAGTGCAATATCTGCTGCACAAAATCCAGTGCATCATAATAGGACCAAGAATATATAAATTAGACATCATTTCATTAAATATTGTGTAGACAAAAAGAAAATTAATCGTGTCTTTATCTCTATTGATTTACAATGAGCAGACATCTTCACCAAGCCATTGGATGAGAATAAACATCTGTTCTTCTTAAATCAGCTAGGTATGATAAATGAAGAAGATTCAACTTAATTTTTGTCTATGGTCGACGATTTGGCACAGTTCGTCGAACGGAGATTGACGATCTGTGAACTCTTCGTGAAGAGTTCGTCGAATGAAGATTGACGAACACTTCTTAGTGAAATAGATTTCGTCGAATAGCGATCGACGATCCCTATTTTTGTGAGTACCTCATCGAACAACGATCAATGATTTATTCTCGTTCTTCAGACTGTGATCGATGAACTCATTTATCAATAAAATATTTCGTCGAACTCACATAGAAGATTTTTCCATTTTCATTAGACTGAGATCGTCTTTTCATCTTATAAAAACCTTATTACTAGGTTTTTGACGAAATTTATCATGCACTTTCAGTTCCCTTTACACTTGATCGTTGTTTCTTTCTTTGCAGGAAAACTTCCATGGTGATTCCGGCGGCCGTTCTCTCCGCAATGAAATTTGATGCAGGCTTTGACATCGATTTGGAATCATTTCGTCACATTGATCAAGTCTTCCAAGATATACTGAAATTATTTGAGGAGCCGCACTTACAGAAGTTCATGACAACACGAATAAAACTTCTAGTGCTCGAGATCAAGGAATGGGTTTATTCATCTTCATCTCCTGACGCCCAAACCCTCATCGGCACCATTGCAGGACAACAGGTCTCTCTCACCCCTACAATTTTGTCTGAAATTTTGGTTTTAATAATGGAGAAGATGATATAGAGATGAATAGTGATGAATTTTCCAATATGCTGACTGCGATGGGTCACTCCGCTGGAAACCCGAGCAAGCTATTGAAGAAGGACTTATCTATTGAATATAAGTTCCTTGCTGATATTGTTGGTAAAGTCTTGCCGGGCAAGCACACTACACATGACTATATCACAAGGCATCAGTTTCTTGTGATGAGTGCGTTAGTAAATAAAAAATCAGTCAACTGGAGTAGTTTGTTATTTCATTTGATAAAGAAGAATTCTAAAAGTGAGGTTAGTTTTGGACGGGTACTAGTGATTTTCCTCCAGGAAAAGTGCCCTCAGCTGCTGGTCTATTCGACCATTTTTATTAATGCTTCAAAGAGGTTAACGTCAGCCCTCTTTGGCAAATGGGAGAGGACCATTATTAAGCCTTCCAGGGCCTCCTCTTCCTCTAGGACCTCTGAGGACACAAGGATTGAAACAGTCACTCCCCAACCTGTTGTAGAGGCTCCAGTCCCTCCTCCTCAAACTCATGTATTTGAAATTCCATCTACCTCCTCACAACCTACTTTCAATCTACCGTCTCCTCCTCAACCATCTCCACATCCCTCTCCAGTTCAGGAACCCACCTCCACACCCACTACCACAGTTCCTTCTTTCACTCTTATCCCAACACCTACACCTTCTCCATCTACAACCCACACTCCACCACCATCTCCACATCATGATGACATTCCAATCAACATCCCTCTAGTCATCACCACACCTTTCTTACCACCATCTATACCTCCAACTCCATCTATTATCTTCAACATATGCACTTCTTGTGGTAACACAACCACATCTTTTCCATCATCATCATCTGATTCCACATCCACCATCATTTCTCTACTAGCTCCCACCATCAAAACTCTAATAGAGGCTGCCATTGCACCTCTAATTTCTTCCATCAATGCTCTCTCTTCTCCACTTGCTACCTCTACTGGTCCCTCCTCATTTAGGGGCCTGGCCTCAGGAATTCCTGATACCATGCAGGGGGAGATATTCTATGATGAGGTCGCCTCTCCAGTACAGTAGTTTGTGAAGGAGAAGCAGCAGCAATATATATGGATACAGCAGTTACAGAGCATGTAAATACAGATACAGAGTTGTCAGCTTTTATTGAGACAGATTATTCAGAGTTTGATATTGAGATTATAGAGCCTCAGGCTGTACCATTCTTTTTCCTAGACCCTTCTGTTAACTTAGCTAATTTGTTAAAAGATTTGGATATTCTTTATTATTCTCTTCCTATTCCTGAGCAAATTCTTTCTAAAACTATAGTATGTTATATTGTCCCTATCAGCTCAGAGATTATAGATCAAATTAGATGCAGTTTTGCAGAACCTTCAGTTTCCCCTTCAGGACTAGAGGATAAGCCAAAGGCTTTCTCTCCTCCAACTTTTGGTTGAGCAGAATCTCCTCTTCCAAATTTGGATCATCTTTTTGAGGAAGATATGATTATAGAGGCAGAGGTTCTTCCAATGCTAGAAGCTCAAGTTCAAGTTTCAGAGGAAGTTCCAGTTCAGAGTGTATCTCTCAGAGAGAACCTGTCTGCAGATCAACTAAAGATGATTAATGCTTTGTATGACAATCCTGTAAGTGAATCCAGTGAAGATGAATCAGATGATTCAGAGGATACTAAGTCTAAGAAGAGGAAGTTTCAGAAAAAGAAGGTTATTTCTCAGGCAACAATTGGGCAACCACCTAATCCCAAGAATGACATTCCATATTATATCTTGCATAATATTCCTCTAACTCCAACTACTCCCCACTGGATGAAGCTTTCAAAGAATCAGATGAAAGCACAAAAGAATAAGAAGAAGTTTGTATTTGCTCCCACTAAGAAATTCAAAAAGGATCCACCTCCTCCTCCTCCACTAGCTGCAGGTACTTCAGGCAATCTAGCCTTAAGAACCACATCTTCTCAGCACTCAAGGCAATCTTCTTATCAGAAATATGGCAAATCTGCCAAGAGTGACTACAGAAGCAGCCACATCAGTAGTGGATGTCAACAATCTTCTAAATCTGAACATAAGGAAAGAACTTACTCTCCACCAGTTCCTTTTGTTGATCCAGAACCGGAAAACATTTCTAAAATGGCTAGATTTCAAGAGCTGGTTGGACTTTATCAAATAAATAAAGCTAAAGAAGAAGGCAAAGCAGCTTCTCAATATACTACAATGTCTTCTTACAGAAGAGAAGAATAAAAAAAGTATGACAAAGCTAAACACTTTTTCAATGTTGATGCTTATATGAGCTTACATTCAGAGACAGTTGTTCCAAGAGTAACTTCAGGCAATATCATTGGCGCAGCTAATATGACTATGTCTAAAAGAGAAGCTGCAAATCCCAACAGGGAAATCATTTTCAGGCAACCATCAGAGAAAGACAAGTTTATGAAACCTAAATAATTTTTTGATTAGCTTATTTTCCCTCTGAACTATTTGTTTTGGTTAATTTGTCACAAAGCACTTGATGTATATATATCTGCTAGACTTTTTCTTCCTGCCAGATAATTGTTGTTATGCTTTGTGATTGTATTATATTATTTTAATGAATTTTACATAGTGACCTCATCCAAATAGGGGGAGATTGTTGGAACCCCACCTGTTTTAGGGTTGATTTGGGCTAGATTCACTATTAGGATTGCATAGGTTGACCCACAATATATAGTCTAGGGTCATAGGTCTTTACTGGATCTTAGGGTAGGTCAACAAGTCAGTTTGATTGGACCAATCCTTCAAAATAATTAGAAGACTGAAGACTTCAGAACAAGACATATTTTTCTATGTTGTAGAAGTCATTCGACGAAATCTAAATGGAGTTCGATGATCTTCGTTCTCAGTTCAACGATCTCAAAGTTTCTTCTCTGAAGATGAGATCGACGAAAGTTTAACTGAGTTCAACAAACTCTGATCGCCTATCAGTTGTTGAGTTCGACAAACAACTATCTCAGTTCGACGAACTTGGAGCTCAGAATGGACAACATTAACTCAGTTCAAAGTTCTTGGGGCTCAGCTCGACGAAAGAGAGGATTGAGTTCGACGATCTTGGATCTCTGATCGACGAAATCTGTCAGTTCATCATTTTCTATTCTCTGCAGTTTATTTCTAGATTGACCAAGGTTTATATAATGTATTATTATTTATACTGCTCTGAGTAATTAATTGCATATATTCTTATGAATATAGTCGTTCATTGGCAGCATTAATTACTGGATTTCACAGAGTCAATATTCGGCTTACTAATTGGGACAATTAAGAAATCAATTTATTTCCCTTCTAGCTGTTTGTCCAAGTTTCAAGATTTTAGCAGTTAATTATGGAGTATAATTCAAATTTAGAGACAAAATTTCTGCAGAAAAAATAAAAAGGAGAAGAGAATTCACTAAGGGAAACAAGCAGACAGAGAACAAACATATTCAGTCTGTATACTCATACAGTCTTCATCAATCTGCAACGCTTCACCAAGCTTTCAAGAGACATCAAAACACAATCAGTCTAAAAGCTTCTGGAGTTCATAAAAGAAGACCTACACCCTGCAAAGCTTCCAGCAAATTCCTGAACAATAATCATCTCAAGGGGATCTTTGACAACATCAAGCAATCCACTAAAGTCTTCTCAGCTGTTTGAGAAAGAGAAGACAATATCACTTTTTTCCCACTGTACACAGGGTTTTAACTCCCTTCAAAAGTTAACCACCAAGTTCTTAAGTCTCCTTAACAAAAGACTTAGCTTGGTTTTCGGGCACCTGATCAAAAGCCAAAAGGGTTGTGAGATCTCTCTTCAAATAGATCTTGTGGTGACAGGGCACCTAAGCAAAAACCTGTTGGTGGCAGGACAACTAATCAAAAACCTGTAGTGAATTTCTACCAGGGTGGTAGAAGAGTGGATGTACCTAAGTTTAGGGGAACCACTATAAATTTCTTGTGTCTTCTAGTTGCTTGTTATTTTCATACTGTTGTGTGCTGTGTGTTGTGTTAGTTAGCTTTTCTTCTGCACTTTCTTAAGATATATATATCACTGTTTTTTAATTCCGCTATAAAAACTAATTAAATTTTAAAATACTCTATTCACCTCCCTCTAGAATTAAATAAATCTATCCCTCAATTAGTATCAGAGCATATCTGATATCTCTTTCACCTCGGCTGATTTTTGTCACATGCTTGCAGAAGCAATGGTGGCAGCCCAAGCTGCTACAGTAGCACAAGCTGTGACCCCTATTGCGTAGGTAGCAACTCCTGCTACCCCCAATACAGTAACCATCGTGCCAAGCGGAGGAGCCAGACAAGCATAGCCGTTAGCTGAACGAGTGATTTTCAAGCACGGAGACCGGCAAATGAAGTACTTCTTAAGCCTACATCCTCCAATGTTTAAGGGAGTCGACACGCCGACCGATGCAGAAGACTAGTGGGCAAGGATTCAAGAACTTTTGAGGGAAGCAGAGATGACATTGGGAAAGAAATCTGAGTTTGCGACCTTCATGTTGGAAGGAGACGCTAAGTTGTGGAGGGTGAGGCATAGTGGTCGCTAGTTTCCTGGATGCACCCCGTCCATTGAAGGATTCAGAATGATTTCTTGAAGAAGTACATTCCCATTTCGACAAGGCTAGCCCTTCAGAGGTATTTTTTGTATTTAGTGTAGTGGGAAAAAATGACGGACGAGTATGTTCAGGAGTTTACTCGGTTGGGTCGTTATGCTGGAATGACCACGGCTGACGATGTGGAGAGGGACAACCTCTTATACCATAGACTGAGGGAGAATCTGAGATAACCCCTCATATCTATGAAGAATGCTGGTTTCAATGTGCTGGTTGAGACTGCCAGAACGTTGGAGAGCGATTTGGAGCAAACCCAACGTTGCAAGGGTTTTGCAGTCAAGCAGGGAGAAGGAAAGTCTTCTTAATCTCAAGGAAGAACTGATGGGAGTAAGTTGAAGAAGAAGTCCCATCCCTACAAGAATTGGGAGAAGGATAGTGCGACATCGGGGGAGGGGGGGATCTCGCTTCAAGGGACCACAATCGTGCTATATGTGTGGCAAACCGGGCCACATAGCTCACGTCTGTACTGAGGGTGGCACGGAGCAGGAGCTGAGACAAGAACAGTCGGTGAGCTCCGGGCCCAGCGTAGCTGAGAAAGGAAAGATGACAGAGTCTAGCACTTCTTGTTTCTAACCCGTGCAGCCAAGGGCGTATAACCTTGGGCAGCAGGAAGCGATCCGCCAACCCGATGTGGTGACAGGTATGAAAGTTTGAATTAATCTTTTATCTTAGACTTTCAAGATCATTTATGCATGTGCCTATATTTTAGGCTTTGTGTTAGTCTTTGGGTACCCAGCTAGTGTATTGTTTGATTCGGGAGTGTCACACTCCTTCCTAGCGGAAAGCTTTATCCAGACTATTGGAGTTGAGCCATTCTCTGCGGACGCAGAGCTGAAGGTACGCATGCCCAATGGGTCATCCATGACTACCACGACGAAGGGGCGCATTTGTTGGAGTCTGGACAGAGTTAACTTCACGTTGGTAGTGGAGGTTATTGTTGGATTTCATGTGCTGTGGCGGGGCGAATTTTTTAAAAAAATTCGCAACAACCAAACAAAACACGGGATCAGATATCCAATGTAAACGCCCTACTAGTTAAGAAATAATGAAAACCTAACTCATCACATCTAACCATTGCAAAAAGGTTAGAAATGTACCTATAGGGAACAAAATCCCTAGGCGGAAGAGGAGGCACGTCAAAGAGCTAAATTGCAATCCCACCGCAACAATGCGATCGATCTTCTTGCCTCTTGGTTCACCTCGAACCCAAACAGCGACCCAAGTCCGTTGATAGGAGAAGAGGGCACTCACTTAGACCAACTCCGTCAAGAGCACCGAGGACTCCAAGTGGGCGAATCACACTAGTCGTCGGCGTGAGAAGAGCGGAGTAGAAAATACCCAAACAAGGTCGGCTTTAGGGAACAACCAATACGGGAGATCTCTGCCGTAGTCGAGGCTCTCACCTTGAGCCCGATCTGGAAGTGCTCGGGCAGTTGCACGAGCCGTCCGCAAACTTCAGGTGTAGAACAACGACGGCGAGGAAGCAGCGGCGAGAGCAAGGATCACCGGCGAGGGGTGGCTGGAGGAGCGGGCCGACGGCGAGAACAGCGGCCAAGGCGCACCGTCGGATGGATCCTAAAAACCCTAGCCGAGAACACCCGTGCTTCTTTGCTTCCGCCTTTTCTTATCTGTTCTGTCTCGTGAAACCACTTACATGTGTATATATATATATATATATATATATATATATATATATATATATATATATATATATATATATATATATATATATATATATCTTAACATATATATGAATTAATATATATACCTGATATTCCCAAAACAAGCCCGTTTAGGTTGGGGTTATACAAACTCCAATCACTGTGCCCTTCTATTAAATAATTACAACAACTCACCTTGTCGTAATTCTCTCTTTAATAATTGCACAGAGAAAACAGTCTAAGCACGAAGTGTCACCATATATTCTGACTGAGTCTAATACAGTGAATCTAGGCTGTTCCCGTTCGTTTGGTGTGACCTCGCAGAGGGAACATGTCGTCACGGCAATAATACACCAATTTGTATTATTGACTATAAGAGGCTTTATCAAGGCATTATAGTCGCCACAACAACACATTAGAGGAGGTAACTGAACTAAATGGCCAGTGTCTAACTTTTGTCGCATGATATCATAAATATTGTGCGAATTTGGGACCGTGTCAATCTTGCACTATATTTGTCTTTCTTGGTCTCATAAGCAAGAGTGTCTTTATAACTACATTAGTTATAATGCATGCTATACAAACTCGCTTTGCCAAGGGGCCCGACTATATCATAACCCAAACTAGTTTGGGGATAAAAGATATTTTGATATATACATCCCCTACGCGTAAGTGTGAACAACGAATCACAGTATATATCACCATCAAAAGATAGTCTTCAACTACAATCACATTGCTCACGCCGACGCGCTTAATCTACATATCTCATATCTCACTAGACACGTTGTAAGCACTAATGATACTAAACACATTCCAATTTAATGTTACAACTTAAGATAGGCCAACCTCAATATGTATGAAACCATACGCATACATACTCACGTGATTAAACGATAACTATTATCAACATTTGTAGAACTACAATGTACTTTAATCCACATGACAATCCAAGGTGGTGGTCAATGTCCCTCTTTGACTACCAGGATCGAGAGAAAATGAAACTAAGATCATATGATGGAACTCAAGTGTTCTACAGCTCAAGACCAAGGGCATCTTCCTGAGCTATCATGAAGCATCATCATATGACCTAGGGACAGAATGAGATAAACATTCATCAAAAACAAGAACTAAATAAAATAAAGGGCAACTTTCAAAACACAAATCCTTCAATCTCCCACTTGTTTTTAAAGTTTCTAACAAAAGAAATATAAAACATAGGAATCCTCCGTCATAAAACATCAAGCCATTCTCCATGGTCTTGCAACCCCATGGACTCGAAATGAATTTCTCCTTTGGCTTGAGACAGAGCCTTGGTGAAGGGATCAGCTGTGTTGTTATTTGTGGCAATCCATAAAAGCGCAATCTTGCCTTCTTCGATGAAGTCGCGTGTGACAAAATACTTCTGATCCATGTATTTTGTCTTGTGATGTGATTTCGGCTCCTTGATTTGTGAAATGGAAGCACTATTATCACAAAACAATCTCAAGGGCCCTTCACTAGATGCCACGACTCCTAATTCCTCAAGAAATTTCTTTATCCAGACTGCCTCTTTGCTTGCCTCTGCGGCCGCCATGACTTCCGCTGCGGTAGTTGAATCAGCAGTAGTGGATTGTTTCCAACTACGCCAACTCACAGCTCCACCATTCAGAAGAAAAACGAACCCAGATTGAGATCTTCTATCGTCCGGATCTGTCATAAAGCTAGCATCCGTGTAACCTTCTACATGAATCTCTTTACGTCCACCAAATACAAGAAACTTATTCTTGGTCCTTTTAAGATACCTAAGAATGTTCTTGACCGCCGTCCAATGATATGGACTAGGTGAAGCTTGATATCGATTCGTCATGCTGAGAGCATATGCGACATCCGGTCTCGTACAGATCATGGCATACATGATGGAACCTATGGAAGAAGCATAGGGCACATTCATCATGTATTCAAAGTCTTTATGTGATGAGGCACATTGGGACTTGCCTAGCTGAGTAGACGTCTTGATTGGCACATTTCCTTTCTTAGAGTTTTCCATATGGAACCTTTATAAGACTTTATCAATGTAGATACTTTGACTTAGGCCAATAAGTCTACGTGATCTGTCTCTATATATCTTTATTCCTAAAATATATTGGGCTTCACCCATGTCCTTCATTGAAAAGATTGTTTTCAATGAGTTTCTTACTTGTTCCATTAATGATAAGTTGTTGCCCATTAAGAGAATATCGTCAACATATAAGATCAAGAATATAACGTTGCTCCCACTAACCTTCTTGTATACACAAGGCTCTTCCTTGCTTTGAATGAACTCAAGGGTTTTAACTTCTTCATCAAAGCGTTTGTTCCAACTCCTTGATGCTTGCTTCAACCCATAAATGGCTCTTTGAAGCTTGCAAACTTTGCCGCTATTTTGAGAATCTTCAAAACCTTGAGGTTGCCTCATGAATACATCCTCATCTAGCTTTCCATTTAGGAAGGCCGTTTTGACATCCAATTCCCAAATTTCATAATCATGAAATGCGGCAATCGCCAACATGATCCGAATAGTCTTAAACATCACAACGGGCGAGAAAGTTTCATCATAGTCAATCCCTTGGATTTGACTAAAACCTTTCGCTACAAGTCTTGCCTTGTAGGTTGTCATGTTTCCATTCATGTCCATCTTCCTCTTAAAAATCCATTTACAGGGGATGGATTTCTTTCCATCAGGAAGGTCAAGCAAGTTCCATACTTGGTTATCATACATGGATTGTATCTCGGACTTCATGGCTTCAAGCCACTCTACGGAATCCTTTCTTTCCATTGCTTCTTCATAGGTCAACGGGTCTTCTATGTCTAGAATAAACACCTCATGAAGACCCATGTAAAAGTCAGGCTTTTTCTTTTCCCTGATCGACCTTCTAAGATCCTTTGGATTGCCTCGCTCAGTCTGAGTTTCTTGAATTTCCTCCACTATTTCTGGTGGAGTCAATTCATGCTCAATACGAGTAAGAGTAACCGGAGGTGGTAAAGTAAGAGTTTCCTCCGTAACCATTTGCGGAGGTGGAATACTCATGCTCCCACTGACTAAAGGAACTTCTTGTGACTCTTGGTGATCATATTGAACATCAGTGCTCATCTCACGATCACTTTCTTGTAGGTTTTCTTGAGCTTCCTCAAGTGTCACCCTACAGTCACAGCTTTTGATTCTTTCAAGAAACTCTTTCTCTAAGAATGTAGCACCCTTCTTGACAAAAATAGTATTTGTTGATTTGTGCCAAAAGTTATACCCTTTAGTTTCTCTTGGGTATCCAATGAAGAAGCACTTATTGGCTTTGCGGTCTAGTTTGGATGATTGCATACGTTTGACATATGCCTCACAACCCCAAATCTTAAAGAAAGATGGGATGGGTGGTTTCCCAACCCATATTTCATGTGGAGTTTTCTCTACGACTTTAGTTGGAACGAAGTTTAAAGTGTAAGCTGCCATTTAAAGTGCATGACCCCAAAAATATAAAGGTAGATCAGTTTGACACATCATGGTTCTAACCATGTCAAGTAGAGTCCGGTTTCTCCTTTCGGAGACACCATTCCATTGCGGTGTCCCAGGAGGAGTTAGTTGTGGTACAATACCACACTCCTTTAGGTAAGTATTGAACTCATTGCTCAAGTACTCACCTCCATGATCTGTTCTCAAAACTTTGATTCTCTTATCTAGTTGATTTTCTACTTCATTTTTATACTCCCTGAACTTGGCAAGGGATTCACTCTTATGCTTCATAAGATAAACATAGCCATATCGACTATAATCATCCGTAAAAGTGATGAAGTACCTAAAACCATCTCTAGCAACCACATTCATTGGACCACATACATCAGAGTGTATCAATTCCAATAAGTTATTTGCTCTTGCACCTTTCTTTATAAAATGTGTCTTGGTCATTTTTCCCCTTAGGCATGATTCGCATATATCAATTGCATCAGGATGAAAAGAACCTAAAAGATTAGCCTGATGTAATTTCCTTATGCGATTTTCATTTATGTGACCAAGACGATGGTGCCATAAGAGAGTCTCACTTATGTGAGATATTTTTAGTCGTTTGTTACTGATATTTAATACTTGTTTATCATCAACAATGTTAAGCAAATACAATCCATTGGAAATGAAAGCACTTGCATAAAATAAACCATCCTTCTCAATTCTAACTTGGGAGTTCCCAATGACAAAACTAAAACCTTCTGCATCCAAACATGATACAAAAATAATGTTTCTTACAATAGAAGGGACGCGATAAACATTAAATAAAGTTAGACATAAACCACTAGGTAAGGGGAGTTCCAAAGTGCCCACCGCAACTGCAGAAATACTAGCACCGTTTCCAACCTTCAGCACCACCTCTCCTTTGGAGAGAGATCTCTTATCCTTTAGTGACTGCACATTTGAGATTAAGTGAGCACATGATCCGGTATCAATTACCCAATCGAGGATAGTAGTGGTTAAATTCAAACTCAACTCAATAACAAAAATACCTATAGGACGCTTCCTTTCGATTTTGCCTTCATCCAAGTCTCTCTTGTACTTGGGGCAGTTCATTTTGAAGTGTCCCTTCTCATGGAAATGGAAGCATTCAGTGAGAGAGTTAGGAGAATTCTTCACTTTGCCTCCCTTGGAGGCACTATCTTGAGTGCCTCCCTTTTTGCCCTTGAGATGAAAATTTCCTTTCGAGGCCTGGCCTTTAGACTTATTCTTGTTTTTGAATATCTTCTTGCTATCAGACGCCACAGCTAAGACAGCATTTCCCTTTGTCTTGCCCATGTCAACCTCAGCTGTTTTGAGGGCTTTATGGAGTTCATTTATGGTCATTTGCTTCTCACGCATATGATAATGCATGATGAAATCCTTAAACGAGTAAGGCAGTGACCCCAAAATGATGTCTTCCGCAATGTCTTCAGGAATTGGAGACTTCAGTTTCTCCAACTTTTCCAAATAGCCTTGCACCTTAAGGAAGTGCACTGAGACAGACTCACCCTCCATCGTCTTGCACCGTGTGAGTGCGATGGTGGTCTTATAGTGCTCTTTACGAGCACTATCAGTGAACATCTTCTCCAATTGTGCTACAATTTCTTTTGCAGGAGTATCGAGAAATTTCCTTTGCAGCTGATCGCCAATGCTGGCCAGGATCAGAGTCTGCATGACACGTTGACTGTCATTCCATCTTTTCTGTTCCTCCTTCTCAGCATCAGTTGGCTTGCCAATCTCTTTCTCTTCTGGGCATTCACCCTCTAGTATAGGTAAGAGATTCTCCAAGCGCAACACGATGTTAAGCTTGAGGACCCAGTCAGAGTAGTTTGACCCGTCGCTAGCAAGTGGGCTTTTATCAATCATCGAACGCAGAAAATATGGCAGTGTAGACATAGCTCTATATTAAAAAAAATTGCGAGAGTAAGATAGAGTTCATGTTCAGAATAATTTCCCTAAAAAAAATTATTATTAGAGAGATCCAAAAAAATGCTTTAAAATAGTGAATCAAGATCCTTTTAACCTAGTGGACTCATCCACAAGATTATTAGGTAGGTACCAATCACCAATCATAGCCTTTTAAGATAATCTTAAACACTTATGATTCTTGATAGTAATATTGCAAACAACTATTTTAAAAAACATAACACTTTCCCAAAGGACCAAGCCTAGATCTTGGTGATTTGATTAAGAAAACTCATCCTGTAAGGAAACTCATGCGAGTGACATTCCAACAAAATCAGCAAGAAGTGCCTCACACAACCTACTCACTTGTGGCCTAATGTCGACTCGCATAAGTGCCACCATGTCTAGTGATTGAAATTACACTCATGTTCATTCAATATCACTAGCTTAGATGGACACGATGAGGAGGAAAGACATTCTTAAATTTTTCTTTTCATATTCCCAAAAGAATGGAGGAAATTCCAAAATACCTAACTCACGGCATTCTAAAAAAAATATTACATCCATTCCATACCAATTACATTCCAGAGTTGCAATAAAATAAGGAAAAACCAAAGCAAGCAAAGAACTTGCTAGTCGGGATCCTAACACTGAATGGACTATGTACACAACCCAACGTGTTTCACCTAGATCATTTTAAATCCAAAAAAAAGGATCTTCTCATAATCCAAACTAGGGTAGATTACGTTAACTTGAAACCGGGTTGTGACATAGCCAATCAAAACCATTAGGTAAAAAAAAACTAGCAAAGGAGGGCCACATTTTCATTGGATATTTACCTGCCTCTGATACCACTGTTGGATTTCATGTGCTGTGGCGGGGCGAATTTTAAAAAAAAAAATCGCAACAACCAAACAAAACACGGGATCGGATATCCAATGTAAACGCCCTACTAGTTAAGCAATAATGAAAACCTAACTCATCACATCTAACCATTGCAAAAAGGTTAGAAATGTACCTCTAGGGAACAAAATCCCTAGGCGGAAGAGGAGGCGCGTCAAAGAGCTAAATTGCAATCCCACCGCAACAATAAGACCGATCGTCTTGCCTCTTGGTTCACCTCGAACCCAAACAGCGACCCAAGTCCGTTGATAGGAGAAGAGGGCACTCGCTTAGACCAACTCCGTCAAGAGCACCAAGGACTCCAAGTGGGTGAATCACACTAGTCGTCGGCGTGAGAAGAGCGGAGTAGAAAATACCCAAACAAGGTCGGCTTTAGGGAACAACCAACACGGGAGATCTCTGCCGTAGTCGAGGCTCTCACCTTGAGCCCGATCTGGAAGTGCTCGGGCAGTTGCACGAGCCATCCGCAAACTCCAGGTGTAGAATAACGACGGCGAGGAAGCAGCGGCGAGAGCAAGGATCACCGGCGAGGGGTGGCTGGAGGAGTGGGCCGACGACGAGAACAGCGGCCAAGGCGCATCGTCGGATGGATCCTAAAAACCCTAGCCGAGAACACCCGTGCTTCTTTGCTTCCGCCTTTTCTTATTTGTTCTGTCCCGTGAAACCACTTACAGGTATATATATATATATATATATATATATATATATATATATATATATATATATATATATATATATATATATATATATATATATATATATATATCTTAACATATATATGAATTAATATATATACCGGATATTCCCAAAACAAGCCCGTTTAGGTTGGGGTTATACAAACTCCAATCACTGTGCCCTTCTATTAAATAATTACAACAACTCGCCTTGTCGTAATTCTCTCTTTAATAATTGCACAGAGAAAAACAGTCTAAGCACGAAGTGTCACCATATATTCTGACTGAGTCTAATACGGTGAATCTAGGCTGTTCCCGTTCGTTTGGTGTGACCTCGCAGAGGGAACATGTCGTCACGACAATAATACACCAATTTATATTATTGACTATAAGAGGCTTTATCAAGGCATTATAGTTGCCACAACAACACGTTAGAGGAGGTAACCGAACTAAATGGCCAGTGTCTAACTTTTGTCGCATGATATCATAAATATTGTGCGAATTTTGGACCGTGTCAATCTTACACTATATTTGTCTTTCTTGGTCTCATAAGCAAGAGTGTCTTTATAACTACATTAGTTACAATGCATGCTATACAAACTCGCTTTGCCAAGGGGCCCGACTATATCATAACCCAAACTAGTTTGAGGACAAAAGATATTTTGATATATACATCCCCTACGCGTAAGTGTGAACAACGAATCACAGTATATATCACCATCAAAAGATAGTCTTCAACTACAATCACATTGTTCACGCCGACGCGCTTAATCTACATATCTCATATCTCACTAGACACGTTGTAAGCACTAATGACACTAAACACATTCCAATTTAATGTTACAACTTAAGATAGGCCAACCTCAATATGTATGAAACCATACGCATACATACTCACGTGATTAAACGATAACTATTATCAACATTTGTAGAACTATAATGTACTTTAATCCACATGACAATCCAAGGTGGTGGTCAATGTCCCTCTTTGACTACCAGGATCGAGAGCAAATGAAACTAAGATCATATGATGGAACTCAAGTGTTCTATAGCTCAAGACCAAGGGCATCTTCCTGAGCTATCATGAAGCATCATCATATGACCTAGGGACAGAATGAGATAAACATTCATCAAAAACAAGAACTAAATAAAATAAAAGGCAACTTTCAAAACACAAATCCTTCAGTTATACTGTTGGTTGAGTTCGATTTGATATTGGGAATGGACTGACTTGCATAGCAGCGTACCTGACTTCCTATCTAAGGTGGTGACCCTGAGAAGTGAAGGGCAGGCAGAAGTTAAGTTCGAGGGCCTTAGTGGAGTGGCATGCACCCTGATTTCGGCCATGTAGTTGGTGTGGATAGTTGACTAGGGGGAGTAGCTCTTGTAGCATTGTTGGAGGTTTGCCATTCCAGGCTATCACTTGGAGATGTGTCGGTAGTGGCAGAGTTTGAGGATGTGTTTCCTGATGAGCTTCCTGGAGCACCTCCTCGACGGGAGATCGATTTCTAGATTGAGTTAGTGCTAGAGGCTAGGCCGGTGTCACGTCCTCCTTTTAGGATGGCACCAAAAGAGTTAGCCAAACTCAAAGTTCAGTTGCAGGAACTGTTGGAGCAGGGGTATATTAGAACCGATTCTTCACCTTGGAGCACGCCAGTGTTTTTTGTGAATAAGAAAAACTGTAGTATGCGGTTGTGCATAGACTACCGAGAGTTGAATAAACTAACTATTAAGAATAAGTATTTGATTCCTCAGAGAAATGACCTATTCGACCAGTTGGTGGGGTCAGTGGTGTATTCTGAGTTGGACTTGAAGTCACGATACTATCAGTTACAAATTCAAGATGAGGACATACCCAAGACAGCTTTTGGAATGAGGTATGATCATTTCGAGTTCTCGATGATGCCGTTCGGATTGACGAACGCACCATCAGTATTCATGGATCTGATGAATTGAGTATTTCGTGAATACTTAGACTCTTTTGTTGTCATCTTTATCGACGATATTTTGGTATACTCCAAATCGGAGGCGGAGCGTGATACTCACATGAGATCAGTGTTGCAAGTGTTGAGAGAGAACTAGCTTTATGCAAAGTTCTCAAAGTGTGAGTTCTGGTTGGAGAAGGTGGCATTTCTAGGCCATGTGATTAGTGGTGATGGGGCGGCGGTGGATCCTGCAAAAGTGGAGGCCATCAGAGATTGGCCAGTTTTGAAAACCGCGGCGGAATTTCGAAGTTTCCTTGTACTAGTCGGATACTACAAAAGGTTTGTGGAAAACTTTTCGCGGATAGCTCTACCCCTCACTTCTCTAACTCGTAAGGATCAGAAGTTTGTGTGGAGTCAAGAGTGCAGTCAGGCATTTGACACTCAGAAGGAAAAGCTGATGACATCTCCAATCCTAATTCTTCCTAGAGGGACTGAAGGATTTCAGATTTTCAGTGACGCATCTGGATGCGATTGGGTTGCATGTTGGTGCAACATGGCAGTGTCATAGCTTTTGGGTCTAGGCAGTTGAAGTCTCACGAGAGGAATTACCCCGTCCATGACTCGGAGTTGGCAGCGATATTTTTTGCATTAAAATTATGGCGGCACTATGTGTATGGTGTGAAGGTGGAGATCTTCACGGACCACAAAAGCCTGAAGTATCTTCTAGACCAAAAGGACTTGAATATGCGACAGCGCAGATGGGCCAAGTTCCTTGGAAAATATGAAGTGGCGATTCAGTATATGCCAGGCAAAACCAACGTGGTGGCGGATTCCTTGAGTAGGAAATACTCTGGTCAAGGGAGTTGGATCGAAGCTCATGATGAGCGGTTGATGCGGGACTGTGAGTCCCTTGGCATTGAGTGCGTAGCAAGAGGCGAGTCAAGCATGGATCGATTGAACTGGATTGAGTTACAAAATGACTTATCTGATTGTATACGGGAAGCAACTAGTTTGGATGAAGAGTTGCAGCCATTCGTGGTGGAAGCGTAAATGGGCGAGGGTAGTGCCTGCGAGATGATTAACGGGATATTGAGGAAGGACGGAAGGATTTGTGTACCGCAGTTCGGCAAGCTCCACGAGGAATTGATGTTTGAGGCTCACTTTACGAAGTAATCCATTCACCCGGGCAGTACAAAGATGTACTTGGATATGAAGAATTCCTTTTGGTGGCCTAGTTTGAAGCGTGATATAACTTTGTACGTGAGTCAGTGTCAAACTTGCGCCTTAGTGAAGGATGAGTGTCAGAAGCCGGGAGGGTTCCTGAAGCATCTTCCGATCCCCGAATGGAAATTTGATGACATCTCCATGAATTTTGTGTACGGCTTACCCCGATCGCAGCAAGGAAACGATGTGGTTGGGTGACTTTAAACCGCTTGACCAAATTGGCCCATTTCATCCTAAACCGGAAAGAGGACGGCGTGGAGAAATTGGTAGAGTTGTATGTTCGCAACATTGTGCAACTATATGAGATTCGTAAGAGTATAATTAGTGATCACGACGGGCGATTCACGTCCAAATACTGGAGGTTGGTTCAGAAAATTCTGTGCACGAAGTTTAAGTTTAGTACGACGTTCCATCCTCAAACTGATGGACAAATAGAAAGAACGAACCCTACAATGGAGGATATACTGAGGATGTGTACTCTAGACTTTGGGAAGAAGTGGGAAGATCACCTCTTCATGGTAGAGTTTGCCTATAACAACAGTTACCAAGAAAGTATAAAGATGGCGCCATACGAAGCATTGTATGGAAGGCGGTGTCGAACGCCAATGTCCTGGGTAGAGGCGGGAGACACCAAACTTTTGGGAAAAGAAGTGGTGGCCGATGCATGCGAGTTGGTGCGAACCATTCAGGAGCGCATGAACGTTTCCCATGACCGGCAAGCAAAGTATTTTAATGCTCGCCATAGGAATGTGGAGTTTGCGGTAGGAGACTGGGTCTATCTCAAGATCAAGCCGTTCAAAGGCGTTTCACGGATTAGCCGACTCAAGAAGTTGATTCAGAGATTTTTGGGACCATTTAAGATTATAGAATGCATTGGATAAGCTGCTTACCGGTTGGCATTGTCCATAGAGCTGAGTGGATTACACGATGTTTTCCATGTCTCCATCTTGAGGAAAGCCTTAGTGGAGGCTAGTGTGGTGATCGAACCGACTACGGTGCCGATAGAAGAGGACCTAAGGACAAAGGTCCATCTGGGTGGCTTAGAGGATTCAAAAGTTTGGCAGTTGCGGAACAAAGAGGTGAAGCTCGTAAAGGTGCGCTGGGACAACTGCGAGCGAGATGAGTTCTCTTGGGAGCGTGAGCAAGCAATGCGTGTGGACTATCCGCAGTTGTTTGCATAAGTGTTGTTAGAACAATGTTTTGATATGTGCAGGAATCTTTTTACTATCTTTATGAATGAAGTCGTTCATATAACATTGTCGAAACAATCTTTTGCTATGTAACAACATTATGCTTGTTATTTGCCTGAATGAAGTGGTTTGTGAAAAGTTGTTGTAATAATGTTTAAATTTGCTGCAACAATTTTCTTGTTGTCTTTCAGTCTGAAGACTAATTTCTGGGATGAAATTTTTTAAGGAGGAAGGAGTTGCAACACCCCAATTTTCAGAACGAGTCTCTGGAAGCTATAGCTCGGCGGTAGTAGTTATCGCCCGGCGATAGCTTAGCATTGAGTGGCCAGGTGCTGAGAGCGTTGAGTGGCCAGACACTGAGAGCGTTGAGTGCTAGAGCATGACATTAGCTAGGTACCGCTCGATGATATCTCTGTTTCGTCGAGCATCGATCGAAAAATCTGTTCATCGAGTGCTGGAGGGTTACCACCCGACGATAGTAGCTATCGCCTGGCGATAGCCCTGTTTCATCGAACGTCGAACGGAGGGCCCCGTTCGTCGACCGTAGAGTTCTCGAGAAAGACTCTACCACGCGGAGTTAGTCGTATCGCCTGTGTTAGCGTGACTTTATTTTCTGGGCGAGCGCTCGGGAAATTACCGCCTGGCGGTAGCGGACGGAAGAAGTTCTGTCGTTTGTCTTTTTAGTCGTCCGATTTCATTTAGGATTCGATCCTAAGGCCCAAGGCTCTCCCTCTAGAGTGCATATATAGGGTTGAGACCCTTTTTCCCTTCATCTTCTTCCCTTTTGTTGTGTGAAGGCTAGGGTTTGAGGTTAGACTGAGAGGAGGAAGAAGACAGCTTTCTTCCACCATTGACGGAGCTTCAGACCTCCGATCGTCATTCCGAGGCTAGATCCGTGAAGAGGATGCAAACACGCTCGTCGTCATCCATGCAAAGCAGGGTTTCATGGCTAAGAAGAGGAGTCGTAAGGTAATGACACTTCTCCTCTCGGTTATAGGATGCGTGCATGGCATTTTTTTCCTTTTCTTGATTTTATTTCAAGCATATAGGCACCAGATCTCTCAATTGAGAGGGATTTGGGTTTCCATGGTTTAAGAGGAACCACCAAGTCGATTGTGTCCATACCCGACATGATATTACATTAGAGATCCGCTCTGTTAGCGGATTAGGCATTGTGGGTGATGTCGCAGTCGCGACCGTTAGTCCGACTCGGTGATGATGCATAGTGGTAGGACACCGTTTGAGATGTTGTATGTCCCCTCTCATTTCACGTGAGTACGCGCATGTGGAACCGTACAAGGTTAGCTCTGTTGTGACGGTAGATATTTTCCTTGGGGCACAGTAACGTTAATCGGAATCGGACAAGGTTAGCTCCGTTGTGACGGTAGATGGTTTCCTTGCGGCATGGGAATGTTACGATATGAACGGTGGATTTGGGCGGGAAAGGCGTGGGATTGTGATGTACTAATGCGTGATTTGTCTCTGTGGTCGGCTAGCTAGCCCGTGACGTTACAAAGTCATGTGCGGAGAGTGTCCCGGCGAGACAAGTCCCCCTTCTGTGGAACTGATAAGAATGCCGAGCTTTGGGCAAGCCCAGATGATTCCATCTGGGTCCCGTTGGGTCTCCTTCGGTGGACTTGATCCTGATATCGGAGCCGGGCCTAGGTCATCACGACGGGTAGGGTCTAGCAAGGTCTCTTATCGGTTTGTTTGTGTGGCGGCTTGAATGCCGTTTGGGGGGAATTTAGAGTACCCTTGTGTTTGCGGTTTGTATGTCGTTTGGGAGAATTTAGAGTACTCTTGTGTTTGCTCAACATAGAAACGTGTTTGCTGTATGCGACATCAAAACCTGTTTTATAGCTTTACATGTTATTATATTTGGCATACGAAGTGCTGACCTGCAGGGTGATGGGGTGCCCTGGGGTCCGCTAGGGATGGCCAGGAGGAGATGTGTTGGTTACACATTTGAGGTCAGTCTTTGCTGACCCACGTTACAACCAAATTTTTACAGGACAAGGATCGCAAGTGGGAGCAAGCTCACCAGCCAAAAAGGCATAAGCCTCATGAAGTGTTATAGCTTTGTTTTGTGGATTGTAATGCTTTATGTATTGTATTTTCCGGCTTGCATGCTGAGGTAGCCTATGAGTGCTTATGTACATTGACACTTAATGTTATGGTTGAATTTTGGACTCTAAAATGTTGTAAGGCCATAAGGCCGTGTTGATACTCATGTGTTAGTGGATAATTTCTGGTTTTGCTCTTTTGTTTCTGCTATTTTTAGTCTTAGTTTTGAGTTTGGTAGTTTATATCATCTTATAATGCTTAAGCTGTGGCGTCTGTATGTTGTGGGGCCCCGGCCGGACCCATATTATATGGTCATTATAGGGGAGGTATTACACACTATCGCCAGCGGTAACACTATTGTCGGGCGACAGCTTCTCGATAACTCTGCCAGAATAATTCCCAGTTGCCGTCGCACGATAACAAGTTTCCATCGCGGGATAACATATTTCTTGAGAACTCAATGCTTTCTTGAGAACTCAGTGCTTTCTTGAGAACTCAACGCTCTCGACGCAAACCCTGGATCTACTACCACGCGGTAACTAGCTACCGCCGAGCGATAACCCCCAAAGAAGCATCTCCAATCTTATTAAATTTGGGGCGTTACAGACTATAATCCCTTCTTCGGATGGTCCTAATACTGTAGACTGAATGGACCTTGATCTTCTGATTTCTTTGTGGAAAGGTGTGCGGTCATGCACTCAACATCCTCTTTATGATGTGGTTTCTTATGCGCAGTTGTCTCCTTCATATCAGAGTTTTTCTCTGGCTCTATCCACAAATGTTGTTCCAGCTTCCTATAGAGATGCTCTTGTTATTCCTCATTTGAAAGCTGTTATGGATGAAGAGATGAACACTCTCACTGAACGGGGTACTTGGACTCTTGTTCCAACCCCTCCAGGAGCTTATGTGGTTGTCTGTCGTTGGGTCTTTGTCATTAAATTTCTTCCTTATGGTACTATTGATCGTTACAAAGACCGACTTGTTGCCAAAGGGTTTACTTAAACCTACGGTGTGGATTTCCTTGATACTTTCTCTTATGTTGCTCGGATTTCTACGATCTGTGTTCGTTTTTTGGTGGCTGTCAATAGGGATTGGGAAATGTCTCAGTTGGATGTCAAGAATACCTTTCTTTGTGGGGATTTACAGGAAATCGTCTATATGGAGAAACCTCCTGGGTATGTTGCTCAGGTGGAGTCTCAGATCTGTAAACTGCGAAAGACAATCTATGGTCTTAAGCAAAGTTCCATGGCATGGTTTGACAAGTTTAACGAAGTTCTTTCTGTGATTGGGTTTGTTCGGAGTGCTACAGATCAGTCTTTGTTCATCCACAAAACCTCTGATGGTCTGGTTATTCTTGCAGTTTATGTGGATGACATTATTCTTACAGGGGATGATAGAAACAATATTGACATGACAAAGAAGCATCTACTTTAGCATTTTGTTACCAAAGATATGCGATCTCCTAAGTACTTTCTGGGGATTGAGATATCTTAAAAATCTGGTTCTATAGTTCTTTCACAACGAAATTATGCATTAGGTCTCTTGAAAGAGACTGGTCTTCTTGGGGCTAAACCCACTCAGACTCCCATGGTTGTCGGAGATGGTAAATGTTGGAATGAGAATTCTCCTGTTCTTGAAGATGTTACCAAATACAAGTATCTTGTGGGTAAACTCATTTATCTAACAATCACTAGAACAGATATTTCTTATGCAGTAGGGAAAGTGTTCCAGTTTATACGAGTCCCCAGAGAATGTTATCCACAGTCAGCTCTGAAGATTTTAGATTATGTAAAAGGTACGCTAGGAAATGGGCTCTTGTTTCAAAAAATATGACATCAGAAGGTTGAGGCTTATTCTGATGCTAGCTTTGCAGACAATAAGGAAGATATATAGGAGGTCTACGTCTTGTTTCTGCACTTTTGTTGGCGGTAATCTAGTTAGCTGGAAGAGCAAGAAACAAGTTGTAGTTGCATTGTCAAGTGCATAAGCAGAATATAGAAGTATGGCTCAGACTGCTTGTGACTTGAAGTGGCTACGGACACTCTTACTTGATCTGGGAGAGTTTTATGATCATCCCCTACCTATGTTCTGTGATAATAAGACAACTATATATATTTCAAGAAATCCAGTATTTCATGAGAGAATAAAACATATCGAGGTAGATTGTCATTTCATCAGAGATGAGATTTTGAAGAATCAGATCTGCACTCCATTTGTTACCTCAGAGAGAGAGAGAGAGAGAGAGAGAGAGAGAGAGAGTCGGCTGATTTCTTCACCAAGCTAGTTACTCCTTTTCAGGAGGTTTGTAGTAAACTAGGAGTGGTAGATATATATGCTCCAACTTGAGGGGGAGTGTTGGAGCATAAGGAGACCTGGCGGTTTATGCCTAGTCGCAGCGGTCGTCTTCTATTAGCGGTCTGCCGGTTTGGTTCAGCAGTCTTATGGTGGGTCTCAGCAGTATGGTCAGGAGCACCATTGGTGGTCTGACAGTTGGTCGTTGCAGTATTCTGGCAATGAGCTACAATAGCGGTCTAGTGATTAACCGCAGCAGCGGTCTGGCTGCTTGTCACAGCGGTCTGCATGTAGCCGCAGTTGGACTGAAGAAAGCCGCAGCAGTGGACTGGGTGCTAGACACAACGGTCTGCATGTAGTCGCAGCTTGTCTGAAGAAATCCAATGCAAATGTTCTGGGGATACCGAGTATATTTTGTATAGTTTGGCAGTTTGACTATGTCAATCCGCCCAGCCCACGCGACTTGTTTTTTAGTCCCACATCGCTTGATGTATTTTCTCATCTCCCCCATTTTCTATATATAAGAGGGCATACCTATGTAATCTTTATCCTTTTGGAGCAATAAAATTTACGGTTTATTTAGCTCTTTGTCCATTTTTCACGGATCCCAACTTTGGACAGTTTCTCATCAGATGTGACCCCTTGCACACATATTATCCGCCTTTTGGTACGGAGTTCTTTTTCCTTTCTTCAAACTCCTTCTTTGGATCAAACAAAGTATTTGATCCTCCTTTGAAGTTGGTGGTCTTATTATCTTGCAGATCTCCCCCACCATTACCATTGTTGAACTTGTCCTTCTTCTCCTTAATTGGATTGGGTTGGCGTTGGAACTCAATGAGAGACTCGACAATAGCAATGGCGTCTCTAGTTGTCCTTCAGTCCTTCCTCTTGACCTATTGCTTGACCCAATTTTTCATTCCATCAATGAAGGTGAAAAGGAGAATATGCTCGGGACATCAAAGACTTGTAGCGATAGTACTGTGAACACCTTGACATAGTCTCCAATGGCACACTTCTACCTCAACTCCCCATGCTTCCGCGGGTTCTCATCATTCACATTCTAAGGGATGAAGTTCATTCTCAACTCTTGCTTGAAGTCCTCCCAGGAGTCGATCCGATAAAGTCCTTTGTCAATATATGCTTGTATTTTTCACCACTATAATGAAGCAATGCCTTTTAAATAGAAGTTAACATGTCGTACCTTCAATGCTTCATTCGTTATATCGTATCCCTCTAGGTATTTCTCCATATGACAAAGGAAGTTCTCTATCTCAAAAACAACCTGCTTTCCTGCAAACTTCTTAGGTTTTGGCACGTCCTTCCTTGAGTTGTTCACCATGGATTCAACATTCCCTCCATTGGTATGACTTCGCTTGAGCAAATCTTCCACTTCTGTTTCCACATTTTCCAAGTTCTCTTCAAAGTCACTAATGATAATGTCAAAGCATTGCGCAAGTATTCCAACATGCCCAATGTTTTCTCCTTAAGAAGATCCATATGCATTTGCATCTTCTCTTGTTCCATATGAAAAGTACCAAAATACTTACAAATACTCTCCACTTTCCATTGTAAAGTAAGGCAGGAATCTCGCATTGCCTCGTACTCTATCGCATCCACCATGTTTTACTCCACACTAGGACCTTCACGATCTTTGCTTGGGTCCCTCTTCTTCCTATGCCTTCTCTCCTCGGTCACCCTGTCGCGCTCATCGATGACTCTTGAGGTGTTGTTCCCTTCCAAAGACATCTTAATCCTTAGCACAAACCACGACTTGAGTGAACCTAGCTTTGGTACCAACTATCACGGACTTGTCCCCTTGACAATGTCATGTGTGGCCTTAGCTGCTTCTTGCATCCCTTCGCAACTAGCTAAGATAGCCTCCTCCAACGCTTGATCGTGGAAAGATGAGTAAGAGAGAACTTAGAAATAGTGAACAAGAGAGCAAAAATATGTCAGAGGGCTTTATTGCTTGAATTGTTTGTTGAGTTACAAATGAGGGGCTCTCCCCCTTATATAGCCCCCAAAGGGGTTTCCCTCCAAAATATGGAAGGATTTATACTACTCTACCACCATCTTTGTATCTACATCTTTGTCAAATGACATGTCCAAGAAATTATATCTCGTCTTATCCAAACGAGCATATGGACTTCTTCACATATAACTCGTTCTCTCACAATGCTTGAAATACCAAGCTGAGGTGCTTGACATGCTCCTCCATGGTGTCGTTGTAGACCACGATGTCATCCAAGTACACCACCATGAATTTGTCCAAATATGGGTGGAATATTTGGTTCATCAAAGTGAAAAAAGTCGTTGGTGCGTTGGTTAAACCAAAAAACATCACCCACTATTCGAATGATGCATACCTTATGACACAAGTGGTCTTAAGTTCATCCCCTTCTACAATCCGCACTTGATGATATCCCTTTTGCAAGTCTAACTTGGAGTAGATCCTTACCTTGATAGGCATGTTAAAGAGATCCACAATGAGAGGAACATGATATTTGTTCTTTATCGTAACCTTGTTTAGTGTCCGGTAGTCCATGCAAAGCCGCAAGATTGAAGTCATCCATTGGGGTGGCCGGTAGTACCTCCTCCCTTATGTCGCGTTTGTCCTCATCCTTTGGGGTGGACAAGTAAGTTGGTTCACCCTTCATGAACCTCTTTTCAATTTGCATGACCGAGTGTTGTTTCGGCCCTTCCTTGTCCAATTTTGATGGTCCTTGCATCGTCGAGACCATGCATGCAGTTCCTTCCTCCAGGATGCAAGTTGAGTGATGTGCTGACATGACAATGACTTGCATCTTCTCTAAAAATTCCATTCCTAGCACAATATTGAAGTCATCCATGTGTGTTATAGAGAAGTTCACCCAACCATTCCAGGTGCCCATGCACAACTCCACATTGCTTGTAACTCAATCTAGTGGCCTCGCTTGGCCGTTCACCATCTTGATCCAACCTCCACCCTTCATGACTTGCAAGACAAACCTCTTGGACTCTCCTATCATGAAGGTATGTGAAGCTCCTGTGTCGATTAAGGCCTTGGTGGTCTTCCCATTGACCAAAGCTTCCACATACATCAGCCCCTTGCTTGATGTAGCTTTTGTTGGCTTCATGTTCAAAGTGTTTAGTAATTGCAATGAACTCATTTGAGAAGCACCTTATTCCAGTGGTATGATGTTTTTGCTCTCAATTATAGCGGATAATGATCCCAACTTTGGGCAGCTGCTCATCAGATGTGGCCCCTTGCACACATATCATCTGCCTTTTGGTACGAAGTTCTTTTTTTCCTTTCTTTAAACTCCTTTCACGGATCAGACAAAGTCTTTGATCCTCTTTTGAAGTTGGTGGTCTTATTGTCTTGTCGATCTCCCCCACCATTACCATTGTTGAACTTGTCCTTTTTCTCCTTGATTGGATTGGGTTGGCGTTGGAACTCAATAAGAGACTCAGCAATAGCAATGGCGTCTCTAGTGGTCCTTGGGTCCTTCCTCTTGATCTATTGCTTGACCCAATTTTGTGTCCATCAATGAAGTTGAAAGGAGAATATGCTCGGGAACATCAAAAACTTGTAGCGATAGTGTTGTGAACACCTTGACATTGTCTCCAATGGCGCACTCTACCTCAACTCCATGAGCTTCCACAGGTTCTCATCCTTCACATTCTCAGGGATGAAGTTCCTTCTCAACTCTTGCTTGAATTCCTCCCAAGAGTCGATCTGATAAAGTCCTTTGGCAATATATGCTTGTATTTTTCACCACTATAATGAAGCAATGCCTTTTAAATAGTAGCTAACATGATGTACCTTCAATGGTTCATCCGTGATATCGTATCCCTCTAAGTATTTCTCCATATGACAAAGGAAGTTCTCTATCTCAAAATCATCCCGCTTTCCTGCAAACATCTTAGGTCTTGGCACGTCTTGCCTTGAGTTGTTCAACATGGATTCATCGTTCCCTCCATTGGTAGGACTTTGCTTGGGCAAATTTTCCACTTATATTTCCAGATTTACCAAGATCTCTTCAAAGTCACCAATGATAATGTCAAAAGCATTGCACAAGTATTCTAACTTGCCCAATGTTTACTCCTTAAGATGATCAATATCCATCTGCATCTTCTCTTGTTCCATATGAAAAGTATGAAAAAACTTACAAATACTCTCCACTTTCCATTGTAAAGTAAGGTAGGCATCTCGCATTGCTTCGTACTCTATCACATCCACCATGTTTTGCTCCACACTAGGACCTTCACGACCTTTGTTTGGGTCCCTCTTCTTCATATGCCTTCTCTCCTCGGTCGCCCTGTCACGCTCATCGATGACGCTTGAGGTGTTGTTCCCTTCCAAAGACATCTTAATCCTTAGCACGAACCATGACTTGAGTGAACTTAGCTTTGATACCAACTATCAAGGACTTGTACCCTTGACAATGTCGTGTGTGACCTTAGCTCCTTCTTGCTCCCCTTTGCAGCTAGCTAAGTCAGCCTTCTCCAACACTTGATCTTGAAAAGATGAGTAAGAGAGCACTTTGAAAGAGTGAACAAGAGAGCAAGAGAGCAAAAATGTGTAAGAGAGCTTTATTGCTTGAATTGTTTGGTGAGTTACAAATGAGGGGGTCTCCCCCTTATATAGGACCCAAAGGGATTTCCCTCCGAAAGAGTGAAGTATTTAGACTACCCTACCATCATCTTTGTATCTACATCTTTCAAGAATCTTCTACACTTATATCTTTGTACAAGAATATCCTCCAAAATCCTAGATTTCTCTAGAAATCTCCAGAGATTAACCTTATAGATGCAAAATCGTGACAGCGCGCTCGCTATCATATTTAAAGTCTACAGCTCAAAGTCGTCATGACTGAAATTTAAAAATTTCGGACTCAAGCAATTCAACCCGACCGAAGCACTCAAGCGAGTAATCCTGATCGAGGGAGTCGCGCAGGTAAACCACCCTCGCTCGAAGGGCCGCAAAGTCACCAAAAAAGGGCTCGAACAAAGCGCGTGCACGACACCGCGTATGGAGCAACGAGGCCGCGCACCACTAGCAACCTCCCCATGGGGCCACACACACTGCATCTTGTGTTCACGACCTCTCCCCCTGTGTGCGAAATCTCCCCGCGCGCATGCACAAAGCCGGGCATGCAGGATCTCCACGCTCGTGAGCACGCAAAGCCGCGAGCGCATGACCTCCCTCCCCCCTCCCCATCGCGCGCAAAACCGCGAACACACGACCTCTTTCGGAGCACGCACGCACGTCGCCAATACCCCACATCCTCCAGTCATCGTCGTCTCCGACATCCTCCACCGCTTCCAGCTGCCACCAACGCTGGACAATTTGCCCTGACCACTCGGGCCACCAGTGGGGCATGTTCATCATTTTCGAGAGATTGATGATGCAGTTGACCAGAATCGAGAAACGTCATTTGTCAACTTCAGATTCTGCTGAGTGCAATTACCTACATGTCCCTTAAAAAACTATAAAAGCCTATCGTATCTTCACTTGAAGGCAAACAACCAGAGACACAAGAGAGAGCTCTGAGGTTTTCTGACGAGTACGTGTAACTTACATCGTTCTTTCGTTTTGAATTCCTTTCGTTCGCTCTCAATTCTGCTCGCGCTCAATACTCACGCGGACGCTTCAAAAAGCACATAAGAAGACATAGAAGAACGCCCTCGTGGACGCTCTTGCGGAACCACTGTGGACATTAGTCTTTTTTCTTTTCTTTTCTCTCCCTTCAAAGCTTGTAAAATGGAGAGGTGACATGTCAACCTCCTGAGAACTCAAACTCTTGTAAACTTGAAAAAAAAACTAATGGATATTAGTCTGACACAGATTCGATCACATGATTTTTCACAATTTCCAACTTTTCCACCCTAAAACGCCTTGTGTCATTACGATTTGATTTTCATTCGACTATTTGCACGTCTGGCTCACTCTCGAGCTGAGATTGTCGGATTCTCTAAACCGGAGGAAACAACAATAAATTTAGAGAATTGATATTAGCAGTCCATAAATGGCTATTCGCAGTCTACTTCTAGTCGCAGTCCATAGATTATAATCGTAGTCCAAAATAAAACTCGCAGTCCAACCAAAGTTCTTAGGTAGAATTAAAAGTAAATAAAAGTCCAACTACATAAAAAGAACGGTCGGGACAACCACGCTTAACCAGCTCCTCCTCTTTTCTTATAGCTCCAAAGCAAAAAGTGATATAGATCCAAGTAGTTCAGTGTCCCGACGTGGTACAATGCTTAAATGAGCAAAAGTGTTGATTTAGATCCCTCGTTGCGATCATCTGCAAGAAGAAATAAATAGAAAAATAGATAAATACTCGCATTTATATTTCCGAGTAACAAGTACTTTGCAATAAATAGTAAATAACAGAGTAACTCCACCAACATACCAGCACAAACTGCATATACGGTTGCTCTTTGTCTAAGCACCACCAAAAATAGTAAATAGTAGAGTAACCGCATACAAAACTGAAAAGACATGTTTCAAGTTTTGTTAATTTTTGCAAACAATTTTTATCAATACTATAAGATAATTGATGAAATATTTTGAATGTGTCAAAAACTAAATGTGACATACCTTGAGTTTATGGATCACCCAAATTAACGATCCCATGCTTCTGCTATTGAATCATGATACCGTTGCCATATTGAAAAAATAGGTGGTTGTGGTCTATTTACATCCATTATCAACAGAATGAAATGATTCTCGTTGATAAACCCAATATAAATGATCTTTCGAACATCTGGAGGTGCTGAATATAGAGGGAGAAATGTGAATGACTGAAAACGTGAATAATGAACCAAAGCTACATTGTAGCAGGATGCAATGATCAACCCCATATCTGGCATGGTCATCCACTTATCAAATGGTGCCGGCGTTTCATTGCAATTAAGAGATAGTTGTAACTCTTGCTTCCTTACACTTCCATATATGCTTGTGTACAAGTTGTCATGATTGAGGAGTTCTAAAGAAAGTTCTTCACGAACTTGTAACCAATTATCCCCTTTATCCAATGCTAGGCCTAGAACCCGATAACCACAGTGGCCATCTCCGAGCACATTTATGGCATCCACTATATATTTTGTGATGTATGGTGGCATTTCCTCACGTACGCTATTCAAAAAGCTCTTGCTACCAGGACATTTCCGTGTACTCCTTTTTGTAGGTTTCTTCTTCTTTAGGGGTTGTTCATCTTTCAAAAGGACATGCTCAAATAAAGAGAGTTCTCTTTTTGTTGATTTATAATCCGCATCATAATTCTTTGTGCTTCCCTTTGGCCTACCTTTAAGCTTTTTTGGCACTAAAGGTTCATAAGTTTGTGATGTAGTTGGATCCATTAACTCACGAAGTTTTCTCTTTAACTCATTTTTTTGAATATCCGGAATGTTGTTATATTTCTCAAGTATAGCTTCCAAAAGAATCTTTATTTTATTAATTGACTCTTCCTCTTCCTTGACATTCGGTAAGTCTTGTGTTGTTGATTGAATTTGTAGTTGTTTCCAATGTTTGTGTATCATCCACAATGGGAAGGAACTTGAATTTTTAATATAATTTACCAACTCATGCGCGCATGGCAAACCCAATGTAAACCTTGTTTTGTGTAAGCATTGTACCACGTCGGGACAACCACGCTTAACCAACTCCTCCTCTTTTCTTATAGCTTCCAAAGCAAAAAGTGATATAGATCCAAGTAGTTCAGTGTATAACGGTCCTCTAAAACCACTAACAACTTGAATTGAACTTTGTCCAAAAGACTTCTTTATTTCTGTGTGTTGAAGGTTTAACATTTGATTGAAACATTTCCACACTGTTGTCAAGTTTCCAATAGAAACTTCTAAAAACCTCTTTAGTTGATTGTGTCCACTTTCCACACGGTTTGTTGTGGAATTACCCAGGTGCATATACTTGTCTATCCAAGCAGAAACAAACAACTCCTTGTACGGCTCCACCCATGTCGTTACTACGTAACGTAGTACATCTGGATATGTTTCAGAATATTTAGATCCCATGGAGTTAAATAACATATTAAAATCATGTATCGTTGGAGAATTCATGATTTGCTGCCAGTCATACAAAAACTCTTCGCAGTCCTTCCCTTTCTTGAAATATTTCTTACAATGTGCTACAATATTTCGATGAATGTGAAGTTGGCACAAAACAATCATGCATTGTGGAAATACATGTTTAATAGCATTCATAAGTGCTATTTCTCTATCAACGACCAACACATTTGGTTGAGAAGATTGGTTCAGTATGGATTTGAAACATTCCAGTGCCCATGTGTAGCTAGATTCAGTTTCATCAGATATAAAGGTGAATGTTGAAAAGAAAGTCAAATTAGTTGACGTTTGTCCGAAAATAGAAAGAAGTGGCAACCGATACCGATTTGTTTTGTAGGTGCAGTCTATGATGAACACAGCTGAAAAAATATTGCTTAGCTGAACAGATAACGGATGTGCAAAAAAGAGGCTCTCCAAATGACTAGTGACTTCATTGACCTTGTTGTAACTCACATATCCGGCTAGGTTGATACACTTATAAAGAAATTGTATCGGGGTGCCACCCGCCAACTCCTTCCGGTAGAGCTTAGACTTCTCATTATAAATAGTACGCATGGTAGTAGAGCTAGAAGCATCTCTAGTTTGTAGTGCAGCCAATATTTTTTTAGGTCTCACTCCTGCCGCATACATATTCTCAACAATTTGTTGTTCATCAATATCTAACTTACCTGCAAAGGAGTGTGCCTCCAAATAGACAAACTCGTGGTTATGAAGTCCACACTTAACTTCTAATGTCCACTCATCTATGCCAACAGATTTTTGACCTTGCAAATGAAATGGACAACCACATCGCTTAGACGAACTTTTTCTCAAATTTTTCCTCACCCAACCCTTCTTGTTCTGGCTTGCACGAGTAAATCCCCCTCTATCACACCCAACTCTGACCCGAGGCTTCGCTCTATCATTTAGTGGATCAGCTCTCTGAATAATTATAACAAATCCAAGTTGTTTACCAATATTACGAACCCATTCAATTAACTCATCTCTACTGCAAAATACTGTGCTAGTAACAAAATGACTCCCAACATCTATTTGCGTAGACTTTACCCGATTCTCATTCTCAATGTCCATTTCAGTAATAGAACTGGAAGATGAGGATCAAAACAAATCTCATGTTGTAATACATGACACATAACAACAAAAATATTCAGACAAAAGAAGACACTAAGGTTAGAAATACCAGTTGGCTAGCGTTTCTGTCATGCATTTACTTGTTCTGGTCTCAGATTCCATGCCAGCGACAAATTGAACCTATTCCAAGAGAAGAAATAAATTTATATAAAGTGATTGCAATTTGACTGTCCCAAAATGATTGCAATGTTGGGGATCATAAGAAAATAGTTCTGTAACAGGAGCTTTTGTTATGCTACAGCTTGCAGGCTTTGCTGTGGGTGCTGTTCCATGGTTGAAATCACTAATAATTGGAAGTAGAGCTCCTCTTGTTATGCTTTCTAGCAATAAATTTAGAATTATAGAACCTAATCTAGCAATGGAAAGCAGTACAGGTAAGGTTAGTAGCAGCACCAATACAGATATTGAATTTTAGAACCAATCTTAGAACCTAATCTAGCAGCACCAGCACAGGAAAGCAGTACAGGAATTTTAGAACCTAATCTACCAGCAAGAACAAGAAGGGTGAGGTGAAGCATTGCTGAAATTAGTAACATCAGTACAGGTAAAGTTCTCAAAAAGAAGTGTTTGAAGCTAAACTAGCATCTCTAGTTTGCAGTACAGCATGAGTCTGATCTCTCTAATGAGAAATTTGAGAGAGAAATGGAAAGCTAAATAATGACAATGTTTGCTTACCTATCGGAGGACTCCGTTCGGGGAAGAAGAGGACGGAGGGGCGACAGGGGCGAACAGGGGCCGGCGAGGTCGATTGACGAGGCGGCGGCGTCCGGGGCGAACAGGGGCCGGCGAGGTTGGGAACGCGAAGGCGGCGACGTCCGGGGCGAACAGGGGCCGGCGAGGTTAGGAACGCTAAGGAGGCGCGTCCGGGGCGAACAGGGGCCGGCGACGATGAGATCGCGAAGGAGACGCCGTTCGGGGTGGGAAACAGTAAACCATGGGGTGCGAGCTAAATAACAGAGGGTTTCATAAAGGAGGACTTTTCATTCCATTCAGGACTGCGAATATCCATTTCAGGACTGCTAATATCAATTCTCTAAATTTATTGTAAATACAAAACCTCTAATCCCAAATATTTAAATATAGGTAAATTTTTTTTTCAAAGGATGGCATTCTTAAAAATTGAAAAACTATTTGTTAAATATATCGTGGAATTATAATATATATTCAAAGCAAAAGTTTCTTTACACGATCTCGCCGTCTTGGCTCCTGCAACTTCCATTTGTATGAGTCTAATAAATTAGAGAATGCGCAGCTAAGACACTTGCACTGATTATTTATACAAATATTCATTAAAATATAATAATATAATTATTTAATAATACTGTTATTCAACATTTTGTTTGCTGCATATACAGGAGACATGGATGATGGGGATTGACACCAAGTGACTAGAATTTGATGAATAGTTTAAGAAAGCGAGATAGAGCATAAATCAGTGTTCAGGGTGCATAAAAAAAATCGGTCCTAATCGGTTTGGGAGGGACCGGACCGGTCCCGGGTGCGACCGGACCGGTTTGGACCGGTCCGGTCCCGGACCTGTTTCAGGGGTCCCCCTTTTCTTCTCAAAGACCGGTCCCAAACAGGCATTGATAAAAGACCGATCTTGTTAACAGCTCTAAACAGAACCGTTAAAAAACAGCTCTTTTTAGAGTTGTTTCAATAATTCAATAAACTGCTCTTTTTAAAGAGCCGTTACACAATTAGTGACAGTCATGTGCCGGCCGGCCATGGCTGTCACTAATTGTTTTAAAATTTATTTATTTTTATTTGTTTTTTTAAAATTAGATTTTTTATAAACTAAAAAAATTTAAAATCTATAAATACCCCTCCTCCCTTATTCATATTTTTCATTCTTTCTATTTTTTTCCCTCTCACACTCTTCAAATGACTTCCTCTTCATCCACGTCGGCGTCCTCCGCGTCTGTCGCTCATGAGAATAAAAAATTTCAAGTACTTTAAACGAATTAAGTTTATATAGCAAAACACAATTTTAAGATTATATGACCGCAAATGAAATAAAAAATTTTGTTATTTTAATCTGGTGGAAGTCAAAAACTAATGTGTATCCTATTTTGGCTTTAATGATCTGTGATTTACTAACAGTACAAGTTAGCACGGTAATTTCAGAGTCTGCGTTTTCTTTGAGTGGCAGGATTCTGAACGAGCGAAGAAGTCGTTTGACCAAGTAATCTTTGGAGATTTGCATTTGCTATAAGAATCATTTGGATGCTCTGAAGAGGAGGCATCAGGTCTCGTCAATTGAAGATAGTGAGTCTGAAGTTGAAAACGAACTCAATAACTTAAATCTGGGCAGCGCAGGATAAACTAGCAAGCTATTTGCACCCCAGAAAGGGCATCCAAGTAATTTTGCCTCTGGGCCCCACGGGGCGTGTTTTTTAGACACAGGGTCAACTCTCCACCCTACTAGGCGGACACGGCCTGGCTCCCGCGACTCGCCTTCTATCTCTAGGCGAGCGCGAGCTGGGCCGCGATGGCTCGCCTACCCTATATGGAGGAAGGCTGGTGACAAGGTCGCCTAGATAGGTGCAGGCTGGATAGGCGGGCTCGCGCAGCTTGCCCGCCTGGCCTTGGCGAGAGCGAGCGGGCCATCTGGATTCGTCCGTCGGCTGTACTGATGTGGGCCGGTTGCTCGGGATCGCCCGCCTAGCCTGGTGAACCCACTCGGCGAACACAGGGTTGTACATAATTCCCGCTCATTTTGAGCTTGGAAAAGCTCGGAAAGAATCATCCAACCCCACGTGTTCGGTGAGTGCTTTGCTGAGTTAGAGAGAATTTTTTGGTGGGTCCCACTAGTATGTTATAAATATGCCACCAAGCCTTCGGGAAAAATCCTGTCTTTCTTTAACCTTCCTTACGAACTGTAGCTGAACGATGCCTGTGTCTGAAGAGATGCTGGCGCACCTGGCGGCTGCGAGGGAGGGGACGAGAGAGCGGGTTCTTGATGTCGCCCCATGGCTAGTGCGCGGATCGCCAGGTCCCCACTTTAGGACCAAGAAAGGGAAGATAGTCAGGTGGTATCCTGTGAACGACGCCCCTGGGTCTAGCTCGGTGGTCGGTACCGAGGTCGCCCATGAGGTATGCAGACCTCCTATATGATTCACCACTCTGCTTTTGATTTCTTTTTCTGCAGGAGACGCCCCACGAAGATGGAGGGGAATGGGGCATTCCTTCTCACTGATAACTGAGCTGGCCGCCAGCCCTTCGGCTCAGGGGCATGCCCCACCTGTGATTCTTCGGTCGTCAATTCCCCCTGGACAAGGAAAATCTCTCGCAGCTCTCGAAGGCGAACCCTTCTAGGGTCGGCCGGGTACCTCCCGGCAGCCTGCCGGCTCGGGGGGTGTCCCAATCCCAGGTGAGTTTGTACGTTATCTTGTGACTGCTTGCTTTTTCTGACCTCCTCTACTTCTGTAGGTTTTAATGCGATCTCCTCCTCTGATGTCGACATCAATGAGGGGTATTCGCCTCCCACTTCTACGGATCACATTTTGAAATATCTGGGTGACCCGTAGGATGCTGAGGGGATGAATAAGAGGGTGACACGATTATGTCAAAAACAATCCCTACTGCTACAGGAGGTCTGCAACAGGGTAGATGAGGACAAGGCCGAGGCGGAGGAGCGATTCGCGGTTCTGGAGGGCATGAGGCACCCATCTGACGGGGATGAGACTACTTCTCTGTTGAAGTTGGTGACCAGGCGGTCTGGCGGTTTGTCTTGGCGGGTTGAAGACCGCGCGGTCTGGCGGTTTGTCTCAGCCGGCTTGGAGACCGGGCGGTCTGGCAGTCTACCCTGGCAGTCTCTCTTTCTCTCTGGTGGTAGCCGTGCGGTTAGCCCTAATGTCTAACCGCGCGGCTTGTGCGGTTTGTTTTGTATAGTCCGCTTAGTCCTGTAAATTTTTAGTCCCACATCTCTTATTTGTATTCTCTCATCTCTCCTCCATTTTATATAAGGGAGGGCATACCTTTGTAATAGATACCTTTTTCGGATAATAAAATTTCAGTTAAAACCATTTCGATTTGTTTTCTGCTCGGTTTTTAACATGGTATCAGAGCACTCGATCTATTCCTCCTGATTGTGTGCGCTCTCTCTGCTTTCGCAGCTTGCTTCTTCGTCTGTCCGCGCGACCTGTCCGCGCGGCTTGCCCCTTCTTTTTTCGCGAACTGTTTTCGCGATCTCCTCTATTCGCCGCGCTCTACTTCTTGTTGCCTTCTACCCGCTCCTGCTTGCTAGTCGCCCCGGCCTCATCTTTTGTCGTGCGACTTGTTCTCCTCTGTTCGCCCTACTTTTTCAAGCTGTGCGACTTCTTTTCCTCTGCTTTGCTCTGCTTCTTGGTAGCGGCCTTACTAGCCGGACGACCTGTTTTCTGTTCGCCCGGCTTGATGCTCTTTTCTCTTTTCGCGGCTTGTTCTTATCGTCGCGGTTTGCTCCTCTCTTGCTTCCATGACTTTCCCCTCCTCCAGCATGTCCGCCTCCGTGGTCACCTCTTCTGGTAGTGCTCATGTTGTTACTCGCGGAAGATGGCTAATCGACTCTGGTGCAACAAATCATATGACAGGCAATCCTCAATGTTTCTCTCTTCTTGACACACATGATCAGTTGCCCCCGGTCATTGTTGCTGATGGATCTCCCTCCCCGGTCCATGGGATGGGCATGGTTCAAGTCACTCCATCTCTCTGCCTGGCTGATACCCTCTATGTGCCCAAGTTTCCGTGCAATTTATTATCGGTTACATCTTTATGCAAGCAACTACGGTGTTCTGTCATATTCACCCCTACCTCTTGTGCTTTTCAGGATCCGGACTCCCAACGGACGATTGCTACCGGGACTGAGAGTGGTGGCCTCTACTTCCTCGACAACGTTTCTGCTCTATCCGCCTTCTCCTCCTCTACAGATCTTCTCCAATGGCATCTTCGCCTTGGACATGCTCCTCCCCGAATTCTACGACAGCTCCTGCCGCACCTCCCTCCTCATCATCCTCCGCTAAACTGTGATGCATGTCAACTTGGCAAACATCACCGCTCATCCTTCCCACCAACGCAAAGTCGGGGCTCTTCCCGTCCGTTCGACCTTGTTCACTCTGACATATGGGGTCCCGCTCCTAACCTCACCATCGGTCGGGGTAGTTCCTATTTTGTCACCTTCATTGATGATTTCTCTCGATGTACGTGGGTGTATCTTCTCAAAGATCGCTCCGAGCTGTTCTCTGTTTGGACCTCCTTTTATTCTATGGTTAAGACTCAGTTTGATACGTCTATTAAACTCCTTCGTTCTGACAATGCTAAGGAGTATCTGAGCCAAGACTTCTCCTCTTTTTGTATTCACCATGGTGTTATTCGTCAAACAAGCTGTGTCTACACCTCACAACAAAACGGGGTGGCGGAACGCAAAAACCGTCACCTCCTTGATGTCGCTCGCACTATGATGACTCAAATGCATGTTCCTCGCTCCTATTGGGGCTATGCTGTCCTCCTCTCCTGCTATCTCATCAATCGCCTTCCCTCCACAGTTCTCCATGGTGCTATCCCCTTCTCCATTCTTTATCCGGACAAGGATCCCTTTCCTCTTCCTCTGCACATCTTTGGGTGCACCGCTTTTGTGCACTCTCCCGCTGCCACCCATGATAAACTCTCACCACGTGCCACAAAATGTGTCTTTCTGGGCTACTCTCCCACTCAGAAAGGTTATTGTTGCTTTGACCCCGTTACCCGCAAGCAATTTGTCTCTGCGGATGTCACCTTCTTTGCCAAGGCATCTTACTTCTCTCCCGCTTCCTCTTCTCCTCCTCCTGATCCTACTTCTCATACCAACCCATCCATTCCCTCTGCTCCCACTGATGTTCCGCCATCTCCACCCACTCCACCGTCTTCCCCATCCTCATCATCTCCACCCTCTACTCAGCTTTCTCCCTCCACTCCGCTGCCATCTCTCTCTACGCCCGGGCCAGCTCTCTCCACCACGGATACTCCGGATACTGAGGCACCTGCTGACCTGGATCTCCCGATTGCTCTTCGCAAAGGGGTTCGGGCCTGTACCCAACACCCGCTTGCTGCAGTTATTTCCTATGATCGTCTTACCCCTGTTCGCAGAACTTTTGCACTGGCTATCTCGGCCACTGCCACCCCCCGTTCCTATCAGGAGGCCCTTACTATTCATCATTGGAAAGTTGCCATGGATGAGGAGATTGCTACTCTCACTGAACGGGGTACCTGGACCCTTGTTCCTCCTCCTTTCGGCACAGATGTTGTTGGTTGTCGCTGGGTCTTCGTGGTGAAGTTTCTCCCGGATGGCAGTGTGGATCATTATAAGGCTCGCCTGGTTGCCAAGGGTTTTACCCAAACTTACGGCATTGAATACTTTGACACTTTCTCTCCAGTGGCTCGTCTCAGCACTATTCAGGTTCTTCTCTCTGTGGCTGTCAACAGGGATTGGCCCATCTCGCAGCTAGATGTTAAGAATGCCTTCCTCTATGGTGATCTGCAGGAAGATGTTTACATGGAGCAACCTCCTGGGTATGTTGCTCCGGGGGAGACACGGGTATGCCGGCTAAAGAAGGCTATCTATGGCCTCAAGCAGAGTCCTCGTGCCTGGTTTGACAAGTTCAGTGGCATTGTTGCGGCCATTGGTTTTACAAGAAGCTCAGCAGATCACTCCTTGTTTGTTCGGAAAACCGCCTCTGGTCTTGTTGTTCTTGCGGTTTATGTTGATGACATTCTGCTTACTGGCGATGACTAGGATGGGGTATTGATGACCAAGAAACACCTTCGTCAACATCTGGTCACAAAAGATATGGGCTCCCCGAAATACTTTCTGGGGATTGAAATCTCTAGAAAGTCCAACTCCATGGTCCTTTCACAACGGAAGTATGTTCTTGATCTTTTAAAGGAGGCAGGACTCACTGGTGCTAAACCTGCACGTTGTCCTATGGCTGCTGGAGAAGACAAAACTTGGACAGATGACTCACCTCTTCTCTCCAATCTTACGAGATACCGGCGTCTGGTGGGCAAGCTCATATATCTCACGGTAACCAGACCCGACATCTCTTATGCTGTTGGCAAGGTGAGCCAGTTCATGCAAGCTCCGAGGGAGTGTCATCTACAATCTGCTCTGAGGATATTAGAGTATATTAAAGCTGCTCCAGGGAAAGGACTCCTATTTCAGAAGAATGGTCACCTAAGGGTTGAAGCATACTCTGATTCAAGCTATGCGGATGATAAAGGGGACCGCAATCGACTTCAGGTTTCTGCACATTTGTTGGAGGCAATCTTGTGAGTTGGAAGAGCAAGAAACAGTCTGTAGTTTCCAGGTCGAGTGCAGAGGCGGAATATCGCAGCATGGCATCGACTACATGTGAGTTGAAGTGGTTGCAGGCTCTCATGCTTGACTTAGGAGAGGTTTACAACTATCCTCTTCCTATGTTCTGTGACAATAAGGCCGCGATACACATTTCCAAAAATCCGGTCTTTCATGAGAGAATAAAACACATAGAAGTCGACTGTCATTTTATTCGAGAAGAAATATTGAAGAAACAGATTTGCACTCCATTTGTCACTTCCAACAACGAGTTGGCAGATGTCTTCACCAAGCCGGTGTCCGCTTCCTTTTTCCACATCTGCGACAAGCTGGGCATGATCGATATATATGCTCCAGCTTGAGGGGGAGTGTTGAAGTTGGTGACCGGGCGGTCTGGCGGTTTGTCTTGGCGGGTTGAAGACCGCGCGGTCTGGCGGTTTGTCTCAGCCGGCTTGGAGACCGGGCGGTCTGGCGGTCTACCCTGGCAGTCTCTCTTTCTCTCTGGTGGTAGCCGTGCGGTTAGCCCTACTGTCTAATCGCGCGGCTTGTGCGGTTTGTTTTGTATAGTCCGCTTAGTGCTGTAAATTTTTAGTCTCACATCTCTTATTTGTATTCTCTCATCTCTCCTCCATTCTATATAAGGGAGGGCATACCTTTGTAATAGATACCTTTTTCGGATAATAAAATTTCAGTTAAAACCATTTCGATTTGTTTTCTGTTCGGTTTTTAACATTCTCCGAGGGTGCACATCATGCGGGTGGAGAAGCGGCTTAGGAATGCCACAGAGTAGGTCGACCTAGCGTAGCGGGAATTAATGGCGGTTTGCGAGTACTATTACCCTTGCATGCTGCCTCGAACCGGGACGCGGGGGCGGGGTAGGTGGAAATGGATCCAGTACTTAGCCACCCGCTCCTTCCCTGCTACCGACCGCTAATCATGGGTCTCGCCTGTATCTTGACTCGCGTGGTAGTGTCACAAAATTTCATTCCTCTTTCCTTGGAACATGGAATTTTTGTTTGTAATCATATAAGATCTCTTGCTCGCTGATGGACTTATGTTTGTTGTCATTTTCATGAATTATTATTGCTTAGCTTTCTTTAGGCTAGTGAGAATGAGGTTCTCTCGCCCACCCGCCCCCACCCCCTTCATGCGGGCACAAGGCTGTTGAAACGGCTCGCTCGGCTTGCCTCAATAGCTTTGGTGGGAGCGAGCCAGGGTATCTACTGAACGCAAGTCGAAGCGACCCGCCTACCTCTTTTGGTATGCGCAATTCACGACACACCCGCCTCTTGGGCGGACGCGAGTGAGCGTAGCTCGCTGCCGAATAATCTTTGTGGCGTAGCAGCGAGCTGGTAGGAATCCGCGACGGGTCCGGAAGTCGAAGCGTCCGGGCACATTTTTGCTACCCGCATTTTCCCGCCGGCGGGACATTTTCCCACCTTTTTTTCTTCCTATAAATAAGCCTTGCCGCCCCTTTCTTACCTACCGCATTTAAGACTTCCGTTCCTTCTCCACTTCATTCGACTCCCGACTCGCCCGCTCCCTGCGAGAACTACAACATCCCGCTTAGCAATCTGACTGCGAGATGGGCGGTGGCGACAGTGACGCTGATGGGCAAAGTAAGTGCGCCTGGACCTTCTCCAAACACCCTTTATCCTATGCCGCCATTACTGAACGTGAGTTCCTCGAAGCGATTGGTAACTCCGTCCTACCTGGCTTTGTAGCGAGGTGACCCGGAGGGGAGGAGAATATCAACGACCTCGTGGAAGGGGAGCTCGCCATCCCCACAGCGCACTTTGATGCGGGCCTATGACTTCCCCTATGGCCCGAGGTCCGCTTGATCCTGAAGTATTTTGGGGTCGTCCCCGGCCAGATGAACCCAAACTCAGTCGCTGTTGTGGTCGGATTTGCCTGCTTCCTGCGGGAATAAAGGATCGAGTTCAGCCTCACGGTCTTCCATAAGCTGTTCTCCTTCCGGGCGAATAAGGATAGAACCACCTACTTCTCCAGCAACCATGTCAAGGTGCTGGAGACAGTAAATAAGAGCCATAATTGGCTAAAGAAATTCATCTTCGTCAAGGAAGACTTCGACAATGTCCCTTTCTCTCCGATCAAGCTTAACGATGCGAGCTACCGTATAACGACTCCATCTGTTCATATAGTATATAATAGAAGGTCTGGCTGGGGCCCCACACCATATACCACAAAACAGGCGGCGAAGTCACGGAGTGATACCAGAGTTGCGCATCCTAACTCATAGCATTCTAGCGGAAGCTTGTAACACGAAACTGAACTCCAAACATGAATGTCCACCATATAAATATCCACATTGATATATATAAACAGGAACGTTCACCAAATACAAAGTCAGTTGGCCTTATGGCCTTACAGTTGTTCTTTACAATAGTGGCTTCCAAACATCGGCGCGCAGGCCGGCCACACATGAACAAAACATAATATTTTTAACATAGCCTTCGAGGGCTAGCGGCTACGGCAGCAGCAGCATGGACATCAGGCTTTAAATGTCCCGCTCGGTTCTCCAGCACCTGTACAAGGACAACCCACCCAACGGTGGCAAACCAGGCAACGGTCAGCATTCAGCTGACCAATTTATAACGACCCTACCCCTTTCCCTGGGCAGTGATATTCCTTCCCTACAGGCATAGCAATTCATATGCATATATATATATATATATATATATATATATATATATATATATATATATATATATATATATATATATATATATATATATATATATATATATATATTCATCACATATTGTGCTCTCACGCACAAACATTCCATCACAATCGTCAGCCACGCAGCCCGACGATCCATGTACTTAGGGCACATTCTTGGTGTAACGACGAACCAGGGTCCCACCATTGTATCAGGGCCGAAACCCAACGGTAAAAGTTGAGCATTTACTCCATGGAGTGCAACCGGAGATTTTAGTCTTAATGACCCGGGATTGGCCCGTAGTCCCCCATGGTGTCGTGGCGCGCAGGCCTAAGACTCTCGCTATGCGCTCCAATAGACCGCACTTTTAGGTGTCACGTCAGACGGACATAATGCAGGTCGGATCATCCACCCCCCGTCGCTCAAGTCGCCTTGGCATCACCGAGTACAGCGTACTCGCGGCTAAGAAAAGGCGCGGGTCGGTTTCACCTTACCTGTTTGGCATAAAGCCTGGATGTTTTCTTGGGCACACCAGTACTTGTTGTTACTACCCTTCACAGACACCACCCATTAAATATCACATGCATCAGAGGGTCTTTCCTAGACTTCTGTACCAGTACTTCCTGTTACTACCCTTCACATGCACAACCCAGTAAACATCACAAGTATCAAGGGTATTTTCCTGGATCTCAAATCCAGTACTTCCTGCTACTACCCTTCATAGGCACAACCCATGAACATCAAACATTACAAGGGTATTTCCTGGACTTCCAATCCAGTACTTCCTGCTACTATCCTTCACAGGTACAACCCATTCATCATCACAAGCATCACAAGGGTATTTTCCTGGACTACCACTTCAGTACTTCCTGCTACTATCCTTCACAGGTCTAACCCATCGACTCCCAAAACTACACGCTTAATCACGAAGTCTTCTCCAGTGCGTATATGCAACATCACCAATCCATACCAACCTGTCCAGATGGGCTTCACACAGCATACCTATTCTGTACTCCATTTTCGGATCTATATGCCAAATCATTTGGGATTCCAAGAATCAACCCAAGGGACTCCCTTAACAAGCCACCCTCTGGTGGGGGAATCCTATGCACATGCCAAAAAGGAAGCCTTCATATGGCTAGGAAGAAAGATCGTTACCCTTGAAGATCGCTTTGGAGCCATGGACTTTTAGCCGGCTGGAAAGGACCGCAGCGGCTTTGCCTTCACAACGCTAGCCTCGGATCTCGAAGCGGAACTCCGCAACTCCATCAGTGGCTGTATCTCCTCCTCCTCCTCCTTTCTCTCTCTAGGTTTGTAGAAAGATGATGGACAAAATCAAATGAGAATTCCCATCTCCATTTTCGGCCTTAAGGAAGGAGGGAGAGACCTGAGCCATCAGATCCCAGCTGAGAACATGGAAGGCCACAATTTTGCCACAAAAGGCTAATTTTTGCCTGACACGGCCTATGACACACCCGTGTCACAGGCTGTGTACCTTAAGTGGCACACAACTGACTTATCTAGACCAGTATACGGCCATGTGACATGCCCGTGTCATGGGCCGTGTCACCTGACACGCCTTCAGACACGCCCGTGTCTGTGGCCGTGTACTTCAGGCTGCACAAAACCAAATCAACCCGATCGGGACACGTCCAGTGACACGCCCGTATCACAGGCTATGTACTCCAAGACACGACTGTGTCCTGCATGTGTTGACCAGGCCTCAAATGCCCTGGGCATGTCCAGCAAAGGACACGACCAGCGACATGCCCGTGTCACCGACCGTGTGCCCTTACGCGGTAGCAGACACGCCTCCAGCTTAACTTCATCGAACGAAGTTCATCGAGTAGAGGAGGACACGGCCACTGACACGCCCATGTTAGAGGGAGTGTTCCCTCATTTTTCGTAGAATGGACTTTCGTCGACCACTCGCTGACTGCTCACCCGAGCAGGACACACCCTGGGACACGCCCGTTTCCCAGGCCGTGTCACCTAAATTTTTCGCAATCCTGTGATTTAGGGTATTACATACCGCCCCCTAGCCTGGGGGGCCATGAAGCCGAGCTGTGCGGGTTCTTCGAAGGGAAGAACTTTGAGGTCGCATTCCTTCACAAGAACTTGGACAGCCTCGCCCCCATCCCGCCGGGGGAGGTAAGATACTCACACGTCTTTCTTTTTACTTTGTTTGTTATTTTTATGTTATAACTCTCTCCCTATAGGTGAGCGGGACATTCCCCTGCACACTCCTTATGAGAGTGTGAGAGTCGCTTCCAGCGAGCTCACCCATGCCAAGGTGGCGGCTATCGCACCTCCCACAACCCAGAAGAAGGGCAAGGATCTAGTGGACCAGCCAGCTGAAGACCCTGCCCCGCCGAATGCCTCGACCGGCATCTCCCCTAGCGAGGTGGTAGGCACCATCAGGTCATGAAGAGAGGGGCCCGTCATTAAGCTAATGCCGACATGACACCACAACTTCGGCCTTGGCGAGCGGCCCTTGGACGAGCTTGGCGTTCCCCTCCTTCTTGTGGGACAAGGAGGAGAACCGGGCCTCCATCTCCACCTTGCTGTCGAGCTGGCTGGAGCAGGAGACCATCAGTAGGGAGTCATACAACTTCACGTTTGGTCTCTACGTGTAGGAAGACGTCGCGATCTATGATGAGGAGGCCACACGAGTCCTTATTAATGAGAGCGTGCGGGCCCAGCTCCACGGCCTAGAGCTAGCCCATATGGTGGGAAGGCGATGCACGCAGCTGGAGCAGAACGCCCCCTCACTCCACAAACTTGTTGATGAAAAGGAAGAGGCCCGTCGTCTCGCTCGGGAGGAAGCGAACCACCAGAAGAAGCGGGCGGATGCGGCCGATGCCGTCCTCGCCGGATACATGGAAGGGGTGGTAGGTCCCATAACTCACACTTATTGCTTTAGGATCGCTTTCCATTTTCTCAATTTGATTTTATCTCATCTCGCAGGATGCGGCGACGGCCAAGCACCTAGGCTTCCAGATCGCCTCCCTTGAGAAGGAAAAGGAGGCTTTGCAGGCACGAGTGCGGGAACTGGAAGCCGCAGCCCCGCCTCCGCCCTCCAGTAGCAGTTGTCAGCTCGCCCATTACACCGAATATGAGCTAGAGGAGATGATGCAGAAGAATGCATCCAAGGTGGCAAAGTACACTCTCTAGACTCTACAGTTAGCCAAACTCATCACGAGCTAAGGAGCGGGCCTTTCAGCGAGCGAGGTGCTACCAGAACTATTCCTTCTGGTACCAAAGCCGGGCGACGAGTCCTCCCAACCTCTCTAGGGGGCTCGCTGCCCGAGGGCTCGCCTCGCTGAATCCCCGCGCCGCGCCACTATTGCATTTTTTGTTGTCTTAATGTAAACGCGGGCTGAGCCCCCAACTTGTAATTTTTCTAATTAATAAAATATGCTTTTCCGAAATGCTCATGTCTTTGTTTGTGATGTTGCTTCTTCGAAGTGTTCAAACCATTTCGTCTCTGCTTACTCGCGGCCTAGCTCTACCCTCCCGCTCGCTGCATCCGGACCTGCGTCCTGTTATCGAGATCGCGCGTCCCTTCAGGACTTAGCTTAGAAAATGTAGGGGTCTTAGTTAGCCGAACTGTGACTGGCGACTTGTGTCCTCTGTCCAGACTCTCCATACTTATCGCGAGATAGAGGGGGCGAGCCGATTCGACTCACACCCGAGTCGCTCGGCTTCGCGCGAGCCGGGCCCCATGAGGTAGCGACGCGGCCTGAGTTCTCGCGACCTTGGTCGCCTTTCGGGCGCTGGGCGGTTTTGTTGGGGACATCTAGTTCTCTTTCTTCTGTTTGTCATTAGGAGCCTGATGGTGTGAGATGAGCGCCAATCGATCTTTCTCTTCGGCTAAGCATCGAGTCCCGAGAGCTCGCCTCGTTGAACCATAGCCCCGGCTCGCTGTCTTGTCAGGGTCTCGGCTTACCCTCCCCGGCTCGCCTGGGGATTGACGGGCTTAGCTCCTTGTTTTCCTCGCGATCTGTCTCCAGAATTCGAATGTCTGGGTCCTGGCTTTAGGTATCACCACGTCCACAAAGAATCCCGACCGTCAGCTAGGTGGAAGCCTCACAACGGAAGCATCTCGGGACTCAGCCCCAGGGTCATAACGTTGTCCAACAGGGATCCCAGTCCTGCCAGCTAGATGGGAGCCTGACAGTGGGAGCATCCTGGGACCTAACCCCAGGGCGAGATAACTTGCCTCTGTCCAACCTCCAGGAAGTACCACCAGCCCAATCAGCTCGGTGAGAGCCCGATGGCGGGTGTTAATCAACAACCAGACTCAGCCCCAGGGTCATAACGATGTCCAACGGGGATCTCGATCCTTCAAGCTAGATGAGAGCCTGACAGCGAGAGCATCCCGGGACCTAACCCCAGGGCGAGATAACTTGCTTCTATTCACCTTCCGGGCGCTACCACCGGCCCAATCAGCTAGGTGAGAGCCTGATGGCGGGTGTTGCATCAAATGGACTCATCCCCATGGTCATAATGACGTCCAATGGGGATCCCGGCTCTGGCAGCTAGATGAGAGTCTGACAGCGGGAGCATCCCGGGACCTAAACCCAGGGAGAGATAACTTGCTTCTGTTCAACCTCCGGGCACTACCACCGACCGAAACAACTAGGTGAGAGCCTGATGGCGAGTGTTGAGCATCAACCGGACTTAGCCCAAGGGTCAAAACAGATCCCGACCTTGCAACTAGATGAAAGCCTGACAGCGGGAGCATCCCAGGACCTAACCCCAGGGCGAGATAACTTGCTTCTGTCCAACCTCCAGGCGGTACCACCATGTTGGATCACTAGTTTGGATATGGGCTATGGTTCACTATTATGTTTTGACCCATCATGTATAGCCTAGAGTCAATTTGTTAGTTCTAAGGTTAAGGACAGTCTGACTAGGAATAAACATCTTTTGATCCAGCCGTGTGAAGACTTCAGCGATCAAGACTTAAAAGAAATCAGAGTTCAGATTATTAGTTCGAAGTTCTTCGAACTCAGCTCGACAATCTTCGATCGCAAATCGACGAACTCAGAGTTCTTTCTCTGAGTTGAGCTCGACGATATTCGAGCTCAGGTCGACGATTTCTTTCTCAAGACAGATTCTCTGATCGACAAACTTGGAGCTCAGAATTAACAAGATAGTTCCATATTGAAGTTCGCTGAGCTCAGGTCGATGAAGACAATTCCTCAGCTCGATGAAATCTGGAGATCAGCTTTGATAGATTCTTTCCAGTTTATTTCGCTGAGCTTAGGTCAATGAAGGGGATTCCTCAGCTCGACGAACTTGGAGTCCAGGTTGACGAAATCTTCCCTGAGGTCGACGAAATCTGTTCAGAGCCCGAATGATAAGTTTTTCATATTTATGTCCCTAATTTATTCTATTCTTTGGCAGTAATTCTCTGAGTAATTAGTGTTCATATTCTCAAGAATATAGTCGTTCATGGCAGCATTAATTATGAATTTCATCAGAGTTAATTACTTGCTTATTTTACTGTGACAGTTGAGGAAACTCATTAACGACTATTCCAGCCGTTTCAATTCCGAGAATCTAATCAGCAATTACTGGTTATAATTCAAAATTCAAAAGTAGAATGAGATAGCAGGATATAAAAGAGCGATTCTTTTTCAGACGGCTAGACAGAGATACAAGAGATACACAGAGAAACAAGATAGAAAATTCTGAACAAATTCATTCTGTCTTCATCATCAGCAGATCTTCTTCAAAGCTTTCAAGAGACAATCAAAGAACAATCAGTATGAAAGTCTGCTGGAGATAAACAACAAATCTGAAGACCTACACCCTGAGCAAAGCTCCAGTCTTCCTGAAAACTTCAACATCTCAGGGGGAGCTTTGACACCAGCAATCCACTAAAGTCTTCTTTGTTGATTAGAGAAAGAGACAAGAACATCACCTTCTTAACCTCCTGTATAAAGGGTTTATTAACTCCCTTCAAAAGTTTTTGGGCACCTGATCAAAAGCCTAAAGGGTCGCCAGATCTACCTGCAAATAAATCTTGTGGTGACGGCACCTGAGCAAAAACCTGTGGTGGCAGTCACCTGATCAAAAAAACTGCTAGTGGATTCCTACCAGGGTGGTAGAAGAGTGGATGTACCCAGATTTGGGGAACCACTATAATTTCTTGTGTTGTCTGTGTGCTCATTCTTCTTTATTTTGCTGTGTTGTGGTTGTGTAGCTTAGCTTAGTCCCTTTTTCATTTTATATAACTCTACTATCACTAATTCTCTGATAAATTCTAAAAATAGTAAAAAGATTTTAAATCACTCTATTCACCCCCCTCTAGAGTATATTAGATCTATCCCCTATTTTTTAATTGGTATCAGAGCAGGTCTATTTGGTTGTACAAGGTAACACTTGAACCAAAAAATCCTTCTAAGATCTAAATTTTTCTAGCATACTACTTATTCCATGGCATAGAACAAGGATTATGCAAGCACTGGACCTCCAGTTTAAAACTTGAACAAGTTTGTCATCTGGAAGGCAAGAATTAAGTTATATATGAACTCCATTGATGAAGATATTTTTAATTCTATCTTGACAGATCCACCAGCTCCAATGGCTACATCTACTACAACTTCCAGCACTCATGTTGTTCCACCACCTGAGTGGATAGATGCACGGAAGAAGGCCAAGATAGCTGATGCCAAGGCCATGAACATTCTGGCTCAGACAATATCAGATGACATTTTCCATAAAGTGGCAGAATGCACCTCAGCTAAAGCCATCTGGGATTCCCTAAACCAGATGGTTGCTGGATCAACAGATGAGAGAAAAGACAGGAGATCAAATCTCATCACCTAGTATGAGAACTTCAAGAAAGAAGAATCTGAATTAGTGGGTGATATCTACAATAGACTTGGCTCAATTGTCAATGAGCTAAAAACCTTGGACAAGGACATTACCCTGACTGAGATCAATGACAAGATTCTCATTGCTTCCCCAGCTCGTTGGACTCTAGGATCTGGCCAATCAAGGAGGCTAGAAGCCTGAATGAGATCACTACTGAGTCTTTATTGGGAAAGCTCAAATCTTATGAGCAGTTGATGAAGACTAGAGAAGCTGCTGAGCAGAAAACCTCCACATCAGGGAGAAAAGAGCCAAGCATTTCCTTCAAAGCACTTGAAGGATCAGAAGCTCCACTTGCTAATGATGAGCTTATAGCTCTTCTAGCAAGAAGATTCTATAAGATAACAAGAAAGGATTTCAGAAGCAAATCATCCAAACAGGATAACAAACCAAGGTATGACAAAACACCTACTAAAGAGATTGTGTATTTTAGATGCAGGAAACCTGGACATATCATTTCAGAGTGTCTAGAGAATAAGAATAAGGAGAAAAGAAAATTAATCTAGAAGGCATTACAACAAGCCTTCCTCCAGCAAGTACAAAAGAAAGGACAAGGGCTTTGTTGCTGAAACCTGTAGTGATTCAGAAGAAGAATACTCATCTTCCAGCTCAAGTGAAGAAGAAGAGGAAGCAAAAGAAAGAGAAGTTTGCTTGATGGATATGAATGCATCAGACAACCTTTCTGAAGATGAGCAATCTGAAAAGGAATCAGAATCTGAAGAAGATCAGATAATCTCTTCATTTGATTTTAATTTAGATAGCTTTAAAACTGAATTCAAAGTATTATGTAATGATTTGATTAATTCTGAGAAGGAAATTAAAATACTCAGAGATAAGATAACTGAACAAGACAATCTTCTATCTGAAAACATCAAATTAAAAGATGAACTAACAATTGCAACTGAAAAAATCATGTCTCTAAAAACTGAATTAGCTGAGGCGAGGCAACTTGAAGAATCCCTAAATGGGAGAAGCATCAAGTTGAAGAACATCACAAGCACGGTAAATGCTAGACTTAATGGTAAGCTGGGCTTAGTTGCTTCATCAAGCCAACACCCATTATTCAGAAAAAACATACTGTCAACTCCAATCAAATTTGTCTCTGAAAAAGGAAAAGAAATGCTAAATAAAGATAATCAACCAGTTGAAGTTACTCAGAAGACCAAGAAAAAGAGAAAGAAAAATAAAAAATCTTATAAAAACAATGTTCAATAATTTTCGTCGAACTCAAACCGACGAAATGCTTACAGTTTGTCAAACTCCAATCGATGAACTCTGAACGAAGAATTCTCTTATAATTATTCGTCGAACTACGATCGACGAAACCAATACAGTTCTTCGAATTGTGATCGACGATATTGCGGCACAGAAAATGAATACCTTCATTCTCTGAGCGGAGTTCGACGAACTCATCCCTTTTCGTCGAACGCAGGTCGACGAACTTATCAAGATTCGTCGATCCCAGTTCAATTTAACAAAAACTCAAATTTTCCTAAAACTCATAATTAACTAAGATCTCTCATTAATAAATTTAATCAATGGATAATTCCACCAAGAAAATTTCATCCCCTACGATATAAGAACCAACCTGAATACTCTTATATTTCCAGTTTTAATTATAAAAAGAAACAAGGACCCAAGGTAAACTGGGTCAAGAATGAAAGTGAGGGTTAAGTCTACAATACTCTAGAGGGGGGGGGGGGGGTGAATAGAGTATATTTAAAATTTGTTAGGTCCCTATAGTAGTGCTGTTACAGCTTTTGCTGTAAACTGAAAGGGTGCAACAATTGGAAAACAAAGAATAAAAAACAATAAACTTAATCACAGCCACACAGCAAGAATAAAAAGAAAAAGCTAGGCAACTAGACGACACAAGAAATTTATAGTGGTTCCCCAAATCTGGATAGTCCACTCTTCTACCACCCTTGGTAGGAATCCACTCAGGTTTTTGATCAGGTGCCTGACACCAATGGGTTTTGATCAGGTCCCCAAAAACCAACTCAAGTATTTTGGTTAGGAGACTTGCAACCAAGAATCACTTTTGAAGGGATATGACAACCCTTTATACAGGAGGGGGTGAGAGAGTGATTTTGTCTTCTCTTTCTCAATAAACTGAGAAGACTTATGTGGATTGATGTTTAGCAAAAGCTCCCCCTGAATTATTGAATGGTTCAGGAAGATTTGGAAGCTTTGCTGTAGGCTGATAGGTCTTCAATCAGAGTTCTTGACAAGCAGTGATGCAGGAGCTTCTTGACTGATTTGATATTTGTTGTCCTTGGAAGTCTTGGATAGAATGTGAAAGAAGAATGTTGATGCGCGGAAATGGCACAGGGCACAGCTAACACGGAGGGGAAGGGCGGGGGGGGGGGGGGGGGGGGGGGGGGGTTTGTCTCATAGGCTAGGAGAGGAGGAAGGAGAAGGTAGCGGGGATCGAGGAGAAGGAAACTTCTTAGTGCTCGAGAGTGGAGCAAACAGCTTGTTCAAGGAGGTTTGTGGGAGTAGAGGAGAGGCTTGGTCAATTGAGAAGGTTGACCAAGAGAGGAGGAGGAGGTTGATCAGGAGCTGTCGAGCAGACAGTTACTACGATGATCGACCAATGGAGAAGCTCAAGGAGCGGCGAAGAACTAGCTGAGCAGGGAGCAAGGCTGGCTGAGCAGGGAGCAAGGCTTGCTGAGCAGAGAGCAAGGCTTGCTGAGCAGAGAGCAAGGCTGGCTGAGCAGGGAGCAAGGCTTGCTAAGCAGAGAGCAAGGCTTGCTGAGCAGAGAGCAAGGCTGGCTGAGCAGGGAGCAAAGCTTGCTGAGCAGAGAGAAAGGCTTGTTGAGCAGAGAGAAGGAGAGGGGGCCGCTAGCAGCGGTAACAGCATACTTCGCCCATCGCGGCTTAAATGCCACTTTTGCGACGGGCTTTCCTTTGATTAATAGCAAGAGATTACAAACTTACTAGTACACCTTCACAACAAAGCATTAAAGGGGTACAAAGGGAAGCTGGCGGCTAAGGGAAAAGAAGTTGCCAGAGACTAGAGAAAAGAAGCTGGCAGAGACTAAGGAAAAGAGGCTGCCTGCAGTTGTAGAGGACTGGGAAACTGAGTCTGCAGAGCTTGCTGGATCAACTGATGGAGGACTGCGCGGAATGGAAAACTGAGTCCGCAGAGCTTGCAGGCAAGCTGCAGGTGAGCTGTGGAGTACTGCGCGGATTGGAAAACTGAGTCCGCAGAGCTTGCTGGATCAACTGATGGAGGACTGCGCAGACTGGAAAACTGAGTCCGTAGAGCTTGCTGGCAAGCTGCAGGAGGACTGTGCGGACTGGAAAACTGAGTCCGCAGGGTTTGTTGTCAAGACTTGTCTCCACCTCCGGTCCCCCTGAATGAGAGGTATCAGGGGCTATTTATAGGCCCGGGGAGGACCAACTAGAAGCGGGGCCCAGTGACGTCAGTATGATGACATGCGCAGACTCCGCGGACTGGAATGACGAGTCCTCCAGGTTGGCGGGCGAAGCAGGAGGTAGGAGGCCGGGAGAGAATGGAGACCGCCCCCTTGCGGACGGCCTGGGCGGACTCCGGGGGCAGTCCGCCCGGCAGGCCGGAGGCCGCCCCCGAGCGGTCGGCCTGGGCGGACTCCGGGGGGAGTCCGCCCGGCTGGCCGGAGGCCTCCCCCCTGCGGGCGGCCTGGGTGGACTCCGGGGGGAGTCCTCCCGGCTGGCCGGAGGCCGCCCCCCTGCGGGCGGCCTGGGAGGACTCCGGGAGGAGTCCGCCCGGCTGTCCGGAGGCCGCCCCCCTACGGGTAGCCTGGGCAGACTCTGGGAGGAGTCTGCCCGGTTGGCCGGAGGCCGCCCCCTTGCGGGCGGCCTGGGCGGACTCCGGGGGGAGTCCGCCCAGCTGGCCGGAGGCCGCCCCCTTGCGGGCGGCCTAGGCGGACTCCGGGGGGAGTCCACCCGGCAGGCCGGAGGCCGCCCCCTTGCGGGCGGCCTGGGCGGACTCCAAGGGGGAGTCCGCCCGGCTGGAGCGGAGGCCGCCCCCTCCGGGCGGCCTGGGCGGACTCTGGGGGGAGTCTGCTTGGCTAACTGCGAAGCGGGCGCCCTCCTGCAGGCGGGATCCCTGATGGTGGGTTGCCTCCTGCAAAGAAAAACACTGCACGTTTAGCGGGCCTAACCGCATGGCCTGTGAGGGTGAGCTATGAGAATAGCCTGCTGTCCCGCAGGGCACGCAGTTGCTAGGAGACCTAGGCGGACAGGGAAAACTGTCCGCCTACACTGCGACTTGTCGCGATCAATAGGGAGAATCTGAGGATTGCGACTAGCCAGCTGGCTACCTTGGGAAGGATCATCGATTTCTGGGTTCACATAATCCCTGCACTATTTTAAGTTCCGAAGGGAACTTCGAAAAAGTTGGAGACCCACGAAAATCGTGATCCACCCCAAAGGAAGAAGAAAGGGGGGGCGATGAGAGACAGAACCTGAAGCCTCTCCTTAGGAGCTTGGTGCCGCTTGTCTATTTTCCTGCAAGAGGAGAGTTAGGGTAGGCATGTATGGGTGGTACATCGAGTGTGTACCTGAGTTTCCCTTTGTAAAATGAAAAAGGTGGGTCTTCCACTAAGTTCTGCAAAAACGATAGTGATAGGAAAACACAAAGGCATAATAACTTGCAAGTACCTGATGGAGGGTTGCAAGCACCTGTTATCCTCTGCAAAAAGGGAAGGATAAAGAGTATACAAGAAATAAAAATGAGTTGCAAGTACCTGGAAGGAACTTGCAAATCTTTGCTGGTTTCTGCAAAAGAAGAGTTAAAAGTACGCATAGTGCATGAATGTAACTTGCAAGTACCTGTGAAGAAACTTGCAAGGGTCCGCTGATCTCTGCAAGAAGAGAGTTAGCAGCAGGTATTGTATACAAAAATAAGCTGCAAGTACCTGAATATGACTTGCATGCGTCTGCTAACCACTGCAAAGAGAAGAGTGAGCAGCAGACATAGAATAATGAATTAAACTGCAAGTACCTGGATGAGGCTTGCAGGTGTCTGTTGTTCTCTACAAAGAGAAGAGTTAGAAGCAGACAATATATATATATATGAAAGGAGCTTGCAAGTACCTGTGGAGAAGACTTGCAAGGGTTTGTTAATCTCTGTAAGGAGAGGAGTTAGAAGCAAACAAGACATGAAAATAACCGCACCAAAACTGTTGATATGGCTGGATGGACATAAGCAAAATGAATGTCGGAATCCTTTTGGTAGGTCGGATTAACATGTTCACCTATGAAATAAGGCAATAGACAAAAAGAGTTCTATACTCGGAATGACTAAAGAAGGTTGAATGCTGCCACAGGTGTTCCCCGTGGGCCTTATGCATCACTTGCCTGAAAAATCATCCCGAGTATAGTCCTACTCAAAGCGGGCTGGCCGCGCATCCTTAAGGAGGGCACAAAAGAGAAAAGCAAGGGGAAGATCCTGAGAAGGATCGCTAGAAGCACTGCTCTCTTGCCTTGGGCACAAGCATCACTGATCCATAAGACTAGTTGCGCCAAGAGGCCTATAGCTTGTCTGTGGATTGATTAGTGGAGTTGTGGGAACCCGAGAAGGCACAGATCGAGAATACCATAGAGTGTTCAGCCATCACAGTTAGGTGATGATCGAAGAGACAAGGCTACGCTTGATCGCCATTGCTTGTCAAGCAAAGATCATCATAACTGTAATGTATCCTTTGCAAAGCACCGTAGAGCTAACACATTGGGCTCCCCGAGCACACACTCTGTGTCAGATGCCGGCTAGGATCCGAAATCTGAAGCCCAACATCGTGATTGAACTGCTCCCACTACACATATGGGTATACTCCCGCCATATGTGGTCGAATCGGTGGTGCGAGAACAAACTACAGAGGGAACGTTTCAGACTCGGTGATATCTCATTGGCTTAGTGATCCCTCAGAGAGAAAAGTAGAGGAAGGAGCATCACAATGTTGAAGTTGGTGACCGGGCGGTCTGGCGGTTTGTCTTGGCGGGTTGAAGACCGCGCGGTCTGGCGGTTTGTCTCAGCCGGCTTGGAGACCGAGCGGTCTGGCGGTCTACCCTGGCAGTCTCTCTTCCTCTCTGGTGGTAGCCGTGCGGTTAGCCCTACTGTCTAACCGCGCGGCTTGTGCGGTTTGTTTGTATAGTCCGCTTAGTCCTGTAAATTTTTAGTCCCACATCTCTTATTTGTATTCTCTCATCTCTCCTCCATTCTATATAAGGGAGGGCATACCTTTGTAATAGATACCTTTTTCGGATAATAAAATTTCAGTTTAAACCATTTTGGTTTGTTCTCTGTTCGGTTTCTACATGGTATCAGAGCACACGGTCGTTTCCTCCTGATTGTGTGCGCTCTATGCTTCTCGCGGCTTGTTCTCCGCTCTCCGCGACCTGTCTTGCGGCTTGCCCTCTCTTCTGTCTGCCGCCCTGTTCGTGCGGCTTGCTTCTCCTTGGTTCTCTTCTCCTGCTGCTATTTGTCGCTGCGACCTGTCTCGTTGTCGCCGCGCTCCTGGTTCCTTCTTGCCTCTCCGACTTCTTCGTCGTTGCGGCCTGTTTCTGTTCGCCCGGTCTGCGACTTGTTGTAGTCGCTGCTTCTTGCCTCCCCTTCTCTTTTGTTCGCTCGGCCTTCTCAGTCCGCGCGACCTCTTCCCTGCTGGGCCTTTGACTGCTTTCTAGCAGCTTGATTCTTCGTCTGTCCGCGCGACCTGTCCGCACGGCTTGCCCCTTCCTTTTTTCGCGAACCGTTTTCGCGATCTCCTCTATTCGCCACGCTCTACTTCTTGTTGCCTTCTACCCGCTCCTGCTTGCTAGTCGCCCCGGCCTCATCTTTTGCCATGCGACTTGTTCTCCTCTGTTTGCCCGACTTTTTCAGGCCGTGCGACTTCTTTCCCTCTACTTTGCTCTGCTTCCTGGTAGCGGCCTTCATAGCCGCACGACCTGTTTTCTGTCCGCCTGGCTTGGTACTCTTTTCTCTTCTCGCAGCTGGTTCTTATCGTCGCGGTTTGCTCCTCTCTTGCTTCTATGGCTTTCCCCTCCTCCAGCCTGTCCGCCTCCGTGGTCACCTCTTCTGGTAGTGCTCATGTTGTTACTCGCGGACGATGGCTAATCGACTCTGGTGCAACAAATCATATGACAGGCAATCCTCAATGTTTCTCTCTTCTTGACACACATGCTCAGTTGCCCCCGGTCATTGTTGCTGATGGATCTCCCTCCCCGGTCCATGGGACGGGCATGGTTCAAGTCACTCCATCTCTCTGCTTGGCTGATACCCTCTATGTGCCCAAGTTTTCGTGCAATTTTTTATCGGTTACTTCTTTATGCAAGCAACTACGGTGTTCTGTCATATTCACCCCTACCTCTTGTGCTTTTCAGGATCCGGCCTCCCAACGGACGATTGCTACCGGGACTGAGAGTGGTGGCCTCTACTTCCTCGACAATGTTTCTGCTCTATCCGCCTTCTCCTCCTCCTCTACAGATCTTCTCCAATGGCATCTTCGCCTTGAACATGCTCCTCCCCGAATTCTCCGACAGCTCCTGCCGCACCTCCCTCCTCATCATCCTCCTCTAAACTGTGATGCATGTCAACTTGGCAAACATCACCGCTCATCCTTCCCACCAACGTAAAGTCGGGGCTCTTCCCGTCCGTTCGACCTCGTTCACTCTGACATATGGGGTCCCGCTCCTAACCTCACCATCGGTCGGGGTAGTTCCTATTTTGTCACCTTCATTGATGATTTCTCACGATGTACGTGGGTATATCTTCTCAAAGATCGCTCCGAGCTGTTCTCTGTTTGGACCTCCTTTTATTCTATGGTTAAGACTCAATTTGATACGTCTATTAAACTCCTTCGTTCTGACAATGCTAAGGAGTATCTTAGCCACGACTTCTCCTCCTTTTGTATTCACCATGGTGTTATTCGTCAAAACAGCTGTGTCTACACCTCCCAACAAAATGGGGTGGCAGAACGCAAAAACCGTCACCTCCTTGATGTCGCTCGCACTATGATGACTCAAATGCATGTTCCTCGCTCCTATTGGGGCTATGCTGTCCTCCTCTCCTGCTATCTCATCAATCGCCTTCCCTCCACAGTTCTCCACGGTGCTACCCCCTTCTCCATTCTTTATCCGGACAAGGATCCCTTTCCTCTTCCTCTGCACATCTTTGGGTGCACCGCTTTTATGCACTCTCCCGCTGCCACCCGTGATAAACTCTCACCACGTACCACCAAATGTGTCTTTCTGGGCTACTCTCCCACTCAGAAAGGATATTGTTGCTTTGACCCTGTTACCCGCAAGCAATTTGTCTCTGCGGATGTCACCTTCTTTGCCAATGCATCTTACTTCTCTCCCGCTTCCTCTTCTACTCCTCCTGATCCTACTTCTCATACCAACTCATCCATTCCCTCTGCTCCCACTGATGTTCCGCCCTCTCCACCCACTCCACCGTCTTCCCCATCCTCATCATCTCCACCCTCTACTCCGCTTTCTCCCTCCACTCCGCTGCCATCTCTCTCTACTCCCTGGCCAGCTCTCTCCACCACGGATACTCCGGATACTGAGGCACCTGCTGACCTGGATCTCCCGATTGCTCTTCGCAAAGGGGTTCGGGCCTGTACCCAACACCCGCTTGCTGCAGTTGTTTCCTACGATAGTCTTACCCCTGCTCGCAGAGCTTTTGCATTGGCTATCTCGGCCACTGCCACCCCCCGTTCCTACCAGGAGGCCCTTACTATTCCTCACTGGAAAGTTGCCATGGATGAGGAGATTGCTACTCTCACTGAACGGGGTACCTGGACCCTTGTTCCGCCTCCTTTCGGCACAGATGTTGTTGGTTGTCGTTGGGTCTTCGTGGTGAAGTTTCTCCCGGATGGCAGTGTGGATCGTTATAAGGCTCGCCTGGTTGCCAAGGGTTTTACCCAAACTTATGGGATTGACTACTTTGACACTTTCTCTCCCGTGGCTCGACTCAGCACTATTCGGGTTCTTCTCTCTGTGGCTGTCAACAGGGATTGGCCCATCTCGCAGCTAGATGTTAAGAATGCCTTCCTCTATGGTGATCTGCAGGAAGATGTTTACATGGAGCAACCTCCTGGGTATGTTGCTCAGGGGGAGACACGGGTATGCCGGCTATAGAAGGCTATCTATGGCCTCAAGCAGAGTCCTCGTGCCTGGTTTGACAAGTTCAGTGGCATTGTTGCGGCCATTGGTTTTACAAGAAGCTCAGCAGATCACTCCTTGTTTGTTCGGAAAACCTCCTCTAGTCTTGTTGTTCTTGCGGTTTATGTTGATGACATTCTTCTTACTGGTGATGACCAGGATGGGGTATTGATGACCAAGAAACACCTTCGTCAACATCTAGTCACAAAGGATATGGGCTCCCCGAAATACTTTCTGGGGATTGAAATCTCTAGAAAGCCCAACTCCATGGTCCTTTCACAACGGAAGTATGCTCTTGATCTTTTAAAGGAGGCAGGACTCACTGGTGCTAAACCTGCACGTTGTCCTATGGCTGCTGGAGAAGACAAAACTTGGACAGATGACTCACCTCTTCTCTCTGATCTTACGAGATATCGGCGTCTGGTGGGCAAGCTCATATATCTCACGGTAACCAGACCCGACATCTCTTATGCTGTTGGCAAGGTGAGCCAGTTCATGCAAGCTCTAAGGGAGTGTCATCTACAATCTGCTCTGAGGATATTAGAGTATATTAAAGCTGCTCCAGGGAAAGGACTCCTATTTCAGAAGAATGGTCACCTAAGGGTTGAAGCTTACTCTGATTCAAGCTATGCGGATGACAAAGGGGACCGCAAATCGACTTCAGGTTTCTGCACATTTGTTGGAGGCAATCTTGTGAGTTGGAAGAGCAAGAAACAATCTGTCGTTTCCAGGTCTAGTGCAGAGGCGGAATATCGCAGCATGGCATCGACTACATTCGAGTTGAAGTGGTTGCGGGCTCTCATGCTTGACTTAGGAGAGGTTTACAACTATCCTCTTCCTATGTTCTGTGACAATAATGCCGCGATACACATTTCCAAAAATCCGGTCTTTCATGAGAGAACAAAACACATAGAAGTCGACTGTCATTTTATTCGGGAAGAAATATTGAAGAAACAGATTTGCACTCCATTTGTCACTTCCGACAACGAGTTGGCAGATGTCTTCACCAAGCCGGTGTCCGCTTCCTTTTTCCACATCTGCGACAAGCTGGGCATGATCGATATATATGCTCCAGCTTGAGGGGGAGTGTTGAAGTTGGTGACCGGGCGGTCTGGCGGTTTGTCTTGGCGGGTTGAAGACCGCGCGGTCTGGCGGTTTATCTCAGCCGGCTTGGAGACCGGGCGGTCTGGCGGTCTACCCTGGCAGTCTCTCTTCCTCTCTGGTGGTAGCCGTGCGGTTAGCCCTGCTGTCTAACCGCGCGGCTTGTGCGGTTTGTTTGTATAGTCCGCTTAGTCCTGTAAATTTTTAGTCCCACATCTCTTATTTGTATTCTCTCATCTCTCCTCCATTCTATATAAGGGAGGGCATACCTTTGTAATAGATACCTTTTTCGGATAATAAAATTTCAGTTTAAACCATTTCGGTTTGTTCTCTGTTCGGTTTCTACACACAAGAAAGGAACTGTGTCAGTATAAGTTCTCTGATAAATGCTATGCTGAAAAGCAAGAATGAACACTGAGAAGTGTTTGGTAAAATGAAAATGTTTGAAGAGAGAAAGAGCAAGGGTTGAGATAACCCATGAAGGTTGCTAGGAGCTTTGGAGGACTGTGAAGTCCATTGTTTGCCTAGAATAGCCTTCCAAGCACACCCTCATCATCGGCATCGAAGCATTCGACGGCTTGGTTAACAACGAGGAGAGGAGGCTCTTCGACTTGGTTTACTCCCCTTGAGGAGCAAGGAACGTCTGCAACTTCTTTACCCTTTGAAGTTGCTGGATCAGGGCGTTCTTCTTTGGGAAACAGGTCATGCATCTTTCCCTGCCGGAGCATCCTTTGCACAAGCTGCCGGAATGCTCAGCAGTCTTCTGTTAGGTGACCTGGTTCTCTGTGAAATTCGCAGTAAGGTTCTGAACCCCTAGATCTTTGATCAGCTGGTCGATAGGGCTTCTTGTAGTTTGCCCTATCTCTCATGATTTGGCTTACTTCTAGAACGACGTCGTCGAGATCAGACTCATGCAAGTCGTTGTCTTGTTGCTGATGAACTGCTGCTGCTTGAGAAGGAGCTAGTGATAGCAATGAATCATGAGCACAGTCGCGGCTCGGGAAGGAGTATCGATGGCGATGAATCCTTCTCTCCTTCCTTGAGTGAGTTGGGAAATGATTGTGAGGAGACCTTGGAGGATGCTTGCGAGAGAGATCCTCCTCGGATATAAGCTTGGAGACGAAGCCTGGATTGCTCTTTTCGCCTCGGATATATGAGTTGGCTAGAGCAATCAACTCTTGATATGTCCTTGGAGCACGAACATTGGCTTCAAATTTGAGAGGCCCTTCACGAAGACCGTGGATAAGAGCCACTCTGTACATTTCTTGATCAGTAACTTCGATGTCCAAAATCTCTCTTTGGAATCGATCAACAAACTGAGACCAAGTTTCATTTCCGCGCTGCTTGATCTCAAAGAGGGCTTCAGGACCGCCCTTTCTCTTGGAGGAGGTAGAGAATCTGAGAAGAAACTCCCTCCGTAGATCAATAAAGGAAGTGATGGAGTGAGGACGGAGGCCATAGAACCAGTCCCTCACTTGCCCATCAAAGGTGGTGACAAGGAGCTTGCACTTGGTTGCATCTAAAAGGGTTTTGAGAGCAACGACTGACTCAAAAGCTTGAAGGTGCTTTATTGGATCAGTCTCTCCAGTATAAATTGGCAGTCGAGGATCTCTGAAGTTTGCTGGAGTAGGCTCATGGCGAACATTCTCCGCGAATGGTGAAGGTTCTTCTTGCTCTCCTAAAGCATAAGGAAAGAAAGGAGCATAGGCTGTAGCTGTAAAGGAAGCAGGGGAATAAAAGGGAAAAGCTGCTGCAGGAGAAAAGGCAGGAGCTGGGGGCAAGGATGACTTCCTTGAAAGTTGAGAAATCTTGCAGGACATCCCCGGGCTGCTCCCCGAAAGAAGTTTTGATAAGCTGCAAACTCTTCATCTTGAGGTCGCAAAGGAGCTGCAGGACCTTGCGGAAAGGTTGGTGTGTAAGGAGGATAGAACGGCGGGCAAGCTTGAGAATAAGCTTGTTGATGCTCCGATGTTGGTGTTGGGTTGATTGGAGCAGCTGGAGCAGGTGGAGCTGTTGCTGGATGAGTGTCTAATCGCTGTGTGATTGCAGCAAGAACTTTGTTGATTGCTTGGAACTGCTGAGCATTCTCACGGCGCGACTGCTCAAAGGCTTCCCAGAGAGGATCTTCACTAGGACTCGGAGCAAGGTTCTCGACTGATTGATGATCTGACATGGTTAACTGCCGCTTTCACTACCTATTCGGATCTGAAGGATTGCGCGTTAACTGTTGGTCCACGCTCACCGCACCAAAACTGTTGATGCGCGGAAATGGCACCGGGCACAGCTAACACGGAGGGGGGGTGTTTGGTCTCACAGGCTAGAAGAGGAGGAAGGAGAAGGTAGCGGGGATAGAGGAGAAGGAAGCTTCTGAGTGCTCGAGAGTGGAGCAAACAGCTTGTTCAAGGAGGGTTGCGGGAGTAGAGGAGAGGCTTGGTCAATTGAGAAGGTTGACCAAGAGAGGAGGAGGAGGTTGATCAGGAGGTGTCGAGCAGACAGTTACTACGATGATCAACCAGTGGAGAAGCTCAAGGAGCGGCGAAGAACTAGCTGAGCAGTGAGCAAGGATGGCTGAGCAGTGAGCAAGGCTTGCTGAGCAGAGAGCAAGGCTTGCTGAGCAGAGAGTAAGGCTGGCTGAGTAGGGAGCAAGGCTTGCTGAGCAGAGAGCAAGGCTTGCTGAGCAGAGAGCAAGGCTGGCTGAGCAGGGAGCAAGGCTTGCTGAGCAGAGAGCAAGGCTTGCTGAGCAGAGAGAAGGAGAGGGGGCCGCTAGCAGCGAAAACAGCACACTTCGCCTGCCGCGGCTTAAATGCCACTCTTATGACGGGCTTTCCTTTGATTAATAGCGAGAGGTTACAAGCTTACTAGTACACCTTCACAACAAAGCATTAAAGGGGTACAAAGGGAAGCTGGCGGCTAAGGGAGAAGAAGTTGCCAGAGACTAGAGAAAAGAAGCTGGCAGAGACTAAGGAAAAGAGGCTGCCTGCAGTTGTGGAGGACTGGGAAACTGAGTTCGCAGAGCTTGCTGGATCAACTGATGGAGGACTGCGCGGACTGGAAAACTAAGTCCGCAGAGCTTGCAGACAAGCTGCAGGTGAGCTGTGGAGGACTGCGCGGACTGGAAAACTGAGTCCACAGAGCTTGCTGGATTAACTGATGGAGGACTGCGCGGACTGGAAAACTGAGTCTGCAGAGCTTGCTGGCAAGCTGCAGGAGGACTGCGCGGACTGGAAAACTGAGTACGCAGGGTTTGCTGTCAAGACTTGTTTCCACCTCTGGTCCCTCTGAATGAGAGGTATCAGGGGCCATTTATAGGCCCGGGGAGGACCAACTAGAAGTGGGGCCCAGTGACGTCAGTATGACGACCTGCGCGGACTCCGCGGACCGGAAAGACGAGTCCACCACGTTGGCGGGCGAAGCAGGCGGCAGGAGGCCGGGAGAGAACGGAGACCGCCCCCTTGCGGGCGGGCGGGGCGGACTCTGGGGGGAGTCCGCCCAGTAGGCCGGAGGCCACCCCCGAGCGGGCGGCCGGGGCAGACTCCGGGGGGAGTCTGCCCGGCTGGCCGGAGGCCGCCCCCCTGCGGGCGGCCTGGGCGGACTCCGGGGGGAGTCCGCCCGGCTGGCCGGAGGCCGCCCCCTACGGGGGGCCTGGGAGGACTCTGGGGGGAGTCCGCCCGGCTGGCCGGAGGCCGCCCCCTGCGGGCGGCCGGGGCGGACTCCGGGAGGAGTCCGCCCGGCTGGCCGGAGGCCGCCCCCCTGCGGGCGGCCTGGGCGGACTCCGGGAGGAGTCCGCCCGGCTGGCCGGAGGCCGGCCCCTTGCGGGCGGCTTGGGCGGACTCCGGGGGGAGTCCGCCCGGCTGGCCGGAGGCTGCCCCCTTGCGGGCGGCCTGGGCGGACTCCGTGGGGAGTCCTCCCGGCAGGCCGGAGGCCGCCCCCTTGCGGGCGGCCTGGGCGGACTCCAAGGGGGAGTCTGCCCGGCTGGAGCGGAGGCCGCCCCCTGCGGGCAGCCTGGGCGGACTCCGGGGGGAGTCCACTTGGCTAACTGCAAAGCGAGCGCCCTCCTGCGGGCGGGATCCCTGATCGTGGGTTGCCTCCTGCACGGAAAAACACTGCACGGTTAGCGGGCCTAACCGCATGGCCTGCGAGGGTGAGCTATGCGAATAGCCCGCCGTCCCGCAGGGCACGCGGTTGCTAGGAGACCTAGGCGGACAGGGAAAACTGTCCGCCTACACTGGGACTTGTCGCAATCAATAGGGAGAATCTGAGGATTGCGACTAGCCAGCTGGCTATCTTGGGAAGGATCGCTGATTTCTGGGTTAACAAAGAAGACTCTTGATATTGGGTGATTGTTCTTCTTCTTCTGAATGATGATCACTGCCTGTCACTGGAAGCTTCAGTATAATTCCTGTGTAAAGCTTTTCTGCTTCTATGAGTGTATCTTTCAGTCAGTCTGTGTATTTCACTATATTCTTTCTGACTGAGTATGTTCTCGTTCTCCTTGCTGATTCTCGATCTTCTTTTATTCTATATCTTTTAAAAAATTTGAATCCTCTGTAATTAATGCTCACGGCCTGAGAATAATCGACATTAATGTATTTCCCCAACTGTATTGTGAAAAATCAGCAAGTAATATTCCTGAGGAAGACTGTAATTAATGCTTCCTCTAACGGATACATTCAGAGAATGTTTGAGCATTAATCTGTCAGGAATTATTGCATTTGATTGAGGACAGAATGCCGGAAATGGCTAAGTCTGGAATCGTTAAACAGTTGGCAGAATTCGTCGAACTGAAATACCAATTCGTCGAGCTGAGATATTGAATTCGTCGACCATGCAACTTCCTGTTCGTCGAGCTGAGTTCCAAGATCATCGAGATGATAACAGAGCTGCATGCTTCAGAGCCTTTGCCTTTTTTTGTTTGAAGTTCGTCGAGCTGAGTTTGTAACTTCGTCGACTAGAGTTCAGCAACGATTCTAGACTTAGTCAAGTATTTTGTGTTGACTGATATTCTGTGTGTCGACATGAATCTTCTGGTGTCGACACAGGTGGATGTCGACTGATTAGTCTTGGTGTCGACACAAGTCTTCTGGTGTCGACATAAGTTTTCTGGTGTTGATATAAGTTGTTGTCGACACATGCCCTAAGTGTCGACACAAATTTTCTGATTCCAGAATTCGTCGAGTAGAGTACTGAGTTCGTCGACCTGAGAAGTTGACTTAGTCGACCTGAGAAGTTGTGAACTTGAGATCCAAGTTCGTCGAGCTCAGAATCTTGTTCGTCGACCAAAGTCTGAAATTGGACTTAGAATAATCTAAAGTTATCCTGACTTTAGTTTGTTGAAGTATCCCAACTTTCGTCGATCAGAGAATGAAGATCGTCGAGCTCAGCTCAGAGAAATATCTAAAGTTCGTCGATCTGAGAATGTCTTTCATCGACCTGAGTTTGACGAACGTAGAACTCATTTTTACTTAGTCTTGAAATCTTCTCAATCTAGAGTCTCTGGAGTCCTGATGATAGCTGGTCCATCTGATGTTGACTCTAAGGACTTGGCCTAGACTCTAGGACACAACTTTGACCCTGGTTATATATGTTGGGTCACATCCTAAGTTAGTGAACCTAGCCCAAATCAACTAGGGATCCAACAATCTCCCCCTATTTGGGTGAGGTCACTAATAGACACAAAACAAAAACATAAAAGTAAACAAAGCAAGAAAGAGGTATATCTGATAAAGATTTACTAACACATGCAACAGATATATATATATACATGAGCTTTGTTTTAAACAGACATATCAGTTTTAAACTAATACAGAGAAAATAAATTGAAGTACTGTAAAGATTATTTCTTCTGCTTATCTGTGGACTTGTCTTCTTTTGTCTTTCCACTTGGCTTTGTAAATATAATTTCTCTTTTAGGATCCAAAGCTTGTGTCTGTGTCATTGTCATGTCAGCTGCCCCAATAATCTTCAGGGATGTAGTTCTGGGGACAACTGCTTCAGGATGTAGCTTCATGTAATCATCAACATTGAACAGTTTATTTGCTTTATCAAATCTTTTGAGTTCTTCCTTCATGTATTTGGACATAGTGGAATATCCTGATATATCTTTGCATTCAGCTTTTGCTTTATTAATCAAGGACATACCAACAAGTTCCTGGAACCTGGCTATTTTAGCAATGTTTGTAGTTTCAGGATTCTCAAAAGGAACATGAGGTGAATATGGTCTTTCAGGACTATTAGCCTTTTGATCTGCAGGGATACTTTGCTATTGCTGCTGAGGTTGCTGATGTTGTTGATGTTGCTATTGTTGATTTCCTGAAGAGTGATGCCTTTGCTGACTGCTTCCAGAAGATCTCCCTTGATGTCTCTGATAAGTTTGCATAGGGGCAGATCTCTGAGAGGTAGAGCCAGTGGCACCAGCTGATGGAGGAGGTGGAGGAGTTGGATCTCTTTTGTACTTATGAACTGGTGGAGGAGAGTATCTTCTACTTCTTTTCTTCTCCTTTTGCTGATTTTTAGACAGCCACATCCATGCTGGCATTCCTTTGTAAGGAGTAATATTTTGGAGAATATAAAATGGAGTGTCATTCTTTGGGTTTGGCTTAGCAGCAGGAGGAGGAGGGGCTTTCCCTTTCTTTGATAACATTTTCTTCTTCTTCTTCTTAGCAGCTTCTTCATCTGAGTCTTCTTCATCATCATCATCTGAATCACTGGCAGAACCATGAGGGTTATCATATAGAGCATCCAATGCTTTCAAGGCTTTATCAGAAGTAGCAATCTCTGCTGTAGTAGGAGCAGAGGTTTCAAAGGCTGGAATTTCAGCAGGAGTTGAGTAAGAGACTATACAAGAATCAGAAGTAACTGGGATAAAGTTTTCAGCTGCTGTCTTATCCTTATTTTCTTCTTCAATGTCAGCCAAGATCAACTCATCTAGATCTGGCATAGGGGAGTCATCCATCACAAAGATTGGTGCTGAGGTAGCTTCTGGAGGGGATGGAATGACTGCTAAGGTTGGTGTAGAAACTGGAATTACAAGGCTGTCACATAGTTTCTTAGCAACTGATTGACTGATAGGAGGAGTATAAAGAACAATAGCCAACTATAGCTTAGTAAACTCTTCTGGAAGATATTGTGTATGTACAGTGTCAAAGGTTTTCAGCAATTCTTCTAAGTGAACTGTGGGATTTAGAATAAAATCACCAACAGTTGTGAATCCTTCAGAATCTGACTCATCAAAATCCATGTCAGTATCAATGAAATCAATTAAATCTTTATCTATACAATCTGTGTATGTTGCTATGGGGACTGGAGTATCTGCTGGTGCTGGAGCTGAAGTGTCTGAGGCTGTAGCTGCTACTTCATCATCAGGCATCTCCCCCTGCCTGGTTTCAGTGGGAACTGAGGCCAGGCCCCTAACTGAGGAGGGGGCAGCAGTGAGAGCAGATATTTGGGCAGATAAAGAGGTAATGGTAGTAGTAAGAGTTGTAATGGCCTCTCCTATAAGGGATTTAAGAAGAGGAGTTATGATGGTGAGGATAGATGAGATGGTAGAGGGGTCCAATGAAACAGTGGTAGATGGTGTTGCAGTTGGTGTGGAAGAGGTGGCAACTAGTGAGGGAACAGAGGGTGGAACATCAGGTATGTGAAGATGAGATGGTGATGAGGATGGAGGGGTGGCATCTTGCATCATGGTGTCTGATGGTAGGATGTAAGATGGTATGGAAGATAGATGTAGGGGAAGTGGAGACTATGGCGGTGTAGAAGTGTAGGTGTCATGAGGGGATTCAGGAGGTGTGGGTGGTTGATTTGCCTGAAGGGAGGAAGATGGAATGTCAGTGACGGGGATTATTAAAGATGGGGTGACTGATGATTTTATTGTTGTTGGAAGGGGGGATGGAAGAGAAGATGTGGAAGGAATATTCTCTTCAGCAGGGTGGGGAGTGGCTTTGATAGCCCTTGTGCCTTCAGAAGCTTTGATGGAAGAGGTGGAAGCCTGAGAGGGCTTAGTGATGGTCATCTCCCATCTGCCAAATAAGGCACATGTCAGCCTTTTACTGGCATTTATGAATATGGTCTGGGAGAACAGGGATTCAGCAGTCTTTTCCTGTAGTAAGATTCCTAGAACTCTTCCAAAACATACTTCCTTCTTAGTTTTCTTCTTCTTTATCAAATCAAATAGAAGTTGTGCTGAGTTTATTGGTTTCTTGTTAATGATTGCACACATAACCAGAAACTATTTTCTGGTGATATAATCGTGTGCAATGTGTTTTCCAAGTAGTACTTTACCAATCAAGTCTGCTAAGAATTTATAGGGAGCAGACAGGTATTTCTTCAACAATTTATGGGGATTGTCTCCAGCATATTCCATGAGGTTCAACATCATATCAGATTCTTCTGTTTTAATTTCGAGGTCCTCTACTCCATTTCTCAATCCAAAAATCTCAGTTAAGATTGCGGGGGTTAAAGAGACTGAGTTACTCTCGATAGTGCCCGTCATGATGTTCTCTTCTGGGGATGACAGTGTGTATACCCATTCCCTGATTTCCATGCTGTGTAGTTTGATCCTTTTCATCATCAGGGTTTTGAGTTCCTGTTCTTCAAGAAGTTCCAGGATATAGAGAAAGATTGGATCGGAATGTTGAAATGACTCGAAATCCACGTCGAATCTTGTATCAAACTTCATTCCGGTGAGAGTGCTTGCCAGAGTCGCCATTGAAATCACCTGCAAGAAAAACACAGAAATCGGCGATCAAGTGCAAGGGAATAGAAAGCGCGGGATGGAGGTCGAAGAAAACCTAGATATAAGGTTTTCAGAATATGAATCGACAAACTCCGTTCCACGAAAATAAAATTAATTCTTCGAACTGAGGTCGATGAAATAGTTTAAAGTTAAATAATTCGTCGAGCTCGTCAAAAGAATGGAAGACGGTTCGTCGAACTTAGGTCGACGAATATCTTCTGAAGCAAAGTTCGTCGAGCGCTGGTCGACGAAAATTATTTCACTCACAGAGAATTCGTCGAGCTTCGTTCGACGAATATCTCTCAAACTTTCCCTGGTTCGTCGAACTCCGTTCGACGAACTCTGGAAAATTCGTCGAATGCAGACATAACTTAAACTAAGTCTTCTTCATTGATCATTCCCAGCTGATTTAGAAAGAAAGCATGATTTTTCTCATCCAGAGGTTTGGTGAATATATCAGCTTTTTGTAAATCAGTGTAGATATAGACAAGCTTAATCTTATTTTGTCTACACACTCCCTAATGAAATGATGTCTTATGTCAATATGTTTTGTCCTACTATGGTGAACTGGATTTTGTGTTATGGCTATAGCACTAGTATTATCACAGAATAGGGTTGAATTATTTAAGTTGAACCCATAATCTAGGAGTTGATTTTGTATCCACAGTATCTATGAACAACAGCTGCCTGCTACAATATATTCTGCTTCAGTAGTTGATGTTGACACTGATGTTTGCTTCTTACAAAACCATGATACTAGTCTCATACCCAGGAACTGACAAGTTCCTGAAGTACTTTTTCTATCTACATTGCATCCAGCAAAATCAGCATCAGAGTATCCAGTTAACTCAAATTCTGATTCAGCAGGATACCATAGGCCTAGATTAGGACAACTCTTTATATATCTTAAAATTCTTTTTAAGAAAATTAGATGAGATTCTTTAGGGTTCACTTGGAACCTAGCACAAAGGCATGTAGCAAACATAATATCTGACCTACTTGCTGTGAGGTATAATATGGACCCAACAATGCCCCTATAAAGTTTCTAATCTACATGCTTTCCTGGTATATCAGAGTCCACAACAGCATTGGTGGCCATGGGAGTTTTCTTAGCTGAGGCATCATCCATCCCAAACTTCTTTAGAAGTTCTTTAGCATATTTTGCTTGAGAGATGAAGATGCCATCAGTAAGCTGTTTCACTTGGAGACCAAGGAAATATGAAAGCTCTCCCATGCTACTCATTTCAAATTTAGAATGCATGAGGTCAGAAAACCTCTTGCACAATTTTGAATATGTAGAGCCAAATATAATGTCATCTACATAGATTTGCACTAACAAAATTTGGTCCTTATGATGTCTAGTGAAAAGGGTTTTATCTACAGTTCCTCTTGTAAATTTATGTTCTAATAGGAAACTTGATAAGGTCTCATACCAAGCTCTTGGAGCTTGCTTTAGACTATAAAGAGCCTTATTTAATTTAAAAACATAAGAGGGATAAGTTGGAGAGACAAAACCTGGAGGTTGTTCAACATAAACCTCTTCTTGTAATACCACATTTAAGAAGGCACTTTTCACATCCATTTGAAAGACTTTGAACCTTTTGAATGTTGCATAGGCAAGGAAGATCCTTATAGCTTCCAACCTTGCAACAGGTGCAAAAGTCTGATCATAGTCAATTCCTTCCTCTTGCTTATATCCTTGAGCAACAAGCCTAGCCTTGTTCCTCACAATGACTCCTTGGGTATCAAGCTTATTCCTGAAAACCCATTTGGTTCCAATAACTGGGTAGTTTTGAGATCTTGGAACCAAATCCCAAACTCTACATCTCTCAAATTGGTTTAGTTCCTCTTGCATTGCAAGGATCCAGTGGGGATCTTGCTCAGCCTCATGAATGGTTAGAGGTTCAACCTGAGAGAGAAAAACGGCATGTATCAAGTCTTGGTTGAGTTGATGCCTTGTCTGTACACCTGCTGATATGTCTCTAATTACTTGAGATCTGTGGTGATCCCTAAGTGTGACAAAATCAGTGGGTGGAGTTGGTTGTGCAATAGCATCTTGAATAAACTCCTCTTGTGGAATTATAGTTATTGTTGATTGAGGCTCATGTTCTTTAGCTTCATCTTCTTCACTATCTTCAATGACTTGTGGAGAGGGATGAGTGGGAACCACTTGGGTGAGGTTTAGGCCATCCAATGTCTCACACAAGTGGGATACCTACAAATTGCTACTGGTAGAAACTTCTTTATCCTTATAGTACATGTTAGTTTCATCAAAAGAAACATGAATTGACTCTTCTACTTTTAATGTTGATTTATTAAATACCCTATAAGCCTTGCTTACTTGGGAGTATCCTAGAAAAACTCAATAGTTTATTTTAGGTTTCTTCCCCTTGAGCAATTCATAGGGAGTCTTGTTCTTCAGTTTGTGAATTAAACTCCTATTCAGGACATAGTTTGCAGTGCTTATAGCCTCTGCCCAAAAGGTTAATGGCATGTATGTATCAGCAAGCAATGTGCCTGCAGCTTCAATGAGTGTCCTATTTTTCCTTTAAGCTACCCCATTTTGTTGGGGAGTTCTAGGAGCTGATAAACAATGTCTGATACCTTCCTTCCCATAGAACTCATGCATAAGAAGAGACTCAAACTTCGTGCCATGATCACTTCTGATCAATGCAACATGAGTAGAGAACTTAATCTGTATGGTCCTGAGAAAATCTATAAGAACCTTGAATATATCTCACATTGTTCTCAGAAAGAATACCCAACTGAACCTGGAGAAGTCATGCACTATAACTAAAGTGTATGATTTCCCTCCTAGGCTTTGTACAACAATGGGTCCAAAAAGATCCAAGTGTAGCAAGTATAAGATCCTAGGTGAATCACTCTTATTAATTGATTTGAAACTAGTTTTAGTTTGCATACCTAATTGACAAGCCCTGTAGAGACCTTCCTTCTTATAGGGAGCAGAAGGTAGACCTCTAACAAGGTTGTGCTTAGATAGCCTAGCAATGTTTTTCAAGTTTACATGTACTAGTCTTTTATGTCATAAGTCATTCTGATTACTAGATAGATTGAGTAAACAGATATCAGTTGTGACAGAAAGAAAATTTAATAAATAAATGTTCCCTTGTCTACTTTCAGTTAAAACAGTTTGGTTATTTTTATCAATGGTAGATCAAGTAGATGGGTTAAAGTATACCTGATAACCATCATCACATAATTGACTTATGGAGATGAGGTTATGCTTCAGTCCATTTACATATGTCACCTTTCTGAATGTGACAACTCCTATTCTTACTTCTCCCACTCCTTCTGACTGTCCACATTTTGAGTCACCAAAAATAACTTTTGGCCCCAGCTTGGACTTATAGTTGAGTAGGATTTCCTTGCTGCCAGTCATATGCTTAGAGCAGCCACTGTCCTGGTACCAAGTTTGATTTTCCCTTGGACAATTTCTCACCTGCAATATAAACAGTTAATGATTTTTGACCCAGGTTACCTTGGGCCCTTTGTATGGCTGATAAGAGAAACTAGAAATAACAAAAAATTCTGGCTGGGATTTATATCCTAGGGGGTGGTATCTCCTAGGTTTAATGGTCCAGTCAGCTAGGGGATTAAATGATTTCCTAAAAGTATTTAAGTTCCTGTTAAAGTTATAGTTTTGGTTAAGTCTTCCTGGGTTCGACGAATTTATGTAAGTTCATCGACCAGAGTTCGACGAATTGGGTTGAGATCGTCGATCTCTGCCTAGAGAATAAACATGTTCATTCTCTGAGCCCCACGTTCGTCGAGCTCTACTCGATGAACCATACAAAGTTCGTCGATCGCAGTTAGATGAATAATGATAACTATAGTTGGCGTTCAGAGTTCGTCGATCGGGGTTCGACGAACTGGCCCCTTTTCTTCGATCTGAGGTCGACGAAAATTGTTGAACTTTGTTTTTATTGGGTGTGGTCTGTTTTTTAATTTTGTCCTTAGTTTGAATGTGTTCAAGAATTTTATTTACCTTATATACTTGCTCAGTATTCTTCTTTCCTTTCTCAGAAATAAAATTTATGGGTTGTGACAGGTGATTTTTCTGAATAATAGTTGGTTCACTAGATGATGCACCTAATCCTAACTTACTTCCATTAAATATAGCATTAGATGTGTTAGTGATTTCTGCTAGTTGTTTGCTTCTTCCATTTAGTGGTTCTTCTAGGTGTTTTGCCTTATTTAATTCATCTTTCAGAATGGTGATTTGTTCACTAAACGTATCTATTTTATTTTTCAATTTAGTGTTTTCTAATACTAAGCTATCATAGTTAACTTGCCTATCTCTGAGAAGTTTGATTTCCTTCTCAGAGTTGATTAAATCCAAACACATGATTTTAAAGTCTGATTTAATAGATTTTGAATTGTAATCAAACCATGATAATACCTGATCAGCTTCTGATTCAGAAACTTCCTCATTTTCTGACTCTCCTTCTTCTGAGTTGCTTCCTGAGGCATCAATTGTCATGAGGCAAACCTCTTTTACTCTTTCTTCTTCAGCATCTTCACTGGAGCTTGAAGATGTTGACTCTTCTTCAGTCTCACTCCAGGACTCAGCCACAAACCCCTTTTCATTCCTCTTGTGTTTGCTGGAAGAGGGTTTGCTGGTGTACTGTCTCCTAGAATCCTTTTCCTTTTCTCTTCTCTTCTCTTTCTTCTGGTTCTCTGGACACTCAGAGAGAAAGTGTCCAGGCTTTCTGCATCCATAACACACCACTTCTTTTGTTGGTGTCTTGTCATACTTTGGCTTGTCATCCTTTCTTGCTGACTTCCTCCTGAAGTCCTTTCTAGCCATCTTGAAGAATCTCTTTGTAAAGAGACTCATGAGCTCTTCATTTGATGCAATGGGTTCTGATTCTTCTGAGGCTTTGAATGCTATGTTCTAATCTCTTCTGGTTGCAGGAGGTGTTCTTTGTTCAGCAGCCTCCCTTGTCTTTATTAACTGCTCATAAGATTTCAGTTTGCCCAATAGAGATTCAGTTGACATCTCATTCAGGCATCTGGCCTCCTTGATGGGCCAAATTCTTGTGTCCCATGAGCTTGGAAAGCACATCAGAATTTTGTCATTCACTTCAGTGAGAGTGATGACCTTGTCCACAGTTTTTAGCTCATTAATGATTGAGCTTAATCTGTTATACATCTCTGACACTGTCTCAGCTTCCTGTTTCTTGAAATTCTCATATTGCGAGATGAGATTTGATCTCCTATCCTTCCTTTCATCAGCTAATCCATCAAACATTTGGTTTAGGGAATCCCAAATGGCTTTTGCTGATGTGCACTCAGCAACCTTCTGGAAAATGTCATCAGACATTGTTTGTGCCAATATGTTCATGGATTTTACATCAACCATCTTGTCTTTCCTGTAAGCATCATTGTAGTCTGGAGGAGGTACTGCAGTCATATTTGTAGAGCTACTTGGAGGAGCTGCAGGTGATGGAGGTACTCCTATTAAGATGGAAGCAAAGATATCTTCATCAATAGAATTCATATATAGCTTGATTCTTGCCTTCCAGATTCCAAACTTTTGCTAGTTGCAAACTGGAGGTCTGGTGCTTGCATAATCTTTATTTTGTGCCATGGCTGTGTTTCTACTTTAAAAATTAAAATGTGAATGAAGGTGATGTGTAGATCTAACTAAGGATCTTTGTGTTGGAACACCCTATTACTAATTTGGGTCAGGATCACTATATCTTTAGGAAACCTGTTTTTGACCTCATTGTATAGATCTAAAGGTCAATTAGAATTGAGTCTAAGGGTTAGTAGTTAGGTTTGGAAGCTACCCTCAAGACCAAGGTTTTTCAGTTTGGAGACTAAGTCAATTCGTCAAGCTCAGTACGACGAATCGTCGAACTCCAATCGACGATCGTTTAGCTCAACTTCGACGGATCGTTGAACTCCATTCGACGATCGCTGAGCTCAACTTCAACAAATCGTCGAACTCCATTCGACGATCTTCGAGCTCAGTTAGACGATCTTGACTCCAGTATTGATTCTCTATCTCTGAGCTCAGTTCGACGACAGTTGAGCTCAGATCGACGATCTTTGTTGCTGTACAAGTCCAAATCGCTGAGCTCAGTTCGACGATGGTAGAGCTCAGTTCGACGTTTTTCTGAAGAGTTAAATGATTTTCAAGATTCAAATTCAGAACAGTTAAGGAGTTATTGTCAGCAATTAATTCAGAAGATTTTGTAGCTGTTTTCATTTATTCTGGAGCAAGTTTCAAGGGATTATCAAGGAATGTTTCATTGGACTTTCCCCCAGAAGACAATTGCAATTAAAGATGTAATCAATGACAGGCTAACGGCTATTCTGGACAGAGGATCATTTCTATTCAGAACAAAGGAATAAAAGACAAGATTTTTTGAATTCCATATAAGAAAAAAAAAGGGAGTGCACAAGAAGAAGAAGAACAAAAAATATTCTCTGGAACAACTCTTCTCTGGAACAACAACTTTCTCAATAACAATCACTCAAGAGAAAAAGAAAAAGAGCTGTAGACATTCTCTGTCTCAAAGAATTCTCACAAGAACACCATTACCTAAAAGAGATCAACAAATCTAAAATCTTCAGATCTCTTTTGATTCAAGTGTTCAAGGCCATCATCATTCAAGACTCTAGACACCTCTCATTTCAGCTGTTGCTGAAATCATCATTTGCTGGAGATCAATTTCTGAAGGCCTATCACCCTACAGCAAAGCTTCATTTCCTGAACATCTCAAGAACTCAGGGGGAGCTTTGACAACATCAATATCCACATAGTCTTCTCAACTGCCTTGAGAAATAGAAGACTTCCATCACTCTCTCATCCCCACCTCTGTAAAGGGTTTTTTAAACTCCCTTCAAAAGTTTGTGTGTGGTTTTTGAGCACCTTATCAAAAGCTCATTGGTGGCAAGACACCTGATCAAAAAATCTGGTTTGATTTTTGAGCACCTTATCAAAAGCTCATTGGTGCTCAGGACACCTGATCAACTCATCCTGCAGTGGATTCCTACCTAGGGTGGTAGAAGAGTGGATGTACCCAAGTTTAGGGGAACCACTATAGCTCCTTGTGTCTTCTGGTTGCTTGTCTTTATTTTTGTTTCTGGCTGTGGCTTGTGATTAGTTTCTTTTGTAGACTGTGATTAGATAGTTTCTGTGATTAGATTTACTATTTGCTTCCCTGTTCGCTCAGATTACAACAACTGTTGTAAAAAGTTTTTAAGCACCATACTCTATTCACCCCCCCCCCTCTAGAGTATATCAGATCTAGCTTACACTTTCAATTGGTATCAAAGCGAGGTTGGTTAAAAATACCACATCTCAGTGGTTGCACATGCTAACACCTGAACCCAAAGATTCCTAGTTAGATCTGCTTGCTATAGATTTTGTTATTAGATTATTTCTTCATAAATCATGACTCAAAATAAAGATTATGCTAGCACCAGACCTCCAGTGTGCAATCTGTCTAAGTTTGCACTTTGGAAAGCAAGGATTAGACTATACATGAATTCTATTGACGAGGACATTTTTAATTCTGTTTTGACAGTTTGTCCAAGACCTCCAGAGAACACAAGCACAAATGTTGTTCCACCTCCATCAGGAACAGATGCTGATATCAAGAAGTGGAAAGTAGCAGATGCAAAGGCTATGAATATCTTAGCCCAGACTATGTCTGATGACATTTTCCAAAAGGTGGCTGAATGTAATTCAGCAAAGGAAATCTGGGATAAGCTCTCTGAAATAGTCTCAGGATCAGTTGATGAAAGAAAGGACAGGAGATCCCACCTCATATCCCAATATGAGAATTTCAAGAAGGGAGAAGCTGAGTCAGTTGGAGATATGTATAATAGACTCAGTCTGATAGTCAATGAACTGAAGACTCTGGATAAGGAGATCTCATTGACTGAACTTAATGACAAAATCCTAATGTGCTTCCCAAGCACTTAGGACTCAAGGATCTGGCCAATCAAGGATGTCAGAAGTCTGAATGAGATTACAACAGAAGCTCTTTTGGGCAAGCTCAAGTCTTATGAGCTGCTCATTAAGAACAGAGAAGAAGAGCAGAAGGCTGCCTCACCAGCCACTAGAAAGGAAAAGACAATAGCTTTCAAAGCCACTGAAGATCAGCCTGAAGATAAAATCCCAGGCAATGATGAGCTGCTTAGTCTACTGGCTAAAAGATTCTACAAGATGGCCAGAAAGGACTTCAGAAAGAGATCATACAAAGAGCATGATAAACCAAGGTATGATAAGTCAAATAATAAAGAAATTGTTTGCTTTGGTTGCAGGAAACCAGGGCACATTGTACCTGACTGTCCAGAGAACAAAAATAAGGACAGAAAGGATAAGAGAGAAAGAAGAAAAGATAAGGACTTCAAGAAGAGTAGCAATGGCAAACCCTCCTCAAGCAAGAACAAACACACAAGGAAGGGATTTGTTGCTGAATCTTGGAGTGAAACTGAAGAAGAATCAGAAGCTTCATCCAGCTCAAGTGATGATGAAGATGATGCTGAAGAGAAGGAGTTCTGCATGATGACAATCAATGCCTCTCAACACAATTCTGATATAGAAGATTCAGAGTCAGACTCAGAGACTCAACTTGAAGAGGACCAGGTAATTAGTTCTTTTGATTTCAATTCTGAGGACTTTAAGTCTGAGTTTAAAGCATTATGTTTAGACTTACTAAAGTCTGAGAAGGAAATTATTTCTCTTAGAAATCAATTATCTGAACATAGTATCTTAAAGTCAGAAAACCTCAAACTCTCTGAGGAGTTGGAGTGCTGTAGGGAGCAGATAGCTTCACTGAAAAGTGAGCTATTAGATGCTAGAAAGCTTGAAGAATCCCTCAATGGGAGAAGTATCAGGCTGATGGACATCACAAGCACAGTGAACTCCAGACTCAATAGTACACTGGGCTTGGGTGCCTCATCCAGCCAACCTATAGTTCTAACAACCCCAATTAAGTTTATTTCTGATAAAGGGAAGGGAGTTGTAGAGGTAGCTAGGAAAATTCTGATCTACCTAAGAAAACCAAGTTCCAGCAGAAATCGTCGAACGGAGCTCGACGATCGCCGAACGTAGATCGATGATCTCAGGCAAAATCGTCGAACTCAGGTCGACGATCTCTAATTCCTGAACTCTGTCACAGTCGACCGTCGAACGGAGCTCGACGATCTGACCCAAGATCGTCGAACGCAGCTCAACGATCGTCGAATAGAGATCAGAGCTTTGGAAATTCTTTCAAGGGTAAATCAAAATCCAATCCTAGGGGTCCTTCATCCCAAACCTTTAACCCTTATACTGAATGGATAATACCTCCAAGGAGATATCATCCTGAAGGTTATAAGAGCCAACCTGAGATGTCTTTTATTTCTGAATTTAAAGGTTATCAACCTAGGCCCAAGGTAAACTGGGTCAAAAACAAGTGAATTATTTTATGTGCAGGTGAAGACCTATCCAACATCAAACCAACAATGGTATTTGGATAGTGGGTGCTCTAAGCACATGATAAGAAACAAGGACAACCTCACACCCTTTAAAGCCAAGCTTGGACCCAAAGTCATATTTGGTGATTCAAACTTTGGACTGACTAAAGGATATGGTGCAGTCCAGATTGGGATAGTGACATTCAAGAAGGTAGCTTATGTGGAAGGACTGAAGCATAATTTGATAAGTATCAGTCAGCTATGTGATGAAGGCTACCAGGTAACTTTCAGCAGAGCCTTATGCAAGATCAAGTCAGAGGACAACACAACTGTGTTGACAGGTAAAAGGAAAGGTAACATCTACTTAGTAGATTTTCTTTCAACAGAAGTAGATATTTGCCTATTTAATTCTGTTTGTAGACCTAATGTTTTGTGGCATAAGAGACTAGGACATTTAAACCTTAGAACCATTGCTAGGCTATCCAAGGACAACCTTGTTAGAGGACTACCTTCTGGCCCCTACAAGAAGGAAGGACTCTGTAGGGCTTGTCAATTAGGCAAGCAAACTAAAAATAGTTTCAAGTCACTTAATAAGAGTGATTCACCTAGGATTTTGTATCTATTACACATGAATCTGTTTGGACCCATCACAGTACAAAGCTTAGGAGGGAAATCTTACACTTTAGTAGTTGTAGATGAATTCTCTAGATTCACATGGGTATTCTTTCTGAGGACGAAGTCTGATAACTTTAAGTGTTTGACAGAGTTTCTCAAATGTATACAGATTGAGTTCAATACTCACATTGCCCTGATCAGAAGTGATCATGGGACAGAGTTTGATTCTCTTCTTATGCAAGAGTTCTGTCAGAGTGAAGGGATCAGACACACTTTCTCAGCTCCTAGAACTCCTCAACAAAATGGGGTAGCTGAAAGGAAAAATAGAACCCTTATTGAATCTGCCACTACATTGTTGTCAGATGCTCACCTCCCTCTATCTTTTTGGGCAGAAGAAGTGAACACCTCCAACTATGTGCTGAATAGAAGTTTAATACATTAACTAAAGGGCAAGACTCCCTATGAATTACTCAAAGGGAAGAAACCTAAAGTTGATTATTTTAGAATTTTTGGTTGAGTTTGTTATATTCACAATAATGACAAGAGATATTTAGCAAAATTTCAAGCTAAAGCTGATGAAGGAGTGTTTCTGGGATACTCCATGATCAGTAAGGCTTATAGGGTGTATAATAAATCATCTCTTAAAATTGAGGAATCTGTTCACATATCATTTGATGAATCTAACATGTCTTTCAAGGAGAAGAATACTTCTACCATAGAACCTTTGCAGGTACATTCTCTTGATGAAGATTTGAACAGGTTACAGATTACTCAAAAAGAGGAAAGCAGTGAAGATGAAGAAAGCATTCAATATATTGAAGAGAAACAACTTGAAGAGCCAGTTGTTGTACCACAAGAGGAAACAATAACACAGGTTTGTGAACAATCAACACCCCCTGTTAATTTAGTAACATCAAGAGATCATCCACTTTCCCAAGTAATTGGAGACATCTCAGCTGGTGTGCAAACCAGAAATCAGGTCAACCAAAACCTGTTGCACACTTGCTTCCTATCTCAAATTGAACCTCAATCTATTCAAGATGCAGAGCACGATCCACACTGGATCATTACAATGCAAGAAGAGTTGCATCAATTTGAAAGGAACAAAGTTTGGGATCTAGTGCCAAGGCCTAAGGATCACTCCATTATTGGAACAAAGTGAGTGTTCAGAAACAAATTGGATGATCAAGGAGTAATTGTAAGGAACAAGGCAAGGCTAGTTGCTCAAGGGTATTCTCAAGAAGAAGGAATAGATTATGACCAGACTTTTGCACCAGTTGCAAGATTGGAAGCCATCAGAATCTTCTTAGCATATGCAGCACACAAAGGATTCAAGGTATATCAGATGGATGTAAAGAATGCCTTTCTAAATGGAGACATCAAAGAAGAAGTCTATGTCAAACAACCTCCAGGTTTTATCTCTCCAACCCATCCTGATTATGTTTTTGAATTGAACAAAGCATTATATGGTCTCAAGCAAGCTCCTAGAGCATGGTATGAGACCCTAGGATGCTTCCTTCTGGAAAATGAATTTATAAAGGGTAGAGTAGAACAAACTATTTTCATTAGAACCCATAAGTCTCATACCCTGCTAGTACAGATCTATGTAGATGATATTATTTTTGGCTCTACTGATTCAAATTTGTGCAGAAGGTTCTCCAACCTAATGCATTCTAAATTTGAAATGAGTAGCATGGGTGAGCTATCCTTCTTTCTAGGATTGCAAGTTAAACAACATGCTGAAAGCATCTTTATTTCTCAAACCAAGTATGCAAATGAATTTGTTAAGAAATTTGGCATGTCTGAAGCATCTTGTATGAAAACACCTATGCCTACTAATACTGTATTGGATGCTGATGAACATGGGAAACCTGTTGATCAGACAACATATAGAGCAATGATTGGCTCTTTACTGTACCTTACAGCTAGTAGACCTGACATAATGTTTGCTACATGCATATGTGCTAGATTCCAAGTGAGCCCTAGAGAGTCACACCTAACATTAGTTAAAAGGATTCTCAGGTATGTTAAAAGTTGTCCAAATCTAGGTCTCTGGTATCCAGAAGATTCAGCATCTGACTTAACTGGATTTTCTGATGCTGATTATGCTGGATGCAGAATTGACAGGAAAAGCACCAGTGGAACTTGTCAGTTTCTTGGTGACAGACTTGTCTCTTGGTTTTGCAAGAAATAAACATATGTGTCAACTTCAACTGCTGAAGCTGAATATATGGCTGCAGGCAGTTGTTGTTCACAAATATTGTGGATTCAAAACTAACTCCTAGACTATGGCTACAACTTAGAGAAGTCAAAAATATTTTGTGATAACACCGGTGCTATTTCTATAGCTCAAAATCCAGTCCTCCATAGTAGGACAAAACACATAGAAATTAGGCATCACTTCTTAAGTGATAATGTTGAGAAGAACAAAATTGAACTTCAATATATCTCAACTGATTTGCAAAAGGGAGATATTTTCACCAAACCCTTGGATGAAAAGAAACACATCTTCTTCCTGAATCAGTTAGGACTGTTAGATGGAGGAAGTCTAAAATAATATCCAAGATTTTAAAACTTTAAAAAATGACGAAGACTAGGCAAACATCTTGATTTTTCTAGTGTCTAGAGTGTATTTTTGGTCTCTGAACTGCGCTCGACAATTTTCCCCCAGATCGTCAAACGGAGATCGACGCTTTCCGAAATCGTCGACCGAAGTTCAGCGCTTCTCAGATAGTGTTCAACTATCTTTCAGGTCAGCGATCGTCGAATGCCGCTCGATGATTTTGTTCTCTGAACTATCGCCGAACGGAGCTCGACGCTCTCCATTATCATCGAATGGAGATCGACGATGTTGATGACCTTTCAGGTTCCTTTAGAAGCCCCGATCGTCGAACTGAGTTCAACGATCTTTCCTTTTCTGCGTCGAACCCTAATATAAAATTCATTTTTCGGCCGTCGTTCTCTCTTTTGCGCTTTCAATCTCTCTGCAAATTTTCTCTTTCCCTCCAAACTTCTCTACACTTGGTCGTTTGTTTGTTGATTTTTGCAGGTAACAATGGCCGTCTCAGTTGCCGTTCTAGCCGCAATGAAGTTTGATGCAGGATTTGATATAGACATGGAGTCTTTCAGCACCAGTGATCAGATTTTCAAAGACATTCTGGAACTGTTCAAGGAGCAAAAGCTTGTTGCTATCATGACTATAAGAATCAAATTGGCTGCTGATGAGATTAAGGAGTGGGTGTATACTGCCCATAACCAGGACCAAAATACAATTGTTGGATCAATTTCTGGAACTCAGGTACCTCTGACCCCAACTATTCTGACAGAGGTTTTTCAATTGAATTCTGGAGAGGATTCTGCTGAGTTGTCAGGAGAAGCATTTTCTAATTTACTTACTAGAATGGGTCACTCTGATGCAAACCCTAGCAAGCTACTGAAAAAGAACTTAGCTATTGAATACAGGTTCTTAGCTAATGTAGTGGGAAAGGTTCTGTTGGCCAAGCATTCAGCACATGATACCATCTCCAGGTATCAGCTGTGCTTGATGGGAGCCTTAGTGGACAAGAAACAGTTAAACTGAGGAGAGATCTTCTTTGATCTGATTAAGAAGAAAATAAATAAGAACTTTGTAAATTATGGAAGGATTCTAGGGCTGTTTCTCCAAAACAGATGCCCTGCCCTGCTTGTCTCATCTGGGATGCACATCAATGCCTCTAAGAGGCTATCTTGTACCCTGTTTGGCAAATGGGACAGACAGATAGTGAAGCCCAGCAGGCCCTCTGCAAGCACCACTTCAGGCACAAGGACTCTTGCAGTCTCTTCCCCTCAAGTCTCTGCCCCTGCAGAAGACTTGCCTGCTGCTTCTTCTCCTCCTCCTCTTATCTCCTCTCCACCAGTCACCTCCACCATTCAAATTTCATCCACCATCATTATTTCCAGCCCATCTCCTACATCAATTCCATCTCCAATCCCAACTCTTCCAATAACAGAAGAAATCTTCCACCCTCTACATCACTACCCTCAACCAGATATTGACATATCATCCAACATTCCATCATTCAACCTTCTAGATGATTCCTTCATGGATGACTCACCTTCATCCCCACCTGATCCCCCTCTTCATCCATATCTTTCCAACAACTTCTGCAAGATATCATTGATCAACCCTCCTTCACACCTTCTATCTCCATACCACTTTCTTCCATTTCCACAATCCCGACACCTCAACCTTCACTTCTACCATCCACCAGCTCTCCACCAACATCACTAGTTGCTCCTCCATCCTTATCTACCTCTGCTCAAGTCCCTACTGAGCATGTAGATATTCCAACCTTAGCTGACAAACTATATGAGCTGATAGCTCCCAGGCTCTCACTTCTGTTGGAGACCTCCTTGGCTCCACTCTTCAAGTCAGATGCAGACTTATCTGCCAGGCTCTCCTCCATCTTTCCTCCTCAGGCAATCCCTTCCTTTGGGTGCCTTGATCCAGCTCTCTCTGAATCTAGGCAGGGGGAGATGCCTCATGAAGATGGATTGCCTGCTGCTGCTACTGATGTTACCTCAGCTCAAGCTCCAGTTTCAACACCACCACAGTTGCAGTCTTCTCAGTGGACCTCAGGTCCTTATTATCAGATTTTGATTCAGTCTACTTCAGCTGCCTCCCAGTAAGCACTGCAGTCCAGCCATTTGAAGATCTCACCAAGGCCATTGTGCCCTTCTCAAGCTATGATACCAGCTTAATTAGCTCCTATATAACCTCCCTACATACTGCTGAGCCTTCTGTTTCCAGTGATCTTACTGCTGCTACTCCTGCTGACAATAATGTTGTTGTTTCTGTTGTTGCTGCTCATATTGCTGTTATTGCTAAAAATTCTGATGATATACATATGACATAGACATATGACTTTGAGCCTGCTGTCACTGATGATGTTTCCCCTGCTGATATTTTTGTGTCTGAAACTGTTTTATCTGAATCTGTTGCTACCCCAGCTGCTGCTGTCATTACTGCTGCTATATCTTCTGAGAGTATTGCCCCTGGAACTTCTGTTTCTGCTGTTACTACTGCTACTGCTACAACTGCTGTCACCACTGCCTCATCTGCTCCAACCCAACAACAGAAAGACTATCTGAAAAGGATTGATGCTTTATATGATGAGCAAAGCTCTGAAAGTGATGAATATAGGACTGATTCTGATGATTCTTCTGCTACTATATCCAGGAAAAGAAAAAAAAAAGAAGCAAGGCAATGACAAGAGTTCCACCAGCTAAAGTCAAAGATATCAATGACATACCTTATTATATTTTTCATGATTGCCCTATAACTGAACATTGGATGCAATATTCCAAGAATCAACTAAAGGCTATGAAAAAGAAGAGGAAATATGAGAAAGGTTCCTCACAGTTCCATCATCCTCCTCCACCTCCTCCTCCTGATGCAGGTGCAGGTGGTAGCTCTGTTGTTCATCCTCCTGCTAGAAGTCAAAACCCCTATCATCCTCATGGAAGATCTCAATATAGGGGAATCCAATCCAGAGGTTCTCAATCTAGGAGAGGAAATAATAGAGGAAACCAAAGGGAACTCCGAGTTTACTCCAAAGGTTATTCTAGACAGCATCCATACTCAAGGGAAGGACAAGCTTCATCTGATACAACTTCAGGCACTTTTCCCTACAAGCTGAAAGAATTAGTCTCATCCAGAGCTCCTCCAGATAATCCTTCCAACAGATATGAACCTCCAGTGCCTTTTGAGGATCCAGAAAATAATCCTACTGCATGGACTGCTAGAATAAAAGAATTAGCTGCCTTGGATCAAATTAAGAAAGCCAGAGAGCAAGGCAAGGACACCTCCAGCATTACTACATTGTCAGAACAAAGAAAGAAGGAACTTGAAAGATATGCCTCCAGCAAATTCTTTGATTCTGAAAGATACATGGAGCTGTACCCTAAAGCTGTGGTACCAAGGCCTAAACAACAAACTTCTTTAGGTGCAGCTGATGACAGAAGATCAAAGAAGGAAGCTCTGAATCCAAATAGAGAAATTAAACTTATAAAGAGCAAGGAAAAAGAATAATTCTGTAAGGTGACAATTATTCTGATTTCTGATCTGTCTGAGATATATCTGTAATTCTGCAATGTTGTTGTTTGTTATATTGTTGCTTTGTATGTTGTTTATAATTTCTCCAATTTCTATAAATAGTAATCCTAACCCAAATAGGGGGAGATTGTTGGAACACCCTATTACTAATTTGGGTCAAGATCACTATGTCTTTAGGAAACCTGTTTTTTACCTCATTGTATAGATCTAAAGGTCAATTAGAATTGAGTCTAAGGGTTAGTAGTTAGGTTTGGAAGCTACCCTCAAGACCAAGATTTTTCAGTTTGGAGACTAAGTCATTTCGTCAAGCTCAGTATGACGAATCGTCGAACTCCAATCGACGATCGTTTAGCTCAACTTCGACGGATCGTCGAACTCCATTCGACGATCGCTGAGCTCAACTTCAACAAATCGTCGAACTCCATTCGACGATCTTCGAGCTCAGTTCGACGATCTTGACTCCAGTATTAATTCTCTATCTCTGAGCTCAGTTCGATGACAGTTGAGCTCAGATCGACGATCTTTGTTGTTGTACAAGTCCAAATCACTGAGCTCAGTTCGACGATAGTAGAGCTCAGTTCGACGTTTTTCTGAAGAGTTAAATGATTTTCAAGATTCAAATTCAGAACAGTTAAGGAGTTATTGTCAGCAATTAATTCAGAAGATCTTGTAGCCGTTTTCATTTATTCTGGAGCAAGTTTCAAGGGATTATCAAGGAATGTTTCATTGGACTTTCCCCCAGAAGACAATTGCAATTAATGATGTAATCAATGACAGGCTAACGGCTATTCTGGACAGAGGATCATTTCTATTCAGAACAAAGGAATAAAAGACAAGATTTTTTGAATTCCATATAAGAAAAAAAAAAGAGAGTGCACAAGAAGAAGAAGAACAAAAAATATTCTCTGCAACAACTCTTCTCTAGAACAACAGCTTTCTCAACAACAATCACTCAAGAGAAAAAGAAAAAGAGCTGTAGACATTCTCTGTCTCAAAGAATTCTCACAAGAACACCATTACCTAAAAGAGATCAACAAATCTGAAATCTTCAGATCTCTTTTGATTCAAGTGTTTAAGGTCATCATCATTCAAGACTCTAGACACCTCTCATTTCAGCTGTTGCTGAAATCATCATTTGCTGGAGATCAATTTCTGAAGGCCTATCACCCTACAGCAAAGCTCCATTTCCTGAACATCTCAAGAACTCAGGGGGAGCTTTGACAACATCAATATCCACATAGTCTTCTCAGCTGCCTTGAGAAAGAGAAGACTTCCATCACTCTCTCATCCCCACCTATGTAAAGGGTTTTTCAAACTCCCTTCAAAAGTTTGTGTGTGGTTTTTGAGCACCTTATCAAAAGCTCATTGGTGGCAAGACACCTGATCAAAAAATCTGGTTTGATTTTTGAGCACCTTATCAAAAGCTCATTGGTGCCCAGGACACCTGATCAACTCATCCTGCAGTGGATTCCTACCTAGGGTGGTAGAAGAGTGGATGTACCCAAGTTTAGGGGAACCACTATAGCTCCTTGTGTCTTCTCGTTGCTTGTCTTTATTTTTGTTTCTGGCTGTGGCTTGTGATTAGTTTCTTTTGTAGACTGTGATTAGATAGTTTCTGTGATTAGATTTACTATTTGCTTCCCTATTCACTCAGATTACAATAATTGTTGTAAAAGGTTTTTAAGCACCATACTCTATTCACCCCCCCCCCCCCTCTATAGTATATCAGATCTAGCTTGCACTTTCACTTTGGTTCAAGGGTTAACTTGTCCAACCAAAGGAACCTTGCTCTGATACCAATTGAAAGTGAGGGCTAGGTCTACAATACTCTAGAGGGGGGGGGGTGAATAGAGTATATTTAAAATTTGTTAGGTCCCTATAGTAGTGTTGTTACAACTTTTGCTGTAAACTGAAAGGGTGCAGTAATTAGAAAACAGAGAATAGAAAACAATAAACTTAATCACAGCCACACAGCAAGAACAAAAAGAAAAAGCTAGGCAACCAGACGACACAAGAAATTTATAGTGGTTCCCCAAACCTGGGTAGTCCACTCTTCTACCACCCTTGGTAGGAATCCACTCAGGTTTTTGATCAGGTGCCTGACACCAATTTGTTTTGATCAGGTCCCCCAAAACCAACTCAAGTCTTTTGGTTAGAAGACTTGCAACCAGGAATCACTTTTGAAGGGAGATGACAACCCTTTATACAGGAGGGGGTGAGAGAGTGATTTTGTCTTCTCTTTCTCAATAAACTGAGAAGACTTATGTGGATTGATGTTTAGCAAAAGCTCCCCTTGAATTATTGAATGGTTCAGGAAGATTTTGAAGGTTTGCTGTAGGGTGATAGGTCTTCAATCAGAGTTCTTGACAAGCAGTGATGCAGGCGCTTCTTGACTGATTTGATATATGTTGTCCTTGGAAGTCCTGGAGAGAATGTGAAAGAAGAAGACTCTTGATATTGGGTGATTGTTCTTCTTCTTTTGAATGATGATCACTGTCTGTCACTGGAAGCTTCAGTATAATTCCTGTTTAAAGCTTTTCAGCTTCTATGAGTGTATCTTTCAGTTAGTCTGTGTATTTCACTATATTCTTTCTGACTGAGTATGTTCTCATTCTCCTTGATGATTCTCGGTCTTCTTTTCTTATATATCTTTTCAAAAATTTGAATCCTCTGTAATTAATGCTGACGGCCTGAGTATAATCGACATTAATGTATTTCCCCAACTGTCTTGTGGAAAATTAGCAAGTAATATTCCTGAGGAATACTGTAATTAATGCTCCCTCTAACGGATACATTTAGAGAATGTTTGAGCATTAATCTGTCAGGAATTATTGCATTTGAATGAGGACAGAATGCCGGAAATGGCTAAGTCTGTGATCGTCAAATAGTTGGCAGAATTCGTTGAACTGAATTACTAATTCGTCGAGCTGAGATATTGAATTCGTCGACCAGACAACTTCCTGTTCGACGAGCTGAGTTCCAAGATCGTCGAGCTGATAATAGAGCTGCAAACTTCAGAGCCTTTGCCTTTTCTGTCTGAAGTTCATCGAGCTGAGTTTGTAACTTCGTAGACTGGAGTTCAGCAATGATTCTAGACTTAGTCAAGTATTTTGTGTTGACTGATATTTTGTGCGTCGTCATGAATCTTCTTGTGTCGACACAGGTGGATATCGACTGATTAGTCTTGGTGTCAACACAAGTCTTCTGGTGTTGACATAAGTTTTCTAGTGTTGACATAAGTTGGTGTCGACACATGCCTAAGTGTCGACACAAATCTTCTGATTCCAGAATTCGTCGAGTAGAGTACTGAGTTCGTCGACCTGAGAAGTTGACGTCGTCGACCTGAGAAGTTGTGAACTTGAGATCCAAGTTCGTCGAGCTCAGAATCTTGTTCATCGACCAAAGTCTGAAATTGGACTTAGAATAATCTGAAGTTATCCTGACTTTAGTTTGTTGAAGTATCCTAACTTTCGTCGATCAGAGAATGAAGATCATCGAGCTCAGCTCAGAGAAATATCTAAAGTTCGTCGATCTGAGAACGTCTTTCGTAGACCTGAGTTCGACGAACGTCGAACTCATTTTTACTTAGTCTTGAAATCTTCTCAATCTTGAGTCTCTTGCAGTCTTGATGATAGATGGTCCATCTGATGTTGACTCTAAGGACTTGGCCTAGACTCTAGGACACAGCTTTGACCCTGGCTATACATGTTGGGTCACATCCTAAGTTAGTGAACCTAGCCCAAATCAACTATGGATCCAACAAAGAATATTTAATCTGTTTAAATGCAGGTGAAAGACTATCCCACTATAGAGGAACAGTGGTACCTAGATAGTGGCTGTTCAAAGCACATGACTGGCATCAAGGACAACCTAGTAAACTATAAGTCCAAGCCAGGTCCAAAAGTAATATTTGGTGACTCCAACTATTACCAAACTGAAGGCTATGGGAAGGTTAAAATTGGAGCTGTCACTTTCAGGAAGGTAACATATATAAGTGGACTGAAACACAACCTAATATCCATAAGTCAATTATGTGATGAAAAGTTTCAGGTATCATTTAATAAATCCTTCTATATTATTACTTCGTAGATAACCAAGTTGTGTTAACTGGAAATAGAGTAGAAAACATTTATGTAGTGAACTTTAAGTCTGCTAAGTCATAAATATGCCTGTTTAATCAAACTAGCAACAATAATGAACTTTGACATAAGAGATTATGACATGTTAATCTGAAAAATATTGTTAAACTCTCTAGGGACAACCTTGTTAGAGGATTGCCTTCTTGCCCCTACAAGAAGGAAAGCCTTTGTAGGGCTTGTCAACTAGGCAAGCAAACCAAAAATAGTTTTAAGTCACTTAATAAGAGTGATTCACCTAGGATTCTGTATTTACTCCATATGGATCTTTTTGGACCCATTGATGTACAGAGCCTGGGAGGGAAATCTTATACCTTAATGATTGTTGATGACTTCTCAAGGTTCACTTGAGTGTTCTTCTTGAGGAACAAGTCTGATAACTTTAAGGTTCTTACAGATTTTTTTAAGAGCATAAGGATTGAGTACTCTACTCCAGTTGCATTGATCAGAAGTGATCATGGTACTGAGTTTGAGTCTCTTCCCATGCAAGAATTTTGTGAGAAGGAAGGTATCAGGAATTATTTCTCTTCTCCTAGAACTCCTCAACAAAATGGGATAGCAGAAAGGAAAAATAGAACCCTGATTGAAGCTAGAGGCACATTACTTGCAGATTCTTACTTGCCACTTTACTTTTGGGCAGAGGCTGTAAGCACAACAAATTATGTACTGAATAGGAGCCTGATACATAAGCTTAATGGCAAGAATCCATATGAATTACTCAAAGGGAAGCAACCTAAAGTAGATTACTTTAGAATTTTTGGTTGTTTATGCTACATTCATAACAATGACAAGAAATATCTTAGAAAGTTTGAAGCCAAGGCTGCAATGATAATTTTTCTAGGATATTCCCAAGTCAATAAGTCATATTGGGTATATAATAAATCTATTATGAAAATGGAAGAGACTATACATATAACATTTGATGAAACTAACATATCTTGCAAGGAGAAGAATCCTTCTACCAGTGAAATTTTGTAGGTGCCACACTTGTGTGTGATGGTGGATGAGTTGACTCTCACAAATGAGAGTGTTGCACATCCCTCTCCACATATAAATAAAGGCAGTGAAGATGAATACACTAAAGTGGATGTTTAACCAACAACAGCTCCCATGATTCCACAAGAGGAATTAATTCCCCAAGTTGTTGCTGAAACAACTCCACCTACTGAGTTTGTCACACTTAGAGATCATCCTGTATCTCAAGTGATTGGAGACATGATAGTAGGTGTGCAGATCAAGCATCAACTCAACCAAGACTTGATGCATGCCTGCTTCATATCTCAAACTGAGCCCCAAATCCATAAAAGATGTTGAGGAAGATTCACACTGGATTATTACAATGCAAGAGGAGCTCAACCAGTTTGAGAGATGCAGAGTTTAGGATTTAGTTTTAAGACCCAAAGACTACCCAATCATTGGAACTAAATGGGTATTAAAAAAAATAAACTAGATGCCCAAGGTATTATTATCAGGAACAAGTCAAGGCTAGTTGCTCAAGGCTATAGACAAGAAGAAGACGTTGATTATGACAAGACATTTGCACTTGTTGCAAGGCTGGAAGCAATCAGAATCTTCCTTGCTTATGCTGCCTACAAGAAGTTCAAAGTGTATCAAATCTTATTAGTACAAATTTATGTAGATGACATTATTTTTGGATCTACTAATTCCAAACTATGCAAAAGGTTCTCTGACCTAATGCATTCCAAGTTTGAAATGAGTAGCATGGGTGAGCTCTATTACTTCCTTGGCCTCCAAGTGAAGCAACTACCTGATGGCATCTTCATATCCCAGTCCAAGTATGATAAGGAGCTAATCAAAAAGTTTGGGATGTCAGATGCCTCAGCAAAGAAAACAATCATGGCTTCTAATGCTGTGATTGACTCTGATGAACATGGCAAGCCTGTTGATCAGAAACTATATAGGGGCATTGTTGGGTCCCTGTTATATCTCACAGCAAGTAGGCCAGACATAATGTTTGCTACATGCCTTTGTGCTGGGTTCCAGGTGAACCCTAAAGAATCTCACCTTATTTTTCTAAAAAGGATTTTAAAATATATAAATGGTTGTCCTAGTATATGACTCTGGTATCCAACTAAGTCAGAGTTTGAGTTGACTGGATACTCAGATGCTGACTTTGCTGGATGTAGAGTGGACAAAAAAAGCACCTCAGGAACATGTCAGTTCCTTGGTGTTAGACTAGTATCCTGGTTTTGCAAAAAGAAGTCATCTATGTCTACTTCAACTGCAGAAGTAAAATATATAGCAGCTGGCAGTTGCTGTTCTCAGATGCTGTGGATTCAGAACCAACTCCTAGATTATGGTTTCAACTTAAATAATTCAACCTTACTATGTGATAATACAAGTGCAATTTCCATTGCACAAAATCCAGTGCATCATAGTAGAACTAAGCATATAGATATAAGGCATCATTTCATTAGAGAGTGTGTGGACAAAAATAAAATTAAGCTTGTCTATATCTACACTGATTTGCAAAGAACAGACATCTTCACCAAACCCCTGGATGAGAGGAACCATCTGTTCTTTATAAATCAGATAGGTATGATCAATGGAGAGGCCTTAATTTAAATTTCTGTCTATGGTCGAATAATTTTTCAATGTTCGTCGAACGGAGATCGATGAACTAAGAAATCTTCTTGAGATTTTTCGTCGACCTGAGATTGACGAACTCTTTGTGTGAAGTCATTTTCGTCGACCTGAGAATGATGATTTTAAAAATTTCATCGACCTGAGAACGACGAAATATTTTCCCCTCTTTTGACTGAGATCGGCGATATTATCTCTTTATGAAATTTTTCGTCGACCTGAGATCGAAGAATTTTTATTTTTCGCCGGACAGAGCCCGATGCTTCATATTCTGAAAACTTTATAAGTAGGTTTTCTTCGAGCTCCGTCCCGCGCTTTCTGTTCTTTTGCACTTGATCTCTCTTTTTTTTGCAGGAAACTAATGGCGACTGCGGCGATATCACTTTCCAGCATGAAGTTCGATACAGGTTTTGACATCGATTTCGACTCATTTCGTCATTCTGATCCAATCTTCATGGACATTCTGTGATTGTTTGAAGATCAACATCTAAAGATTTTCATGACCACAAGAATCAAGCTGGCAGTAACCGGAATAAAAGAATGGGTTTATTCCTCAGCTACTCCTGATGCAGACATGATGACAAGCACCATCTCAGGAAATCAGGTTACACTAACCCCCACCATCTTAACAAAGATTTTCAGTTTAGTTAATGGAGATTAAGATATTGAAATAGTTAGTACTGAATACGATAATATGTTGATCAAAATGGGTCATTCTGATGGAAACCCTAACAAACTGCTTAAGAAGAATTTGTCTGCTGAATACAAATTCCTTGCTGATGTCATTGGGAAAGTTTTGCGGGGCAAACACACAGCCCATGACTACATTACCAGGCACCAGTTCTTGGTGATGTGTGCTGTGGTGAATAAGAAAGCAGTGAACTGGGGAAAGCTACAATTTAATTTGATCAAAAAGAAAAATACTAAGAAAGATGTATGCTTTGGGAGAATTTTAGGCCTTTTCCTCCAGGCCAAGGCTTCTGAATCACTGTTCTCTCAGACCATATTCATTAATGCCTCCAAAGGGCTCACATGTGCCTTGTTTGGGAGATGGGAGAGGACCATCACTAATCCATCCAGGCCTTCCTCCTCTTCCAGGACTTTTGAGAGCACTAGGGCAGTAACAGCCACTCCTCCACCTCCAGAAGATGTCCTTCCCTCCACCAGAATCCCTTCACCTCCTCCATAATAACAACCATCCTCAATTATCCCTCCTATTTCACCTCTTCCTCTACCATCACCTCAACACTCTCCCACAATTATTCATGAGGATATTCCATCTCCACCTCCTCAATCCCCACCTCAAACTTATACCTCTGACATACCATCTACCTCTCAACCATCCTTCAATCTATTGTTTCCTTAACCATCTCCACATAACTCTCCAAGTAAGGACACTACATCCATACACACTACCATAGTTCCCACTTCTACCACTGACATTCCATCCATTCCTCCTTCCACATTTCCAGACTATACCCACACAGACTTTTCTCATGCCTTCTTTGTGTGTTCAAATTATGGACATCACACTCCTTATACATCTTCTGCTCCTGAACCCCTCTACCTAAACTTTTTTGATATAGCAAAAGACTATCTTGCTTTCATCTCACCAACTCTTGAGCAACTCATAGCAACTGCTCTTGCACCTCTTTCTGCTTCCATTTCCTCTCTCTCTACTCAAATTATTGCTCTCTCTGCTGCCCCTACTTCTGGGGGCTGGCTTCAGTGCCCTCTAAACCCAGCCAGGGGGAGATGCTCTATGAAGAAAAAGCTCCAGCAACAGCAATTCCAACAATTGAATATGAAGCTCCAACAGTAGCAGATTCTGACATGGTTGATGATTCAGCAGATGCAGCCCCTCCAATAAAAATAATTGATTTAATTGGTTATGATACATATATGGTTGATATAATATAAGAAATAATCACTGCTGGTGATTTCTTTTTAAATCCCATAATCAATTTAGTTTCTTTACTGCATTCTTTTGATTCAGTGCACAGATATATTCTACCCAGTTTTGTTACTCCATATTCTAGAGCTATTGTACCTTACACTGCTCCAGTAAGTCCTGAAGTTGTAAACCAATTAAAGGCAAGTTTTGTTGTTAAAGATATTACTGAACTAGTTTTTATGCACAAGGCCTTCTCTCCACCAACCTTTGGCGGTTGTGAGTCACCTATGCCAGACCTTTATGACATCTTATTTGATGACATTGAAGAAGAGCAAGGAGATCAGACTGTTTTTGAAAGTTTTGCAGAGCCAATAATTCCAGTACAGCCTTAGGCTAAGAAGCAGATCTCTAAAGAAATTCTGAAATAGATTGATGATCTATATGCCAATCCTCCTTGTTCATCTGATGATGATGATGATGATTTTGATGAATCAAATTCTAAGAAGGCAAAATCCAAGAAGAGAAAAACTCCTGCTAAGGTTGTTCCTAGGCCTAACTTGACTGCTGACACACCCTACTACATCCTAAATAATATTACACCTTATCCAGGTATGCCTAGATGGATGTGGCTATCTAAAAATGAGCAAAAAGGTAGGAAGAAGAGCAGGAGATACTCTCCTCCTCCTCAAAGGAACTGGAGAGGACTTCCTCCTCCTGCAGGTGCTACTGGAAATGTTTCTCAATCTTCTGGAAGTGTTACAAAGACTCAGAAGCCTGCTTTAACCACTTCTCAATATCAAAGATCATCCTATCATAAGTCTTCTAGACCTTCTGGAAAATGCAGTCAGTGCAGCCCTCCACAGTTCTGTTATCAAAGACAATCTCAACAGTCTATGCCATCAACAAATTTTCAACAGGAATCTATTATTTTCAGAAACTCTCAAAAGTCTGATCAGGATGCTTCTAAAGTTGATATAGAGAGACCTCCCTCTCCAACTTATGAACCTGAGTTAGATCCTAACTTCAGAATGGCTAGATTTCATGAACTGATTGGACTGTCTCAGATGAATAAAGCAAGACAAGAAGGATCAAGAGAGCCTGATGGAAGGTGTTGAGCATCAACCGGACTCAGCCCTAGGGTCATAATGACGTCCAATGTAGATCTCGGCTCTGCCAGCTAGATGAGAGCCTTATAGCGGGAGCATCCCGGGACCTAACCCCAGTGCGAGATAACTTGCTTCTCATCAACCAATCCTCGGCCCCGCCGGCTAGATGGAAGCTGGCAGCGGAGGCATTCTGTAACACCTCACCTGTAATGACCGTATAATATGGGTCCAGCCGGGGCCCCACAACATATAGATGCCACAGCTTTAGCATTAAAAGATGATATTAACTACCCAATATCAAAACTCAAAACCAAACAACAGCAGAAACATGGACTAGAAGTTATCCACATACACAAGAGTATCGAAATGGCCTTATGGCCTTACAACAATATAGAGTCCAAACTCAAAAGGTAACACCCACCAACAATATACAGAAGCACTCCTAGACTACTTCGACAAGCAAGCCAGAAACAAGAGCATCAAACATACAATGCCACAAAATAGAGCTAGTACGAAACTTGAAACACTTCATGAGGCTTAGGCCTTTTTGGCCGGCGAGCTGGCTCCTACTTGCGATCCTTGCCCTGCAAAATTTGGTCGTAACGTGGGTCAGCAAAGGCTGACCTCAAACTGTGTAACAAACACATCTCCTCTCGGCCGCCCCTAACGGAACCCGGGGTACCCCTCCAACTTGCAAGTCAGCACTTCGTATACCATATACAAAAACAAGTAAAGCTCTAAAAGAACAAGTTTGGATATCTCAAACAACAAACACGTTTTCTATGTTGAGCATATAGTAAAAAGGGGCCTACTATGCAGCATTTATGCAAACCCGGGCTTCACCCAAGGCACCCTATTGCGTATGCAAATAGCACACCATCATCACATCTGGGTACTTCTAATTTCCCCATTGGCGGTAAGCCACAAACAAAAAGGGTACTGCAATTCCCCTAACTGCATACAAGCCGCCACACGGAACTCTTGCCAAGGCCCCACCCTCTCATGGATCTTAGACCCAGGCTTGCCTGCAAGCTCTGACTTCTCGCGTCAGGATTTCCGCCTCACACACTGACCGATTCTAAGAACCCTTGCCAGACCCCACCCGCTCGTGGCCTCATTGCCCGGGCTTGCCCCATGCTTGGCATTCTTGTCAATCTCATAGAAGGGGACTAGTCTCGTTGGGACACTCTCCCTACATGACTTGCACGTCACGGGATAGCCAGCTGACTACGGAGACAAAGCCGCGCCTTAGCACATCACAATCCATAAACATTCCCACCCTAATCCATCATTTGCACTGCAACGTCCCTGTGCACCAAGGAAACCATCTACCGCCAATGCGGAGATAACCTTGTCCACCAAGGAAATCATCTACCGCCATTGCGGAGCTAACCTTGTCCGGTTCCGGCTACATGTACTCACTCAAGAAAATGGGGAAATCACAAACATCACAAATGGCATCTTGCCGCAACGGATTTATACAAAATCCTTAAGGCTCGTTATGCAACATCACTGAGTCGGACTAACGGTCGCGACCACGACTTCACTCACCATGCCTAATCCACTAACAGAGCGGATCTCTAATGCAAAATCATGTCGGGGACGGACTCAATCTACCCGGAGGTTCCTCTTGAACCATGACGACCCAAACCCCTCTCATTTGAGAGTTTGGTGCCCAAAAGCTTGAAAGTAAAAGATGCTAAGCACGCATCCTAGAAACCAAGAGAAGAAGTGTCGTTACCTTACGACCCTCTTCCTGGCCATTGGAACTTAGCCGGATGAAGACTACCACAACGGATTTGCCTCCGCGGATCTGGACTCGGCTCGCGATTTGGGGCTCCGACGCTTCTCTGGCAGTCGGATCTCTCCTTCACCTTCTTCATTGCTCTCCCTTCTCTCTAAAACCTTAGAAAGAGAAACCTGAAGAAGAATGAGGGTTTCAAACCCTATTCCCGGACATAACTTATCCAAGATAGCCCTGAACCATCAGATCCTAAAAGAAGGAAACGAACGGGCACTATTCGCACTTACAACCAAAAATCCTGTGCCGAACACGGCTTGAGACATGCCCGTGTCCAAGGCCGTGTGCCTCAAATGACGCTGAAACCGTCGCACCCAGAACAGGATACGGGCTTTGAACGCACCCATGTCAGAGTTGACACGCCCGTGTCACTCAGTATACGCCCGTATTCCTGGGCGTATTCTTCCATCGACACAGGACCAAATACAACCCGAGGAGAACACTGGTACTCAACACGCCTGTGTCACATTTGATACACCCGTGTCAAACACGAACACGCTTGGGCTCCAGGCCATGTTTATCCCCTCACACAGCCCGGCTATCATCCCGAGCAAGACACGGCCTGGGACACGCCCATGTCTCAGGCCGTGTACATCCTCTCAACGATCGTCGAACACATTTTCGTCAACCACGCAAAAATCGTCGAAACCGAACATGACACGGCCATGGACACGCCCATGTCCCAGGCCGTGTTCACTGTCTCGACACTTCGTCGACCACCCGAGTTCTTCGTCGAACCCGACCATGACACGGCCTTGGACACGCCCGTGTCCCAGGCCGTGTGACCCTCACCAAGACCCAAACTTGGCTCTGAGCGTTGTCCGTCCCTCTTTTGAATTTTGGGGCATTACAACTCTCTCCCTCTTAAAAGAATTTCATCCCGAAATTACAGAAAGTAAAAGGTACACAAAACTTAAATGATACCTGAACGGAAAAACTCTGGATACTCCTCCTGCATGGTCTGTTCTCGCTCCCACGAGAGCTCCTCACGACCGCAGTTGTCCCATCGGACTTTTACAAGTTTGAAATCTTTGTTCCGTAACCGCCATGTTTCTAAATCCTCTATAGTGACTGGACGAACTCACATCCTCAAGTCCTCTTCTATCGGCACTGATGCCGATTCGATCACCACACAAGCCTCTACTAAGGATTTCCTCAAGACGGAGACATGGAAGACATCATGTAATCCACTCAGCTCCGTGGACAACGCTAACCAGTACGCTGCTTCTCCCACCCGTTCTATAGCCTCAAAAGGTCCCAAAAACCTTGGACCCAGCTTCTTGAGTTGGTGAATGCGCGAAATGCCTTTGAACGGCTTGATCTTTATATAGACTCAATCGCCTACCGCGAACTCCAGCTTCCTGTGGCGAGCATTAACATATTTTTCTTGTCAATCTTGAGCCACCTTCATGCGCTCTTGAATAGTTCGCATCAGCTCATATACATCAGCTACCACTTCTTTTCCCAAAAGTTTGGTGTCTCTCGCCTCTGTCCAAGACATCGGTGTTCGACACCGCCTCCCATACAAAGCTTCGTATGGCGCCATCTTGATACTTGCTTGGTTATTATTGTTATAAACGAACTCTACCATGAAGAGGTGATCCTCCCACTTCTTGCCGAAGTCAAGAATGCACATTCTCAACATATCATCCATAGTACGGTTCGTTATTTCGGTTTGCCCGTCAGTTTGAGGATGGAAAAGCGTACTGAACTTGAGATTCGTGCCCAGACTCTTCTGAACCAATCTCCAGTCCTTGGACGTGAAACGCTCATCGCGATCACTAACTATACTCTTAGGAATCCCATGTAGTCGCACAATGTTGCGAATATACAACTCTACCAGCTTCTCCACGCTGTCCTCCTTCCGATTTGGGATGAAGTAAGCCACTTTGGTTAAGCGATCCACGATCACCCAAATTGTGTCGTTACCCTGCTGCGATTTAGGTAACCCATGCACAAAGTCCATGGAGATGTCATCAAATTTCCACTCGGGAATAGGAAGAGGCTTCAGGAACCCGCCCGGCTTCTGACACTCGGCCTTCACCAAGGCACAAGTTTGGCATCGATTCACGTACAAAGCTACGTCCCGCTTCAGTCCAGGCCACCAAAAGGATTTATTCATATCAAAGTACATCTTTGTACTGCCCGGGTGAATGGAGTACTTTGTAAAGTGAGCCTCAAACATCAACTCCTCACGGAGCTTGCCAAACTACGGAACGTAAATCCTTCCGTCCTTCCTCAGAATCCCATCAACTATCCCGCAGGCGCTGCTCTCGCCCGTTTGAGCTTCTGCCACGTAAGGTTGAAACTCCACATCCAAATGAGTCGCTTCCTGAATACGAATAGACAAATCATTATGCATTTTAATCCAGTTCAACCGAGCCATGCTAGAATCGCCCCTTGCCACACACTCCAAGCCGAGGGACTCCCAGTCCAGCACCAACCGCTCATCATGAGCTTCTATCCAATTCCCTTGCCCAGAGTATTTTCTACTCAAGGCATCTGCCACCACATTGGCTTTGTCTGGCATATACTGAATCACCACCTCATAGTTTCCAAGGAACTCGACCCATCTGCGCTGCCGCATATTCAGGTCTTTCTGATCTAGAAGATACTTCAGGATTTTATGATCCGTGAAGATCTCCTCCTTCGCACCATAAACATAGTGTCGCCACAATTTTAACGCGAAAATTACCGCCGCCAATTCCAAGTCATGCACGGGGTAATTCCTCTCATGAGGCTTCATCTGCCTAGACCCAAAGTCTATCACACTATCATGTTGCACCAAAACGCAACCCAAACTGCATTCCGATGCGTCACTGAAAATTTGAAATCCTTTGGTCCCTTTCGGTAGACTTAGGATTGGAGCTATCATCAGCCTTTCCTTCAGTGTCTCAAATGCCGGATTGCACTCCTGAGTCCACACAAACTTCTGATCCTTACGAGTTAGTGATTTGAGGGGTAGAGCTATCCGTGAAAAGTTTTCTACGAATCTTCTATAGTACTCGGCTAGTCCAAGAAAACTTCGGACTTCTGCCACGGTTCTCAAAATAGGACAATCTATGATGGATTCCACTTTTGTTGGATCTACCGTCACCCCATCCCTACTGATCACGTGGCCCAAAAATGCCACCTTCTCTAGCCAGAACTCGCACTTCGAGAACTTTGCATAAAGCTGTTTCTCTGTCAACACTTGCAAGACAACTCTCAAGTGAGTCTCATGCTCCACCTCCGATTTGGAGTACACCAGAATGTCATCAATAAATACAACTACAAAAGAGTCCAAGTATTCCCGAAATACTTGATTCATCAAATCCATGAATACGGGTGGTGCGTTTGTCAGCCCGAATGGCATCACCGAGAACTCAAAGTGGTCATACCTCGTTCCAAACGTTGTCTTGGGTATGTCCTCGTCTCGAATTCTCAACTGATAGTCTCCTGACTTCAAGTACAACTTTGAATACACCACCGACCCCACCAACTGGTCGAACAGGTCATCTATCCGAGGAATCAGATACTTATTCTTGACAGTCAATTTATTCAACTCTCGGTAGTCTATGCACAACCGCATACTTCCGTCTTTCTTCTTCACGAACAATACAGGTGCGCTCCATGTTGAAGAATTGGGTCTGATATACACCTGGTCTAACAGTTCCTGCAATTGTACCTTGAGTTCAGCCAACTCTTTTGGTGTCATCCTAAACGGGGGATGTGATACTGGTCGTGCCTCTAACACTAATTCAATCGAGAAATCAATCTCCCGTCGAGGAGGTGCTCCATAAAGTTCATATGGAAACACATCCTTGAACTCTGCCACTATGGGCACTTCCCCAAGTGATAACTTGGAAAGGCAAACCTCCAATAATGCTACAAGAGCTACTCCCCCTAGTTAACTGCCCGCACCAATTGCATGGCCGAAATCAGGGAACAGGCCACTCCATTAAGGCCCTCAAACTTGACTTCTGCCTGCCCTTCGCCTCTCAGGGTCACCACCTTAGATAGGCAGTCAATACTGGCACGCTGCTCTGCTAGCCAGTCCATTCCCAAATTCACATCAAACTCAACCAACGGTAGGACCGCTGCTATCAACATGAAGTCAACTCCGTCTAGCGTCCAACAAATGCGCCCTTTTGACCCGGTGGTCATGGACGACCCATTGGGCATGCACACCTTCAGCTCTGCGTCCGCCGAGAATGACTTGACTCCAATTCTCCGGATGAAGCTTTCTGCAAGAAAAGAGTGTGACACTCCCGTATCAAATAATACCCTAGCAGGGTGTCCGAAACCTAACACAAAGCCTAAAATAGAGGCATCAAACATAAATGATTTTGAAAGTAAGAAGTATGAGATTAAATTTAAACTTCCTCATACCTATTACCATGTCTGGTTGTCGGATCGCTTCTTGCTGTCCAAGGTTGTAGTACCTTGGTTGCACCAGTTGGAACTGAGAAGCACTAGACTCCGCCATCTTCCCTTTCTCTGCGGCACTGGGGCCGAAACGCACTGTCTGCTCCTGCCTTGGCTCCTGCTCCAACCTCCTTGATTACAAAAACGAGCAATGTGCCCCCACCTTGCCACAATTGAAGCACGTCGGTGGTCCCTTAAAATGAGACACTCTGGACGTCCATTTGCTTTTCTCACCGAACTTGAATGGGTGAGGCTTTTTCTTCCACCTATTCCCTTCAGACTTTCCTTGGGATTGAGAAGGCTTCCCTTCCCCTTGCTTGGGTGCGAAACCCTTACGACGTTGGCTTCGCTCCAGATCACTCTCCAACGTTCTGTCAGCCTCAACCAACTCATTGAAACCAGCTCTCTTCGTGGCGATGAGGGGTTGACTTAGATTCTCTCTCAGCCCCTAGTAGAAGAGGTTATCCCTCTCCTCATCGTCTGCCATTGTCGTTCATGCATAAAGACCCAAACGAGTGAACTCCTGTACATACTCGTCCACCGTCTTGTCTCGCTGCACCAAGTGCAGAAACTGTCTCTGGAGAGCCAACCTTGTCGAAACAGGAATGTACTTCTTTAGTAAGCATTCCCAAACTCTTCCATGGATGGGGTGCGTCTAGGAAACTGGCGACCGCTATAGCTCACCCACCACAACTTTGTGTCTCCCTCCAACATAAAGGTCGTAAACTCAGATTGCTTCTCCTCTGGCGTCTCTGCCTCCATCAGAAGCTCTTGCATCCGTGCCCACTAATCCTTTGTATCATTCAGCATACCAACTCCCTTAAATGTGGGAGGATGGAAGCTCAGAAAATACTTCATCTGCCGGTCTTCATGCCCGACCATCACCCTTTCGGCCAACGACTCTGCTCGCCTGGCTTCTCCGCCCGGTACAGCCGTCGTTGTATCCGTGGTAGCAGGAGTTACTACCTGAGCAACATGGGTTGCTACTTAAGCTTTCGTTGCAGCTTGGGCTGCCACCATTGCTTATGCAAGCATGCGACAGAAGTCGGACAGGTTTGCACCCATGCCCAAAGGACCCTAAGCAGTAGCGTTGTTCGCTGAAAGATCTTCTCTAGGTCTCAACATACCCGCCTCTTTGCTTGCACTCTTAACAAAAGCAAGAAAACAAGGAATCAGTCTCGAATCACAAGACTCAAACATAAGGACACTCATGGTCCCGTATTAATCCCATGTGGATAACTTCTATACGCACCGACCTTGGACGCAACCTAGCACTGATACCAAATTGTAACATCTCCCCTGTAATGACAGTATAATATGGGTCCGTCCCGGGCCCCACAACATATAGACGCCACAGCTTTAGCATTAAAAGATGATATGAACTACCCAATCTCAAAACTCAAAACCAAACAACAGAGGAAACAGTGACTAGAAGTTATCCACATACACAAGAGTATCGAAATGGCCTTATGGCCTTACAACAATAGAGAGTCCAAACTCAAAAGGTAACACCCACCAACAGTGTGCAGAAGCACTCCTAGACTACCTCGGCATGCAAGCCGGAAACAAGAGCATCAAACATACAATGCCATAAAATAGAGCTAGTACGAAACTTGAAACACTTCATGAGGCTTAGGCCTTTTTGGTTGGAGAGCTAGCTCCTGCTTGCGATCCTTGCCCTGTAAAATTTGGTGGTAACGTGGGTCAGCAAAGACTGACCTCAAACTTTGTAACATACACATCTCCTCCCGGCCTCCCCCAACGGACCTGGGGTACCCCTCCAACCTGCAAGTCAGCACCTCGCATACCAAATTCAAAAACAAGTAAAGCTCTAAAAGGTCAGATTTGGATGTCTCAAACAACAAACACGTTTTCTATGTTGAGCATATAATAAAAAGGGGCATACTATGCAGCATGTATGCAAACCCGAGCTTCACCCAAGGCACCCTATTACTTATGTAACTAGCACATCATCAAGACATCTGGGTACTTCCAATTTCCCCATTGGCGGTAAGCCACAAACAAAAAGGGTACTGCAATTCCCCTAACGGCATACAAGCCGCCACACAGAACTCTTGGCAAAGGCCCCACCCGCTCATGGAGCTTAGACCCGGGCTTGCTTACAAGCTCTGACTTCTCGCGTCAGGATTTCCGTCTCACATACTGACCGATTCTAAGAACCCTCGCTGGTCCCCACCCACCCGTGGCCTCATTGCCTGGGCTTTCCCCATGCTTGGTGTTCTCGTTAGTCTCACAGAAGGGGACTAGTCTCATAGGGACACTCTCCCCACATGACTTGCACATCACAGGATAGCCAGCCAACCACGGACACAAAGATGCGCCTTAGCACATCACAATCCATAAACATTCCCAGCCAAATCCATCATTTGTACTGCAACGTCCCCGCGCACCAAGGAAACCATCTACCGCCAATGCGGAGCTAACCTTGTCCACCAAGGAAACCATCTACTGCCATTGCGGAGCTAACCTTGTCCGGTTCCGGCTACACGTACTCACTCGAGAAAAGGGGGAAAACACAAACATCACAAATGACATCTTGCTTCAACGGATTTCTATAAAATCCTTAAGGCTCGTTATGCAACATCACCGAGTCGGACTAACGGTCGCGACCACGGCTTCACCCACCATGCCTAATCCACTAACGGAGTGGATATCTAATGCAAAATCATGTCAGGGACAGACACAATCGACCCGGAGGTTCCTCTTGAACCATAGCGACCCAAACCCCTCTCATTTGAGAGTTTGGTGCCCAAAAGCTAAGCACGCATCCTAGAAACCAAGAGGAGAAGTGTCGTTACCTTACAGCCTCTCTTCCTGGCCATTGGAACTTAGTCGGATGAAAACTACCACAACGGATTTGCCTCCGTGGATCTGGACACGTGTCGCGATTTGGGGCTCTGACGCTTCTCTGGCAGCCGGATCTCTCCTTCACCTTCTTCCTTGCTCTCCCTTCTCTCTAAAACCTTAGAAAGAGAAACTTGAAGAAGAATGACGGTTTCAAACTCTATTCCCGGACATAACGTAGCCAGAACAACCCTGAACCATCAGATCCTAAAAGAAGGAAATGAACGGCCACGATTCACACTTACAACCAAAACTCCAGGGCCGAACACGGCTTGAGACACGCCCGTGTCTAAGGTCGTGTGCCTCAAACGATGCCGAAACCGTCGCACCCAGAACAGGACACGGGCTCTAAACACGCCCGTGTCAGAGTTGACACGTCCATGTCACTCAGTACACGCCCGTGTGCTTGGGCGTGTTCCTTCATCGACATAGGACCAAACACAACCCGAGGAGAACACTGGTACTCAACATGCCCGTGTCACATATGACATGCCCATGTCAAACACGAACACGCCTGGGCTCCAGGACGTGTTTATCCCCTCACACGACACAACTATCATCCCGAGCAGGACACAGCCTGGGACATGCCCATGTCTCAGGCCGTGTTCGTCCTCTCGACGATCTTCGTACACATTTTCATCGACCATGCAAAAATCGTCGAACCCGAACATGACACGGCCATGGACACACTCGTGTCCTAGGCCGTGTTCATTGTCGCGACACTTCATCGAGCGCAGTGTAACACCTCCTATCTGTCGCATAGCATATAGCAGTAGGTTCGGTCGGGTCCCGACGTCATATACCACAGATAGACCGGCTGGTTACTCAATGGAAACCATCCAACCAATAACAACGTCCTACACAGAGCATTCTAGCAGAAGCAATTAAAATTGTTGCATTAATAAAGAACTCAACACTAGCATGAATGTCCACTAATACGCCAAAAGGAATGAAGTACAAATACACAAGTATAGGCCATATGACCTTACAATTATTTTCCTCAAATTACATGTCTTCAAACCTCGGCACGCAGGCCGGCCATACATGAATAAAAGAAAACACTCAAAATTAGGCCTTCGAGGGCCGGCTCAGCAACTTGGGCTTTAGCCTGCTATTTACCGCTCGGCTCCACAGTGCTTGCAAGCACAATCCACCGCAATGGTGGCAAACCAAAGCAACGGCCAGCAATGTTGCCAAAATTATAACGATCCCGCCCCCAATTCGGGGCGGCGATGCTCCTTCCCTACAGTTTATTAACATAACCAAGAGTATATGTATATACATTACATCACAGGCGTTGTCACGCACGACCACACGCCCCATGCACTCAGGGTACATTCTCGGCGAACCGATCAATGTCACGTCAATTTAAGCCATAGACACTCCAGTCTCACCACTGCCACTCTGACGGTCAAACTATGAGCATTTTGTCTTCCCGGCATGGGTCACGTCAATTTAAGCCATAGACCGCTGAAGACCCTCATCTATGCCAACGACTCACACCGAACGACATAGAGTGGGTACTGTTCCGTCTAACACGTGCTCACATCGCAACGACAATTTAAGCCATATGCGCGGGTCAAACTTCTCCCGATTCTCGTTTCCGTTACACACTTCACATAACCCGGTTATGTTCAAGTTGGCTCTCAGGCTACCACGTTGACAGAATCACGCATCTGCCCCGTTTTCCGGGTGCACCTTGGGGTTAATCCCCAATGAAAGATATATTACCTAAACACCTAGAGGGGGGGTGAATAGGTGACCTAATTCTTTTTTAAACTTTAATGGCAGCAATCAGTTATAACACAGAATCTACTCTACTTTTGCAATTACACAGCATACACAGCAAAGCACAGCACAGCAGACACAGAGTTTTATAGTGGTTCCCCAAGCTTTGGGTACATCCACTTTCCCCCTCGCCTATCTAGCAGTGTACTAGATTCGGCCAAACTTCACCACTGTCTCAGAACCCAAACTGGTTCCTACACCTCAGGCCCAAGGCCCTACAACTCAGCTTTTCCACAAAGCCTACACTCAGCCACAAAGGCCTACACTCAGCCAACAAGGCCTACACTCAGCCACAAAAAGGCCTACACTCAGAGATCTCAATCTCCTACCCTCAGGCTCTCAAGCCCTACACTCAGCCTTTATAATTACATGCTTACAATCACTCAGATCCAAAGGATCCTACAAGATAAAAATGATTTTACAAATATTAACTCAACAACCCAAAGACAAGAGAGGGAGGTTGTGAGTTTCTTGATGAGTTCTTGGAAGAACTCAGCTGGATTCAATCTGACTTAGCTTTCTTCAAAGCTTCTTGAAAGTAGAACTGAATAAGATTGATTCCTTCTGCAGTTGATCCTTGACCTCTGCTACTTAGAATTCAGAATGAATCTGAACCCTTCTTCTCAGCCTAGTTCCAATGGCTGATTTCTTGGATGGAGCCCTCTCTCTCTCCAACTTCTTAGATCAGTACTTGGACAGCTAGATCTTCTTGTCTTGATACTTGATCAATAACTCTGTGAACCACTTGTTGAATTACTTCAACTACTACTTGAACCACAGTTTCTGTAGACTGTATGAGCCTATTTATAGGCTTTCTTCATGGTAACCGGCTGGTCCGGTTCATAACTGAATTCTGACATCTCTGACAGGTGCTGTAGACTGGCTGGAACGGCAGCTGTCAAGTCATCCAGTCAATTCTTGAAAGTTCTCTAACTGTCTGAAAGTGTCGAGACTTTCTGTCTTTAAGTGTCGACACTTATAGACCAAGTGTCGACACAAGTTGTGTAAGTGTCGACACAAGTCTACAAGGTGTCGACACAACTCCTTGTGTTGTAGATTCTATGTCTCGACACAGTTTCTTCTGCATGTATCGACACTGAAATTGAGTGTCGACACAAGTACTTGATCTTTTATCTTTTGCTGAATTCTTCTAAGTGTCGACACATATCCTTTGTGTCGACACATCTTCATGTGTTGAATCTGTCAAGTGTCGACACTACTTCTTGGTGTCGACACATAGTCTTCAATGTTGATACTTGCTGAGTGTCGACACAGCTCCTTGTGTCGACACTTGATTCTTCTGTTGAGACTTCAGCTGAGTGTCGACACATTCCCATAGTGTCGACACTTGTACTTAGAATAATTTGTTGATCTTGTTGTTCTTTGCTAAGTGTCGACACAGCTCCATGTGTCGACACTTTCTTGAAGTGTTGAGTCTTCAGCTGAGTGTCGACACATTGTTCTTGGTGTCGACACTTACTTCAAGTGCTGACTCTTCTGTTGAGTGTCGACACATTGTTCTGGGTGTCGACACTTATACTTAAACTCTGCTGACTTTTGCTGAGTGTCGACACAGCTCCAAGTGTCGACACTTTCTGGTGTAGACACAGCTTCACTTGGTGTCGACACTGCTGTTAAGTGTCGACACTGCTTTACTGTACTTTCTTCATTGAGTGTCGACACAGCTCCTTGTGTCGACTCTTTATGTCTGGTGTCGACTCTGCATCCCAGGTGTCGACACAATGACTCCAAGTGTCGACACTGCTTGTCTGGGTGTCGACACAAGTCATCTTAAGTGTCGACACTTTCCCTCTGGGTGTCAACACATGGACTTAGAAATTTTTGCTTCAGTCCTGCAAATACTTAACCTGCACAAGTAACTCAAAAACACATCAAATACATTTTGATGTATATCATTGAGTTGGGTGAGACTTCTTCAAATCAGGTACATTTAAACCAATGAACCCAACAATCTCCCCCTATTTGGAGAAGTCATAACCCTTAGTCAATGACATACACCATTCATAATAAAAAATACAAAATGATGTAAGGCAGAATAATGTACAGCAGGGTAAACATAAACATGTATCAATTTCACATGTATACAAATTCATCATCACATAACAAATAAGAAATATACATAGACATTATCACAGAACAAACATGAAATAGATTAATCATATAACATATTGTTCTAATATATGTCTTATACATTTTCAGAAGTTCACAAAATGTTTTACATCCAAAAGATTACAGCATAAACTTCAAGAAAATTCTAAATCTATTTTTGTTCAGGCTCTTTAATAACTATCCCTTTGCCAGCTTGAACTTTAGCTTGGACAGGAGCATCAGCAGTTTCAGCATCAGCAGGCTTCTTGCCTTTCAGATCTTTCTTCTTAAGCTCTTCAGCTTTGATCTTCTGTCTTTCAAAATAATGGTATGGCTTTGGAAAGTACTTGCTAGGCTCCAGAGCAGTAGGAGGTAGCTTTCCCATCTTTGCCTTCCTTCTATGTTGAACTATGGTCTCCTGTCTAGTCTCATGTTTTCTCCATTCAGCCTCAGAGAACCATTTGTTCCTGTCATGAATGTTGTCTTTGGCAGCTTTCCAGGCAGTTAATATAATGTTTCTAGAGGTAGGGCTCCATTGCTCAAAATCTGGTCTTTGCTCAGCTTGTTCCCTAAACCTCTTCTTTGACAATCTTGTCTCTTCTTCTTTCTGTAATGCCTCTTGCATGGCTTCAGATATAGGCTGAACAACCTTTTCAATAATCACATTGTCCTTGCCCCCAGGTGGGCTGTACATGGACTGTACATCAGCATGCACCATTTCAAAATCTGGAGGAGGATAAATGACTTGAGCTACTTCTGGTTGCTCTCCTCCTAGATATGCAGGTTGAATTCCAGATTCTGCCACATTGTCATCATCACAGAGAGGAGGGTATCCCAGTGTAGCCCTGATTGAATTTGATATCCATTTTGCATGATCAGAGCTTGCCTTGACTAACACTCTCTCCCCCTTTATGACTTCTCTTTCAATATGATCTCTCACATCATCCTTTTGAAATCTCACCGGATTATCCAAGTAATTGACTCCATCTTTGAAGAAGGGTTTTAACCTTTGGAGTTTGTCAGTTATCAGCTTCTGTGAATCTTGGATGGCAGTCTTAAGAGCAGTGATTTCTTCTAGAAATACTTTGTCAAAATCTGCCTTTGCTATAGCTGGAGTCTGCCCTGCTGCCAGATTCTTGAGTTCTGTAACTATTGCATTGTGAGAAGCAGTTAGGTTGTCATTCATTCTTATCTGATTTTCAAGAACATAACCTTATTTCAAGGCTATGTCATCCACTTGTGCCTTTATCTTTTCCTGGTGAGTTGCAAGATAGACTATTGCATTCCCACCCTTGTGGAAGCAGTCAGTCATCTCCTTCTTGTTGAGATTCATCTCAAACCTGATTGATTTTATATCCTGGGCCAGATCAAATTGGAGTGATTTTTGCCCTTCATCTACATATTTCTCTATGGCCTGCCTTTGCTCATCCAACTTCATTTGCATTGCCACCATCAGTGCACTATAATCAATGGCTGGGGCTGGTTGAATTATAGGCTGTGGTGCAACTGTTTGGAGAGCCTTCTTGTAACTCTGGCTTCTTCTCCTGAAGACATAAAGTTTCTTTTTCTTTGCCCTTTCAGCTTCCTCATCTTCTGAGGCAGAGGTGCTAGCTATATCCACCCTCTCCTTAGGGCTTGGAGGCCTTTCAGTTTGCATATCTTGTGCCTTCTCAGTTTCTTTCCTTATAAGCTATTCCAGATTCTGCACTTGCTCCCCCTCAACAGCAGCATTCTCTCTTTCAATAGCAGCCTTGTCCATGTCAAAATCTGCTTGATCCAGATTTAAAAACAAATCTTCCATAGTGTACTCTTGTGGTGAAGGAGCTGGAGGAATTCTAGGTTCTTCAACCACTGGATCAGGAACCACTTGAACAACAACATATGTGTCTTCTTTGACAGCATCTGAGACTTGGCTATCCAGCTGGATTTGCTGATGATCATCAGACAAATCAGTATCTTCCATAGGAAAATTCAAAGTGTTTAGTTCAGTGATTACCTCTAGTATGATTGTGGTGGCTTGTTCACTTTCCAGTGTAGTGGGTTCTTCTACAACTGGAAGCTCCCCCTGGCTTTGATCCTTGTGGATGGGGCTTGCTTGAGGTAGCCCCCCTGGATCTCAGCATCAGCTGGAGGAGCAGGAGTCTTCACTGTAGGCTCTTCCTCATGCTCATCTAGAGTGAAGACAGCTTGTTCTTCACTATCAGAGCTGCTAGTGGACTCTTGTGCCACTAGAGCAGTCTTCCTTTTCTTCTTTGGAGGAATCTCTTTCTCAGAAACAATCTTTTCAGGGGTTGGCAGCTCCTTAGTCAACACCCTGTCCCATCTTAAGAACAACCTCATATCCATCTTTCTCATATGGTTTATTTTGCTTCCAGCAGCAGTACTCATTACTTCAGGTATTACACCAGCTAGGTAGAGACTTAAGATTCTGCCCAGGTTGGGCTTCTTCAGACTTTCTTTGATTTTCTCAAATACTATAACTGACCAATCAGTTCTTAAAGTGAAGATAATCCTGGTCATTATATTGAACATAGAGGCAGACACTCTGTCATGCCCTCCTGGCTTACTGAGTAGTACTTTACCAACTATCTCAGACATGAATTTGCCTTGATTGTTCATGCCTTTTCTGTTGAAAACAGAACCAATCTTCATTTTAGGATCAAGACCACACCAGGTTAGAGCTTCCCTGGTCTTTGATGCAGTAACTTCATCTTCCTCTTGAGTTCTTGGAAGCTGTAGAATCTTCCTCAGACTTTTTGGTGATACCTTGACCTTCTCACCATGAACCCTGGATTTGATTTTGAATCCAGATTCGTCCACCTTTGCTCCATTGAGGAATTCAAGTACCTCTTTCTTCCATATCTTAGTAGGTTCAGACACTAGATATTCTAACCCAGAATCGGCAACTAGGGTTACGACAGACTTGATTTCTTGATCAGCATCTTCGAAAGCGCCGCGCACCAGCTCATATCCTTCGTTGACATTCTCCTCAAGCTTAGGCGCCATTAGGGTTTGTAGAATTTTTCTTGAGAAAAGAGAGGTGTCGACACAGAAGTTTGGTCTCGAAACTTTGAAAGCGTGTCGACAGACAAAGACAAAGCCCTATTTATACCTTTCTAATTTTGAAGATGAACAGGCGGGACAGCTAACGTAAAATGTGTCGACACTGGCTATAAGTGTCGACACTAACTTATAATGTCTCGACACATATGTGTCGACACAAGTTTAGTCAACAGATTTTATGTGTCGACATTTGTTTATGTGTCGACACCACATAACTCGACACATAGTCGAGACTTTACTTAGAAAATTCTGAGTAAATACTAAGTGTCGACACCACTTTGGATGTGTCGACACCTACTTGGCATGTGTCGACACTAATATTCTGAAGTGTCGACACCAACTTCCTAGATGTGTCGACACCTATTTCCTGAAGTGTCGACACCAATATTCTGTGTCGACATAGACTTGTCTATGTGTCGACACCTTTTTACTTAGCCATTTCAATTCTGTAAACTTACTCTAAGTTTATCATTCCTAGTTCAATTTTAAATCTATTGAACTTAGCTTCTTCTAGGGGATTAGTATACATATCAGCTATTTGATTATCAGTTTTAACATATTCTAATAAAATATCTTCTCTTTCTACATGCTCCCTAAGAAAATGATATTTAATTTCAATATGTTTTGTTCTACTATGGGATACAGGATTATTAGCTATTGAAATAGCACTTGTAGAATCACAGAAGAGTGGAGTTCTACTTACCTGAAATCCATAGTCCTCTAGCTGATGTTGTATCCACAGAAGTTGAGCACAGCAACTTCCTGCAGCCACATACTCTGACTCTACAGTGGAGATAGCCACACTTGTCTGCTTTTTGCTACTCCATGAAATTAGTCTCCCACCTAGGAATTGACAGGTTCCAGTAGTGCTTTTTCTATCTTCTTTGCATCCTGCAAAGTCTGCATCTGAATAACCTGTTAGTTCAAAATCTCCATTCCTAGGGTACCAGAGGCCTAGATAGGGAGTGCCCTTTAGATATCTCAATATTCTTTTGACTGCTGTCAAATGAGACTCTTTAGGGCAGGCTTGATACCTTGCACAGACACATGTAGCATACATGATATCTGGTCTACTAGCAGTCGAGTATAATAGGGAGCCAACTATCCCTCTATACAAGGTTTTATCTAAAGGTTTCCCTGCATCATCCTTGCTAAGAGACATACTTGACCCCATAGGAGTCTTCATGGTACTGGATGAATCCATACCATACTTCCTTATGAGTTCTAGGGTGAACTTGGACTGACATATGGATAAACCACTCTCAGTCTGTTTAACTTGGAGACCCAAGAAAAACTTCAGCTCTCCCATACTACTCATCTCAAATTGACCTTGCATCAGTTTTGCAAACTTTTTGCAAAGGCTGCTTTCAGTAGACCCAAATATAATGTCATCTACATATATTTGGACTAGTATAACTTTGCCTCTAGATTCCATAAGGAATAGAGTCTTATCTATTTTCCCCCTTGAGAACTTGTTCTCAATGAGGAAACTAGATAGGGTTTCATACTAAGCCCTATGGGCTTGCTTTAACCCATATAAAGCTTTCCTAAGTCTATAGACATGATGAGGTAAAGTTGGATCAACAAAACCTGAAGGCTGTTCCACATAGACTTCTTCCTTAAGATTACCATTCAGGAATGCAGACTTGACATCCATTTGGTAAACCTTGAATCCTTGATAGGTTGCATAGGCCAAGAACATCCTTATGGCTTCCAGTCTGGCTACTGGAGCAAATGTTTGATCAAAATCAATGCCTTCTTCTTACCTATATCCTTTAGCAACCAATCTTGCCTTATTCTTAATGATGACCCCTTGTTCATCCATCTTATTCCTGTAGATCCACTTGGTTCCTATTATATTGTGGTCTTTAGGTTTAGGAACAAGTTCCCAGACCTTGCACCTCTTGAACTGATTAAGTTCTTCTTGCATTGCTTCAGTCCATTGTGGATCTAGTATTGCTTCTTCAAACTTCTTAGGTTCAACTTGAGATAGAAAACTGGAGTAGATTACTGCATTCTGATGTCTGCTCCTTGTTTGTACCCCTTGTCTTGGATCTCCAATAATCTGCTCTACTGGATGATCTCTAAGATGCCTGTTGGCTGGAGGCATCCTAACTTCTGGTTGAACCTCTTCAGCATCTCCATCATACTGTACTCCTTGTACTTCTTCTGTAATTTGCACATGTAGTTCTCCCCCTGGACAACAGCTACTGTCTTCTACTTGCTGTCTTGCAGCAGGTATTTCTTCTATAGTAAGCTTGTCCATCTTCTTTGTTAAACCTGTGGGGCTGCATACACTACTAGACAACTCATTGTTAATAAGTTTAGTCTCATCAAAAACTACATGCACAGATTCTTCTACAACTTGTGTAGTCAAGTTGTAGACTCTATAAGCCTTACTGTTATTGCTGTACCCAACAAAAATTCCCTCTTGGGACTTGGCAGCAAACTTAGTCAAGTAAGACTTCCCATTGTTAAGTATGAAGCATTTGCAACCAAAGATCCTGAAATAGGATAGGTTTGGTTTCCTGCCTTTCACAACTTCATAGGGGGTCTTGTTGAGCCCTTTAGTGATGGTAGCCCTATTTATAACATGGCATGCAGTATTAACTGCTTCAGCCCAGAAATACTCTGGCAGTGATGTATCACTTAATAGGGTCCTACCAGCCTCTATCAAGGTCCTATTCTTCCTCTCAGCAATGTCATTTTGCTGAGGTGTTCTAGGTGAAGAGAATTCTTGAAATATCTCAAATTCTTCACATAGTTTTGTCATGCTATCAGACTGAAATTCAGTACCATGGTCACTTCTAATCTTGACCACTGTACTGTCTAGTTCATTCTGAATTTACTTGACAAAGCTATGGAAGACACTAGGTGTTTCAGATTTCTGTCTTAAGAAGAACACCCAGGAAAACCTTGAGTAGTCATCTACAACTACAAGGTTATAGACCTTCCTACCTAAGCTGTGAACTGGCATTGGACCAAAGAGATCCAAGTGCAAGAGGTATAAACACCTCACAGCATCTTTGTTTTCTATGCTTCTAAAGGTGGATTTAGTCTGCTTGCCCTTTTGACAAGCTGAGCAAATACCATCTTTAACACACTTAACTTGAGGATCATTTCTCACTAACTCTTTGCTAAAGAGTTTGCTAATAGTCTTGTAGTTAAGATGGGCAAGCCTCTTGTGCCATTTGACACAATGAGAGACTGTCTCATCAGCTACAAGACACACTGGAGAACCACTGGTCTCACACATAATGTCTAGGCAGTAGACATTTCTTTTCCTATAACCAGTCAAAATGATCTCTTGATCAGTTGACCTCTTGATATGACAACCATTTTTAACAAATGAGATGTCATACCCTACATCACTTAATTGACTTATACTTATTAGGTTGTGTTTCAACCCTTTAACATAAGCCACTTGAGTAATGGTAACCAAGTTACTAGAAATGTTACCAAATCCTTTGATGATTCCTTTTTCAGAACCACCAAAGGTTACTTTTGGACCATCTTTGATTGGAATGTAGTCCTTTAGTAGTCCCTTAGTTCCAGTCATATGTCTGGAACATCCACTGTCCAAATACCATATTGGGGTCTGGCCACTTGGACTCACCTGCAAAACAGATTAGTGAACCTTAGAACCCAAAGAATTCTTGGGTCCTTGGTACTTGTTAGTTTGCAACTTGACAAAACTACCTACTGGCTTTCCAACAGGTAATTTGCAACTCACTTTGGCACTAACATTGTGCCAACAGTCCATTGCAAAATGGCCAACTTTGCCACAGCACCAACATTCAAACTTATTGTACCTTTGCTTAGGTACTGTCTTTGCTGTCTTATCTACAGCAGACTTGTTGAATGTTGAGGCTTTGCCCTTGGACTTGGACTTGGACTGCTCAGTCCTTGCAGGTCTAGTAAAGCCCAGTCCAGCTTTACCCTTGTGATGAATAAATTCATCAATTATGGGTAACACTGACTTAGGTTTAGAAAACCTAGCAACAAGCTCTCTCTCTTTCTGAAGATTGATCTCCAGACTCTTGATTCGATCATTCTTAAAGGTGATAGTCCCCATCTGAATCACTATTATGTGTTTCAGCCTGGCTATCTCATTAAGCTTTTGATCAAATAGCTTCTCAGAATCTGTTGCAGCAGCTTTAAGATCAGCAATTTCCTTTGCCTGACTTTTGGCAAGGGACTTGCTCTTCTTATAAGCTTGCAACAGCACTTGATATTCATCTATAAGCTGATGAATATCTTCCTCAGACTCAGATACACTCTCATCACTAGATGATGATGAATCTGATTCTGTACTAGAACAAGAAACTGAACTTAGAGTTGAACTTTGTACCTTAATGGGTCCTGGCTGCTCCAGAATTTTGTCATTCTCTGTCAAATCCATTAGCCCTTGGCATTGACTGTCTTCTTGTTCATAAATATACTCCATGATCTGCATGAATTCTTCTTCTTCTTCAGCAAACAACCTTATGTATGCCTCAGCATCAGACTCAGTTTCTGAAGAAGAGATATCTGATAGAGTCTTCTCCTTCTTGGCAACAAAAGACTTTTCTTTCTTGCCTTTGAAATGAGTCTTCTTCCTGTCACTAGACTCCTTTCTCTTTTCAGGACAATCTGCAACAACATGGCCTTGTCTATTGCAGCAATAGCACACTATCTTTGAAACAGTTGCCTTGCTAGATTTAGTCCTCTTCCTGTCCTTCTTTGAAGCCTTTTTATCCTGATAAAAATCTTCTTTTCCCTTTGAAGTAGAAGGCCTTGACCTCCATTGTTTCTTCTTCAAGAATTTCTGAAAATGTCTAGTGAAGGCAGCAAAGTCTTCATCACTTTCACTGTTTTCAGATTTTGTGCTGACTGACTCATCTGACTCTGATTCAACTACCTTTGGAGGTGGAGTTGGTGACTTATTCCTGCATTTTCTGGAGGCTTCTGTCTTGAAAGCTACAGTTCTTTCCTTGTGTTCAGTTCTTGTTGATCTCTCCTCCTCTTTCCTCACTGTCAACTGCATTTCATAAGACAATAACTTGCCAAACAGTGTAGGTGGAGGAATTTCTCCCAACTTAGTCATTTCTCTAATGGCACAAATCTTTGTGTCCCAATCTTTAGTTAGGGACCTTAGGAACTTGTCATTTAGTTCATAATTACTGAACTCTCTTCCATAAGACATGAGTTCATTCACTATTCTGTAGAACTTCTTATAGCACTCAGTTATGCTATCACCCTTTCCTTGTCTAAAACTTTCATACTCCTGATTTAGCAAGGATTTTCTATCTTGTCTAACTTCTTCAGAACCCTCCATATACACAATAAGAGTGTCCCACATCTCCTTGGCTGTCTTACAGTGTATAAGATTCTGAAATGTTGCATCATCTATGGCACTCACTATAATGTTTTGTGCCCTCTTGTCCATGGTGGCTAGGACAATCTCATCCTTAGTCATTTCAGAGAAATCCTTTGGGGTTCTCTGATTTGCATCTAGAACTGATATCTTCATGGGCACATATGGCCCCTCTTTGACTGTGATGTAAATCCTAGGGTCTGAGGCTTCCATAAACAGCCTTACCCTTTCCTTCTAGATCCCAAAGATTTCCTTTCTGCATATAGGTAATTTCATGGAACCCAATTCCTTGTGATTCTCAGAGGAACCCATGGTTCATGATTTTCTTGAATCTGTAATTTACCTTAGATTGAATCTGCCAATCAGGATCTCCTTAGACTGTTAGTCCTTTTTGAGGAACCTGGCTCTGATACCACTTGAAATATATAGTACCTAAACAGCTAGAGGGGGGGTGAATAGGTGGCCTAATTCTTTTTTAAACTTTAATGGCAGCAATCAGTTATAACACAGAATTTACTCTACTTTTGCAATTACACAGCATACACAGCAAAGAACAGCACAGCAGACACAGAGTTTTATAGTGGTTCCCCAAGCTTTGGGTACATCCACTTTCCCCCTTCGCCTATCTATCAGTGTACTAGATTCGGCCAAACTTCACCACTGTCTCAGAACCCAAACTGGTTCCTACACCTCAGGCCCAAGGCCCTACAACTCAGCTTTTCCACAAAGCCTACACTCAGCCACAAAGGCCTACACTCAGCCAACAAGGCCTACACTCAGCCACAAAAAGGCCTACACTCAGAGATCTCAATCTCCTATCCTCAGGCTCTCAAGCCCTACACTCAGCCTTTATAATTACAGGCTTACAATCACTCAGATCCAAAGGATCCTACAAGATAAAAATGATTTTACAAATATTAACTCAACAACCCAAAGACAAGAGAGGGAGGTTGTGAGTTTCTTGATGAGTTCTTGGAAGAACTCAGCTGGATTCAATCTGACTTAGCTTTCTTCAAAGCTTCTTGAAAGTAGAACTGAATAAGATTGATTCCTTCTGTAGTTGATCCTTGACCTCTGCTACTTAGAATTCAGAATGAATCTGAACCCTTCTTCACAGCCTAGTTCCAATGGCTGATTTCTTGGATGGAGCCCTCTCTCTCTCCAACTTCTTAGATCAGCACTTGGCTTGCTAGATCTTCTTGTCTTGATACTTGATCAATAACTCTGTGAACCACTTGTTGAATTACTTCATCTACTACTTGAACCACAGTTTCTGTAGACTGTATGAGCCTATTTATAGGCTTTCTTCATGGTAACCGGCTGGTCCGGTTCATAACTGAATTCTGACATCTCTGACAGGTGTTGTAGACTGGCTGGAACGGCAGCTGTCAAGTCATCCAGTCAATTCTTGAAAGTTCTCTAACTGTCTGAAAGTGTCGAGACTTTCTGTCTTTAAGTGTCGACACTTATAGACCAAGTGTCGACACAAGTTGTGTAAGTGTCGACACAAGTCTACAAGGTGTCGACACAACTCCTTGTGTTGTAGATTCTATGTCTCGACACAGTTTCTTCTGCATGTGTCGACACTGAAATTGAGTGTCGACACAAGTACTTGATCTTTTATCTTTTGCTGAATTCTTCTAAGTGTCGACACATCTCCTTTGTGTCGACACATCTTCATGTGTTGAATCTGTCAAGTGTCGACATTACTTCTTGGTGTCGACACATAGTCTTCAATGTTGATACTTGCTGAGTGTCGACACAGCTCCTTGTGTCGACACTTGATTCTTCTGTTGAGACTTCAGCTGAGTGTCGACACATTCCCATAGTGTCGACACTTGTACTTAGAATAATTTGTTGATCTTGATGTTCTTTGCTAAGTGTCGACACAGCTCCATGTGTCGACACTTTCTTCAAGTGTTGAGTCTTCAGCTGAGTGTCGACACATTGTTCTTGGTGTCGACACTTACTTCAAGTGCTGACTCTTCTGTTGAGTGTCGACACATTGTTCTGGGTGTCGACACTTATACTTAAACTCTGCTGACTTTTGCTGAGTGTCGACACAGCTCCAAGTGTCGACACTTTCTGGTGTAGACACAGCTTCACTTGGTGTCGACACTGCTGTTAAGTGTCGACACTGCTTTACTGTACTTTCTTCATTGAGTGTCGACACAGCTCCTTGTGTCGACACTTTGTGTCTGGTGTCGACTCTGCATCCCAGGTGTCGACACAATGACTCCAAGTGTCGACACTGCTTGTCTGGGTGTCGACACAAGTCTTCTTAAGTGTCGACACTTTCCCTCTGGGTGTCGACACATGGACTTAGAAATTTTTGCTTCAGTCCTGCAAATACTTAACCTGCACAAGTAACTCAAAAACACATCAAATACATTTTGATGTATATCATTGAGTTGGGTGAGGCTTCTTCAAATCAGGTACATTTAAACCAATGTACCCAACACCCAAGGCTCCCTGTTGCAATCTGCCACATAGAAAACCCGAAAAACAAACATTCGCACGGAGTCTTCTCCGGCCATTTATGTAATGCAACATCACCGATCCAGACCAACTTGTCCGGGTAGGCTTCACACATCATGCATATATCTGTTCTCGATTACGGACTCTACATGTACACAACGGGGACTATTCATGTCTACCCGAAGGAACGCATCAAACTCACCGCAAACTCGCAAGAGCGAGCTTCCCTATGCAAAAGAAGTAGAGCTTCACACGCTCAAGTAGAGAATCGTTACCCTAGCGTTCTTCCTTGGCGCCATGGAAATGTAAGCAGATGAAAAGCACCGCACTCTCCTTGACTCCGTAGATCCGAAGTCGGTTCGCGATTTGGAGCTCCGAGGCTCCGCCGGTGACCGGATCTAGGCTTCTTCTTCCTCCTTTGCTCTCCCCTCTCTCTAGACTTAGAAAGAGAACCACTCAAGTGAAATGAGGGTTTCAAAGGCCCAATCCAGGGTATATCCCAGTAGGAACAACCCCCAACCGTCGTATCACAAAATAACGAAACAAACGGCGACGATTCGTAGCTAAAAAGTAAAACCTGGGCCGAACACGGCCTGCGATACGCCCGTGTCCCTCATTCGCCATCAAAATCAACGCATCTCGAAAAACACACGGGCATCCGACATGCCCGTGTTAGACCTGACACGCCCGTGTCAGTCAATACACGCCCGTGTTCCCAGGCGTGTTCCCCCATCAACACAGGACCAACACCAACCCGAGACTCACACGGGTCATGGAGACGCCCGTGTCCTATTTGACACGCCCGTGTCCTATTTGACACGACCGTGTCAAACCCGAACACGCCTGGGCTCCAGGCCGTGTTCACTTTCTCGACACTTCGTCGAGCGCAGTTCGTCAATCACCCGACACAGCCTTGGACATGCCCGTATCCTAGGCCGTGTTCCCTGTCTCGACACATCGTCGACCGAAAATGTCGACTTCCCGGGCCAATCGTCGACACGAGCTCGACACGCCCTGAGACACGCCCGTGTCTCAGGCCGTGTGCCCCCTGCCAAATTCCAAATTTGGCCCAAAATGCCTCTCGTCGCTCTTTTGAGTTTCAGGGCGTTACAACTCTCCCCCTCTTAAAAGAATTTCGTCCTCGAAATTACATAAAGGAAAGAAACATAAAACTTAAACTATACTTGAGTGAAACAACTCCGGGTACTCCTCAAGCATAGTATGCTCTCGCTCCTAAGAGAACTCCTCTCGATCGCAATTGTCCCAACGGACCTTAACCATCCTGATCTCTTTATTACGTAGCCACTTGACTTCCGAGTCCTCAATACGTACGGGCTTGACCTTCGTCATCAACCCACTATCAACCGGCACTTGATCGACAGCGATCACTTGCGTAGGCTCTTGCACCGCCTTCTGTAGCACCGAGATATGGAATACATCATGTAGACCACTAAGCTCCACTAACAGCTTCAACCGGTTTGCTGCTTCACCAATCCGCTCCAGAACCTCAAACGGTCAAAGGAACCTCGGGCTTAGCTTCTTCAAGCGCCGCACCCGCGAGACAACCTTGAACGACTTGATCTTCAAGTACACCCAATCGCCAACAGCAAACTCCACGTTCCTGTGCTTGGCATTATACTACTTAGCCTGGCGGTCCTGAGCGATTAGCAACCTCTCCCGAATGGTTCGCACCAAAGAAGTAGCATCCTCCACCTCTAGTTGCTTATACAACTTTGATTCACCAGTTTCTAACCAGGACAACAGCGTGCGATATTTTCTACCATAGAGGGCCTCGAAGGGCGCCATTTGAATGCTCGCATGTTTGCTATTGTTGTAAGCGAATTCCACCAAGTATAGGTGATCTTCCCATTGTTTTCCAAAGTCCATGACACATATGTGAAGCATGTATTCCATTGTCCTATTGACCCTCTCGGTCTGCCCATCCGTTTGTGGATGAAAGGCTGTGCTAAAACTCAGCTTTGTTCCCAACATCTGCTACACCAGCCTCCAATCATTGGATGTGAACCGCATATCTCGGTCACTCACGATGCTGTGGGGCACACCATGAAGCCGTACAATATTATCCACATATAGCTTTGCCAATTTCTCAACCGGATCATCCTTCCTATGCGGAATGAAATGTGACACTTTCATTAGACGATCTACGACGACCCAAATGGCGTAGTTCCCCTTTTGCAACCTTGGAAATCCGTGCACAAAGTCCATAGTAATGTCGTCGAACTTCCACTCCGGAATAGGTAAGGATTTCAAGAATCCTCCCGACTTTTGGCATTCCGCCTTCACCAAGGCGCAAGTTTGACACTTCGCCACGTAGAGCGCCACATCCTTTTTCAGTCATGGCCACCGAAACAATTTCTTAACATCGTGATACATCTTCGTGCTCCCCGGATGAATTGAGTACTTGGTATGATGCGCCTCGTACAACAATTCCACCCGCAAATTGCCCACGCTTGGGACGCACAGACGACCATCTTTGCAAAGTAATCCGTCATCCACAACGAATTGGGAATTTGACCCATCCAGAGCCTCTATCATGAGTTGCTTCATGTGGACATCCATATCCAACGCCTACCGAATCCGATCAGCCAGGTCATATTGGACTTCAGTCCAATTCAATACTGCTTCAGCACTTGATTGCTTATCAACGCAAAAAATCTCCAACGCCTCTAACTCCCGAACCAACCGCTCGTCATGGACCGACAACCAATTGGCTTGGGCTGGGGCCCAACGACTCAACGTGTCCGCCACCGCATTGCCCTTACCAGGCACGTAATGGATCTTGAATGTATAGTCACCCAGGAACTCCATCCATCTACGCTGCCGCATGTTCAGATCTTTCTGATTAATCAAATACTTCAGGCTCTTGTGATCGGTGTAGATATCGATCTTCACACCGTACAAATAATGTCTCCACAGCTTCAAGGCAAAAATCATGGCCGCTAACTCCAAGTCATGGACCAGATAGTTCCTATCGTGCACCTTCAGCTGTCTCGAGCCATATGCTATAACGCTTCCATGCTGTAACAACATACAACCCAAACCACTGCCTGAAGCATCGCTATAAATCTCATAACCTTCGGTCCCACTCGGCGAACTCAACACAGGCGTCATGGTCAACCGACATTTCAACTCATCAAAAGCTCGCACGCACTTCGGCGTCCAAATGAACTTCTGCTCCTTCCTCGTCAAAGTAGTGAGAGGCAACGCTATCCGCGAGAAGTTCTCTACGAAGCGCCTATAATAGCCAGCAAGCCCCAGAAAGCTCCGGACTTCCGCTACCGTAGAAATCTCATGCCACTCTCATATCGCAACAATCTTCATCGTATCCACTGCAATAGCTTCCCCACTGACTATATGACCGAGGAACGCCACTGAGGACAACCAAAACTCGCACTTCGAGAACTTGGCGTACAATTGATTCCTCCTTAGCGTCTCCAAAACCAAATGAAGATGCCCGAAGTGATCTTCCTCACTCTGCGAGTACACCAAAATATCGTCGATGAAGACGATTACAAAATGGTCCAAGTACTCCCTGAAGGTCCTGCTCATCAAATCCATGAACACTGATGGCGCATTCGTCAGCCTAAATGGCATGACCGTAAACTCGTAATGCCCCTATCTTGTACTGAACGTTGTCTTAGGGATATCACTCTCCCTTATCCTCAGCTGATAGTAACCAGACTTGAGATCCAACTTAGAGTACACCGTCGACCCGACCAACTGATCAAAAAAATCATCGTTCCTTGGGATTGGGTACTTGTTCTTTTTCGTAACTTGTTTAACTCTCGATAATCAATACAAAGTCTCAAGCTTCCGTCCTTCTTCTTTATAAAGGGGATCGGTGCGCTCTAAGGCGACGAACTTGGACACACAAACCCTTGATCCAACAACTCTTGAAGTTGCACCTTCAGCTCTGCCATTTCCTTAGACGCTAGCCGATACGGAGATCGTGACCCAGGCTTCGCACCTGGCACTAACGCAATAGTGAAATCTATCTCCCGTTGAGGCGGGGCTCTAGGAAGATCTGCGGGGAACACATCAGGGTACTCAGCTACCACTAAAATACTATCCAACGTAGGCTTTGGCTTTGCAACCTCCACTAGTGTAAAGAACAGCTCTGCACCAGCACGAACCGCCTTCACCACCTGAAGAGCAGACATCAATGTCTAGATCGACCCCTTCAAGCCCGTAAAAGTCGTTTCACGACTTGCTCCTAACTTGACTTCCTTACGACCGCAATCAATATAGGCTTGCTGCTCCGAGAGCCAGTCCATGCCAAATATAACGTCGAACTCCACCAACGATAGTAACGACGCTTGCAGATCTAACTCTTGATTCCCAATACGAATCTTAACACCGCAGATTTTATCCGCACGCATCGAACACCCATTCGGTAACAAAACATTCAACTTGTCCTGCACCATCAAAGAAGGTACTCCGATGCGCGATATGAATCCTTCGGATAAGAAGGAGTGTGAAGCTCCCGTATCAAAGAGTGCTCTCGCCGGAAACTCACAAATTAAAACAAATCCTAAAAAATAGTGTAAGGTAACATATGCATAATAAGTATTTAAAGAAACTTAATTTACTACAAATTAAACCGTACATATCACCACATCCGCTTGTTTGATGGCCTCCTGTTGGCTAAGATTATGATCCCTTGTTTGAGCCAGAGCATAATGGGACGCGGTTGACTCCACCGCCTTGCCCTTCTCTTCATAAGTTGCTCCCAGTTTCCTCTCGGACTAGGGATGTCCGCTCCAACAGTCACAGGCAAAGTGCCTTGGCTTCCCACAAGTGAAACATGCACCCGGGGTCCGACCCGTGGTCACCCCAGAAGCACCGAAACAAGGAGCTGGACCCGAAGTCCTAGCCTTCTTAAAGAATTTACGGTACCCAGACTTTGAGGTAGTCGGCACCTTGAACTCAGATTTCTTATCACCCAAGCTTTTCTTCGCTTGAACATTCTTCATGTCCTTCTCCAAGGACCGGGCCGTGTTGACCAAGGTCAAGAAACCCTGCATCATCGGCCCCGAGAGTAGTAGCCTCAAGCCATCTCTTAGACCTTCGTAGAAACGGTTGGTATTACGCTCCTCATCCGCGATGGTGGAGCTAGCATACCGATCCAACCGAGTAAACTCGTGGAGATACTCATCCACTCTAATCTCTCCTTATACCAACCTCTGGAACTCATTCTCCAAAGATATCCTTGAGTCGAAGGGAGGTACCTAGCCAAGAACAGTCTCGAGAACTCCTCCATCGAGACGTCTGTAAGTTGCCTTCCTCGAAATAAATGCAGCTCCAAACCCTCCCACCACAGCCTAGCGTCTCCATCCAACAGGAACGTAGCTATAGTGGTCATCTGCCACTCCTCCGTCTCCGTCGATGTAAGGACTCTCTTCACACGGGAGAGCCAGTCTTCAGCTTGAAGTGGGGTTTTCCCAACCCCGAGAATACCGGAGGATTAAAGCTCATGACATGTTTGAGCTGTCTCTCGGTTGCCCTCCTTGGCACCAACGGCTCCACTACTACCTGCTCCACTCTTCTCGGCTCAACCTCTGGAGGAGGTACCTGCTCCATCGTAGGAGCGGGCTGCTGCATTTACCTTGCAGGTTGCGCATTGATCATGGCAAACACTGCTTCGGCCACCAATCGTATGGTCTCAGCCGATGGAGGTGTTGCAGGAGCATCATTTGGTGCACTACTAGCCTCAGAAACTCGGCGTTCCGACGGCACAGCATCGCTTCTAGTCACCTATAGTGGTACAAAACACCGTTGAGCGACCAAACAAAATTGTAAAACGCAATTATAGGAACACGCAGGTTCCTCAAACACGTGTATTTTTCATTCCTAAGTGGACATTCAAGGGTTCTTTTGCTGTTATAACGATGACGCAAACACATATGCTCACCACCCCTTAAAAGAATTTGCCCACGAATTTATTTTAAGCCTGACCAAAACCAGTAGTCTGATACCAAATTGTAACACCCCCTATCCGTCGCATAACATATAGCAGTAGGTCTGGCCGGGGCCCGACGCCATATACCACAGACAGACCGGGTGGTTACTCAATGGAAACCATCCAACCAATAACAACGTCCTACACAGAGCATTCTAGCAGAAGCGATTAAAATTTTTGCATTAATAAAGAACCCAACACTAGCATGAATGTCCACTAATACGCCAAAAGGAATGAAGTACAAATACACAAGTACAGGCCTTATGGCCTTACAATTGTTTTCCTCAAATTACATGTCTTCAAACCTCGGCACGCAGGCCGGCCATACATGAATAAAAAAACACTCAAAATTAGGCCTTCGAAGGCCGGCTCAGCAACTTGGGCTTTAGCCCGCTATTTACAGCTCGGCTTCGCAGCACCTGCAAGCACAATCCACCGCAACGGTGGCAAACCAAAGCAACGGTCAGCAATGCTGACCAAATTATAACGATCCCTCCCCCAATTCGGGGCGGCGATGCTCCTTCCCTGCAGTTTATTAGCATAACCAAGAGTATATATATATACATTGTATCACAGGCATTGGCACGCACGGTCACACGCCCCGTGCACTCAGGGCACATTCTCGGTGAACCGGTCAATGTCACGTCAATTTAAGCCATAGACACCCCGGTCTCACCACCGCCACTTTGACGGCCAAACTATGAGCATTTTGTCTTCCCGGCATGGGTCACGTCAATTTAAGTCATAGACCGCCGAAGACCCTCATCTATGCCAATGGATCACACCGAACGACATAGAGCGGGTACGGTTCCGTCTAACCCGTGCTCACATCGCAACGACAATTTAAGCCATATGCGCGTGTCAAACTTCTCCCGAGTCCCGTTTCCGTTACACACTTCACATAACCCGGTTATGTTCAAGTTGGCTCCCAGGCCACCAAGTTGGCAGAATCACGCATCTGCCCAGTTTTCCGGGTGCACCTTGGGGTTAATCCCCAAGGCTCCCTGTTGCAATCTACCACGTAGAAAACCCGAAAAACAAAAATTCGCACGGAGTCTTCTCTGGCCATTTATGCAATGCAACATCACCGATCCAGACCAACTTGTCCGGGTAGGCTTCACACATCATGCCTATATTCATTCTCGATTATGGACTCTACATGTACACAATGGGGACTATACATGTCTACCCGAAGGAACACCTCAAACTCACCGCAAACACGCGAGAGCGGGCTTCCCTATGTAAAAGAAGTAGATCTTCACATGCTCAAGTAGAGAATCATTACCCTAGCGTTCTTCCTGGGCGCCATGGAAATGTAAGCGGATGAAAAGCACCGCACTCTCCTTGCCTCCGTAGATCCGAAGTCGGTTCGCGATTTGGAGCTCCGAAGCTCCGCCGGTGACCGGATCTAGGCTTTTTCTTCCTCCTTTGCTCTCCCCTCTCTCTAGACTTAGAAAGAGAACCACTCAAGTGAAATGAGGGTTTCAAAGGCCCAATCCCGGGTATATCCCAGTAGGAATAACCCCCAATCGTCGGATCCCAAAATAAGGAAACGAAAGGCTACGATTCGTAGCTGAAAAGTAAAACCTAGGCCGAACACGGCCTGCGACACGCCCGTGTCCAGGGTCGTGTCCCTCATTCGCCATCAAAATCGATGCGTCTCGAGAAACACACGGGCATCCTACATGCCCGTGTTAGACCTGACATGCCTGTGTCAGCCAGTACACGCCCGTGTTCCCGGGCGTGTTCCCCATCAACACTGGACCAACACCAACCCGAGACTCACACGGGTCTTGGACACGCCCGTGTCCTATTTGACACGCCCATATCAAACCCGAACACGCATGGGCTGCAGGCCGTGTTCACTGTCTCGACACTTCATCGAGCGCAGTTCGTAGACCACCTGACACGGCCTTGGACACGCCCGTGTCCTAGGCCGTGTTCCATGTCTTGACACATCGTCGAGCGAAAATGTCGACTTCCCAGGCCGATCGTCGACACGAGCTCGACATGCCCTGAGACACGCCCGTGTCTCAGTCCGTGTGCCCCCTGCCAAATTCCAAATTTGGCCCAAAACGCCTCCCGTCGCTCTTTTGAGTTTCGGGGCGTTACACACAGTTTGTCAACCACCCGAGTTCTTCGTCGAACCCGAGCATGACACGGCCTTGGACATGCCCGTGTCCCAGGTCGTGTGTCCCTTACCAAGACCCAAACTTGGCTCTGAACGATGTCCGTCCCTCTTTCGAATTTTGGGGCGCTACACATTCCATGACTTAGCTTGATAAATATTGTCCACAAGCTCGACCTGCAAGAGGGGTTGGGTATCAAAGAATTTTATTCATTAAAGGAGAGTACGTACATGCTTTCACAGATAGAAGAGTTTCAAGTCATCACTGCTCTAGGTGTGACTTAGGGTCTCGCCCTCCATATTCCGGAGATGGTACCCTCCTGATCTTAGAGCTTCCCCAACAATGTACGGGTCTTCCCTATTGGTGTTGAGCTTTCCCACTATCGCCGATCTCCCTGCCATATCTACCTTCTTCAGGACTAAGTCCCGCTCCACGAACTGTTTGACCCTGACGTGCTTAGCAAAGTACTTAGTCATTCTTCGCTTTACCTCCTCCTATAGTATGGCGGAGAGATCACGCAGCTCCTCCACCAAGTCAAGGGAGATCTATAGCTCCTCCTCATTTTCAGCTTGTCATTCTTCTCTGCATGTCTCTGCCTCGACCACCCGAGGCATTCAGACTTTGAACTCTATTGGAAGCACTGTCTCGCATCCATGGGAGAGCTTCAAGGGGGTCTCCCTTGTGGCCATATTGGGAATGGTTCTCATGGCCCAGATAACTGAAGGAAGCTGCTCCACCCAACTACCCTTCAGATTCTCCACTTTCTTCTTGAGGAGGTTCACGATGATCTTGTTTGCCACCTCCACCTACCCGTTTCTCCTGGGATGGTGGGCTAAGGCAAACCTGAGGTCAATCCCAAGCTGTATGTAAAAACTGATGAATTTGGAGCTGACAAATTGAGGACCATTGTCTGTGATGATGGCCTGTGGCAACCCATGCTGGCAGAAGACCTCCCCCCAAATAAAGTTCCTGATTACTTGAGAGGTCACCTTGGCCAGCGCCTTCACTTCCAACCACTTAGAAAAATATTCGATCATGACAATCAAGAACCTCCTCTGCCTGCTGGCTTAGGGGAAAGGTCCTACCAAGTCCTTTCCCCAAATGGCGAAGGGCCAGGGGGCCGTGATACTCCTGATCCGCTGAGCCGGTTGGAGTTGGAGGGGAGCGAACAATTATCACATATGACATTTCTTTGTGTATTCTGCAGCATCCCGGCTTAGGGTCGGCCAAAAGTACCATTGTCGGACTATCCTTCCCTCCAATGTCCTGCTCTGAGTGGCTTCCACACACTCTTGAATGGATCTCCTCCAAGACCCTATAATCTCCCTTTTGTCCACACAACGCACCAGCATCCCTGAGAGAGTATTCCTACTCAACTGTCCGTCGTGCATGAGATAATATGTCGACTTGTGCTTGAACTTCTTCTTATACATCCATTACGGGAACTCCCCTGTGGATATGAATGTTGTAAAAGGATCCATCCACGAGTGGTGTTGGTCCACCTCCATCAGCTCTCCTTCTTGGATTGACGGATGGAATAGGTCGGTGATGGTACCCCCCCCCATCCGAGGACCATGCTTGGCTAGCTGATCTACCTACTCATTCTCCTCCCGCGGCACATGTCGGATGGAGAAGGTCTGGAACATGCCGATGACCCCCTTCACCTTTGCCATGTATAATTGGAGAGTTGGTTCCCTTGTCTCAAACTCCCCCCTGATTTGATAAGCCACTACCATGGAGTCAGTGAGGACCTCCACATCGTACACCCCCAGCTCCATGGCCAGCAGCAATCCTGCTATTACGACCTCATACTCGGCCTGGTTTTTCGTGATGTGAAAATGCACCACCACCATTTGTTCGAATCTCATTCCTTGGGGGCTATCCAAGATTACTCCCACCCCAAGGGAATGCCTTCCCGATGCGTCGTCTACCATTAACTTCCAGGGAACTGGGCGAGTGAGTTCTGCCTCCGCAACCTCGACCACGTAGTCAGCCATAAAGTCGTCCATTGCTTGGGCCTTGATCAAGAGGCGGGGGACAAAGGAGATATCGAACCCACTTAGGGCCACCGACTATTTGGCCAATCTACCCGAACGCTCCACTCCCTCGAAGATGTTGCGGAGGGGATGGTTAGTCACCACTTGGATGTAGTGTGCCTGGAAATAGGGTCAGAGCTTCCGAGCTGAGATAACCAGAGCGAAGGCCAGCTTCTCCAAGATGGGATAACAGAGCTTTGCCTTCCTCAAGACCAGGCTTACGTAGTATATGGGCATCTTCTTCTTCCCCTCTTCCTGAATCAGAATGGAGCTCAGGGACTCTGCTCCGACCTCGAGATACAAAGATAGGTCTTCCCCCTCCTTAGGCCCTTGGAGCAGGGAGGCCTGAGTTAAATGCCTCTTCAAGGTCTGAAACTCCTACTCTCATTCCCCAGTCCATTCGAACTTCTTGTCTCCCCTCAATGCTTTGAAGAAGGGAGAGCACTTCTCCCCAGCCCGTGAAAGGAACCTGCTTAGCCCCGCCAACATTCTTGTCAACCACTGCACCACTTTCCATTCGAGTATAGACAGGGGCTGCATCAAGCCTCCTGGGCTGCGACATTCAGCTTTAACCTTTTGACAGGTCTGGTACTGTGCTATGAAGTTGATAACATCTCTTTTCATTCTAGGCCAGTATATGGTCCTGCAGAGATCAACATACATTTTAACTACACCAAGGTGAATGAAGTACCTCGATTGGTTGTAACACCCCAAAGCCCAGAATTTGGCAAAAATTGGGTGACACGACCTGGGATACGGGCGTGTCCCAGGGCGTGTCCTTCTCGGGTGAGCAGTCAACGAGTGGTCGACAAAACTTTGGTCGACGATTGTCGAGTGCTGCGTACACGGCCTGTGACACAGGTGTGTCACAGGGCGTGTCCTCGCGGTCGACGAACTCAGCTCGACGAAGTTGAGCTGGGGCATATCTAGTACCGTGTATGAGCACACAGCTTGGGACATGGGCGTGTCACGGGTCGTGTCCCTCTCGGGTTGATCTCGATTTTGTGCAGGCTGAAGAACACGGCCACAGACACGGGCATGTCTGAAGGCGTGTCAGGTGACACGGCCCGTGACACGGGCGTCACTGGTTTGGATAAGTCGGTTGAGCACCGCCTAAGGCACACGGCCTGGACACTGGTGTGTCACAGGCCGTGTCAGGAAAAAATGTGATTTTGTGGAAAAATCGTGGCTATCCAAATCTTCAGCTGGGATCTGATGGCTGGGGTGCCTCCCTGATTCCTTAAGTCCGTGGATGAGAAGGAAGTTCTCATTTTCATTTTGGCCTTCATCTTTCTAAAATCCTAGAGATAGAAAGAGAGGAAGGAGGAGGAGGAAGGAGAGTCATCCACCGGTGGTGCTGCGGAGTTCCGACGAGAGATCCGAGGCCAGCGTTGCAAAAGAAAAGTTGTTACCCTCGAAGACCGCTTCGGCACCATGAGCTCCTAACTGGCTGGAAAGAACCGTAACAGCTTTTCCTCCGCAACGCTGGCCTCAGATCTCTCGTCGGAACTCCGCAGCACCACCGTTGGCCGGCTCTCCTTCCTCGTCCTCCTTCTTCCTCTCTTTCTCTCTCTAGGATTTTAGAAAGATGAAGGCCAAAATGAAAATGAGAACTTCCTTCTCATCCACGGCCTTAAGGAATCAGGGAGGCACCTCAGCCATCAGATCCCAGCTGAAGATTTGGACATCCACAATTTTGCCACAAAATCACATTTTTGCCTAACACGGCCTGTGACACGCCCGTGTCCCAGGCCGTGTGCCTCAAGCGGTGCTCAACCGACTTATCCAAACCAGTGACACGCCCATGTGACACACCCGTGTCATGGGCCGTGTCACCTGACACGCCTTCAAACACGCCCATGTCTGTGGCTGTGTTCTTCAGGCTGCACAAAATCAAGATCAACTCGAGAGGGACACGGCCTGTGACACGTCTGTGTCCTAGGTCGTGTGCCCATACACGGCACTAGACATGCCCCAGCTCAACTTCATCGAGCTGAGTTCGTCGACCGCGAGGACACACCCTGTGACACGTCTGTGTCACAGGCCGTGTACTTAGCACTCGACAATCGTCGACCGAAGTTTTGTCGACCACTCGTTGACTGCTCACCCGAAAAGGACACGCCCGTGTCTCAGGCCGTGTCACCCAATGTTTGCCAAATTCTGGGCTTTGGGGTGTTACAACCCTCCCCTCCTTACAAAAATTCCGTCCCCGAAATTTACAGAAAGTAAGGAAATCAAATCGAAGGATTTCATTTCACAACGTTCATGATAACTCGTTATACACTGCATAACAGTTACACAAAGAGCTCGGGAAACTCAGCTCGCATGGTCTGCTCTTGCTCCCATATGAGTTCTTCACGGTCGCAATTGTCCCATTGGACTTTGACCATCTTGATCGTCTTGTTCCGCAACTATTTCTTAGCACGATTCTTGATCTGAATGGGCCTAACCTTCGTCGTTAGCCCATACTCCACCGACACGCGATCATGCTTGATCACTTGAGCTGGATCTTTTACGGCTTTCCGTAGCACCGAGATGTTAAACACATCATGTAATCCACCCAAGTCTGCCGAAAGAGCTAGCTGATTTGCAGCTTCTCCAACTCGCTCGATCACTTCAAATGACCCAAGGTACCGTGGACTCAACTTTTTCAGACGTCGAATCCTGGATACGCCTTTGAATGGTTGGATCTACAAGTATACCCAATCACCCACCACGAACTCCACATTCTGGTGCTTGGCGTTGTAGTATTTTTCTTGATGATCATGAGCTATCAATAGCCGCTCTCGAATAGTCCACATTGTCGAGTTTGCTTCATCAACTTCATTACGCCTATACACTCTGGTTTCGCCTGCTTCCAGCCAAGCTAAAGGAGTACGGCACTTCCGACCATACAGAGCTTCAAACGGTGTCATACCGATGCTTGCCTGGTAGCTGTTATTGTAGGCAAACTCCACCAGATAGAGATGATCTTCCCATCTCTTTCCAAAATCCAGGGTGCACATCTGGAGCATATCCTCCATCGTTCTGTTGGTCCTTTCAGTTTGGCCATTTGTTTGGGGATGAAAGGTCATACTGAACATCAACTTCATGCCCAACAGCTGATGGACCAGCCTCCAATCAGTCGAAGTAAATCGCCGATCTCGATCGCTCACGATGCTCCGAGGAACACCATGTAGACGTACAATTTGTTCCATATAAATCTTTGCCAATCTTTCTACTGAATCGTCTCGTTTATTCGGAAGGAAGTGCGCCACTTTCGTCAGCCGGTCGACAATCACCCAGATTGAATCATTCCCGCGCTGAGATCGCGGCAACCCATGCACGAAATCCATGGAAATATCGTCGAACTTCCATTCCGGAATCGACAACGACTTCAAGAAACCACCAGGCTTTTGGCACTCGGCCTTTACTATAGCACAAGTTTGGCATTTGGCCACATAATGAGCGACATCTTTCTTCAATCCTGGCCACCAGAACATCTTTTTCATGTCTCTAAACATCTTTGTGCTCCCAGGATGAATTGAGTACTTCGTATAGTGTGCTTCGTACATCAACTCTTCCCTCAATTTGTCCAAGCTCGGGACGCACAAACGGCCTTCCTTCCGCAATAGACCGTCATCCCAGGAGAATTTGCCCTCTGGCCCATCCTTGGCATAGCGTTGAAGACTCTCATCTAGCTCCATTTCTCGTCGAACTCTGTCCGCAAGGTCACACTACACCTCTGTCCAGTTCAAACATGCATCAGATGTCGCATTCTTGTGAACACAAGAAATATCTAATGCTTCCAACTCCTGGATTAGACGTTCATCATGCCTCTACAACCAGCTTGCCCTTACCAAAGCACTCCGACTCAAGGCATCCGCGATAACATTTCCCTTTCCGGGCGTATAATGAATCGCAAAGGTATAGTCCCCAAGGAATTAAAACCACCTTCGTTGTCACATATTCAGGTCCTTCTGCTCCAACAAATACTTTAGGATCTTGTGGTCTGTATAGATTTCCACTTTCACGCCATACAGATAATGTCTCCACAATTTTAGTGCAAAGATCACCGCCGTCAACTCTAAGTAGTGGACGGGATAATTTCTCTCATGCACCTTCAGTTGGTGAGAGCCATAAGCAATCACTTTCCCATTTTGCAGTAGAACGCAGCCTAAGCCACTTCCTGACGCATCACTGTAGATTTCAAATCCATTAGCACCACATAGCGACATCAACACAGGCATCGTGGTCAACCGACACTTCAGCTCTTCAAAAGCTTGCGCGCACTCCGGCATCCAAACGAACTTTTGATCCTTTCTTTTCAGTGTGGTTTGAGGCAAAGCGAAGTTCGCAACAAATCGTCTAGAGTAGCCTGCTTGACCAAGGAAGCTCCGGACTTCAGCCACAGAAGAAAACACTGGTCACTCCTGTATGGCCCTTATCTTCGTCGGATCCACTGTTATGCCCTCTCCGCTTACCATATGGCCCAGAAAATCCACCGACGATAGCCAAAACACGCACTTTGAGAACTTGGCGTAGAGCTGATTCTTCCTTAATGTTTGCAACACCAACCGTAAGTGGTTTTCATGATCGGCGTCAGATTGAGAGTAGACCAAAATATCATCAATGAATACTATCACGAACAGGTCCAATTACTCTTGGAACGTTCGGTGCATCAAGTCCATGAACACTGATGGGGCATTGCACAGCCCAAACGACATTACTGTGAACTTATAGTGCCCGTAACGTGTTCCAAATGCAGGTTTGGGAATGTCACCTTCCCGAATCCTAAACTGGTAGTAACCAGACTTCAAATCCAACTTCGAGTAGATGGTTGACCCCACCAACTGATCGAACAACTCATCAATCCGTGTGATCGGATACTTATTCTTCTCGGTGAGCTTGTTCAGTTCACGGTAGTCAATACATAACTGCAAACCACCGTCTTTCTTTTTCACAAATAGAACAGGCGTGCTCCAAGGTGACATGCTTGGGAGAATATAACCCTGCTCCAACAACTCCTGTTGTTGGACTTTCAACTCCGCCATTTCCTTTGGCACAATGCGATATGGCGAGCGGGCCACAGGTTTCGCACCTGGCACCAACTCGATCGTGAAGTCAATCTCTCGCTGGGGTGGTAGCCCAGGGAGATCCTTGGGAAATATATCTGCAAATTCTGATACCACTGGAACATCGTTCACACCGGCCTTAGGCTCCACAGCCTGAATTAGCGTGAAGTAGCACTCTGCGCCCTTCCGAACAGCCTTGACTACTTGGAGTGCAGACATCAACATCCCACCCACTCCTCGCATCCCTGCGAACCTAGTCTCTTGCTCGGTATTCTGGCCCAACGTGATCTCTTTGGCATTACAATCAATCAAGGCATGCTGCTCCGCGAGCCAATCCATACCAAATATCACATCGAATTTCGATATCGGCAAGACAGATGCAGTCAAACAGAAATCCTGACTTTCTATTTAGACCGCCACATCGCAAGCTCGATCCACGAGCATCAAACGACCATTCGGCAATACCACCCTGACGCTATCTGTCTTCACACGACTAGGTATCCCAAGCCGCGCTATGAACTCTTTAGACAGAAAAGAATGTGAAGCACTCGTATCAAAAAAGGCTCGCGCCAGAGTGTTCCGAATCATTACAAATCCTGTGACAATCATGTCACACACACAAGCCGCATACAAAAATACAATCAACAAAGCATGCGAGAAACAAAGCAATACAACAACTTAACTCGTACCTGTGACGACGTAACTCTGTTTAATGGCCTCCTGCATGCCAAGATTGTAGACTCGGGGCTGTGCCTGCGAGGCAGAGGACTCCATAACTGCCTTTCCTTTCTCCGCATACGACTCTCCCGCCTTGTTTTCACTCTTTGGCGGTACCCGACACTCACGGGCTATATGCCCCACCCGTCCATAATTAAAGCATGTACGAGTCTCCAGCTTTGAAGTGGCCCCCGACGTTGCTCCCGATGCAACGGTATAAGGAGCTTGTCCAGTCGACTTGGACTTCTTGCTCCATCTCTTCTTATAATATGATTTTCCAGGTCGGGGTACCTTGAACTCTGGCTGTGTCACAGCCAAAGCCAGCTTCTCATGCGCCCTCTTCATATCCTTTTCCAGCGCGCACGCAGTGTCGACCAACGCCTGAAAGCCTGGGTTCACAGAACTCGAAAGCAGGAACCTCAACTCGTCCCACAATCCTTCATAGAACCTATTCGTCTTCCTTTGCTCATCAGCAAATATAAAACCCTCATACCGCCCCAAGCGTGTAAACTCATGCAGGTAAGCTTCAACACTGCCTTTACCTTGCGTCAGCCTTTGAAATTCATTCTCCATGGCAATACGTTGTGCCGCTGGGAGGTGCTTTGCCAGGAAGAGTCTCGAGAATTCTTCCATCGACACTTGTGTTAACGGTCGACCCGCTAAGTGGTGTAGTTCCATCTCATCCTGTAATAAACGAGCCTATCCTTCCAACAAGAAGGTGGCTAAGGTGACTTTCTGATGTTCCTCCATGCCAATCGCCTTCATAATCCGCTTGACGCGCGACAACCAATCCTCAGCCTGCGTAGGGGATCCCAGGCCCGTAAACGTAGGTGGGTTGAAACTCATGAACTGCTTTAACTGCTTCTCAGCTGCTCGAGGATTCACAGTCGCTACAGGTTCTGGCCTCGCCGCAACCTGTTCTGGCCTCATTTTCGGATGCGCTTGCCCAATCGGCTGTGCTTGGATCATGGCAAACAATGCCTCAGTAACTAATCACACAGTTTCCGCAGAAGGCGGAGGTGTAGGCACCTCAGCTGGTGACGTACTTTCATCAGAACGTTGGGGCTTCGATTGCCCCGCACCACTCCGCGTCACCTATAGGTGAACAAGACACGCACATTAGCAACCGCACACAAGCAAAACAACAAAATAGGAACGCGCAGGTTCCTCAAACACATGTATTTGCATTCCTAAGGTGGACATTCTGGAGTTCATTAGTGGTACTTTGGTTCGCACATACACGTGCTCGCCACCCCCACAAAAGAATTCGACCACGAATTCAAAAGGGAGAGAGAAGAGAGGAAGAAGGAGGTGGAGGAAGGAGAGTCGGCCACCGGTGGTGCTGCGGAGTTCCAACGAGAGATCCGAGGCCAGCGTTGCGGAGGAAAAGTCGTTGTGGTTCTTTCCAACCAGTTAGGAGCTCATGGCGCTGAAGCGGTCTTCGAGGGTAACAACTTTTCTTCTTATCCATGTGAAGGCTTCTTTTTTGGCATGTGCATAAGATTCCCCCACCAGAGGGTGGATTGTTATGGAAGTCCCTTGGGTTGATTCATGGAATCCCCAATCATTTGGCATATAAATCCGGAAAAGGAGTACGGAATAGGCATACTGTGTGAAGCCCATCTGGACAGGTTGGTCTGGATTGGTGATGTTTTATATACGCATCAGAGAAGACTCTGTGATAAACGTGTAGTTTAAGGAGTCGACGGGTTAGACCTGCGAATGACAGTAGCAGGAAGTACTGGAGTGGTAGTCCAGGAAAATACCCTTGTGATTCTTGTGTTGTTGGGTTATACCTGTGAAGGGAAGTAGCAGGAAGTACTGGATTGGTAATCCAGGAAATACCCTTGGTAATGTTTGATTTTCTTGGGTAGTACCTGTGAAGGGAAGTAGCAGAAAGTACATGCGTGGTAAGTCAGGAAAAGGCCCTTGACATTTGTGATATTGTGGGGTTGTACCTATGAATGGAGTAGCAGGAAGTACTGGTGTGCCCAGGAAAGACCCTCTGATATTGTGATATTTAATGGGTGTGATGGTAAGTACTGGTGCGCCCAGGAAAACACCCGGGCAACAGGAACAGTGAAACCAACCCACGCATTTTATTTAGCCGCGAGTACATCATACTCGGTGATGGCAAGGCGATTTGAGCAACAGGGGTGGATGATCTGACCTGCGTTATGTTCGTCCGACGTGAGACCAGAAAGTTCAGTCTGTTGGAGCACATAGCGAGATTCTTAGGCCTGCGCGCCATGATACAATGGGGGGCTACGGGCCAATCCCGGTTCACTAAGACTATAATCTTTGGCTGCATGCCATGGAGTAAATGCTCAATGTTTTACCATTGGGTTGCGACCCTGATACGGTGGTGGGACCCTGGTTCGCCGGTACACCAATAATATGCCCTGAGTGCACGGATCGTCAGGCCGCGTGGCTGACGGTTGTGATGGAATGTATGTGCGTGAGAGCACATTATATGATATACATATCTTCCTGTGAAATGCTATGCCTGCAGGGAATACCACCGCCCTGGGAAAAGGGCTGGGGTCGTTATAATTTGGTCAGTTGAATGCTGACCGTTTCCTATTTGCCACCGTTGGGTGGGCTGTCCCTGTGCAGGTGCTGGAGAGCCAAGCGGGATGCATAAAGGCTGAAGTCCCTACTGCTATTGTTGTTGCTGCCACTAGCCCCTGAAGGCTAAATCTAAATGCTTTGTTTGTTTATACATGGCCGGCCTGTGCGCCAATATTTAAGGCCACTGTTATGAAAGCCCTGTAAGGCCATAAGGCCAACTGTTTTGTATTTGTCCATTCCTGCTTTATATAAATGTGGAACTCTTATATGGTGGACATTCATGTGTATGAGTTCAGCTTCATATTATAGGCTTCCGATAGAATGCAATGAGTTAGGCTACGCTACTCTGGTATCACTCTGTGACTTCCCTGCCTATTTTATGGTATATGCTGCGGGGCCCCGGCTGGACCTTCTAGTATATACCTGTGAACGGTTGGAGTCGTTATATTTGTACGCTTTGTGTAGAATCTCTTCACGAATTCCTCTAATGAAGGGAATGAATATACGATATCTATACTGCAGGATCCCATCGTGCAGATTATAATCCTCCTGTGCCCCGCTTTGTAGAGATCGGATGATCGGATCTACCTCTAGATCATTCTTCTAGGCTTCTTGTATCTGGTCCCAAATGTCACATTGGATCTCCCTCCAATATAGTTGGGCATGATATTCCTCCGGATCTCTTTGAGTAACCAAGGTAATTTCCAAGTTTATTAAAGACTGCAATACCTTTTTGGGATTAGCTCCATACAACTCCCAACTACCGAAGGTTGGCGGCTTAGAGCGTCAGCAACTTTGTTAGCCTTCCCGGGGTGATATTGGAGAGCGAAGTCATAATCGCACAGGAATTCTGACCATTGACGTTGTCGAAGGTTCAGCTCTTTCTGAGTGAATATGTATTTAAGGCTTTTGTGGTCGGAGAAGATCTCGAATCTTACCTCGTCTAGGTAATGCCTCCAGATTTTAAGGGCAAAGACAACAACGCCTAATTCCAGGTTATGAGCCGCGTAGTTCAACTCATGCGGCTTCAACTGGTGAGATGCGTAGGCTACCACCTTGCCATGCTGCATCAGGACAGCTCTTAATCCATTCAGTGAGGCATCAGTATAGATCTAAAATCCCTCAGTCCCTGTGGGGATCATAAGGACCTGTGTAGAAGTCGGTCGTTTCTTTAATTCGACGAACGCAATCTCGCATTCTAGTGTCCATCGGAAGGTAACATCCTTCTTGGTAAGGGAAGTTAGGGGTAATGCAATCTTAGAGAAACCTTCTACGAACTTCCTGTAATACCCGGCTAGACCAAGGATGCTTTGGAAATCTGCCGTTGTTCTGAGCGGTGGCAAGTTTTGTACTGCCTGGATTTTGGCCTGTTCCACTGCTACTCCTTTCTTGTTTATAGTGTGTCCCGTGAATACGACTTCTTCTAACCAGAACTCGCACTTACTGAATTTGACAAAGAGCAAGTGTTCTCAAAGTTTCAGTAGTACCATCGGCAAGTGTCTGGAATGATCTGTCTTTGTTTTTGAATAGATCAAAATATCATCAATGAGGAAGATCACAAAGTGATCTAGGAAAGGCTTGAAGACTTTATTCATCAGAGACATAAAAGAGGAAGGTGCGTTGGTGAGTCCAAAGGGCATCACCAGGAAAGCGTAGAGATCGTAACAGGAGCTGAAGGCGGTCTTGGGAATATCTTCTTCCTGAATTCGAAGTTGATAGTATCCTGATCTCAGGTCCATCTTGGAAAATACGGACGCACCTTGTAATTGATCGAACAATTCGTCAATCCCAGGAAGGGGTATGTGTTTCGTATTGTGAGTTTATTTAATTCTCCGTAGTCTATGCACAGATGTAATGTCCCATCTTTCTTCTTTACGAACAGTACTGGTGCTACCCAAGGTGAGGAATTGGGGAGAACAAATCTAGCATCTATTAACTCTTGTAGTTGAATCTTTAGCTCATCTAGTTCTCTTAGGGCCATCCGGTAGGGTTCTCGGGACACCGGCCGTGCTCCGGTCACGAGCTCGATCTGAAAGTCGACCTCTCCCCGTAGTGGAAATCCAGGGAGTAATTCTGGGAAGATGCCCGGGAAGTCGAGTACTACTGGGACCTTGGCGAGTTCTGGTGTTTTTTCCTCCATTTCAAAGTAAATAAGATATATCTCATCCTTTTGTCGGACCGATCTCATAGTCTGTGTAGAAGTCAAAATAATACGGGAGATAGAGGTTACACCTGTCAATGTAATGTCTCGACCATGTGGGTTCTGTAGTCAGACTTCTCGCGTTGAACAATTTATTTGCGCATTGTGCTCGGCTAGCAAATCCATTCCCAGTATGATATAAAATCCGGTTATTGCTAGGATTGTTGCAAAGATCTCAAATTCCATGTCTCCTAGCATTGCCGGGAATATGCATTTCTCCGTCGACGTCATGTCTGATCCATCTGGTAGACGGATCTGTATAGATAGTCTGGACAAACGAGCAACAATCTCCTTAGTAATAATGAAATTTTGGGACACAAAGGAGTGCATTGCTCTAGTGTCAAAAAAGATCTTGGTGGGGTGTCCTTCTACCATCAAAATTCCTGACAGAATAGGGAGTATATATCATATTTTAATATACAAGATGTAGGTATGCCTATATATATCCTATTATAACAGTATCTGACATATCTCTATTGCCTAATATATATACCTATTACTACATCAGGGGCCGGTCCATGCTGAAGATCTAGTGCATAGGCCTCCAAGGGCACTGCGCGACACTGTTGGCCTCTCCTGCCAGCTTTGCCTATGCGGCCTCTCTGGCCCAGTCCTCGTGCTGGCTGCCCACCATATACAGCTCCTAGCCCTAGCCTTCTTGATGCCTGTGGGAAAAATACCCTCATATGTCCTGGCTGCTGACATAAGAAGCAGTTCCCTGTGAAGGGAACATCGCGTCAGACTACTGGCGCGGGCTGTGGTGCTGCAGCTGGTCTGATGTCCTGCTGCGGTGCTGGGGGTGCTGGTGGGCGCCTATTAGGTTGTCTACGGTGCCTCTGCATGCGCCCTTTATCCTGTATGTGGGGAGCAGCTCCTCTGTCTCGTCTCAGGTACAGTCTAATCTCCCCGTCGGATGTGCGGGAAACTTTCCTACGGAACAGCTCAGTCTGCGTCTGTAATAAAGAACTCCAGCGGGGCCTCCGAGAACTCTCTCCCCATAGTATATCGCTTATCGGTCGTCCTCTAAAGGTCAAGCAGTTGGCCGCTCTCCACCAATCCCTAGCGTATCCTTCTAATATGGTCACTACCAATGAGACTGCAGCTACTGTTGGGCACATCATGCCTACTAGCAGCTCCTCCACACGCTCCACCCACTCCTCTGCCTGGATGGCAGTCTTCGTGCCTCTAAAAGTGGGAGGCCTCAGTACTCGGAAGGTTGTAAGCAAATCGGTAGGCACCATCATCTCTGATGGTGGTTGTGCCAAGGCTGTCCGGAAAGTGGCCAGGATGGCCGTCAGTGTCTGCCCCAAGTCGGTCTCGGCAAACGGTACAGCCGTGGGGATAACTGGGTCTGGAGGTGGGGTGGTGGGAACATATCCTCTGGAGGAGGACCCCCCGTTACTATACTCCGGTATCTGGAGAAGTAACATGAAAGAGTGTCATTACTTTGCAAATGTAGGGTAAATTTGCGAAAACGACTGACGAAGTGGAAACAACGGTGTACAGGCATACTAACATACAATCTAGAATCCCTACGCCTCTACACTAGGGTCCACCAGGCTTTCGCTGCAAGGTTCGTCCCAAATCGAGGAACGAAGCGAGGGGTGCGGGAATCCTGAGACTGCTCCACAAGGACGAATCGTGATCGCTCTAATCCATTTGTAAGATCCCCTCCCCAAAACCCTTGACCCGGGTCGGGCCATAGGGGATCTTACGTGCCCAAGGCGTCCACCCAGTGCTCTTTTAAGAGGGGACGAATCACTATCCAAAGCAATAGTTTTCCACCTTGTATGGGCTAGAATCACAACATTCACAACACATCAGAGAATTACGAAAGCATTAACATGAAAACACTAATATATATATATATATATATATATATATATATATATATATATATATATATATATATATATATATATATATATATATATATATATATATATATATAACTTTATAATATTTACATGAGTACAAGGCCTTATCCTATATTCTTATATGATCTTGTAGGTTGTACGAGTTCTACACTTAACCCTCATTCTCCAAGTCTATACTGCTCACTGGTACTCACGTCTCGATACTCTTGAGACCTTGATGGTGCTACTGCTTGAGTAGCCCTAACTTCTGGCACATTCTCCTATGGTAGGGGATCACTACGGTGCTCCATTTCCCGTGAATGGTGATTTAAATAACCATTAGTCATAGGGCTAAGTAGAAACAAATCCCCTCACCAGATCCATATCCTGGGGACGAGCACACACACACCCAATAGTATAAGATAGCTGAAGCATGAGAGGGTTAGCATAGTGTTTAATCTAGGAGCTGTAATAAAATAAAAGTAGCATAACTGAAATGGCTGCAATGTTAACACCAGTTATGAATAGGGCTCTACTAGTACACCAGCATACCAGAAATACATATTTTGTATCATATCGCAGGCATTCATAGCTGCGCACACACATCCTATGTCGACATAGTATGGACCGCTTCTTTTCAAGCAGGGTAGCGAGCCCTGTAGGCCTCATCGATGTGGTCGTCGGTGATAGTGTCCAGTCCTACCACTTTTGGTGGTGGTCGTACTGCACAACCCCCTGCCACAACGTATAATCTCGTGTACTATTGGATATGAGCGACATCATGTGATGCAACATTTTGGCTGACTGCCGGAGGAAAGCCCGACGGGGACAACATAACGGTCGGTCGCCCGCAGAACCCATCTCCCTGTCGCCTTGAGTCGTCGACCTTTCCGTACCGGTACGAACGGTCTACGAAAGGGACTGACCCGCCACAATTTTACCTCAAGCAATTCTCAAGAAATCAATCAAACATTTATGTTAATACGCACCGAGTCTGCGGCGGCCTGTCCTACTATACGTTAACCTTCAAGTAGTGACGCTCAACTCAACTTTTGACAAGGAGTATGGGGGCACTTTATTTGAGGCTAAACTGGAGGAACACCTCAACTCCAGTTTCCTCAACTAAGGCTCAACCTTAATATTCAACTGCTCGTCAGAGCAGGACCTATGCCTATAATAGTAAATTGCAGTAATTTAAACTACTGATAATAAATACTGCATAATGAAATGTGACCAGTACGAAACTGGAGTAGATTTGAAACGGAAGTACTGAACTGAAATGAACTTGACCAGTACGAGACTGAAGTAATACTGAAATTGAAAGTACTGAACTGCAATGAACTTGACCAGTACGAGACTGGAGTTGAATTGAAAGTACTGTACTGAAATGCGCTTGACCAATAAGAGACTAGAGTTGAATTGAAAGTACTGAACTGAAATGAGCTTGACCAGTACGAGACTAGAATTGAATTGAAAGTACTGAACTAAAATGAGCTTGACTAGTATGAGACTGGAGTTGAATTGAAAGTACTGAACTGAAATGAGCTTGACCAGTACGAGACTGGAGTTGAATTGAGAGTACTGTATTGAATAAAGTAAACTGGATCAGTGCAAGACTGGAATAATTATAAAGAAAATGGTTAGTAGTCCAGTCACTTCATTCAGGAGGCTTCAGTTCCATCTCCGTTTTCAGGAGGTATTTTCAGTTCCTTCTCAGTTTTTTGGAGGAATTCACAATTTGTTCTCTGTTTTCAATATTTCCTTGGTTTTTATGTATTAATAAGATCAGATAATTTGGTTGCGCCTTTTAGTTTATAGCTTAATCAGATCAAGACTTTTAGGAGTTACTCCTTTATTATTCATTGAGAATAATTAGCAACACGCGTCTCGTACTCTACTTTTTGAGTCTGCCCAACTACCCGAGGCTCGTAACGGTTAGTCGTTTCCTGAAATCTCGGAACGCTCCGAGCTTGACATCTTGCCTCGGCCACTCTTGTCGATAAAGTAATTTGAATCAAATATCCAATTTAGGGAGGGTGGTTGCGCGCTCCAATTTTCGTTTCCGAGGAGAAAGAACGAAATAAATTCTGAGCGTGACCCTAGGATCTCAGAAATAAGGAAACATGTCAATTCTTATCACCATGCCACCAAATTTTAATACAACCTCTAATGAGGCATAAACTAAGGGTAGAAAAATTTTCATAATTTTCTGAGCCACTTAGGGCCTTTATTTTGGTCAAATAAGTTTTGTTTAGGCTTTTAAAATACCAAATCATTTTCAAAAGTTCTCAAAATTTTTGTGAAGGGAGTCCTCTTTGAGGGAAACATTTTTCATGTTGACCATTTTGCCCCCAGGGGTCTTGATTTGGCCCAAAAAATCCACAACATTACTATATATTTTGTTCTACAAATAGCAGATCAACAAAAATCCACGGCTGAGATTGAGGCGGACGATACCTTGTGTCGTTATATCCCCACAACGGATCAATCGCGGATCCGTTATAGGGGGCACAGAAACAGAGGCAGGGGGGCAAAGGAAATAGTCGTCGTCCATCTCATCATCGAGGATGGACGGAGGCGATTTCATCCCGTCGCTGGGGGAGGCGGTGGCCTTCTGCCACCACAGGCCAGCCACCATTGGACGCTAGCACAGCCACCGATCGGTTCATTGGGGGCCGATGAGTCCTTGGGTGGTGCCCCGGTGGCTTGCCGCCGCCCTCCACCGCCTGTAAGGGGCAACCCAAGAGCAGGGTGGCGGTGGCTCTGCTTCCAGCTCCTCCGCACCACCATTCCTCTCCGGCATTAAAGCCAGCCCCGAAACCACCCCCGGTCGGTGCGCCGGGGGCAGGGCTCTCCTCCAATGGTGGTCCGGCGACCAACCGCCACCAGTCGCCGCCGGAGACAAAACAGAGCAAAAATCTTGCTTCTCGGATGCCGCCGGAGCGGCGTTTTCCGACAGCACCCCGACTTTCCCCCACCGGGAAAAGTCATCCCGGTGGTTTAGCCCTTCTCCAGAGCTACCACCAATGCTGGGAGGGGCTAGTCTTCATGCGGCCACCACCCGACCTGGAGTAAGGGTCGGGTGGTGCCGGCGGCGCTCCAACCACTGGAAGGCCCATGCAGATCGTCCATAAGATAGGGAAGGAGGAGGAGAGAGCTTCTACCTATGCAGGAGGGGATTGGTAGGAGCCGGCTTCGTTGGCCATGCAAGATGGCAGGGGTGGTGGAGCTCGGGATGGTTTTTTCGACGAGCTAGGAATCCGGTGAGGGTGCCCGGGGCTCGGGTGGGTTGGTGTGGGGGTAGGAAAACTGGGCAGGTCCTTATATATGCAAAGGGGGGTGGGCTTATTTGGTTTGGGAGATGTGGGATTAATCCCATGTGGAGGAGGAGCTCCTCCTCTCCCCTCCACTTGGGCTAGCCAAGTGGCACCATTAGGATGGCCCCAAGTGGCAGTAAGAAAAAGAGAAGGAGTGGGCTTGGGCTTGGGCCTTGCTCCTTAAGGGGAAGGAAGAGGGGGAGGGAGAGTTGGGCCTACCTTGGCCCATGGCCTTATTTCTTCATATGGCTAGTCTTGGTGGCCCAAAATGTGATAAGGGGTAGGACCTTAACCAATTAAAGAAGAGGAGGTGAACACCTCTTTGGAAAATCCAAAAAATGACTTTTAGGGGCGTTGAACAAAGCCAACACTAGGGTGGATCCCCCATGCTGGTCAAAGTCAAAGTGGGTACAATACATCGGGGTCGGGCCAAAATTGGGGTGTCATATTATAATTTGTGTGCACACGCTTTTCGGTGCACGATCACGCTCGATTTGGCCTAGAGTTAACCATTCATCATCAAATTGTACATGACGACTTCTGTTGACTTCGTATTGACTATACGGGTCTAGAGCCACTGACTGGGGTCGAATCGGAGTTTGTTTGGTAAAAGTCAAAAATATGCGCGTCGCAGCACACTAAATTGGTGAAAATGTCTATATTCATCGTTAGACCTCGGATTCTGATCAACGAGTTCCGGCGTGCTCGTATTATCTATACAAGGCCATAGGAGCTGACAGAACTCAAATCGGAGTTCTCTAGACTGATATTCAAAATCTTGTCTTCGCGACGTTTTACGAGGGATGGTCATATCCACTACATGACCTCGGGGCCCAACGGAGTTCCGATGCGTTTGTACTATCTATATGATGCCACAGGAACTGACAAAACTTAAGTCAGAGTTCTCTAGCTCCATTTCTTGCTTAGGGTTACCTTCTACCAGGTCATGGGTAGGATTCAGGTCACTTTTATTGGGCCTACTATGGCTCTGGTGGCCTAATAAAAGTCGGGATGTTACAATCCAATAAAAATAAAACGATTTTTGTCCTCGAAAATTTTCTTGAAGTAGGGAAGAAGAGAAAAGTAATATACCTGGGGAAAGAGCTCGGGGTGTTTTCGCGAACAAGCACCTCTGGATCCCAAGTGTACTCATCTTGTCCAAGATTTGACCATAATATCTTGACCATTGGGATGGTCTTGTTACGTAGATTATTTATTTTATGATCTACGATTCTGATTGGTTCGAGCTGGACAGATCTGTCTGACCGTAGTTGCACTAGTGGTGTAGGTAGATGCTGCTCTGGTTGCCGGAGAACTCGTCTCAAGGAGGAGACATGAAACACATCATGAAGATTTCTCATTTCTAGAGGCAGGGCTAATCGATAGACAATAGGGCCAACATGCTCTGTTACCTGATAGGGACCCAAATAATGGGGATCCAGCTTCTTTTGTTTCCTCAACCGGGAGACACAATGCATGGGTTTAATTTTTAGGAACACCATTTCCCCCACGCGGAACTCCGCCGGTCGGTGTCGTGCGTCATAATATTTGGCATGTCGGTTTTGTGCCTCCCGCATCCATTCCTGGATTAGTCGTATTGTTGTTGTAGTGTCGTCAATATGAGACAATCCCAAGGCTTCTGGGTCCTCTTCCTGAGCCCAAGTTAACGGAGTTCGACAACGTCTCCCGTACAATGCTTCGTATGGGGTCATCTTGATGCTAGCCTGATAGCTGTTATTGTAAGAAAACTCAACTAGGGGTAATAGTTGTTCCCAAGGCTCATTGTGTTCCACTATGTAAAGTCGAAGTAGATCCTCCATAGTTCGATTTGTCCTTTCCGTTTGTCCATCTGTCTATGGGTGGAAGGCAGTGCTAAAGGCCAACTTGGTCTCCAAGTATGCCTGCACTGGTCTCCATTCCTTGGATGTGAATCGTCTGTCACGATCTGACACGATGGACTTTGTCACTCTATGAAAACGAACTACTTGCACTATGAATATTCTTGCAGAATATCAACACCGTCTCCCTATCGGTTTGGAATGAACTATGCTACCTTGGTGAGTCGATCTACAACAACCCATATGGAGTCGTTTCCAGCTCAAGACCAAGGTAGACCGTGGACAAAGTCCATGGAAATATCCTCGAATTTTCATTCGGGTATAGGCAGGGGCGCATCAAGCCTCCTAGGCTGCGACATTCAGCTTTAACCTTTTGACAGGTCTGGCACTGTGCTACGAAGTTGGTAACATCTCTTTTCATTCCAGGACAGTATATGGTCCAGCGGAGATCAACATACATTTTAACCACACCAGGGTGAATGGAGTACCTCGATTGGTAGAATCTCTTTACGAATTCTTCCAGTAAAGGGAATGAATATACGATGTCTGTACTGCAGGATCCCATCATACAGATTATAATCCACCTGTGCCCTGCTTTGTAGAGATCTGATGATCCGATCTACCTCTGGATCATTTTTCTGGGCTTCTCGTATCTGGTCCCGAATGTCACATTGGATCTACATCCAATATAGTTGGTCATGATATTCCTCTGGATCTCTTCGGGAAACCAAGGTAATTTCCAAGTTTATTAAAGACTGGAACAACCTTTTTGGTATTAGCTCCATCTAACTCCCAGCTACCGAAGGCTGGCGGCTTAGAGGGTCAGCAACTTTGTTAGCATTCTCGGGGTGATATTGGAGAGCGAAGTCGTAATCGCATAGGAATTCTAACCATCGATGTTGTTGAAGTTTCATCCCTTTTTGAGTGAAGATGTATTTAAGGCTTTTGTGGTTGGAGAAGATCTCGCATCTTACCCCTATAGGTAATGCCTCCAGATTTTAAGGGCAAAGACAACAACGCCTAATTCCAGGTCATGAGCAGCGTAGTTCAACTCGTGCAGCTTCAACTGGCAAGATGCGTAGGCTACCCCCTTGTCATGCTGCATCAGAATAGCTCCTAATCCCTTCAGGGATGCATCAGTATAGATCTGAAATCCCTCAGACCCTGTGGGGATCATAAGGACCGGTGCATAAGAAAGTCCACCTAGTGTCGGCTATGTGCACCTATGGGGGGGGGGGGGAATAGGTGACGTGTGGTTCTTTTGCGGAATTTACAGATGTACCTGCACAATAAAAACAACAAACACAGCACACAGAAAACACAGCAAATTTATAGTGGTTCCCCGACTTGGGTACATCCACTTTCCCCCTTCGACCTATCTCCCCAACAAGGGACGACTCGGTCACTTCACCAACGGGATTGAAATCCAATCCCTGCACTAACGGAAGGAGCCCTTCCACACGTGAGAGTCAACACTCTCACAAATCGGGTTGCACCCAACCCTTACAACACGGAACAAAAGTTCCTTTACAATAAAATAAAAGTAGAATGTACACGTGATACAAACTTCTCTTGGAGACTCCGGTGTTCCTCTTTGTTCGACGACGTGTTCTTGAAGTCGATGAAGAGTCTACGACCTTGGTCTCTCTTGGAGAGGATTTCCCCGGAACCGGCGGCGGCACACGAGCGGCGGCTAGCTTCGGGATCGGCGGCTACGATGAAGAGCAGCTGCTGAACTTGGAGATCCAAACTTCGTAGCGAAACAAACTCAGTCTACCAACGGTCACACGAGGATCGGTCGTCTCGATCGATTCGGATGGGAAGTGTTTCCGATCAACAAATCGAGAGACAAAGGATCTCTGGATAGACGCGTGAGACTCAAGCCTTGCTAAGCTACTGTCGCCGGAGATCGGGAAGAAGATCTATCGGTGGCGGCAACGGACTTGCGCGAGCGGCGACGGAGGCGGCGGAAGGATTTCGCGATCTTAGGGTTTCCGTGAGCTCGGCGTATTTTTCTGTCTTCCTTTTGTTCAAAAAGAAAACATGAATTTATACCCTGAAGATACAGCAATTTTGACCGTTTGTGGGACCCACAAAAGAAATCCCCAAAATCCGGTTCAAACCAATCCAGAAACAGAATCCGGTTCAGCTGCATACTGAGAAAACGCCAAGTAAAAATCGGCGAGAATCGCAGACGATTCTCGACGATTCGGCGAGAATCATCAAGTGATTCTCGACGATTCGTCGAGAATCGTTTGTGATTCTCGTCGAATTACTTGTCGATTCTCAACGAATTCAACTTGTATTCATGGGCTGCATGACCCTGAAGATATAGCAATTTTGACCGTTTGTGGGACCCACAAAAGAAATCCCCAAAATCCGGTTCAAACCAATACAGAAACAGAATCCGGTTCAGCTGCATACTGAGAAAACGCCAAGTAAAAATCGGCGAGAATCGCAGACAATTCTCGACGATTCGGCGAGAATCATCAAGTGATTCTCGACGATTCGTCGAGAATCGTTTGTGATTCTCGTCGAATTACTTGTCGATTCTCAACGAATTCAACTTGTATTCATGGGCTGCATGACCACTGGTTCGGCGGGAATTACAAGTGATTCTCGCTGAATCTTACTTGGCACCCTATTGAGATGGCCAGAAGGAGTCGGCGAGAATCACGGATGATTCTCGTCGATTCGGCGAGAATCACTTGGTGATTCTCGTCGAATTTGCCTTGGACGATTTTTCGTCTTCCACCTAGGAGCTGCTCCTTGATCCTCCATGCTCCTTGGCTTCTCTTGCATATGAGCGGCCCTGTACTTGAAAGTAAGTGCACTCCAATAGAGAGAGTACACATAGGCCAACACACTGATCTGCTCAACGAGGGATTACGTCGTGCAGATCCGTGTATATTGACCTACTGCACCCTGACATTGGTGTGCACTTAGCGTGGAGAAACTGCAAGTACAACTTGAAAAAGTTTATCAAATACATAGTCTATTGACCTTAGCTTGTCCAGGGGCTTCTTCAAATCAGGTACATTGTGGATACAATACCCAACAATCTCCCCCTATTTGAAGAAGCCTAAACCATACAAGCTAAGGTGAATAGAGCAAATGAAAAGGAAAGCAACTGAAGACCATAAACTTAACATCATTAAGTGGAGACATCCCTTACCAATACCGAGTGCTTGGGAGCAAGCTGGAGCCACCTTAGCCTTGACCCCGAGAGGGTTATCTCCCCCTTTTCGGCTTCGGCAAATCGGGGTCAGGAACCTTTGGCCCTTAGCTCCCCCTCAGTTCTTGCATCTGTACTCACGCTGGAGTTCCCGGCTCCCCCTCAGATTATGCACGAGTTGGGAGCCTCTGTAGTCTTCATTCTTCATAATTGAGCATCCCCAATTCTGTCTTGAAAAGATTGAACTTTGCCTCGTCTAGGGGCTTTGTGAATATATCAGCAATCTGCTTGTCCGTGGGGACATAACAGAGAGAGATATCCTTGTTCTCCACGTGCTCCCGAATGAAGTGGTAGCGTACTTCAATATGCTTCGTTCTGCTGTGCGACACCGGATTGTTGGCAATGGCAATTGCACTGGAGGAGTCGCAGTACATTGGAACTTCCTTGAACTGAAGGTTGTAGTCGGCCAACTGATTTCTGATCCAAAGGAGTTGTGCGCAACAGCTTCCTGCCGAGATATACTCGGACTCTGCTGTGGAGGTTGCAACACAATTCTGTTTCTTGCTGTTCCATGAGATAAGCCTCCTGCCGAGGAATTGACACGTCCCGGAGGTGCTTTTCCTGTCATCCCTGCTCCCTACAAAATCAGCATCTGAAAAGCCTATTAGCTCGACATCATTGTTCCTCGGGTACCACAAGCCAAGATTAGGAGTACCTTTAAGGTATCTTAGAATTCGCTTTGCAGCGACATAGTGAGATTCCTTAGTGTTCACCTGATATCGGGCACATACACATGTGGAGAACATAATATCCGGTCTACTGGCAGTAAGGTAGAGCAGGGATCCAATGATGCTTCTGTATTTGGTTTCATCGAAAGGTTTACCTTTCTCATCCTTATCCAGAGACATGGTGGATCCCATTGGAGTCCTCATAGAGGTTGCACTCTCCATACCGAATTTCTTAAGGAGTTCATTTGTGAACTTCGTCTGAGAGATGAAGATTCCATCCTCAGACTGTTTCACTTGAAGGCCTAAGAAATACTTGAGCTCTCCCATACTGCTCATTTCAAACTTTCCTTGCATAAGTTTGGAAAACTTTTTGCAAAGATTGTTGTCCGTTGAGCCGAATATGATGTCATCGACATAGATTTGCACCAGCAAAATCTTGCCTTTGACTTCCCGGAGAAACAATGTTTTATCTATTTTACCTCTGGAGAACTTGTTCTCAAGAAGAAAACTAGATAAAGTCTCATACCAAGCTCGTGGAGCTTGTTTCAACCCATATAAGGCCTTATTAAGAAAATAAACGTGATTGGGATAAGTAGGGTCGACAAAACCTGGGGGTTGAGCGACGTATACTTCCTCTTTCAGGTCTCCGTTCAGGAATGCCGATTTCACATCCATTTGGTAGACAGTGAATCCTTTGTGTGAAGCATATGCCAGGAACAACCGGATTGCCTCGAGCCTTGCGACTGGTGCGAAGGTTTGGTCGAAGTCAATCCCTTCCTCCTGTCTGTAACCTTGAGCCACCAGCCTGGCCTTGTTCTTTATGATGACACCATGTTCATCCAGCTTGTTTCTGAAAATCCACTTCGTGCCAATGACATTCTGCTTGTATGGTCTGGGAACCAGCGTCCAAACCTTGCAACGTTCGAATTGATGTAGTTCCTCTTGCATGGCCAGAATCCATGCCGCATCCTTGTTCGCCTCATCGAACTTCTTTGGCTCTACCTGTGACAGGAAGCTGAGATGCAATACTTCGTTAGTTGTACCTCTTCGAGTTCTGACGCCTACACGAGGATCTCCGATGATCTGTTCTCTAGGATGATCCCGCACGTGACGGAGCTCTAGAAGTCTGGCGTCTGGAGCTTCAGCTACTTCTTGTGCTTCTCTTTCTTCTAAAAGATTTGTTCCATCTTGATCTTCAACATCTTCAGATGATGTGGAGGTGGAAACTTTGATGTACTTGGGTGCGTCATCTTTAGGGGTCTCATCCAGATTCAGCTGGTCAAGTCTAGCACCTGCATCTTCAAGAAGACTACTGGAAGAATGACAGTTAAGCAAACTTCCTTCATCAAATACAACATTTATTGATTCTTCTACCACTAGGGTTTTCTTATTGAAGACCCTATATGCCCGACTATGGGAACTATAGCCCATGAATATGCCCTCGAAGCATTTTTCACCGAATTTAGTACGCGGGTACTTCCCATTATTCAGTACATAGCATCTGCAACCAAAGATCCTCAAGTAGGACATGGTTGGTTTCCTGCCTTTCAGTAGCTCGTAGGGCGTCTTACGATGATGTTTGTTGATCAAAGCTCGGTTTTGTACATGACATGCCGTATTGACACCCTCTGCCCAGAAGTATTCCGGGAGAGAAGCATCTTTCAACATAGTCGTGCAGGCTTCAATGAGAGTTCTATTTCTCCTCTCCGCAACTCCATTTTGCTGAGGAGTGCGCGGGGAGGAAAACTCATGAAAGATACCTTGTTCTTCACAAAATTCTGTCATAGCACCAGATTCGAATTCTGTTCCATGGTCACTTCGGATTTTGACCACGGAGCAGTTAAATTCGTTCTGAACATGCTTGACAAAATTAGTGAAGATGTCAAAAGTATCTGACTTTCGTTTCAAAAAGAACACCCATGTAAACCGTGAGTGATCATCAACTATCACTAGCGTATATGACTTGCCTCCCAAGCTATGAACTTGCATTGGGCCAAACAAGTCCATATGTAGCAGGTAAAGACATCGGGAAGAGTCTTTGTCTGCAATGCTCTTAAAGGTAGCCCGTATCTGTTTGCCCATCTGGCATGCATGACAGGGGCTATCCTTGATGCACTTGATACTGGGAGCATCTCTTACTAAATTCTTAGAAAATAGCATACTAATTGTCTTATAATTAATATGTGCCAATCTCTTGTGTCATTGTTCACAAAGAGAAGCACTGCCTGTTGCCACAAGGCATACGGGGGTAGATGAATCTATACTAAGAAAATCTAAGCAGAAGATATTTCTGCTCCTAATGCCTGATAATACCGTCTCAGAGGAGGTACGTGAAATTATCAGACATTTATCCTTGCAGAACTTAACGTCATAACCTTTATCACATAACTGACTTACACTGATCAGGTTATGGTTTAACCCTTCAACATAAGCCACGTCGGTGATAGAGATTATACCGTTGGAAATCATACCATAACCTCTGGTGACTCCTCGATCTGACCCTCCAAAGATGACTTTGGGTCCATTCTCGACTGGAGTGTAATCACGCAGCAGGCTTCTTGTCCCGGTCATATGCCGGGAGCATCCACTGTCCAAATACCAGATTGGCGTTTTGGTGGCCTTTGGACATTCCTGCAAAACAAAATTAATTTGCCTTAGGAACCCAATCGAACTTGGGTCCTAGATTCCTGGTTAGCACACTCCCCCTCGGTCGGTTAACCCTACGAGTGGTCGGTCTCGCATTGTTAACATGGGGAGTCTCGTAGTTCCTTGGATTAAACCAACAATCCACGGCAAAGTGACCGACTTTGCCACAGCACCAACAGTCGAACCTGTTGTATCTCTTCCGAGGCTCCTGCCTTACCCTGGGAACAACGGGTACAGCTGGGGCCTTGGATCTGGAGGTGGAGGCCTCATGGTGACGGCAGTCACATGACTTTGTCACCTTTTGAATAACAGGCTTGACTTTTGGCGCCTGCTTTCCATTATGGCCGCTAGAGAACGGACCATAATTTCCTATGTGGATCTCCTCATAAGGTGCCTTGAAGGCACTCTCACCAAAGTTCCGGGGGAAGTTCCAACCGTCATACCGGCTCTTAGGCTTTGCAACCGAGGGCCGGAAATGATGCCCAAATGTTGACTCAAAGTCATGTTGGTTGCAAGGAAAGCCAGGCTTTCTGAATGCAACAGGACTAATAGGAGCCTTCCCCTTTTCATCAGCAGAGGCCTTCTTGGCGGCCTTATTCTTCCTCTGGTTCTTGTTCCTCCTAGATGAAGAACCAGATGCCCCAATATGCCCCAAGCCAGCTCCTTTGGCCTGAGCAGAGAAGGTGTCAACGACTGGAAGCACTGTTTTTGGCATAGAGAAGCTCTGTACGATCTTCCTTTCTGCCGCAAGTAGTTCTTCCAATTTGTTGACTTCCTCCTGCTTGAGATCAAGGAGCTGCAAAGACTCTGAGTGCTTTGAAGTCAGGTCAAGGTGTTCCTGCCGGAGAGAAATCAAACTAGTGACCTCTTCCCTTAAGGATACACACTCACCCTTAAGAAATTTTACTTCCTTCTTCTCAGCCCTCAGTCTCTTACGGCACTCGTCGAAAGTGTTGAGCAGAAGCTCATACTTCTCGAGGAGTTCAGCTTCGCGGGCCGAAGGGCCATCCTCAGGTTCATCATCCTGAGACTCAGGATCAGAGTCGGTGTCGGAGAGAGGGGTGTGAGCTTTTACCTTCCCAGTAAATGGGGGACATTCTCCTTCTGAGTCTGAGCGACCCACCAGCCCGAAGTAGGCTTCCTCATCATCACTGGAGTCTGAGGAATCAGACTCACTTAGTGTCTTTGGTCTTCTTGCGATGTAGCTCCGCTCCTTCTTATCTCTGGAGGATTTGAGCTCCTCTCCTTTCCCTTTATCTCTTTTGCTTTGATGGCAGTCGGCCACGACGTGACCTGGCTTATTGCATCCAAAGCAAATAATATCAGACGAACGATGTTTGTTAGGTTTAGATGCATACCTATCAGAAGAGTAGTTTTTCTTCTGATGTCTGGATGAGGAGCCGTCTCTCTTCCTTTGATTCCTCATCTTGAGGAATTTCTTGAACTCTCGAGTGATGAGGGAGAAATCCTCTTCCGACAGATCTGAGCTGGAGGAGCATGGATCGGAGTCCTCCTCTTCTTCCTTATTCCTGGCACGGTACGACACCGCACCCTTCCCTTTTCTGGAGTGACTGGCTTTTAGGGCCACAGTCTTTTCTTTTGCAGCAGCCTTCTCTGCTTCTTCCTCTGCCTTCCTGGTGTTCAGCTGAAGTTCATAGGACATCAGCTTCCCGAACAGGATTTGTGGATCAGTTTCTGCTAGTCTGCCAAATTCTCTGATGGCGCAGATCTTTGTGTCCCATTCCTTAGTAAGGGACCTAAGGAATTTGTCATTGAGTTCACCATTGGTGAACACTCTTCCATAGCCCTTGAGGGCGTTAACAATCTTCAGGAAGTTCTCGTATGTGACTCCGATCTCTTCCTTAGGCCCTTGCCGGAAGGCCTCATACTTCTGGTTTAGGAGGGATCTCCGATCATCCCTCACTTCATCCGTGCCCTCCATTAGGATGATCAGGCACTGCCAAATCTCCTGAGCTGTCCTGCAGTTGCTGAAGTTTTGCATCATAGAGTCGTCAACCGCGCTGACCAGGATGTTTCTTGCCTTCATGTCAAGGCCCACTAGGACCATCTCATCCTTGTCCATTTCAGAGAGTGTCTTTGGCACTTTCTTGGTGGGATCAATGTTGGAGGCCTTAGTGGGTACATAAGGTCCCTCCAGCACGATCATGAACAGTCGAGGGTCCACTGCTTCCATATAGAACCTGATCCTTTCCTTCCAGATAGGAAAGTTGAGTCTGTTGCACACTGGGATCTTGCCGGAGTACTTGAGCCCGTCCATAGTAGCTGTATGTCTCCTTGTTGACACTAGTGGCAGGATTCACCTCAAGGTGTTAGCCTTTTTGTTGAGGAACCTGGCTCTGATACCACTTGAAAGTCCACCTAGTGTCGGCTATGTGCACCTATGGGGGGGGGGGGGAATATGTGACGTGTGGTTCTTTTGCGGAATTTACAGATGTACCTGCACAATAAAAACAACAAACACAGCACACAGAAAACACAGCAAATTTATAGTGGTTCCCCGACTTGGGTACATCCACTTTCCCCCTTCGACCTATCTCCCCAACAAGGGACGACTCGGTCACTTCACCAACAGGATTGAAATCCAATCCCTGCACTAACGGAAGGAGCCCTTCCACACGTGAGAGTCAACACTCTCACAAATCGGGTTGCACCCAACCCTTACAACACGGAACAAAAGTTCCTTTACAATAAAATAAAAGTAGAATGTACACGTGATACAAACTTCTCTTGGAGACTCCGGTGTTCCTCTTTGTTCGACGACGTGTTCTTGAAGTCGATGAAGAGTCTACGACCTTGGTCTCTCTTGGAGAGGATTTCCCCGGAACCGGCGGCGGCACACGAGCGGCGGCTAGCTTCGGGATCGGCGGCTACGATGAAGAGCAGCTGCTGAACTTGGAGATCCAAACTTCGTAGCGAAACAAGCTCGGTCTACCAACGGTCACACGAGGATCGGTCGTCTCGATCGATTCGGATGGGAAGTGTTTCCGATCAACAAATCGAGAGACAAAGGATCTTTGGATAGACGCGTGAGACTCAAGCCTTGCTAAGCTACTGTCGCCGGAGATCGGGAAGAAGATCTATCGGTGGCGGCGACGGACTTGCGCGAGCGGCGACGGAGGCGGCGGAAGGATTTCGCGATCTTAGGGTTTCCGTGAGCTCGGCGTATTTTTCTGTCTTCCTTTTGTTCAAAAAGAAAACATGTATTTATACCCTGAAGATACAGCAATTTTGACCGTTTGTGGGACCCACAAAAGAAATCCCCAAAATCCGGTTCAAACCAATCCAGAAACAGAATCCGGTTCAGCTGCATACTGAGAAAACGCCAAGTAAAAATCGGCGAGAATCGCAGACGATTCTCGACGATTCGGCGAGAATCATCAAGTGATTCTCGACGATTCGTCGAGAATCGTTTGTGATTCTCGTCGAATTACTTGTCGATTCTCAACGAATTCAACTTGTATTCATGGGCTGCATGACCCTGAAGATACAGCAATTTTGACCGTTTGTGGGACCCACAAAAGAAATCCCCAAAATCCGGTTCAAACCAATCCAGAAACAGAATCCGGTTCAGCTGCATACTGAGAAAACGCCAAGTAAAAATCGGCGAGAATCGCAGACGATTCTCGACGATTCGGCGAGAATCATCAAGTGATTCTCGACGATTCGTCGAGAATCGTTTGTGATTCTCGTCGAATTACTTGTCGATTCTCAACGAATTCAACTTGTATTCATGGGCTGCATGACCACTGGTTCGGCGGGAATTACAAGTGATTCTCGCCGAATCTTACTTGGCACCCTATTGAGATGGCCAGAAGGAGTCGGCGAGAATCACGGATGATTCTCGTCGATTCGGCGAGAATCACCAAGTGATTCTCGCCGATTCGGCGAGAATCACTTGGTGATTCTCGTCGAATTTGCCTTGGACGATTTTTCGTCTTCCACCTAGGAGCTGCTCCTTGATCCTCCATGCTCCTTGGCTTCTCTTGCATATGAGCGGCCCTGTACTTGAAAGTAAGTGCACTCCAATAGAGAGAGTATACATAGGCCAACACACTGATCTGCTCAACGAGGGATTACGTCGTGCAGATCCGTGTATATTGACCTACTGCACCCTGACATTGGTGTGCACTTAGCGTGGAGAAACTGCAAGTACAACTTGAAAAAGTTTATCAAATACATATTCTATTGACCTTAGCTTGTCCAGGGGCTTCTTCAAATCAGGTACATTGTGGATACAATACCCAACATTGGGGATTGTTGGGATCCAGCAATGCCCCCGGTGTTGGGAGGTACGGCGTGCTGCGCTACGGCCCACACTAGTCGAAACAGAAGGGTGTGTCCCCTGGGGCCTAACTGGCCGCCCCGTGGATCCTGCCTAGGGTAGCCAGCTCCATAAAGGAGTGGTAGCGCCGTCCTCAAACAGTCCGGGCTTTTGAGCGAGTTGGTTGCGCCATATCCCTACAAGTGGTATCAGAGGAGGTCACGGGTTCGAAACCCCGGGGTCGTTTCTGGGGGGGGGGGATTGTTGGGATCCAGCAATGCCCCCGGTGTTGGGAGGTACGGCGTGCTGCGCTACGGCCCACACTAGTCGAAACAGAAGGGTGTGTCCCCTGGGGCCTAACTGGCCGCCCCGTGGATCCTGCCTAGGGTAGCCAGCTCCATAAAGGAGTGGTAGCGCCGTCCTCAAACAGTCCGGGCTTTTGAGCGAGTTGGTTGCGCCATATCCCTACACATAAGTCAGCCATTTTTAATACGACGAATGCAATCTCGCATTCTGGTGTCCATCGGAAGGTAACATCCTTCTTGGTAAGGGCGGTGAGGGGTAATACAATCTTGGAGAAACCTTCTACGAACTTCCTGTAATACCTGGCTAGACCAAGGAAGTTTTGGATATCTGTCGCTGTTCTGAGCGGTGGCCAGTTTTGTACTGCCTGGATTTTGGCCTATTCCACTGCTACTCCTTTCTTGTTTATAGTGTGTCCCAGAAATCCGACTTATTCTAACCAGAACTCGCACTTACTGAATTTGGTGAAGTGCGAGTGTTCTCGAAGTTTCAATAGTACCGTGTGCAAGTGTCTGGTATGATCTGTCTTTGTTTTTGAATAGATCAAAATATCGTCAAAGAAGACGATCACAAAGTGATCTAGGAAAAGCTCGAAGACTTTATTCATCAGAGACATCAAGGAGGAGGGTGTGTTGGTGAGTCCAAAGGGCATCACCATGAACTCGTAAAGACCGTAATAGGAGCTGAACGCTATCTTGGCAATATCTTCTTCCCGAATTTGAAGTTGATAGTATCCTGATATCAGGTCCATCTTGGAAAATACGGGCGCACCTTGTAATTGATAGAACAGTTCGTCGATCCCAGGAAGTGGTATGTGTTTCGTATTGCGAGTTTATTTAATTCCTGGTAGTCTATGCATGGACGTAATGTCCCATCTTTCTTTGTTACGAACAGTACTGGTGCTCCCCAAGGCGAGGAACTGGGGCGAACAAATTCAGCATATATTAACTCTTGCAGTTGAATCTTTAGCTCAGCTAGTTCTCCTGGGGCCATCCAGTAGGGTACTTGGGACACCGGCCGTTCTCCAGTCACGAGCTTGATCTGAAAGTCGACCTCTCCCCGTGGTGGCAATCCAGGGAATGATTCCGGGAAGATGTCTGGGAAGTCGCGTACTACTGGGACCATGGCGAGATCTTGTGTTTTTCCTCCATTTCAAAGTAAATAAGATAGATCTCGTCCTTTTGTCGGACCGATTTAACAGTCTATGCAGAAGTCAAAATAATACGAGAGACAGATGTTACACCTATCAATGTAATGTCCCGAACATGTGGTTCTGTAGTCGGTCTTCTCGTGTTGAATAATTAATTTGTGTCTTGTTCTCGGCCAGCCAATCCATTCCCAATATGATATCAAATTTGGTTATTGCTAGGATTGTTGCAAAGATCTCAAATTCCACGTCTCCTAGAATTGCTGGGAATGTGCATTTCTCCGTTGACGTCATGTCCGATCCATCTAGTAGACGGATCCGTATAGACAGTCCGGACGAACGAGCAACAATCTCCTTAGTAATAACGAAATGTTGGGACACAAAGGAGTGCATCACTCCAGTGTCAAAAAAGGTCTTGGCGGGGTGTCCTTCTACCATCAAAATTCCTGACAAAACAGGGAGCATATATATATATATATATATATATATCATATTTTAATATACAAAATATATGTATGCATATATATATCCTAGTATAACAGTATCTGACATATCTCTATTGTAGAATATATATACCTATTACTGCATCAAGGGCCGGTCCATGCTGAAGATCTAATGCATATGCCTCCAAGGGCGTTGCACGACCCTGTTGGCCTCTCCTTCCAGCTCTGCCTCTGCAGCCTCTCCTGCCAGCTCTTCCTCTACGGCCTGTCTGGCCCTGTCCTCGTGCTGGCTACCCACCCTGTACAGCTCCTAGTCCGGGCCTTCCTGCTGCCTATGGGCAAAAGTCCCTCATATGTCCTGGTTGCTGACACAAGAAGCAGTTCCCTGTGAAGGGAACATAATGTCAGACTACTAGCACGGGCTATGGTGTTGGAGCTGGTTTGACATCCTGCTGCGGTGCTGGGGGCGCTTGTGGTGCTGGTGCGAGCCTATAAGTCTGTCTACGGTGCCTCTGCCTACGCCCTCTATCCTGTCGGTGGGGAGTAGCTCATCTGTATCATCTCAGGCATAGTCTGATCTCTCTGTTGGATGTGTGGGAACCTTTCCTGCAGAACAGCTCGGTATGCGTCTGTAATAAAGAACTCCAGCGGGGCCTCCGAGAACTCTCCCCATAGTATATCGCTCATCGGTCGTCCTCTAAAGGTCGAGCGGCTGGCCGCTCTCCACCAATCCCTAGCGTATCTTTCTAATAAGGTCACTACCAGTGAGACTGCAGCTATTGCTCGACACATCATCCCTACCAGCAGCTCCTCAACACGCTCCACCCACTCCTCTGCCTGGATGGCAGACTCCGTGCCTCTGAAAGTGGGAGGCCTCAGTCCTCGGAAGGTTGTCAGCAAATCGGTAGGCGCCATCATCTCTCGTGGTGGTTGTTCCAAGGCTGTCCGGAAAGTGGCCAGGATGTCCGTCAGTGTCTTCCCCAAGTCAGTCTCGGCAAACAGTACAGCCGCAGGGATGACCGAATCTGGAGGTTGGGTGGCTGGAACATACCATCTAAAGGAGCCCCCCCCCCATTACTGTACTCCGATATCTGGAGAAGTAACAGGAAAGAGTGTCAGTACTTTGCAAAAGTAGGGTAAATTTGCAAAAATGGCTGACTAAGCAGAAACAACGGCATACTAACGCACAGTCTAGAATCTCTAAGCCTCTACACTAAGGTCCACCAGGATTTCTCTGCATGGTTCGTACCGAATCGAGGAATGGAGCGAGGAGCGAGGGAATCCTGAGACTGCTCCACAAAGACGAAGCGTGATCGCTCTGATCCATTTGTAAGACCCCCTCCCCCAAAACCCTTGTCGTGGGTAGGGCCAGGGGGGATCCTATGTGCCCAAGGCGTCCACCCAGTGCTCTTTTAAGAGGGGACGACTCACTCTCCTAAGCACTAGTTGGTCGCCTTGCATGGGCTAGAATCACAACATTCATAACACATCAGAGAATTGTGGAAGCATTAACAGGAAAACACCAATATATATAACTTTATAATATTTACATGAGTACAAGGCCTTAGCCTATATTATTATATGAGCCCACAGGTTGTACGAGTTCTACACTTAACCCTCATTCTCCAAGTCTATACTACTCACTGGTACTCACGTCTCGAAACTCTTGAGACGTCGGTGGTGCTACGACTTGAGTATCCCTAACTTCTGGCGCATTCTCCTGTGCTAAGGGATCACTACAGTGCTTCATTTCCTGTAAATGGTCATTTAAATAACTATTACTCACAGGGCTAAGTAAAAACAAATCTCCTCCCCAAATCCATATCCTGTGGACGAGCACACACGCACCTAGCAGTATAAGATAGCCGAAGCATGAGAGGGTTAGCACAGTGTTTAATCTAGGAGCTGCAATAAAAGAAAAGTAGCATAACCGAAATGGATGTCATGTTAACACCAATTATGAAAAGGGCTTTGCTAGTACACCAGCATACCAGAAATACATCTTCTGTATCCTATCGCAGGCATTCATAGCCACGCACACACATCCTATGTCGACATAGTACGGACCGCTTTTTCTCAAGCAGGGCAGCGAGCCCCGCTGGTCTCACCGATGTGGTCGTCGGTGACAGTGGCCAGTCCTACCACTTCTGAGGGTGGTCGTACTATACAGCCCCAAGCCCCAACGTACAACCCTGTGTACTATTGGATGTGAGCGATATCCTGCGATGCAAAATTTTGGCTGACCAGCGGAGGAAAGCCCGATGGGGACAACATAATGACTGGTCGCTTACGGAACCCATCTCCCTGTCTCCTTGAGTCATCGACCTTTCCGCACCGGTACGAATAGTCTATGAAAGGGACTGACCCTCCACAATTTTACAGCAAACAATTCTCAAGAAATCAATCAAATATTTATGTTAATAGGCACCGGGTCTGCGGCGGTCTGCCCTACTATACGTTAACCTTCAGGCAGCGGCACTCAGCTCAACTTTCGACAAGGAGCATGAGGGCACTTTATTTGAGGCTTGAAAATCCACCTAGTGTCGGCTATGTGCACCTATGGGGGGGGGAATAGTTGACGAGCAAAGCTTTTGCGGAATTTACGACGGTACCTGCACAATAAAAATAGACAGCACAACACACAGAAAACACCGGCAATTTATAGTGGTTCCCCGACTTGGGTACATCCACTTTCCCCCTTCGACCTATCTCCCCAACAAGGGACGACTCGGTCACTTCTCCAACGGGATTGAAATCCAATCCCTGCACTACCGGAAGGAACCCTTCCACACGTGAGAGTCAACACTCCCACAAAACGGGTTGCACCCAACCCTTACAACACGGAACAAAAGTTCCTTTACAACAAAAGTAAATATAGAATGTATACGAGATACAAACTTCTTTCGGAGACTACGGTGTTCCTCTTCGTTCGACGACGTGTTCGTGAAGTCAACGAAGAGTCTACAACCTTGGTCTCTCTTGGAGAGGATCTCCCCGGAACCGGCGGCGGCAACATGAGCGGCGGCTAGCTTCGGGATCGGCGGCTATGATGATGAGCGGCTGCTGAACTTGGAGATCCAAACTTCGTTGCGAAGCAAGCTAGGTCTACCAACGGTCACTCTAGGATCAGTCGTCTCGATCGATTCGGACGGGGGAGTTTTTCCCGGTCAACAAATCGAGAGACAAGAGATCTCCGGATAGACACGTGAGACTCAGAGCTTTGCTAAGCTTCTGTCGCCGGAGATCACGAAGGATTCCCGATTGTTGACGGCGACCAACGTTCCCGAGCGCGACGGCGGCGGCGGAGAGGAATCGCGGTTTTAGGGTTACGTCGCGGCTCGGTTTCTTTCTCTTATTTTTTACTGTTCAAAATACCCGAATATATATACTGTAGATAACTCCAATATGACCGTTTGTGGGACCCACAATAAAAATCCCTAAATCCCGGTTCAGAAAATTGACAGCTGTAGAATCCGGTTCAGGAACATCCCGAGAAAACGCTAAGTGAAAATCGGCGAGAATCGCAGGTGATTCTCGACGAATCGGCGAGAATCACCAAGTGATTCTCGACGATTCGTCGAGAATCGCTAGTGATTCTCGACGAATCACTTATTGATTCTCAGCGATTTTCACTTGGTATCCATGATCTGCTTATCCACTGGTTCGGCGAGAATCACTAGTGATTCTCGCCGAATCTTACTTGGCATTGTTTTAAGGTAGCCAGAAGGTGTCGGCGAGAATCACTAATGATTCTCGTCGATTCGGCGAGAATCACTAGTGATTCTCGTCGAATCGGCGAGAATCACTTGGTGATTCTCGTCGAATTTTCCTTGGACGAATTTTCGTCTTCCACCCTGGAGCTGCTCCTTGACCCATCCATGCTCCTTGTCTTCTCTTGCATATGAACGGCCATGTACTTGAAAGAAAGTGCACTCCAATAGAGAGAGTACACGTAGGCCAACACACTGATCTGCTCAACGAGGTATTACGTCTTGCAGACCCGTGTATATTGACCTACTGCACCCTGACATTGGTGTGCACTTAGCGTGGAGGAGCTGCAAGTACAACTTAAGATGTTTCATCAAATACATTGTGAATTCATCTTAGTTTGACAGGTGGCTTCCTCAAATCCAGGTAATTGTGGATACAATACCCAACAAGGCTAAACCTGGAGGAATACCTCAACTTTGATTATCCTCAACTAATGCTCAACCTTAACATTCAACTACTCGTCAGAGCAGGACTCATGCCTATAATAGTAAATTGCAGTAATTTAAACTAATGATAATAAATGATGTATAATGAAATGTGACCAGTACAAAACTGGAGTAGATTTGAAATGGAAGTACTGAACTGAAATGAACTTGACCAGTACGAGATGAGAGTAATACTAAAATTGAAAGTATTGAACTATAATGAACTTGACCAGTATGAGACTGAAGTTGAATTGAAAGTACTATACTGAAAAGCGCATGACCATTACGAGACTGGAGTTGAATTGAAAGTACTGAACTGAAATGAGCTTGACCAGTACAAGATTGGAGTTAAATTGAATGTACTGAACTGAAATGAGCTTGACCAACACGAGATTGGAGTTGAATTGAAAGTACTGAAATGAAATGAGCTTGACCAGTACAAGACTGGAGTTGAATTGAGAGTACTGTACTGAATAAAGGAAACCGGACCAGTGCAAGACTGGAATAATCATAAAAAATTGGTTAGTAGTCCAGTCACTCCATTCAAGAGGCTTCAGTTCCATCTCCGTTTTCATGAGGTATTTTCAGTTCCTTCTCAGTTTTCAGGAGGCATTCACAATTCCTTCTCTGTTTTCAATATTTCCTTGGTTTTCATTTATTAATAAGATCTGATAATTTGGTTGCGCCTTTTACTTTACGGCTTATTCAAATCAAGACTTTTAGGAGTTACTCCTTTATTATTCATTGAGAATAATTAGCAACACGCGTTTCGTACTCTACTTTTCGAGTCTGCCTAACTACCCGAGGGTCGTGGCGCTTAGTGGTTTCACGAAATCTCGGAACGCTCAGAGCTTGGCCTCTTGCCTCGGCCACTCTCGTCAATAAAGTAATTTGAATTTAATATCCAATTTAGGGAGGGTGGTCGCGCGCTCCGATTTTCATTTCCGAGGAGTAGCGAAACAAATTCTAAGCGCGACCCTAGGATCCCAGAAATTAGGAAACATGTCAATTCTTATTACCATGCCACCAAATTTTAATACAACCTCTAATGAGGCATAAACTAAGCCTAGAAAACTTTTCATAATTTTTCGAGCCACTTTGAGTCTTTATTTTGGTCTAATAAGTTTTGTTTTTGCTTTTACAAATATCAAATCATTTTCACAAATTTTCCAAATTTTTGTGAAGGGAGTCCTCATTGAGAGGAACATTTTTCATGTTGCCCATTTTGCCCCCAGGGGTCTTGATTTGGCTAAGAAAAATCCAGAACATTACTGTATATTTTGGTCTGCAAATAGCAGATCAACAAAAATTCATGGCTGAGATTGAGTCGGGCGATACCTTGTGCTGTTATATCCCTACAGCGGATCAGTCGTGGATCCGCGGTGGGGGCATAGAAACGGAGGCGGGGGGGAGAGGAAATCCCCATCGTATCTTATCACCGAGGATGGACGGCGACGATTTCATCCCGTCGCTGGGGGAGGCGGTGGCCTTCTGCTACCTCCGGCCAGCCACCATTGGACGCTGGCGCCGCCCCCGATCGGTTCGACGGGGCCGACAAGTCCTTGGGTGGTGGCCCGGCAGCCTGCCGCCGCCTGTAAGGGCAACCCGAGTGCAGGGTGGCAGTGGCTCTGCTTCCAGTGCCGCAGCGCCACCCTGCCTCTTCAGTGTTGAACCCAGCCTCGAAACCACCCCCGGCCGGTACGTCGGGGGCAGGGCTCTTCTTTGGTGGTGGTCCTGCGACCAACCGTCGTCGGAGACAATACAGAGCAAAACTCCTACTTCTTGGATGCCACCGGAGCGCCGTTTTTCGGTGGCACCTCGGCTTTCCCCTACCGGGAAAGGTCATCTCGGTGGTTTAGCCCTTCTCCAATGCCACCACCGTCGCTGGGAGGGGCTAGTATTCCTTCAGCCACCACCTAACCTGGAGCATGGGTAGGGTGGTGTCGGCGGCGCTCCAGCCGCCGGGAGGCCCATGCAGATTGTCCAGAAGTTTGGTAAGAAGGAGGAGGGAGCTTCTACCTGTACGAGAGGGGCTTAGGAGGAGCTGGCCTGGTTGGCCATGCAAGGTGGCGGGGGTGGTGGAGCTCGTGCTGGTTTTTCCGGCGAGCTAGGACTCTGGTGAGGGTGCCCTAGGCTCGGGTGGGTTAGTGTGGGGGAAGGCAAACTAGGCAGGGCATTATATAGGCAGGGGGGATGGCTTATTTATTTTGGGAGATATGGGATTAATCCCATGGGGGGGAGGAGCTCCTCCTCTCCCCTCCACTTGGGCTGGCCAAGTGGCACTATTAGGATGGCCCCAAGTGTAAGCAAAAGAGGAGTGGGCTTGGGCCTTGCTCCTTAAGGGGAAGGCAGAGGGGGAGGGCGAGTTGGGCCTACCTTGGTCCATGGCCTTATTTCTTCATTTGTCTAGTCTTGGTGGCCCAAAATGTGATAGGGGGTAGGGCCTTAACCAATTAAAGAAGAGGAGGTGAACACCTATTTGGAAAAATTAAAAAAATTGACTTTTAGGGGGGTTTGACCAAAGTCAACCCTAAGGTGGGTCCACCATGCTGGTTAAAGCCAAAGTGGGTCCAAGACATCGAGGTCGGGTCAAAGTTGGGGTGTCATGTTATAATTTGTGTGCGCACGCTTTTCGGTGCACAATCACGCTCGATTTGACCTAGAGTTGACCGTTCATCATCAAAATTATCTGGGACGACTTCTGTTGACCTCGTATTGACTATAAGGGTCTAGAGACACTGACTGGGGTCGAATCAGAGTTCGTTTGGTAAAAGTCCAAAATCTACGCGTCGCGACGCACTAAATCGGTCAAAATGTCTATATTCATCGTTAGATCTCGGATTGTGATGCAACGAGTTCTGACGTGCTCGTATTGTCTATATGAGGCCATAGGAGGTGACAGAACTCAAATCAGAGTTCTCTAGACCAATATTCAAAATTTTATCTTCGCGACGTTTTATGAGGATGGTCATATCCACTACATGACCTCGGGGCCCAACGGAACAAGTTCCGATGCGTTTGTACTATCTATATGATCCCACAGGAACTGACAGAACTTAAATCGGAGTTCTCTAGCTCCATTTCTTGCTTAGGGTTAACTTCTACCAGGTCATGGGTAGGATTCGGGTCACTTTTATTAGGCCTACTAGGGCTCTGGTGGCCCAATAAAAGTTGGGATAATATAACCTCCAGGTAGAAAAGCCACTCGGTGCAAATGGGTGTATGCCAAGGAAGAAGGATCTCAAGGCATTGCCGATGTGCGTTACAAGGTAAGATTGGTGGCCAAAGGCTTTGCTCAGCGTGAAGGTATTGATTATGACGAGGTGTTTTCCCCAGTTGTCAAGCATCCGTCGATCCGTATTCTTTTGGCCTTAGTAGCGCAGTATTTTCTGATTTTGGAGCAGTTTGATGTGAAGACTGAATTTTTGCACGGAGATTTGCAGGAGGAGATCTATATGAATCAGCCACCTAGATATGAGGCTCAAAGTGACTTGGTGTGCAAATTAGACAAGTTGCTTTATGGTTTGAAGCAGTCTCTGAGATAGTGGTACAAAAAGTTTGATCAGTTTATGCTGGGACATAAGTACATACGGAGTTAGTATGATCGCTGTTCGTATTTTAAGAAATTGGCTGCTGGTATTACCCTAATTTTCCCCGATAAATATAAAGGGGTTAAGGTTCTTTTTGGGAGAGAGATTTGAAGTTGTGTGGAGTTGTATTGTGTATTGGGCTCTTCATTTTCTCCCCTACCGATGATAGTGAATAACCCCTCCCCGTGGACGTAGGCGCTCCTCGCCGAACCACGTAAATCGCATCGTGTTTTATTGTTTGTGGTTGTGCGATTTTGTTTTTCCATATTGTTTCCAACAATAAAAAGTCTAAAGGAAACAACAAGATCAATTCTCTAAATAAATAAGGAAAAAAAATATTATTGTTTTATTTATCTGAAAAAGATTACCTCTACATTGACAAAATCAAACCAATTGAGAACACAATTCTCATTAAGCTAATTACTCAATTTATACTTACATCTTTATTATATAAGAAAACTCTTAATGAGGGCGCGCTGTAACATTTAAATCCCAAAATGCTCTCATAAAACAGATTTTGATGGGTTAACTTTGAGGTATTTTTATCTTTTGGCCCAATCAAAACTTAATTAATACAGATTTTATCGCTCACTCGACTATTCACTCACCTCAAATTCGCGATACCCGACTTCTTGGTGTCTTCTTCTGCGCAGGTAAGGCAGCGCCTACGGCGTCATCTCCTCCTCTTTCTGCTTCCGTCGCAGCCCGTCGCAAGCCCATCGCAACCCCGTCGCAAGCCCTGCATCGTCGCAAGCCCTATGTCGTCGCACGCTTCTTCCACGCACCTCCTATGGCGCTTCACACCTTCCTCTCCATCGCTTGTTCCTCCCCTATTTTACCATCGTGCACTGCTTTCTCCCCTCCCTCGATCTACCTATTGTCGAGTACATCCTGCCGATGGTGTATTTTCTCTGCTCGCAAGCAACCACAGGTAACACTTCCCCCTTCTTCTTCTTCCTCCTATTTATTCCTTTTATTCTTTTATTCCTCCGCCATTCCTAAATCCACTAAGGTATTCCTGCAGATTCCAACAGATGTGCGTATTCCTGCAGATGCATGCCGACATTTGTGGTTAATCTTGACTGGATAAAAAATGCAACAGCTGCATGCTCCTGTGTAGCAGTTTAGTGCATGTTGTGTGAGTACAGTGCCATCAATAGAGGGATAAATGTAATAGCAGTTTAGATGTTGTGGTCGAGAGAACTCTTGGTACATTTTCTGTCTATTGATGCTGCTATTGATTTTAATAGAGGGAGAAATGGCGGTGCAGCTACTCTCATTTGTTGATGCATAAAGGTATAGGAGATCGATATATAAATGCGCCAACAGATATGTTGCAAAGTACAACTTCATTATCATGAACATTTTATATAACTAATTTCATGATACTTTAGCTCAGTAGATATTGCAAAGTATACATTAACACCTGCACATTCATTTTAGGTCCAGAGTGAATTCCAGAATGCATATGAAAATGGAATTTCTAAAGCAAAGTGAGTCATTTTCTGTTATTTTTCTCTCAGTTTCATATAATTTAACTTTTCACTTTCGTGTATTTTAAATGGAATCATCTCAAACTTTAATATATAAATATTCTTGAGTTTTCAGTCTTTTTAATGACAATCCCGGTCACTACTAAAAAGATTTTCTTTTGGGCTTCATAAGGATATATTCATTTAATCTTAGTCATTGAATAGAATCCACCGTTTTAATCTGGAATAGAATCCACCGTCATATTATATTTCTCAACTTTGTTATTTTTTTCAAATGGTAACTTTTTCTACACACACAAAACTATCATTCAAATGCTAAATTTGGAGGAGGTCAGTAATTGCTACGCTCAATGCAATGTAGTTTGTGTTGGAACCGATGCTATGTTCAATGCCTATATGGTGTTCGGGAAAATGACTAAACTATTTTTTCGTTATAGGAGTTCTCCCACCACTTTCCCTCTCTCTCCCTTTTCCTCCATGGTTCTGTTCGCACGGAGCAATTTGTTTGGTTTGTATAAATTTGCTATCTATTATGTTTTGTATAAATCTGTCATTAGACTTTGTTTTTTCCAAAAAATTTTACATCTTTTATCTTTGGCAAACTGTTTTTTCTATCTATTATATTTTGTATAAATCTGTCATCATCGGGCTCTGTTTTTTTCAGGAAATTTACAACCTTTACCTTTGGCAATCCTTTTGCTAGAGGTTTTTTTAGTCAGCCGCCCGCTACTATATGGGTAAGACCTCTACTTTTTGTAGAGCACCCAGAGATTTTTTTCCCAGAGCTTTCAAATTCAAAATGGAATATATTGGTTTTGCACTATTATATAAAAGTAATTTATTGTCATGCTATATCCTGACTTCTTGGGTAAATTCTTCATGGAAAGTATTAAACATTACTGGGGATGCAGCTTTTTTCTACCATGTTCTGAAGGGTAAGATTTTTATTTGAAATATTACTTGGGATGTAAGCTCTAAAATTTACGAAAATGTGAATTTCAATTTCTTAAAGAGGTACATTTTTTCAGAAATAGTTATAATTTTAAATTTAGGTGAACAGATCTTATAAAACTAATAATGAATGTATCTTTCCTCTTCAAGGAAATAGCTGAGCAGTAGATAGAAGTATGGAAAACTGCAAAGAGCATGGAAAACTACAAAGTGCTTCATATCCAGCAGGAAATCCTTTCATGAGTGGTTTGATCTCTATGCTTTTTTTGTTTTTTCTCTTAAGATGTAGTTTTACAGAAATGGATATCAGAAATGGTTTATAATTAATATTGTGGAGCTCAGTATTTCACTAATAAATGTGCTCTTTTTTTGTGCTGAGTTATTAGAGGAAAGATGCTGAACTTCGTACTTTTGCAGACAAAAATTTCAATTAAAATGAAATTCAATTATATAGGTTGAATCAATAGTGTGGGAGCATATTATTAGTTTTTAAACATCTAACTGCCTTCTACTATTAGGAGCAACTTATTATCTAACTCAATGTTTCAAATGCTCCACGGGCATGAGTTGACTTTTCTATTTTTGAAGGCTTATTCCATTGTTCTTTACATTACAAGCTCCACTATATATAATTTGTGATCTATTTATGACCTTAGCTATGTGACTTATTTTTGTATAGAACTGTCCATGGTGATTTTTGAGAACCTACCATGCCTCAAATTATTGAATTGAATTCGTAGGGCATGGTAGATAATGTGTGTTGTGAAATGAATTGAATTCGTCAGCAATGTAGCCCGAAACAAATGTTAGATATACGCCCGTCGACAATGTAAACCGTACATTTCCATCATTGGTGCGTTGAATGTTTCGCCCGTCAAATGTTGCTTCTACTTAATGTTTCGCCTGCTGATTGTCACGTGTCACTGCCCACGCCGGGTGTACCCGCCCCCTTTGAGTGTCGCTGTACTCGCTGCATGTCACCACCCATGTCAATTGTCACCGTCCACGTCGATTTTCCCCTTCTCCCTGATTGTTTCCGCCCTTGCCGATTGTCGTAACCTCTGCCGCCACTCTCGAGTCTTGACAACTGTCGACGCCCCCGTGTAGTGTCGCCTCCCCGTCGATTATCGCTGCCCCCGTCGATTTTCGCCGCTTCCGCCGATTGTCTCCTCCCCCAATGATAGTCACCGCTCCCTCCAATTGTTGTCGTTCCCTTCAAGTGTCGCCTCCTCCGTCGAGTGTTTTCGACCCAACCGAATGTTGTTGCCCCCACCGATTGTCGCCTCCCCCATCGATTGTCGCCGAACCCGCAAAATGTCGTTGCCCCCACCAAATTTTTCCGCCCACCGAATGATGTCGTCTGCAAAATGATTCCGCCCGCCAAGTGTCGCCACCTGTCGAAAGTTGACGTCCCAGTCGAATGTTACCTCCCCCACCAATTGTTGCCACCTCCGCTAATTGTCGCCTCCCCCGCTGAATGTCGCCACCCCGGCCGAATTTCGCCACACCCACTAAATGTCGCCACACCGGCCGAATGTCGTCATCCCCACCGAATGTCGCAAGATAGTAACCTAAATTTTGAGAACACAAATTTTGGTTAACTCAACAAGCACTTCAAATAACACTTATATAAATGATCAGTTATTTCATGATTTAGATGACATTCTGCAACAACATAGGGAAACAAAAATAGATTTTGGTCTGCCCGCCATAAGTGAAGGTTTTGATGGTTTGCACAACTTCTTCAGCCTAATAGAACATGAATTTTCATTCTCAATATTTGATGATGGCATTGCTAGCACAAGAAAATATACATTCATTGTCGCCACGATGAATGTCGCCCCCACGACGAATGTCGTCCCCACGATGAATGTCGCGCCCACGACGAAAGTCGTGCCCGCGACATATGTCGCTCTTATGACGAATGTCGTGCCCATGACATATGTCTTGCCCATGACGAATGTCGCGTCCACGACGAATGTTGCGCCCACCACAAATGTCGCACCCACGACGAATGTTGCCCGCACGGGATCCCCCGTGTACGACTGCTTGTATAACAAAATGATGGAGAAAATATCAATGGAATTTCGTATTAAGTGGAACGAATTAAGGCTCTGTTTGATATGGTGATGACGGTCATAAATGCATGAGTTAAACCGTTAAGGATCATCTAACAAATATTACCCCTTTGGACATAAAAAGTGAACGAAATTTTTTAGGTAAACGTTAACAAATGACAATTTAACCCGGGTGTTCATGACCGCAGTCACAGTGCCAAAGGGAGCCTAACACAGCTCTCCGTCAACAAAAACACCGCAGCTTTGTAAGAAAAAGGAAAATGAATAAAAAAATGTTATTTTTTCTGGACGGAAGAAAAAAAATGCCTTTTTTCCGCACAATCTTTATGATCCGGCGACGCAGAAAGCGCTGGAGTTAAAAAAGCCCACGGCCGCCGTTTTCATCTTCCCTGCAGATCCTCCCCCCTGCTCTTCGATACATCTCCCCACCCTTGTAAACTTCATTCCTCCACCGTAAGTAATGAATCCTTTATCTTCCTCGTTTTTTGGCGAGTGTTCCTCTGCTTCTGATTCCTCCTTCTCTTTCACGACCCCGCTCGGAAGAAATCTAAGCAGAACACGGCCGTCGGACCGATCAGCTTCAAGAAGAGAAGGCTTGAACGGAAACATCAAAAGTCTTCCTCCCTCTCTCTTCCTAGCAAGGCGCAGCCGCTCTTGCCCAAAAAGCGTCGTGATCGGCGGCGGAAACTGGGACATTTTTCCGGCAGCCATCCGTTTTCCCTCATTCAACTTCGCCGGCCGTGAAGGGCTCATCTTTATAACTGCCCCTGCTTCAATCTCGTTAGCCGAGCAGTTTGCGCCGGTCTCGCATCCGAGATTCTCTGTGCACATGTCAAGAAAGTGCGTAGAATTTGAATTCAGATATGAGGGGAAAGCCGCCGGAAACAACATCGATGGCATGATTTTAAAGCTTAGTGAGCAAGGAGCAGAGTAAAACAGAGTAGAACAGAGTAATGCGAGGGTTTTAGAAGAGAAGAAGGGAGAGTAAGGGATGAAATGCTACAAGTGTCACAAGAAGGATGAGCCTGAGAAGCTAAAGAAACAGCCATATTTATATAGAGGAATGAGAAAGAGAAGTATTTGAAGGGCTTGATATTTGCCAGAGAGACAGAGAACTACTACTATTGTTTTTCTTTTCTTTTTTAATAAAAGGAAGTGAGTTTTTCGGGTTATTTGCAATTTGCACTTTTAAAATAGGTGATTGTTAACCGCAACTCGTTATTAGCTAGTCGCAACTCAAAATCTTCTTATTTCTCGTGTCTTTTCGAAATACGTCTTGTACATGCAATTTTAGGAAAAGTTCTCAACACGAAAGTTCTGGATCTCGTCGAGATCTACAATTTTCTTGTTGAGCACTTTTCCTAAAATTGCATTTACAATGCGTACTTTGGAAATATGCTCAGATTTTGCGCCTTTCAGAAATACATCTTGTACGTCGAGATATACAACTTTCATGCTGAACACTTTTCCTAAAATTGCATGTACAAGGCCTATTTTGAAAAGGCGTGAGAAATTAGGAGATTTTGGGGTGCGACTAACCGTTAACGGGTTGCGGTTAACAATCACCTTAAAATATGAGTTATTGATATTTTGTACTTCGAATTTTTTGCATTTTTCATATCTTAATTATCGATTTTGAAAGTATTTTAGTCTGAGCCGTATCAAAAAATGCTCATTTTGATACTTTACATCTCGTATTATTAGTGTTGTTCGGACCTAAATATTCTTGAATGAGCATTTTTAGTATCGTGTGCACCTAAAACTCACTGAAATTTCGGTCACTTCAATAATTGGGAGGAGAGGGTGAAAAATATCGATTTTAAAGATTCCAAATGCAAATGGTCAAAGACTAAGTATTTTGAAAGTCAAAGGGTCAAAATCCAGAGTTTTTAAAGAATAATTTGAATAAGAGCTGAAAATTAATAATTTTCTATGTCCTATAAATAATATTTACCAAAATAAATTCAATTTTGGAGGTGGGGAAAATTTTTTAGATATATTTTAGAATTTTTTTGGCTCTAACTTTTTCCTTGAAACAAGTTTTGATATTATATTAGAACTTATTATAAATATCTCGTATTGTCTAAATAGATAAATATTTTTATTCTAATTAATCATATTTAAAAATTAAAGTATTAGGTGATGTAATACTGCAATTAAGTTTAACGTAATCATCAGCTGATAACTACATGTACCTCTAATCATGTATATGTATGAATGAAAAGTAAAACTTTTTAATCCTCTTCTTGTCTTCTTTGTTTCCTGCATCAATAAAATAAGATGCGTTGCAGGTCACTCGAAGCGTTTGTAAATCAGTTGAAGGGAACCGTCCTCGCTTGAAAGAGAGTCGAGCGCGGAAGCGTTCACAGAAAAATAGCAATGATGGTGACTGATGTGTTGTACCACCATTTATAAGGAGAATTCCCCTATAATTTCCTCCCAAAATGAAGATCATGGGGTTGACTAGTCAACCCCACCTCCCATGAACTCCCCATAATGAGGGAAACATGGGGGTGGGGCCCACTCCCTCTCCCCACTTGGGAAAACCGCCCCCTTTTGGGGTAAATCGTCAGCCAGGCCGCAGCCCGCCGCCGGACCGGCCGGGCCGCCAGGCCGTGGCTACCGGACAGGCCGCCGACGCCCAGGCCACAGCCCGCCAGGCCGCAGCCCGCCAGGCCGCGGTCGGCCTCGCCGCCGGCCAGGCCCCGCCTGGCCGCCGCCCGGCCGCCCCACCACCGTCGACGGCTTGCCCGCCGTCCGATCGTGGTGGGCTCTCCTCGCCGTCCGATCCGATGGGTAACCACCCACTAACCACTAAGTTAGTGGTGAGGCACGCCATAATCCTCTCCAAGAAGCTATAAAAGGAGCCCCAGGGCCTCCTTATAATTCACTTTTTGGCTCCCGATCATCTTCTTCCTCAGGCGAGAGCTCTGCCGGACTCCTCCCTCAGATCATCCTCCAGCCACCTCGAGCCTCCAGCGCACCACCAACAGGAAAACACCTAAGTCCCGGAGAGAGCGGAAGTAGGAAGACGACCCCTGCAAGCAGACATGCGCTGAGGTCGCGCTCCAAACTTCAAAGCACCAGAGCCACACCTCGGGTTTCAGTGTCCAAGTCGCTCCCGCGGAGCAGCCTATTGCCCGCTGGGAGCTGAAGTCTCTCTCTCTCCCACCAAGATGTAACGGGGAGCGGCATGTCGCCCCCGATTCTCCGAACAAATTGTAATCACATGTAATTAGTGAACTTTGACCGGCACAGACCCGGTCACGTGGTTTTTTACCCAGTTGAGGGGTTTTTCCATATCATCACATCTTGAGTCAACCTTTCATTTTATCTGGCTATGTGTGCACTCGACCGCTCCACAAGCTAAGACGTTTCAATTGAATCTGGTCCGACCGGAGCATCGAGTTAGCCCGAAACAGTTTGGCGCCATCTGTGGGAACCACTATTCCCAACATCCTTCAGAATTCACGACCTCCCTCTTGGCAACACCCAAGCTCCGCTTCAATGGCGAAAAGAAGCGCCAGCACAGCTGAAGGATCCGCCCCAGAAAGACATACTAAACCAGTATGCTCCCACTCTTTGGTGAACGTGTCATTGACCGCAGAGGCCGCTTTCGCTCCTGCCACCGCCCTCGAGGGGCGAATTCGACAAATGGAGGAGCAGCAAACTGAAATGCTTGCTCTGCTTAGGAATCTGGGAGCGCCTCCTGCTCCTCCTCTAGCACCGGTTAACCCGCCACTGCCAAGTCATGGCAGGGCGTAAGAAGCTCCAAGACAAGAGGCGCCCAGGAAATACTCTGACGCTGTCAGTTCCACTCACCAGGCTCATGGAGGAACCAAAACTGGGGGGCACCGCCACAACTGGGGGGACAGGCCCGACCTCCCCCGCTCGAAAGGTTCACCCGGGAAGAAATCCGGGAGATGATCGCAGAAGAATACCGACAAGCCGGCCGACGGGATGTTCACGCTCACCGACCACTCTACCAAGGCTCCCCCTTCGCACCGCAAATCCTGGCACATCCAATTCCTCTTGGTTTCAAGCTGCCGAACATTGTGATGTTCGATGGAACTGACGATCTGTTGGAACATGTCAACCACTTCACTACTATCATGAGGATCTACAACGCGCCCGATCAATTGCTCGGCCAAGTGTTCTCAACCACCCTCAAGGGGCAAGCCCGCACATGGTTCCACTCCATGAGGGTGAGCACCATCGCCAACTTCACAGAGCTAATAAGACAGTTCGTGGATCAATTCATAGTAAATCAGAGGATCGTTCGCGCCCCTTCTCACTTATCAGGTATCCGCCAGAATGAAGGGGAGTACTTGAAAGACTTCTTCCGCAGGTTCTCTGCAAAAGCTCGCCAGATCCTAGGTGTCGACCCAGAGCTGTTAAGAGGGGTATTCCTTGGGGGTCTCCGTCCTAACGGCTTTTATTCAACACTGATGAGGGAAATTGTGCCCAGTTATCCAGATCTTGTTCACAGGGTCGAAGCCCAGATAGCGGTCGACGAGGCCATCGAAGCACACCTCCAGCAGTTTGAATGCAACACCCCCATCTGCCGTATGGCATATAATACAAGGTCCAGCTGGAACCCGACGCCATATACCACAGACAGACGGAAGGGTTACGTATTAATAACCAAACTATCCAATTAAGACTACATGTCCTAACCCAGAGCATTCTATCGGAAGCTTTTAAAAGTAGAAAGAACCCAAACTGAATAATCAATTTACATGAATGTCCACAGTCACTACCACTCGAATGAAATAACAATACACTGAAAGATACATGACCTTATGGCCTTACAATAGTTCACTTAACAAATAATGTCTTACATACAGCGGCTCGCAGGCCGGTCACACATGACAAAATAAAACAATTATTCGCTAAGACCTTCGAGGGCCAACACGGCAACATGGGCTCCAGCCCGCTATTTTGCACTCGGCTCCGCAGCACCTGCAAGCAACATTCCACCGCACTGTGGCAAACAGGCAACGGTCAGCTAAAGCCGACCAAATTATAACGACCCCGTCCCTTTCTCGGGACGGCGGTGCTCCTTCCCTGCATATCATTAGCCTAGCTAAATAATTATGTAAAAACATACTTCGCCACAGGTGTAGGCTCGCACGGTCAAACACCCCGTGCACTCAGGACACATTAACGGTAAATCCTGACACTTCAGCGTCTTCACCACCACCCCCAGGATGGCAACAACATGAGCATTTTAGCCTTCCTGACCACTGTCTAAGGCTCCCGACTATGCCAACGGCCAGTACCCTTTTCGGGTCTCTCGCACCGAACCACATAGCCCAGGTCCAATTCCACTTGCCCCGTTGCTCAACCGCGTAGTTCACATTAAGACGTACGCACGGGCCAAGCTTCTCTCGGATCCTAATATTCCAATCAATCACATAACCCAGTTATGTTCAAGGCCGGTTCCCAGACCGCCAAGTTAGCAGAACAACGATTCCGCTCAGTTTTTCGGGTGCGCCTTGGAGCTAACCTCCAAGGATCCCTGCTGCAAAAACCCGAAAACCCAAAGCACAGAGTCTTCTCCGGCAAATCATAACAAATGCAACATCACCGATCCAGACAACCATGTCCGGGTAGGCTTCACACACAATGCCTATGCCCGTACTTCGATTCCGGTCTTTATATGCAACACAAGGGGGACTATTCCCGTCAACCCCAAGGAACACGTCCCACTCGCCGCACACTCGCGGGAGAGGGTTTTCCCTATACAAAAAGGAAGAGCTTCACATGCTCAAGTATAGAATCGTTACCCTTGAAGTACGCTTTGGCGCCATGGAAAACTACACGGATGGAAATCTTCGCCACGAACTTTCCTCCACGGATCCGCTCTTAGATCTCAATACGGGGCTCCGATGCTCCGCTGGCGGCCGGAAAACTCCTCCTTCTTCCTCCTCTTTCCAACTCCTTGAGAGAGAGACTAAGGGAGAAAATGAGGAATTGATCCTCTATTTCCGACCTTAACAGAGCAGGATTTCCCCAGAGCCATCGAATTTTAAATAAATAAATCGAACGGCCCCGATCCGCTGAAAAATCAACAGACCTGGGCCGAACACGGCTTGGCACACGGTCGTGTCCCAGGTCGTGTGCCTCAATCCAGGCATGATCGTCGAACACAGAGACTCACACGGGCTCAGACACGCCCGTGTCTCACCCGACATACCCGTGTCGGGTCCTCGACACGCCCGTGTCCGGGGGCGTCACATATAACCGTCACGCCAACCGACACGACCCTATGGAAACACGGGTACCGACACGGGTAGGCACACGCCTATGTCAAATGACACGCCCGTGTCAAATGACACGCCTGTGTCATTAAGCCGTGTTCCTAGCCGTGTCCTTCTCGGGATAAAATCGGCCAAAACACCATGCCAGACACGACCTTGGACACGGCCATGTCCTAGGTCGTGTACCCCCATACAGGCACCAAAATCCCTTCTTACGCGACCAACTCAAATACAATTTTCGGGACGTTACAAATCTCACCCATTTAAGGAATTTCGTCCCGAAATTAAGTTAAGGTACACAAAATTACAAGTTACCTGAACGGAATAACTCGGGGTATTCCTCCAACATAGCTTGCTCTCGCTCCCAAGAAAGCTCCTCACGTCCGCAATTATCCCAATGGACTTTAACCATTCAGATATCCTTGTTGCGGAGTCACTTGACTTCAACGTCTTCTATACATATAGGCTTGACCTTTGTTGTCAACTCATAATCAACTGGCACTTGATCAACTGCAACTATCTGCGAAGGCTCTTGCGCCGCCTTACGCAACACCGATACGTAGAACACATCGTGTAGCCCACTCAACTCCACCGACAGCTTCAATCTATACGCTGCTTCGCCAACAAGCTCCAGGATCTCAAATGGTCCAAGGTATCTCGTACTCAGCTTCTTCAAGCGTCAAACCCGTGAGACACCCTTGAACGGTTTGATTTTCAAGTACACCCAGTCGCCAACACTGAACTCCACGTTCCTACGTTTGGCGTTATAGTACTTTGACTGTCTGTCCTGTGCGATCTTCAACTGTTCCCAAATTGTCCGTATCACTGAAGTGGCATCTTCCACCACTTGACGTTTGTAAAACTTCGACTCGCCCATCTCCAACTAAGACAACGTCGTGCGACACTTTTTCCCGTACAAGGCCTCGAAAGGCGTCATTCCGATACTCACCTGAAAGTTGTTGTTATACGCAAACTCCACCATGTACATGTGATCTTCCCACTATTTTTCAAAATCTAGGACACACATGCGAAGCATGTCCTCCAACGTCCGGTTGACCCTCTCAGTTTGGTCATCCGTCTGCATATGAAAGGCTGTGCTGAACTTTAGCTTAGTACCCACCAGACTATGCACCAACCTCCAGTCATTCGACGTGAAGCGTCCATCTCGATCACTAACAATACTGCAGGGCACACCATGCAACCGTACAATATTCTCCACATAGAGTTTGACCAACCTTTCCACCGGATCTTCCTTCCTGATCGGGATGAAGTGCGACACCTTTGTCAACCTATCTACGACCACCCAGATGGCGTCGTTTCCCCTCTGCGACTTCGGCAAACCATGCACAAAATCCATAGATATGTCGTCAAATTTCCATTCCGGGATAGGAAAGGACTTTAGGAAACCTCCGGGCTTCTGGCACTCAGCCTTCACCAAAGCACAAGTTTGGCACTTGGCCACATAAAGTGCTACATCTTTATTCAATCCTGGCCACCAAAATAATTTCTTCATGTCTCTATACATCTTCGTGCTTCCCGGGTGGATTGAGTACTTGGTATGATGAGCCTCGTACATCAACTCCTCCCGAAGATTATCTGCACTAGGAATGCATAGGCGACCGTCCTTCCTTTGCAACCCATCCTCAACAGCAAACTGGGAATTTGACCTATCCAATGATTCACCCAAGATCTGCTTCATGATGTTATCCTGAATCAAAGCCCGCCGAACACTATCAGCTAGGTCACACTACACCTCGGTCCAAAACAGTTTTGCCTCAGTACTAGACTGCTTGTCGACGCAAGATATCTCCAAAGCCTCCAACTCACGGACCAACCTCTCATCATGTACTGATAACCAGTTGGCCTGTGCAGGAATCTTACGACTCAACGCATCCGCCACTACATTACCTTTCCCTGGCACACAATGTATCTTGAAGGTGTAGTCCCCTAGGAACTCCATCCACCTCCGCTGCCTCATGTTCAAATCTTTTTGATCTAACGGGTACTTCAAGCTCTTATGATCAGTGTATATATCGACTTTCACACCGTATAGATAGTGCCTCCACAGCTTTAAAGCAAATATCACGGCAGCTAACTCCAGGTCATGAACCGGATAATTTCTCTCCTGTGCCTTCAATTGTCGTGAACCGTACTCTATCACACTCCCATGTTGTAGCAGAACACAACCCAAACCACTGCCCGAAGCATCACTATAGATTTCGAACCCTTCGGTTCCACTTAGGGAACATAAAATAGGCGCTGTGGTCAACCGCCTCTTCAACTCTTCAAAAGCATGTTCGCACTCTGAAGACCACACAAACTTCTGATTCTTCCTAGTCAAAGTCGTGAGTGGTAGCGCTATCTGCGAGAAGTTCTCTATGAAGCGCCTGTAGTAGCCAGAAAGCTCCGGACCTCCGCCACTGTAGTCAAAGCCGGCAACTCTCGTATCACCACTATCTTCGCCGAATTCATACCTATCCCTTCTCCACTAACAACATGACCAAGGAACACTATCGAGGATAACCAGAACTCACACTTGGAGAACTTAACATACAATTGGTTTCTCCTCAACGTCTCCAACACCATGTGCAGGTGATTGTAGTGATCATCTTCACACTGCGAGTACACCAGGATATCGTCGACAAATACTATCACAAAATGGTCCAGGTACACTCTGAACGTCATGTTCATCAGATCCATAAACACGGATGGCGCATTGGTCAAACCAAACGGCATGACCGTGAACTCGTAATGCCCAAACCGCGTACTGAATGTTGTCTTTGGGATGTCACTCTCCCTTATCCTCAATTGGTAGAAACCGGACTTCAGATCTAACTTCGAATATACCGTTTACCCAACCAACTGATCAAATAGATCGTCAATTCTCGAGATCGGATACTTATTCTTTTCCGTAAGCTTGTTCAATTCCCGGTAGTCGATACAAAGCCGCAAACTCCCATCTTTCTTCTTAACGACGAGAACCAGTGCGCTCCAAGGCGATGAACTTGGACGCACATAACCTTGCTCTAACAACTCTTGAAGTTGCACCTTCAACTCCGCCATCTCTTTTGGCGTTATCTGATACGAAGAGCGTGACACCGGTTTGGTACCCTGTACCAGCTCAATAATAAAATCAATCTCCCGCTGAGGAGGGGCTCCTGGGAGATCATCTGGAAACACATCAGGATACTCGGACACAACTGGCATACTGTCCAGACTAGGCCTAGGCGTTGAAGCCTGCACTAATGTGACAAACAGCTCTGCCTCAGACCAAACTGCCTTAATTACCTGAAGGGCCGACATCAAAACTTTCCCTGACCCCTTCATGCCCGCAAACGTAGTCTCCCGTTCAGAATTTAATCCCAACTTAACCTCCTTTCGGTTGCAATCAATGCAAGTTCACTGCTCCGAGAGCCAGTCCATACCAAAGATTACATCGAACTCTACTAACGGTAGAATCAACACTCGCAAATCAAACTCCTGATCCCCAATCTGAACCTTGACTACATAGATCTTATTCGCACGCATTGAGCACCCATTGGGCAACAACACATCCAACTTGTCTTTTGCCATCGATGGAGGGACCCCGATGCACATCACAAGTCATTCAGACAAGAAGGAATGTGAAGCTCCCGTATCAAACAAGGCTCTCGCTGGACAATCGAGAATCAATACAAATCCTAACAACAACAGAAGTAAGCTAACACATAAAAGAGGTAACAACTATAAAAGTTAATCTGCTATAAATTAACTCATACCTGTCACCATGTCAGCTTGCTTTATGGCCTCTTGCAGACCAAGATTATAAACTCTAGGCTGGACTGGAGTATGATGGGATGTGGTTGACTCCACTGCCTTCCCTTTCTCCTCATAAGTCGCTCCAGACTTCCTCCCGGACTTTGCACGTCCGCTCCAACAATCACGAGCAAAATGCCCCGTCTTCCCACAGTTGTAGCAAGCTCCTGGGACTCGACTTGTGGTTTCCCCTGACGCACCAAACGAAGGGGCTGAGTTCGAAGTCCTCTACTTCTTGTTCCATCTGCGGAATCCTGACTTTGCACTAGGCACTTTGAACTATGCCTTCTTTTCTACTGGGTCCTTCTTCTCTTGCACCCTCTTCACAACCTTTTCCAAAGACCGGGCCGAATTGACCAAGGCTAGGAAGCCCTGCGCCTTAGGTCCAGCAAGGAGTAGTTGTAGGTCACCACAAAGACCCTCATAAAATCAGTTGGTCTTCCTCTCTTCTTCCGTAAACATAGCACCAGCATACCGACCCAAACGGGTAAACTCGTGGAGGTACTCGTCCACGCTTCTGGATTCTTGAGTCAACCCAAGATATTGGTTCTCCATCTCAAGCTTCTGAGCAGAGGGTAGATATCTGGCCAGGAACAATCTTGAAAATTCCTCCATAGGCACATCAGCAAGCTGCCTACCCACTAAGAGGTGAAACTCCAACTCATCCCACCATAGCCTCGCTTCACCCACAAAAAGAAAGATCGTTATGGTGGTCTTCTACCACTCCTCAGTTAACGTGGCTGTCAAAACCCTCTTTATCGTAGAGAGCCAGTCCTCAGCTTGAGCTAGCGTTCTAGTCCCGTCAAATACTAGGGGATTAAATCCCATTACATGCTTAAGATGCTTCTCTGTAGCTCCCCTCGGCTCTACCAGATCAACTGATGCGCGCTCCACCACTCTCGGCTCTGCCGGCCTAACCGGTTCTTGCTCCACGATAGGAGGTGCGTGGTGCATTTGCCCTACATGTTGGGCATTAATCATCGCAAATACAGCTTCAGCCACCATCCTGATGGTTTCCACTGAAGGAGGTGTAGTAGGCATGTCTCTCGGTGGACTACTTTCCGTCGATTATGGACGCTCTGATTGACCAGCACCACTCCTAGCTGCCAATAGAAGCAAAGACACGCGATTAGACAACAACCAAATTGCTAAAAGCAATCATTGGAACACTCAGATTCCACAAAACAAGTGTATTTTTCATTCCTAAGTGGACATTCATGGGTTCTTTTTGATGTTATAACGATGACGCACACATGTGCTCACCACCCCTTAAAAAGAATTCGCTCACGAATTCATTTAAGCCAATAGAAGCAAAGACATGCGATTAGACAACAACCAAATTGCTAAAAGCAATCATTGGAACACTCAGATTCCACAAAACAAGTGTATTTTTCATTCCTAAGTGGACATTCATGGGTTCTTTTTGATGTTATAACGATGACGCGCACATGTGCTCACCACCCCTTAAAAAGAATTCGCCCACGAATTCATTTAAGCCTGACCGTAACCAGAAGTTTGATACCAAATTGCAACACCCCTCATCCGTCATATGGCATATAACAGAAGGTACAGCTAGAACCCGACGCCATATACCACGGACAGACGGAAGGGTTACGTATTAATAACCAAACTATCCAATTAAGACTACACGTCCTAACCCAGAGCATTCTAGCGGAAGCTTTTAAAAGTAGAAAGAACTCAAACTGAATAATCAATTTACATGAATATCCAGAGTCACTACCACTGGAATGAAATAATAATACACTGAAAGATACATGGTTTTATGGCCTTATAATAGTTCACTTAACAAATAGTGTCTTACATACATCGGCTCGCAGGCCGGCCACACATGACAAGATAAAACAACTATTTGCTAAGGCCTTCGAGGGCCAGCATGACAACATGGGCTCCAGCCCGCTATTTTGCACTCGGCTCCGCAGCACCTGCAAGCAATATTCCACCGCACGGTGGCAAACAGGAAACGGTCAGCTAAAGCCGACCAAATTATAACGACCTTGTCCCTTTCTCGGGACGGCGGTGCTCCTTCCCTGCATATCATTAGCCCAGCTAAACAATTATGTAAAAACATACTTTGCCACAGGTGTAGTCTCGCACGGTCAAACACCTTGTGCACTCAGGGCACATTAACGGTGAATCCTGACACTTCAGCGTCTTCACCACCACCCCCAGGATGGCAACAACATGAGCATTTTAGCCTTCCTGACCACTGTCTAAGGCTCCCAACTATGCCAGCGGCCAGTCCCCTTTTCGGGTCTCTCACACCGAACCACATAGCCCAAGTCCAATTGCACTTGCCCGTTGCTCAACCGCGTAGTTCACTTTAAGACGTACGCACGGGCCAAGCTTCTCTCGGATCCTAATATTCCAATCAATCACATAACCCAGTTATGTTCAAGGCCAGTTCCCAGACTGCCAAGTTAGCAGAACAATAATTCTGCTCAGTTTTCTGGGTGCTCCTTGGAGCTAACCTCCAAGGATCCCTGCTGCAATCTACCGCGCAGAAACCCGAAAATCCAAAGCATGGAGTCTTCTCCGGTAAATCATAACAAATTCAACATCACCGATCCAGACCAACATGTCCGGGTAGGCTTCACACACAATGCCTATGCCCATGCTTCGATTCCGGACTCTATATGCAACATAAGGGGGACTATTCCCGTCAATCCCAAGGAACACCGCGCACTCGCCGCACACTCGCGGGAGCGGGTTTTTCCTATGCAAAAAGGAAGAGCTTCACATGCTAAAGTAGAGAGTCGTTACCCTTCAAGTACGCTTTGGCGCCATGGAAAACTACACGGATGAAAATCTTCGCAACGAACTTTCCTCCACGGATCCGCTCTTAGATCTCAAAACGGTGCTCCGATGCTCCGCTGGCGGCCGGAAAACTCCTCCTTCTTCCTCCTCTTTCCAACTCCTTGAGAGAGAGAGAGACTAAGGGAGAAAATGAGGAATTGATCCTCTATTTCCGACCTTAACAGAGCAGGGTTTCCCCAGGGCCGTCGGATTTTAAATAAAAAAAACGAACGGCTCCGATCCGCTCAAAAATAAACAGACCTGGGCCGAACACGGCTTGGCACACGGTCGTGTCCCAGGCCGTGTGCCTCGATCCAGGCACGATCGTGGAACACAGAGAATCACACGGGCTCACACATGCCCGTGTCTCACTCGACACGCCCGTGTCCGGGGGCGTGTCACATATAACCGCCACGCTAACCGACACGACCCTATGGAAACACGGGTACTGACATGGGTAGGCACACGCCCATGTCATTAAGCAGTGTTCCTAGCCGTGTCCTTCTCGGGATAAAATCGGCCAAAACGGCATAACAGACACGGCCTTGAACACGACCGTGTACCCCCATACAGGCACCAAAATCCCTTCTTACGCGACCAACTCAAATACAATTTTCGGGGCGTTATATTGAAGGTAGACAAAAAAGGAAGAAAGGAGAAGAACAAGCTCTCACAAGACAAGAAGAGCGGCGTCAGGTTGAGCATCGTGGAGACAATCTTCGACGTGACCCTCAGAGGATTGGGGGGCAACATCCACTTCAAGAATACACCCCTCTGAATAACACCCGTACTAACATATTGTAAGCAATTCTGAATGATCTGGAATTTCAATGACCAAGAATACCACGGCCAAATCCTAATGTTGACCGTACAAGGTACTGTGAGTTCCACCGCACGCCTGGTCACAACATGAAAGAGTGTGCCGAGCTGAAAGATGAAATCGAGCGCCTCGTCTGCCAAGGACTCCTTGGGAGATTCCTGCAAGGGCAAGCGCAAAACCCACAAACATAACGTCGTGAAAGAGACCAGCAAAACCCACCACAAGGAACTGGTGGGGGAGACAGATGGTGGGCAACATAGAGACCATCATCGGGCCCCTGACCCAGATACTTTCAGTAAGATGATCAGATAGGAAGCATCACATTCGACGACAAGGACCTCGAAGGGCTACAGATGCCCAACCGGGATCCCCTCGTTATCAAGGGTTGCGGGTTCGAAGCCCCGTGCCAACAACCTACTGCTGCTGAGAAACAGGCACAGAGATATAGTTGGGGTGTATGACCTGCAGGCCTTGTAGATTCCGGCTGTACCACCGTGGCGCCATGGGTCATCCATGGGCTGCTGGTGGGCAAGGCGGCGTTAGGGGTCCTCCCTAGGTCGTTACAAAAAAAGGTCCTCCCTAGGTCGTTACAATCCCTGCTTCAATGTCAAAAGGATCTTGGTAGACAACGAAAGCTCAGTTAATGTGTTGTTTCTCCCGCCACGTATCCGGATGCTCGAAAGGAGCAGCCCCTTCTCAACCAAAAGTGACCGAACTAGGTACAAGGGAGACTAGCTGGCGACTAAGTCGCAAGGTCGCGACCTGGCCTCTATGGAAAAGGAATCCAAAGGCTCATCTAGTATCTTGAAAGGAGAGCTCGCTAGTATCCTACCGTGGATTTTGCGTGTCTCACCTCGTACCCTTGGGTCCTATTTATAGGGAAATCCAAGGAGGGGGGGGGGCATATTTATACCCCACCCCCTGACGACTAGGCAACTTCCACGGGAACTCGCATGGGCCGAGCGAGTATGTCTCCTAGTTGCCTACTTGGAGAGTATGCGAGGGGAGCTCGTCATACTCGCCCAACCCTTCCGCGGTCTTGTGCACTGTCTTTGACTTCTGTCTTGACTTGTTGACCTTGACTTCTGCTGACCTGGCTGTGGTAGGACCCATCCTCGATGAATACGGGTTGTATATCGACGATCCTTTCGCGCCTCAAACTCCAACCAACTTTTGTTGTTGCGGACCTCGACCCGCTCACCACCATCGGAGCGGGCATGAAACCAATCTCGAAATTGGTCCAAGGAAAACTGACCTCCATGCTCGCGAAAGAAGACAACTAAGGCCATAATTTGGGCAATTCCAACCGGGATAAACTGGGAAATTGGCACCCCACAGAACTTCAAGATATTGATCACATCCTCGCAGGCTGGGAAGCGGAAGCCGGACCTCGGGGAAACTTCGCAAATCGTCAACCAGCCACGAGGAGGATTCTGGACTCGCTCCTCGGAGCGTGGGATCCTCACCTCCAAATTAGCAGGAAGCCCATATTTCTTCCTCCAAATTTCCACACCATCGTCGTTTAAAGAGGAGCGGAGGTGCATCGGACCGGAAGAACGCTTCGAGACCTGCACAACACAAGGATAAAAAGGTCAGGTTTGTTGAAATTTGTGAAGTGGAAGTGGTTGACGAGACAGGCCGCGCGGCCTGTGGCGGACTCCGTGGTATTTGGCGGATTGCAGCTTAGTTCGGGCGGCCTCGGCGACCTCGGCGGTCTCGGCGGACTCCGGTTTCTGTCCGCCCGGCTTGTTTTTTGGTTTTGTCTGTTTTCAACTGTAATACTAGCGAAATCATGTCTCGCTATGTATGCCTCGGATTGTAAAGAAGTGAATGTATAAAGGAGACCTTCTTGTGCTTCCATTGTTTGTTGGGTGAAAGCTCTAGTCCTTGGTTTTTCCGCAGGTTCAACGTGCGAACTGGGTAGTTCCAAAAATATTAATTTGGCGTTTGGGCTATCTTGCTGACCACGTTGAGAAAATTTAACATGGTATCAGAGCCAGGTTTCTGAGATTTCGGAGGTTCAGTTGCGTGGGCGGAGGTCAACCAACGTTGTTACTCAGTGATTGAGTGGTGCTCAACCTGTGTTGTTGCTCTGAGCTTCTGAAGGGTGCCAACAGGTGTTGCGATGGAAGGAAGCTTTGCAAGAGGTCTAGGCATTGAACTCTTAACGCCGACTAATTTCAAGAAGTGGAAGTCGTGCATGAAGAGTTATCTTCTTGGCGAGGAGCTATGGGAAGTCGTCGGTGGTGACGACAGACAGGAAGTTACTGCTGCGTTTGGTACTGCTGAGCAGGTGAGGCTCTGGAGAAGAACCAATGCTAAGGCAGAGTTCGTTCTGAAGAGAGCTGTCTCTCCGGAACTGTTTGATCACATCATTGGATGTGAGTCGGCTGCTGATATTTGGACAACCATTGATGAGTTGTTCAATAGGAAGAATGTGGCGCGGCTTCAGTTCCTGGAGAATGAGTTGGCCAGGGCAACTCAGGGAGACCTTTCCATCTCCAAATACTTCTTAAAGATGAAGAGCTTGTGTGCTGAGCTGTCGGCACTGGATCGTGATGAGCCTATCTCTGAGGCAAAGATGAAAAGGCACATTATCCGCGGTTTGCGGAAGGAGTATGTGGCCTTTGTTACATCTGTTCAAGGGTGGGCTACTCAGCCGTCTCTGCTGGAGCTGGAGATTCTGCTTGCCTCGCAGGAGAGCTTAGCAAGGCAGATGGCTGGAGTGAATCTGAATCAGGAAGGCAGCGAAGCCCTCTTCTCAGGCAAGAAGAAGGGATGGGAAGGGAAGAAGAAGAAGAAGGTGCAGGCCGCTGGTGAGAAGGAGACTTCAACTTCGTATCCGCCAGAGAGGAGCAATGCTCCTAAGGACTGGAAGAAGAATCTGAAGTGCTACCGGTGTCATCAGCGAGGGCACTTCAAGCGGGACTGCAAGGTCAAACTGCAGCCTGGGCATGCTGCGGGAAAGGAGGAAGCTTGCTCGAGAAGTGAAGAAGCAGAATGGGGAGGAGCTTTCTTGACGGGCACTTGTGTCCGGGCCTTATCTGCTGAGGACTTCAACAGCGAGTGGATCATCGACTCCGGGTGTGGTCATCACCTCACCGGAGACAAATCGAAGTTCACCTCCATGCATGCTTACTCAGGTAATGAAGCTATTATCACTGCTGATAATACTTTTATGCAGTAGAGAAGGAGGGGGTCGTGTCTTTGGGTAGTGATCAGGGGCCACTCACGTTAAGGAGTGTGTATCACGTGCCGGGCATGAAGAAGAACCTCTTCTCGGTGACCAACGCGGTGGACGCTGGGTATCACGTTCTGTTTGGGCCAACAGACGTGAGGTTCCTTCGCAACGTATCAGCGGTGAAGGCTGATATTGCTCATGTTGGGAGGAGGGTGAAGAACTTGTTTGTTCTTTCCACCACTGCTTATGTTGATAGAATGAGGGCCAATGATAGTGCTGCTATCTGGCATGAGAGGCTGGGGCATGTTGGCATGGACAAGCTGAAGGCGATGGCTAGTAAAAGTCTGGTGAGGGGGTTGCCAATGTTGTCCTCCTTTGGTGATGGGCATGTTTGTGCGGGCTGTCAATATGGTAAGGCACATCGCCTTCCATTTGATAAATCACAAACAAGGAGCAAGAAACCATTGGAGTGCATTCATGGCGACCTGATGGGACCGACGGTTACTGCCAGCCTTGGTGGAAGCAAATACATGCTTGTCTTGGTTGATGACTACTCAAGGTATACTTGGGTGTACTTCTTAAAGGAGAAGTCGGAAGCCTTCCATTTGTTCGTGGAGTTCAAGGAGTTGGTAGAAGGCCGGCTTGGCTTGCGGATTAAGAAGCTTAGAACTGATAACGGGGGTGAATTTGTTTCCTCCGAGTTTTCTAACTTCTGCAGGAAGCACGGGATCCAACGGGAGCTTACTTGTGCTCACACTCCACAACAAAATGGGGTAGCGGAGCGGAAGATCCGTCATCTGACGGAGACCTGCAAATGCTGGCTTCATGCGAAAGATATCCCAAGGTCCTTTTGGGCGGAGGGAATGTCTTGTGCTGCTTATGTTATCAACCGGATGCCACTCAGCCCTATCAACATGAAGACTCCTATTGAGCTGTTGCTGAAGGAGAAGCCGAGTGTGGGACACCTTAGGGTGTTCGGTTCAACTTGCTATGTGCATGTCCCGGATGCTTCACGGACAAAGCTGGATGCGAAGGCAAGGAAACTTGTCTTTGTTGGCTACGATGAGCGGAAGAAGGGATGGAAATGCATGGACCCTGTGACGAAGAAGTTCGTGGTTTCAAGAGACGTTGTCTTTGACGAACTGACGTCATATGGAGGTGGCTCGGTGGAGCTAACCGGAAGTAGCAAGGTTGATGAAGCACCGGTGGTGGCTGCTGAAGGCTTGGAAGAGGAGCTTGCTGTTTCACCAGCAGCTCCTATTGCTTCGAACTCTGAGGCTGAGCCTTCTGGCTCAGGAAGCAGGGGGAGCACTGCTCAATGCTTGCCCCAGGTAGGAGTGGAGCCTGAAGAAGCAACGGAAGCCGTGAGCAAAGAGCCATGTCTTCGGAGATCGAAGAGGGTGGTTAAGCCACCGGCTCGGTACTGTGATGGGAATGCAGTGAGCTTTGTCTCCTACTTCTTTGCAGGTCCTCTGGATGAGCGAGAGCCTGCAAACTTCAACGAGGCCACTGGAGTGAAGGAGTGGGAAGGTGCCATGAAGGAAGAGATTGATGCTCTGAAGAAGAATGAAACCTGGGACCTTGTGCCCAAGGTTGATGGCATTACTCCGGTTACTTGCAAGTGGGTGTATAAGTTGAAGAAGAAGGCTGATGGGAGCATTGATCGGTTCAAGGCTCGCCTGGTCGCTAGAGGATTCTCACAGCAGTATGGAGAAGACTATGAGGAGACATTCAGTCCAGTTGCGAAGATGACACCTGTAAGAGTGGTGATCGCCTTGGCTGCTAGCAAGGGATGGAGGTTGTGGCAACTCGATGTGAAGAATGCTTTTCTTTACGGAGAGATTGACAAGGACATCTTCATGGATCAGCCGCTTGGTTTTGTCTTTGAAAAGCATCCAGACTATGTCTGCAAACTCAGGAAGGCTCTCTACGGGTTGAAGCAAGCTCCTAGAGCGTGGTATGGGAAGATTGCAGAGTACCTGCAATTCTGTGGATACTTTGCTTCTAACTCGGATTCTAGCTTGTTCGTCAAGAAGAAGGGAGAGCTAAGAGTCTTGGTCCTACTGTATGTGGATGACATGATCATCACAGGGAATTCGGAGGAGGAAGTAGCAAGGCTCGGGGCTGAGCTTGCTATACGCTTCGAGATGAAGGACTTGGGAGAGTTGCATCACTTTCTCGGTCTGGAAGTGGAGAGGAAGGAGTGCGGGATTCTCATTAGCCAGAAGGGATATGCTGATCGTATTGTGAAGCGGTTTGGCATGGGCGAAGGGAAGAAGTGCTCTACTCCACTGGAACCTGGGCTAAAGCTTCGACGAGATGAGGGAAGGGTTCTTAATGATCCCTTGGTGTTCAGGGCTCTTGTTGGGAGCTTGATCTATCTGACGATTACAAGGCCGGATATAGCTTATGCTGTTGACCGAGTAAGTCGATATATGGCTGAACCAAGGAAATCTCATCTGTTGGCGGCAAAGGGGACTCTGAAGTATGTCAAAGTGACTTCTGAGATGGGACTCCTCTATGGAAGGGACGCGGAGTTTGCGTTGCTCGGGTACACGGATGCTGACTATGGCGGTGATTCGGATGATCGGAGGTCTACTTCAGGTTATGTGTTCACTTGCGGTTCAGCTAGCATCTCGTGGTGTAGCAAGAAGCAGGACTCGGTGTCAGTTTCAACTGCGGAGGCGGAGTATAAGGCTTCGGCCTTGGCTGCTCGGGGAGTCGTTTGGTTGAGGAGGCTCATAGAGGATGTCCATGAAGAAGTGCAAGGGCCTACTTTACTCCGGGGTGACAATGAGAGTGCTCTCAAACTGGTTAACAATCCAGTGTGTCACGCCAGGACCAAGCATATAGAGATTGATCACCATTTCATCAGGGAGAAGGTGTTGGAAGGATCTCTGCTGGTCGGGCATGTTCGGAGTGAAGATAATCTTGCTGACATCTTCACGAAGCCGCTGTCGAAGGGGCCTTTTGAACGCTTGCGCAGCTTGCTGGGCTTGGTCACCACTTCTCACTTCAAGGGGGAGTGTTGAAATTTGTGAAGTGGAAGTGGGTGACGAGACAGACCGCGCGGCCTGTGGCGGACTCCGTGGTATTCGGCGGATTGCAGCTTAGTTCGGGCGGCCTCGGCGACCTCGGCGACCTCAGCGGTCTCGGCGGACTCCGGTTTCTGTCCGCCCGGCTTGTTTTTTGGTTCTGTCTGTTTTCAGCTGTAATACTAGCAAAATCATGTCTCGCTATGTATGCCTCGGATTGTAAAGAAGTGAATGTATAAAGGAGACCTTCTTGTGCTCCCATTGTTTGTTGGGTGAAACCTCTAGTCCTTGGTTTTTCCGCAGGTTCAACGTGCGCACTGGGTAGTTCCGAAAATATTAATTTGGCGTTTGGGCTATCTTGCTGACCACGTTGAGAAACTTTAACAAGGTTTACCTAAAAAAGTGAATGTTTGGAGCCACGCATCCAGGTGCATGCAGCCTAAGACGCACGAAGACGGGTGCGCACCCACGTACGGGAGCACGCACGATCAAAGAGGAAGGCCTCCCGCACCCACCCACGCGTACGCGGCCTAAGGCGCACACGGCATGCCACGCGCCCGCGACCTAGGGTGCACGGGCGCGTGTGGCCTGCTGCGCCAGCAGCCAGCCGCACGTGCGCGGATTGCCATACGCGCACGCAGACTGGGGCCCACACACGCGCGGCCTGCCACGCCTAGCCTGGGCGCACGCAGCGTGGTGCATGCGCATTAGGGGGCGCGCGACCGCGTTCGGCGTCTTCGCTGACCGACTCTCGATCGGCGAGTTTACTCCGGGTACCATCGACACACCGCCCTTCGCCGCCTCCACCTTCTCGCCGAAGATTGTCAGGACATCGGGAAAGAGGATGACAGCAGGAAAATCCTTCTTCTCTCGCTCGCTTCACTCTTCAACAATAAGGATTTGGGGGCAATTGATGGGTTGCACCACCATTTATAGGGAGAATTCCCCCATAATCTCCTCCCAAAATGGAGATCATGGGATTGACTAGTCAACCTCACCTCCCATGAACTCCCCAAAATGAGGGAAATATGGGGTGTGGGGCCCACTCCCTCTCCCTACTTGGGAAAACCGCACCCTTTGGGGGTAAACCGCCAGGCTGGCCGCAGCCCTCTGCAGGTCAGGTCGCGGCCGGCCGGGCCGCGGCCTGCCAGACCGGCCGACGGCCACATCCGGCGGCGTACCGGCCCGGCCGGCGGCCGCGGTCTGGCCTGGCCGGCCCGGACAGCGGGGGCTTGGCGGGCCGCGGCCTGGCCGGCCGCGACCGGGCCGATCGCGGCCGCCGGCCGGCCCGGCCGCCACCTGCCAGACTACGGCCCGCCAGGCCGCCGCTGGCCGGGCCGTCCTGACCAGACTGCGGCCGCCGGACGCGGTCGTCGGCCGGGCCGGCGACACCCAGGCCACAGGATGCCAGGCCGCGGCCGGCCACGACGCCGGCCAGCCCCCCTCCTGGCCACTGACCGGCCGCCGCCCGGCCGCCCCACCATCGTCGGCGGCTTGCCCGCCGTCCGATCGTGGTGGTCTCTCTTCGCCGTCCGATCCGGTGGGTAACCACCCACTAACCCACTAAGTTAGTGGTGGAGCCTGCCATAATCCTCTCCAGGAGGCTATAAAAGAAGCCCCGGGGGCTCCTCATAATTCAATTTTTGGCTCCCGGTCATCTTCTTCCTAAGACGAGAAATCTGCCAGACTCCTCCCTCGGATCATCCTCCAGCCACCTCGAGCCGCCAGCGCACCATCATCCGAAAAACACCTATGTACCAGAGCGAGCGGAAGGAGGAAGACGACCCCTGCAAGCAGAAGCGCGCCGAGGCCGCGCTCCAAACTTTAAAGCACCAGAGCCACACCTCGGATTCCAATGTCCAAGTAGCTCCCGCGGAGCAGCCTGTTGCCCGCTGGGAGCTGAAGTCTCTCTCTCTCCCCCAAGCTGTAACGGGGAGCAGACTGTCGCCCCCGATTCTCCGAATACATTGTAATCACGCGCAACTAGTGGATTTTGACAGGCACAGACCCGGTCATGTGGTTTTTTACCCAGTTGAGGGGTTTTTCCACGTCATCACATCTTGAGTAACCTCTCATTTTCTCTAACTGTGTGCGCACTCGACCGCTCCGCAAGCTAAGACGGTCTAATTGAATCCGGTCCGACCGGAGCATCGAGTTAGCCCGCAACAGTGACAAACCAATACACGTTGCAATGGGTGCAAATAAGTGTGTAAAAGAGAAAATCTTAGAGAGAAGGTAGATCTATCAAGGTCAAAGATAGATCTTCAAGCGGCCTTCGATGGAAATCTTTGAAGGGGAAGGAGATCTTTGAAGGGGAAGGAGATCTTCGAAGATCAAAGGGGAAATATTTTCGAATGCAGATGGATCTTTGAATGAGCTCTCACGGACACTGAAAGCAAGGTTTCCTGAAATGAAAACTTCGAGTTCCTTTTATAGCTTTAGGATGTGGGTAGTCCGATAATTTTGTCATTATAACCACTATAGTCATCTGACGGGTAAATCCCAGTCGTCGATCTGGAGCACACGGATTTTCATTTTTTTGGATATGACCATTTTCCCCCGACCAATTCGGGAAGTACTTTCTTTGGCAGTGATGACGACAATGATAGAAACATGCAATCTGAGAAGTACATGGAGGCAGTCAGTGCGTGCCGTGAATGCGGAGGCGCTCAGTGCGTGTTGCGAATGCGGAGGCCCTCAGTGCGTGTAACGCCCCGAAACTCAAAGGAGCAGAGGGGAATAATTTGGGCCAGTTTGAGTTCTGGCTGCAGGCACACGGCCTGGGACACGGGCGTGTCCCAGGGCGTGTCAAGCCTGTGTCGACACTAAGGCGTGAAGTCGACACTTTGGTCTCGACATTGTGTCGAGACTGGGCACACGGCCTGCGGCACGGGCGTGTCGCAGGGCGTGTCGACCCGTGTCGACACTTAGCCGTGAAGTCGACACAGTGCTTCGACGTTGTGTCGAGACATGGCACACGGCCTGCGACACGGGCGTGTCGCAGGGCGTGTCAACCCGTGTCGACACTCGTCCCGCGAAGTCGACACTTTGGTGTCGACAGTGTGTCGAGACATGGCACACGGCCTGCGACACGGGCGTGTCGCAGGGCGTGTCGACCCGTGTCGACACTTAGCCGCGAAGTGCCGAGACCTTGTACACGGCCTGGAGCCCAGGCGTGTCAAGGTGACACGGGCAAGGACACGGGCGTGTCCTAGAACCCGTGCAGTGCTCGGGTTGAAAACGGGAGAAAATCATGGGGTACACGGCCAGCTACACGGCCGTGTCAGGTGGAACACGGGCGTGTCAGCTCGAACACGGGCGTGTTCGATACCCGTGTGAGGTTCCAGGTGATTCGATTTTGACGGCGAATGAGGCACACGGCCCTGGACACGGGCGTGTGCCAGGCCGTGTTCGGCCCAGATTGGGCATTTCAGTCCCGAATCGAAGCCGTTCATTTCTTTGACTGAGATCCAATGGCTGGGGGTTGTTCCTGAAGGGATATACCCGGGTTTTGACTTAGAAAACCCTCACTTTTTCCACTTGTTCTCTCTCCAAACCCTTGGAGAAAGAAGAGCTAAGGCAAGAAGAAGAGGAGCTAGATCCGCCATTGGAGGAGCTTCGGAGCTCCGAATCGCAAGCCGACTCCGGATCCACGGAGGCAACGCAAGTGCGGTGATTTCCATCCGATTACTTTTCGATGGCGCCAAAGAGGACCGCAAGGGTAACGATCCTCATCTTGAGCATGAGTCGCTCTTTTCTTTGCATAGGAAGCCCGCTCTCGCGAGTTTGCGGAGAGTTGGAGGCGTTCCTTCGGGTAGATATGTGAAGTCCCCGTTGTTTAGAGTCCGTATGCGAGAACGGACATAGGCATTTTGGTTGAAGCCTACCCGGACATGTTAGTTCGGATCGGTGATGTTGCATTGCATAAAGCCGGAGAAGACTCCGTGCTATTGGGTGTTTTTCGGGTTTTCTACGCGGTAGATTGCAGCAGGGAGCCTTGGGGACTAACCCAAAGGTGCACCCGGAAAACTGGGCGGACACGAGGTCTTGCCAACTTGGTGGCCTGAGTGCCAACTTGAACATAACGGGGTTATGTGTCTTGCGGTAGAATGGGAATCGGTGAAAGTTTGACCCGCGCAAATGGCTTAAATTGCCGTTGCGATGTGAGCACGGGTTAGATGGAGCCGTACCCGCTTTATGTCGTTCGGGTTAGAGAGACCTAAAGGTACATGGCACTCGCCGTTGGCATAGATGGGGGTCTTCGGTGGTCAATGGCTTAAATTGACGTGACCAATACCATGAAGACAAATTGCTCATAGGAATGACCGTCTGAGTGGCGGTGGTGAGTCCGGAATGTTAATGGCTTTAATTGACGTGACATCGACCGGTTCACCGAGAATGTGCCCTGAGTGCACGGGGCGTGTGGCCGTGCGAGCCAACGCCTGTGATGATATGGCTATGGTTATAAATTGCTCGCTTATGCTAATGAAATGCAGGAAAGGAGCATCGCCGCCCCGAATTGGGGGCGGGATCGTTATAATTTGGTCAGCATTGCTGACCGTTGCCTTGTTTGCCACCGTGCGGTGGTTTGTTTGCTTGCAGGTGCAGCTGGACCAAGCGGTCAATAGCGGGCTAAAGCCCTTTTTGCGAAGCTGGCCCTCGAAGGCCCAAGTGGAAATGTTTTATGTTTTATTCATGTATGGCCGGCCTGCGAGCCGAGGTTTGTAAACCATGTAAAAGACAAGTGAAACATTTTGTAAGGCCTTAAGGCCGACTTTTGAGTATTTTGTAATAACATTCCTATTATCATGTTAGTGGACATTCATGCTTATTGCTGGGTTCTTGTTTTGCAACTTGTATAAGACTGCTTCCGCTAGAATGCTCTGTGTAGGACGTTGAGATTGGTTGGATGGTTTCCATACGTAACCACCCGGTCTGTCTGTGGTATATGGCGTCGGGCCCCGGCCGGACCTACTGCTATATGCTATGCGACGGATAGGGGGTGTTACAATTTGGTATCAGACTACTGGTTTTGGTCGGGCTTAAAGTGAATTCGTGGGCGAATTCTTTTTAAGGGGTGGTGAGCACATTGTGTGCGTCATCGTTATAACAGTAAAAAGAACCCATGAATGTCCACTTAGGAATGAAAATACTCGTGTTTGAGGAACCTGCGTGTTCCTATAATTGCTGTTTGCAATGTTATTTGGTCGCTTAACGGTGTTTTGTACCACTATAGGTGACCCGAAGTGGTGTTGGGCCGTCAGAACGCCGAGGTTCTGAGGCTAGTAGTGCACCAGAAGTTGCTCCCGCAACACCTTTGTCGGCTGAAAATATAAGATTGGTGGCTGAAGCGGTGTTGGCCGTGATCAATGCGCAGCCTGGGAGGCAAGCGCAGCAGCCCGCTCCTGTGATGGAGCAAGTACCTCTTCAAGAGGCTGAGCCGAGGAGGATGGAGCAAGTGGTTGTAGAACCAATAGTGCCAAGGAGGGCGACTGAGAGGCAGTTGAAGCATGTAATGAGCTTTAACCCTCCGTTATTCTCGGGGTTGGGAACCCCATCTCAGGCTGAAGACTGGCTCTCTAGGGTGAAGAGAGTCATGACAGCGACGGAGACGGAGGAGTGGCAGATGACCACCATTGCTACGTTCCTGCTGGACGGTGAAGCAAGGATGTGGTGGGAAGGTTTGGAGCTGCATCATCTGCGAGGTAGACAACTGATAGACGTTCCGATGGAAGAGTTCTCGGGATTGTTCTTGGCAAGATACCTCCCTTCTACTCAGAGGATCTCGATGGAGAATGAATTCCTGAAGTTGGTGCAGGGTGAGAGGAACGTGGATGAATATCTCCACGAGTTTACGCGGTTGAGTCGTTATGCTAGCTCCACCATCATGGATGAGGAGCGCAAGACTAATCGTTTTTATGAAGGCTTGAGGGATGAGCTGAGATTGTTACTGTCGGGGCCGATGACGCAGGGTTTCTTAACCTTGGTCAATACTGCCCGGTCCTTGGAGAAGGACATGAAGAGCGTGCAAGCGAAGAAAGGCTTGGTTGAAAAGAAATCTGAGTTTAAAGTGCCGACTACTTCGAAGTCTGGCTATCGGAGGGCTTTCAAGAAGCATAGGACTTCGGGTCCAGCTCCTTCTGGCGCTTCTGGGGCGACTACGGGTCGGACCCCGGGTGCGTGTTTTACTTGTGGCAAGACGGGGCACTTTGCCCGTGATTGTTGGAGCGGACGTCCTAAGTCCGAAAGGAGGCCTGGAGCTACTTATGAAGAGAAGGGCAAGGCGGTGGAATCGACCGCATCCCATTATGCTCCGGCCCAACCAAGGGTCTACAATCTTGGCCAACAGGAGGCCATTAAACAAGCTGATGTGGTGACAGGTACGGTTTAATTTATAGCAAGTCAATTCCTTTATATGCTTGTTATGCACATGTTACCTTACCACTACTTGTTTAGGATTTGTGTTGATTTGTGAAAATCCGGCACGAGCACTCTTTGATACGGGAGCTTCACACTCCTTCTTGTCCGAAGGATTTATATTACGCATCGGAGTCCCTTCTTCGATGGCGAAGGATAAGTTGGATGTGTTGTTGCCAAATGGGTGTTCGATGCGAGCGGATAGAATCTGCGAGGTTAAGATTCGTATTGGAGAGCAGGAGTTCGACCTGCGGGCGTCCTTACTTCCGTTGGTGGAGTTCGACGTCATATTTGGAATGGACTGGCTCTCGGAGCAGCAGGCCCATATAGATTGCGGTAGCAAGGAAGTAAAGCTGGGAGCAAGTCGTGAGACGACGTTTACGGGCTTAAAGGGGTCGAGCAAGACGTTGATGTCTGCTCTTCAGGTGGTGAAGGCGGTTCGTGCTGGAGCAGAACTGTTCTTTACACTAGTGGAGGTTGCAAAGCCGAAGCCCGCGATGGATTGTATTTCAGTGGTATCGGAATACCCTGATGTGTTCCCCGCAGATCTTCCTGGAGCCCCGCCTCAACGGGAGATAGATTTTACGATCGAGCTAGTGCCAGGTGCAAAGCCTGTGTCACGATCTCCGTATCGGCTAGCGCCTAAGGAAATGGCGGAGCTGAAAGTTCAACTGCAAGAGTTGTTGGAGCAAGGGTATGTGCGCCCGAGTTCTTCGCCTTGGAGCGCACCGGTCCTCTTTGTTAAGAAGAAGGACGGAAGCTTGAGGTTGTGTATTGATTATCGGGAGCTAAACAAGCTGACTGAGAAGAACAAGTACCCGATCCCCCGGATTGATGATCTCTTTGATCAGTTAGTCGGGTCGACGGTGTACTCGAAGTTAGATCTCAAGTCTGGGTACTATCAGCTGCGGATAAGGGAGAGTGATATCCCAAAGACAGCGTTTAGTACGAGATACGGGCATTATGAGTTTACGGTCATGCCGTTTGGGCTGACTAATGCGCCGTCAGTATTTATGGATTTGATGAACAGGACGTTCAGGGAGTACCTAGACCATTTCGTGATCGTCTTCATCGACGATATTTTGGTGTACTCGCAAAGTGAGGAAGATCACTTCAAGCATCTCCATTTGGTGTTGGAGACACTCAGGAGAAACCAGTTGTATGCCAAGTTCTCGAAGTGCGAGTTTTGGCTATCCTCAGTGGCGTTCCTCGGGCATATAGTGAGTGGAGAGGGTATTGCTGTGGATCCGGCGAAGATTGTTGCGATACGGGAGTGGCCTGAGCTTGCTACGGTAGCAGAAGTCCGGAGCTTTTTGGGGCTTGCCGGTTATTATAGGCGCTTCGTAGAGAACTTCTCGCGGATAGCGCTACCTCTCACTACTTTGACGAGGAAGGAGCATAAGTTCGTTTGGACGCCGGAGTGCGCGCGAGCTTTTGAGGAATTGAAGTGTCGGTTGACCACGGCGCCTGTGCTGAGTTCGCCGGTTGGAACCGAAGGCTATGAGATATATAGCGATGCTTCAGGCAGCGGTTTGGGTTGTGTGCTACTGCAGCACGGAAGCGTGATAGCTTATGGCTCGAGACAGCTAAAAGTGCACGAGAGGAATTATCCGGTCCATGACTTGGAGTTAGCGGCCGTGATTTTTGCCTTGAAGCTGTGGAGACACTATTTGTACGGTGTGAAGATTGATATCTACACCGATCACAAGAGCCTAAAGTACCTGATTGATCAGAAAGATCTGAATATGCGGCAGCGTAGGTGGATGGAGTTCCTGGGGGACTATACTTTTAAGATCCACTACGTGCCTGGCAAAGGGAATGCGGTTGCGGACGCGTTGAGTCGCCGAGCCCCAGCTCAAGCGAATTGGCTATCAGTGCATGATGAGCGGTTGGTGCAGGAGCTGGAGGCGTTGGAGATTGTTTGTGTGGATAGACAATCTAGTGCTGAAGCAGTGCTGAATTGGACTGAAGTCCAATATGACCTGGCTGATCGGATTCGGCAGGCTTTGGATATGGATGCTCATATGAAGCAGTTCATGATAGAGGCTCTGGATGGGTCAAATTCCCAATTCGTTGTGGAGGACGGATTGTTGTGGAAAGACGGTCGTTTGTGCGTCCCAAGTGTGGGCAGTTTACGGGCGGAGTTGTTGTACGAGGCGCACCATACCAAGTACTCGATTCACCCGGGGAGCACGAAGATGTACCGTGATGTTAAGAAACTATTTTGGTGGCCGGGTTTGAAAAAGGATGTGGCGCTATATGTAGCGAAGTGCCAAACCTGCGCCTTGGTAAAGGCGGAGTGCCAAAAGCCGGGAGGATTTCTTAAGTCCTTGCCTATTCCGGAGTGGAAATTCGACGACATCTCTATGGACTTTGTGCATGGTTTGCCAAGGTCGCAGAAGGGGAACGACGCCATTTGGGTGGTGGTCGATCGATTAACAAAGGTGTCGCATTTTATTCCGCATAGGAAGGATGATCCGGTGGAGAAGCTGGCGAAGCTTTATGTGGATAATATAGTGCGGCTTCATGGTGTGCCCCGCAGCATCGTGAGTGACCGAGATGGGCGGTTCACGTCCAATGATTGGAGGCTGGTGCAGCAAATGTTGGGAACAAAGCTGAAGTTTAGCACAGCCTTCCATCCGCAAACGGATGGGCAGACCGAGAGGGTCAATAGAACCATGGAAGACATGCTTCGCATGTGTGTCTTGGACTTTGGAAAGCAATGGGAGGACCACCTTTATTTGGTGGAGTTCGCATACAACAACAGCTACCAAGCAAGTATTCAGATGGCGCCTTTCGAGGCCCTTTATGGTAGAAGATGTCGCACGCCGTTGTCTTGGTTAGAAACGGGCGAGTCAAAGTTGTATAAGCGATCAGAAGTGGAGGATGCTACTTCGTTGGTGAGAACCATTCGGGAGAGGTTGCTTATCGCTCAGGACCGACAAGCAAAGTACTATAATGCCAAGCACAGGAACGTGGAGTTCGCTGTGGGCGATTATGTATACTTGAAGATCAAGCCGTTCAAGGGTGTCTCGCGGGTGCGGCGATTGAAAAAGCTAAGCCCGAGGTACCTTGGACCGTTCGAGGTTCTGGAGCGAGTAGGAGAAGCGGCCTATCGGCTGAAGCTTTCAGTGGAGCTAAGTGGTTTACATGATGTATTCCATATTTCGGTGCTTCGGAAGGCGGTGCAAGAGCCTACGCAAGTGATCGCGGCCAATCAAGTGCCGGTGGATAGTGGGCTAACGACTAAAGTCAAGCCCGTGCGGATTGAGGACTCGGAGGTCAAGCGGCTACGCAATAAAGAGATCAGGATGGTCAAAGTCCGGTGGGACAATTGCGGTCGTGAGGAGCTCTCGTGGGAGCGAGAGCAGACGATGCTTGACGAATATCCGGAGTTGTTCCGCTCAGGTACAAATTTTAGTTTTGTACATGTTTTTTCCCTTTATGTAATTTCGTGGGCGAAATCCTTTTAAGAGGGGTAGAGTTGTAACGCCCCGAAACTCAAAGGAGCAGAGGGGAATAATTTGGGCCAGTTTGAGTTCTGGCTGCAGGCACACGGCCTGGGACACGGGCGTGTCCCAGGGCGTGTCAAGCCTGTGTCGACACTAAGGCGTGAAGTCGACACTTTGGTCTCGACATTGTGTCGAGACTGGGCACACGGCCTGCGACACGGGCGTGTCGCAGGGCGTGTCGACCCGTGTCGACACTTAGCCGTGAAGTCGACACAGTGCTTCGACGTTGTGTCGAGACACGGCACACGGCCTGCGACACGGGCGTGTCGCAGGGCGTGTCAACCCGTGTCGACACTCGTCCCGCGAAGTCGACACTTTGGTTGTCGACAGTGTGTCGAGACATGGCACACGGCCTGCGACACGGGCGTGTCGCAGGGCGTGTCGACCCGTGTCGACACTTAGCCGCGAAGTGCCGAGACCTTGTACACGGCCTGGAGCCCAGGCGTGTCAAGGTGACACGGGCAAGGACACGGGCGTGTCCTAGAACCCGTGCAGTGCTCGGGTTGAAAACGGGAGAAAATCATGGGGTACACGGCCAGCTACACGGCCGTGTCAGGTGGAACACGGGCGTGTCAGCTCGAACACGGGCGTGTTCGATACCCGTGTGAGGTTCCAGGTGATTCGATTTTGACGGCGAATGAGGCACACGGCCCTGGACACGGGCGTGTGCCAGGCCGTGTTCGGCCCAGATTGGGCATTTCAGTCCCGAATCGAAGCCGTTCATTTCTTTGACTGAGGATCCAATGGCTGGGGGTTGTTCCTGAAGGGATATACCCGGGTTTTGACTTAGAAAACCCTCACTTTTTCCACTTGTTCTCTCTCCAAACCCTTGGAGAAAGAAGAGCTAAGGCAAGAAGAAGAGGAGCTAGATCCGCCATTGGAGGAGCTTCGGAGCTCCGAATCGCAAGCCGACTCCGGATCCACGGAGGCAACGCAAGTGCGGTGATTTCCATCTGATTACTTTTCGATGGCGCCAAAGAGGACCGCAAGGGTAACGATCCTCATCTTGAGCATGAGTCGCTCTTTTCTTTGCATAGGAAGCCCGCTCTCGCGAGTTTGCGGAGAGTTGGAGGCGTTCCTTCGGGTAGATATGTGAAGTCCCCGTTGTTTAGAGTCCGTATGCGAGAACGGACATAAGCATTTTGGTTGAAGCCTACCCGGACATGTTAGTTCGGATCGGTGATGTTGCATTGCATAAGCCGGAGGAGACTCCGTGCTATTGGGTGTTTTTCGGGTTTTCTACGCGGTAGATTGCAGCAGGGAGCCTTGGGGACTAACCCAAAGGTGCACCCGGAAAACTGGGCGGACACGAGGTCTTGCCAACTTGGTGGCCTGAGTGCCAACATGAACATAACGGGGTTATGTGTCTTGCGGTAGAATGGGAATCGGTGAAAGTTTGACCCGCGCAAATGGCTTAAATTGCCGTTGCGATGTGAGCACGGGTTAGATGGAGCCGTACCCGCTTTATGTCGTTCGGGTTAGAGAGACCTAAAGGTACATGGCACTCGCCGTTGGCATAGATGGGGGTCTTCGGTGGTCAATGGCTTAAATTGACGTGACCAATACCATGAAGACAAATTGCTCATAGGAATGACCGTCTGAGTGGCGGTGGTGAGTCCGGAATGTTAATGGCTTTAATTGACGTGACATCGACCGGTTCACCGAGAATGTGCCCTGAGTGCACGGGGCGTGTGGCCGTGCGAGCCAACGCCTGTGATGATATGGCTATGGTTATAAATTGCTCGCTTATGCTAATGAAATGCAGGAAAGGAGCATCGCCGCCCCGAATTGGGGGCGGGATCGTTATAATTTGGTCAGCATTGCTGACCGTTGCCTTGTTTGCCACCGTGCGGTGGTTTGTTTGCTTGCAGGTGCAGCTGGACCAAGCGGTCAATAGCGGGCTAAAGCCCTTTTTGCGAAGCTGGCCCTCGAAGGCCCAAGTGGAAATGTTTTATGTTTTATTCATGTATGGCCGGCCTGCGAGCCGAGGTTTGTAAACCATGTAAAAGACAAGTGAAACATTTTGTAAGGCCTTAAGGCCGACTTTTGAGTATTTTGTAATAACATTCCTATTATCATGTTAGTGGACATTCATGCTTATTGCTGGGTTCTTGTTTTGCAACTTGTATAGACTGCTTCCGCTAGAATGCTCTATGTAGGACGTTGAGATTGGTTGGATGGTTTCCATACGTAACCACCCGGTCTGTCTGTGGTATATGGCGTCGGGCCCCGGCCGGACCTACTGCTATATGCTATGCGACGGATAGGGGGTGTTACAGTGCGTGCCGCGAATGCGAACGCCCTCGGCGCGAGTCGCGAACGCGAAGGCGCTCGGCGGGTGTCACAATAGCAGAGGTGCTCCGAGCCTGTCGTGATAGCGGGGGCGCTCGGCGCGTGTCGCGGATGCGCTCTACGCGTGTTGCCGACGCGGAGGATGTCGACACGTGTTGCGAATGCGGAGGTGCTCGACGCGCGCCGTGAGCGCGGAGGTTCTTGTCGCGCGCTACAAACACGAATTGCTCAAAAGAAGGTGTGGTCTTGGCCGCTCCTAGGTGGTGTGACCTTGATCGTCCCAAGGAGGTGCGTCTTCGGCCGCACCTGGGCCGCACAAAGGAGGTGCGGCCCTGGCCGCACCTAAGCGGCCTCGGTCTCACCTTAGGAGGTGTGGTTCCCTTGGCCGCACCTAAGCGGCCTCGGTCGCACCGAGGAGGTCTCGGATACACCTAGGCGGCCTCGGCCGCACCGAGGAGGTCTCGGCCACACCTTAGGACGTGGTGCCTTGGCTGCACCTGGGAAGTGTTGTCAGGGTGGTATTACAGCAGCCGCACTAGGGTGGTACAACGACATCCGCGCCAGGGCCGCATGATGGCTCCCGCACAGCGACTTTAGCAGTTGTTTCTTGGCGATTCCTCCACTTTCTCCATAATGGGTGATAATTCCCAGCATTTCCTCCACTATGGGCATTTCCCATTAGTGAAGGGTTTTTGTTAATTGCAGACCCAAACTCCTATATATTAATGTGGTGCTCATCAAGTACCCCCAAATCCTCGGAGTCAATGCCAGTGCTAATGGAGTTTTAGGTTTTTTACACTTTCTCTATTTGTGGCAACTTGAGTTGGACTAGTTGTGGCACGAGGCGCAGCGGGCCATGCCCGCGGTATGCAATTTCATTTGTACGAGGGAGGTTGTGGCCAGCGGGAGATCGCTCACCGGATGGCCGTGCGTCGCGCAGCCACGACATTACCGACTCTGTGGGGGGGGGGGGGGGGGGGGGGGGGTAGCGAGCCTTGTGGCTAAATGCTGCACGGCTGCTTGCGGTGTGGCCGCACGGCTAGCAGCCGCAAGCTACTCGTTCTCATACCGTGCAGTCGCACGATGTGCGGCCAGATGCTGCTCAGTGGCACGTTGTGCTGCTATCTGCTGTTGCACACTGCACGCAGCCGCATGCGGGATTGCTGCTGCTGGTGTGACTAGCGGTCGTGCTGCCCCATGGCAGCGTGTATGTACTTTAGCGGCCGTGTTTCCCTTTTTTTTAGAGCAATGTTAAAGGGAGGTCAAAATGGCTATGTTCACACAATGGAATGTTATTTTCGACCGTTTTTTGTATGTGCACACAAAAATGAATAACTAGTAGAAGGAGTAGGCGTCGTCGGGGTCGGGAACGAAGGAGGAGGTGTGGCGTCGTCGGGGTCGGCGTTGGAGCGAGCGAGCTTGGCCTCTTCGGAAGGGCGTTGGTGTGGCGTTGTCTTCTCGGATCGTTGGCCACATGAGAGGCGGACGACGTCGTCGGGGACTTAGATGGCAGGCGACTGGAACGAAGGAGTAGGCGTGGCGTCGTCGCGGTCGGCGTTGGAGCGAGCGAGCTTGGCGTCTTCGGAAGGGCGTCGACGTGGCGTCGTCTTCTCAGATCGTTGGCCAAAGGAGAGGCGGACGACGGGAACGAAGGAGGAGGCGGGCGGCGTCGACGTCTGCGAAAACCCTAGATTTTGCGTTCAGGGTTTTGTCTGCGCTTAAGAGATGAGTAAATATCCTAGTGACAGACAAATATTGAGTTATTTTGCCTGCACATAGCATTTTTTTTGACGGCCTATTTTTGCCTGCACATAGCATTTTTTTTGCACATAGCTCTTTTTTTAATGTGAGTTTTTAAAGAATAACATGCTGGAGAGCTGGAAAAAATAAGAATTTTTTCATGTTCTTTAAATAATATTTACGACCCTAAATTCGTATTTTCTGATATATATATTTTATAGATTCTTTAAGTCCTAACATTTCCTTGCAACATATTTCGATACCATATTTGTTATAAAATCCCGTGTATGTACAGACATAATTATAAAATATTACAGGTATACAAGAACATAAAATAATCACAAAATTTATATAATGAAAATATAAATTCAAACACAAGAAAAAATAGAAGAAAAATGACCGTCCGGTGAATAGGTCGAGGTTGGAGCGAACATGCACGATTCACAACGAGAATCTAAGATCTGGACTGCAATCCGTCTTGCAGACGCACAAGGTTCACTGAATCTTCAACGTCGAAGTCCGATGTTCAACCGCACTACCACCAGAGAACAACGCCATCACCGGAGAACAACGCCACCACCAGAGAGAAACCTCCGTCGAGCCTAACTGCACACGCGCACGCCATCGACACCACGCCTCTCCCTCCAAAGAACGTCCACTGCAACGCCGACGACAAACTTTAACAAGCCCGGCAGCAACTCCCTCTCTCAACGCCGGCGGCTACCTCCTTCAAGACCGGAGACAACACCCTAGGCCAACGCCCTCTCTGAGTGCACGAGCGACCGAGAGAGAGAGAGAGAGAGAGAGAGAGACGGTGGACTCCTCCTATGCTCCAGGAGGCTACCACCTCCAATGCTCCAGGCGGCTCCTACTTGGGCGGTTCATCCTCCTCTCACACATAGTGCAGAATACATATATATATTTGCCCAATGTCAATGATGGTATGCATAAGAAAAGATTTTCCTATTCCTGATTTAGGAGGCATGCAATTCAGAAAAAATATAATTCCAAAATACCCAATTGGATACGAACCCAATTTCAAACAATCACCACCTTGATTCGGGATCCGGAGCACCACCTGCACGAAGCACTCCCTGCACAGCACAATCTGCACCAAACATCAACTGCGCGAAGCAACACTGCATGTAGCACGATCTGCATGAAACACCAGTCTGCACAAAGCACCGCCTCAAGAACCTGAGGCGTCAGCTGACCTGCTGCAGTCGACTCATTTCTGCTCGGGCTCAACCTCTGAATGTCGACGCAACTGGATCGCTGAATCTAACTCGCGTAGTCAGACTACCAGAAGGGCGATCCCCGGCATCACCTCGACCATCAACTCTGTTAGCCGCAGAAATCATGGGCACACCACCTCGCATCGTGGTCCTCATCAGCCGGTAAAGACTACCACACTGTATAGCTCGCATGAGCACGGTGCGTCCTCGCGTAACCATCAGAACTCCACCTCTCGCCGCAAAACGACATCCTCTGGAGTCTAATCTGCCCAGCAATATCAAATTCCTACGTAGCTTGGGTACCAGATGTACCCGCTAAAGCCTACGTACTGCTCTGTCATGCGTCCTGATGTCCACTGCCCCTGTCACTGAGAGCTCACATGCTGAGCCGTCACTCAGAAAGACCGACACAGTCGCCACCTTCAGTGAACTGAATATCACTGCATCTAAGCAAATGTGTTGTGAAGCAACAGAATTCAATATCCAGCTATCCGATTCACATGGTGTAACACCCCCTATCCGTCGCATAACATATAGTAGTAGGTCCGGCTGGGGCCCGACGCCATATACCACAGACAGACCGGAAGGTTACACAATGGAAACCATCATGCCGATAACCAACGTCCTACACAGAGTACATTCTAGCGGAAGTAATTTAAAAGTTGCAAATTAAGAACCCAGCCAACATCATGAATGTCCACTACATAAACCCAACAGGAATGAACACACAAATACACAAGAATTTGGCCTTATGGCCTTACAAGAGTTTACTTTAAACAAATAATGTCTTCCAAACCTCGGCGCGCAGGCCAGACATACATGAGAATAAAAGTAAACACTCATAATTAGGCCTTCGAGGGCCGACTCAACAACAAGGGTTTTTTGCCGACTATTTTCCACTAGGCTCCGCAGCACCTACAAGCAACAATCCTCTGAAGTGGTGGCAAACAAAAGAAACGGTCAGCTAAAGCTGACCAAATTATAACGACCCCGCCCCTAATCTCGGGGCGGCGATGCTCCTTCCCTGCACTTTATTAGCATAGCCACATAATAGAGAAATTACACAACATAACATGCGTAGGCTCGCACGGCCACACACCCCGTGCTCTCAGGGCACATTCTCGGTGAACCCGGTCAAAGTCCGCGGTCTCACCACCGCCCCTTGGACGGCAATTTCTCGTGAGCAATATGGTCTTTCTGGCCACTGCCTAAAACCCTCCATCTATGCCAACGGCAAGTCCCACATACTTTAGGTTGCTTGTACCGAACGACATAGAGCGGGTATGGTTCCGCCTAACCGGTTGCTTACATCGCAACGTCATTTTAAGCCATATGCGTAGGTCAAGCTTTCCCGAGTCCCAAATCTATCACACACTTTACATAACCCAGTTATGTGCAAGTTGGCTCCCAGGCCACCATGATGACAGAATCACGCATCTGCCCAGTTTTCCGGGTACACCTTGGAGTTAGTCCCCAAGCTTCCCTGTTGCAATCTACCGTGTAGAAAACCCGAAAACAACCATTGGCGCGGAGTCTTCTCTGGCCATACATGCAATGCAACATCACCGATCCAGACCGACTTGTCCGGGTAGGCTTCACACATCATGCCTATGTCCGTTTCTCGATTACGGACTCTACATGCAAAACAGTGGGGACTATTTATGTCTACCCGAAGGAACACCTCACACTCACCGCGAACTCGCGAGATCGGGCTTCCTATGCAAGGGAGAAGATGACTTCACATGTCCAAGATGAGAATCGTTACCCAGCATTTCTCTTTGGCTCCATGAAGATCTATGCGGATGAAAAGCACCGCAACGTCCTCGCCTTCGTAGATCTGAACTCAGCTTGCGATTTGGGGCTCCGAAGCTCCACCGGCGTCCGGATCTCTCCTCCTTCTTCCTTGCTCTCCCTTCTCTCTAGAACTCTTAGAAAGATAAAATCCAAAAGAAATGAGGGTTTCTAAACCCTATTCCCGGGTTAAACCCTGCCAGGATCAGCCAGGACCCTTAGATCCCAAAGGAAGGAAACTGACGACCACGATTCGCACTTAAAATCCAAAACCTAAGCCGAACACGACTTGTGACACGCCAGTGTCCAAGACTGTGTGCCTCATTCGACGCCGAAACCGTCGCATCCCGAAAAGAACACGGACTCTCGACACGCCCGTGTCAGGCTTGACATGCCCGTGTCATCCAGTACACACCCGTGTAGCGGGGCGTGTTCCTCCATCGACCATGACCATCTTGATTTCCTTGTTACGCAATTGCTTGACTTCCAAGTCCTCAATGCGAACGGGCTTGACCTTCGTTGTCAACCCATTATCAACCGGTACTTGATCGACCGCAACCACTTGCGAAGGCTCTTGCACCGCCTTCCGCAACACCGATATGTGGAATACATCATGTAGACCACTTAGTTCCACTGATAGCTTTAATCGATATGCAGCTTCGCCAATCCGCTCCAAAACCTCAAACGGTCCAAGGTACCGCGAGCTTAGCTTCTTCAAGCATCGTACCCACGAGACACGCTTGAACAGCTTAATCTTCAAGTACACCCAGTCGCCAACAGCGAACTCCACGTTCCTATGCTTGGCATTATAGTACTTAACTTGCCAGTCCTGAGCGATTAGCAATCTCTCTCGAATGGTTCGTACCAACGAGGTTGTATCTTCCACTTCTTGTCGCTTGTATAGCTTCGACTCACCCGTTTCCAACAACGATAACGGTGTGCGACATCTTCTACCATAAAGGGCCTCCAAAGGCGCCATCTGAATGCTCGCCTGGTAGCTATTGTTGTAAGCGAATTCCACCAAGTACAAGTGATCTTCCCACTGTTTTCTGAAATCCAGGACGCACATGCGAATCATGTCTTCCATCGTCCTGTTGACTCTCTCGGTCCGACCATACATCTGCGGATGAAAGGTCGTGCTGAAACTCAGCTTTGTTCCCAACATCTGTTGCACCATCCTCCAATCATTGGACGTGAACCGCCCATCACGGTGTTGCGGGGCATACCGTGAAGCCGCACAATATTATCCACATATAATTTTGCCAATTTCTCCATAGAATCATCCTTCCTATGCGGAATGAAGTGCGACACTTTCGTCAAACGATCTACGACCACCCAGATGGCATCGTTTCCCTTCTACGACCACCCAGATGACATCGTTTCCCTTCTACGATCTTGGCAACCCATGCACAAAGTCCATAGTATTGTCGTCTAACTTCCACTCCGGAATAGGCAAGGAATTCAAGAATCCTCCAGGCTTCTGGCACTCCGCCTTCATTAAGGCGCATGTTTGACACTTCACCACGTACAGTGCCACATCCTTCTTAAGTCCTGGCCACCAAAATAATTTCTTCATATCACGGTACATCTTCGTGCTCCCCGAGTGAATCGAGTACTTGGTATGATGAGTCTCGTACAACAATTCCACTCGCAATTTGCCTACATTCGGGATGCACAAACGACTATCCATCCATAACAATCCATCCACAACCTCAAATTGGGAATTTGACTCACCCAAAGCCTCAACCATGATTTGCTTCATGTGGCCATCCAAATCTAGTGCCTGTCGAATCTGATCAGCCAGGTCACACTGAACTTCAGTCCAGTTCAATAGCGCTTCGGCACTAGTCTGCTTGTCTACACAAGAGATCTCCAACGCCTCCAACTCCCGAACCAAACACAAGTCTTGAACCGACAGCCAATTGGCTTGAGCTGGGGCCCTGCGACTCAACTCATCCGCAACCACATTGCCTTTCCCAGGCACATAATGAATCTTGAATGTGTAGTCCCCCCGGAACTCCATCCATCTCCGCTGCCGCATGTTCAGATCCTTCTGATCCAACAAGTACTTCAGGCTCTTGTGGTCGGTATAGATATCGAGCTTCACCCCGTACAAGTAATGCCTCCACAGCTTCAGGGCAAATATCACGGCCGCTAACTCCAAGTCATGGACCGAATAATTCCTCTCATGCACCTTCAACGGACGCGAGCCATAGACTATCACACTTCCATGCTGTAGTAGGACATAACCCAATCCACTGCCCGAAGCATCGTTGTAGATCTCAAAGCCTTCTGTCCTACTAGGCGAACTCAACATAGGCGCCGTGGTCAACCAACTCTTCAACTCCTCAAAAGCTCGGGCGCACTCCGGTGTCTAAACAAACTCCGGCTCTTTCCTCGTCAGAGTCGTGAGGGGTAACGCTATCCGGGAGAAGTTCTCCACGAAGTGCCTGTAATAGCCGGCAAGCCCCAGAAAACTCCGGACTTCCGCTATCGTAGACAGTACATGCCACTCTCATATAACAATAATTTTCGCAGGATCCACTACAATTCCATTTCCACTGACTATGTGACCAAGGAATGCTACTGAAGACAACCAAAACTCGCATTTGGAGAATTTGGCGTATAGTTGATTCCTCCTCAGCGTCTCCAGCACCAAATGCATATGCTTAAAGTGATCCTCCTCACTCTGCGAGTACACCAATATATCGTCGATGAAGACGATCACAAAGTGGTCTAGGTACTCTCTGAAAGTCTTGTTCATCAGATCCATTAACACTGATGGCGTATTAGTCAGCCCAAACAGCATGACCGTAAACTCATAATGCTCGTATCTCGTACTAAAAGCTGTCTTGGGGATATCAATTTCCCTTATCCTCAGCTGATAATACCCGGACTTAAGATCCAATTTCGAGTACACCGTTGACCCAACTAACTGATCGAACAGATCATCAATTCTTGGGATTGGGTACTTATTCTTCTCCGTCAACTTGTTCAGCTCTCGATAATCAATATAGAGCCGCAAACTTCCATCCTTCTTCTTCACAAAAAGGACCGGTGCGCTCCAAGGCGACGAACTTTGATGCACATAATGTAACAACCCCATCCGTTCATATAATATATACTAGAAGGTCCGGCCGGAGCCCCACAATATATACCACAAAACAAACGATGAAGCTACGGAGTGATACCAGAGTAGCGCAACGCACCTACACATTGCATTCTAGCGGAAGCATATACACTTGAACTCCTCTCTTGAATGTCTAACATATAAAACTCCACATTTTATAGAGTATAGGAATGTCTTACAACACATATAAATAGTTGGCCTTATGGCCTTATAGGGATTTCAAACAGTGGCCCAAACATTGGCACGCAGGCTGGCCACATCAAAAGAAAACATAGTATTTACATCCACATTAGCCTTCGAGGGCTAGCAGCGGCAGCAGCAAAAGCCTTAGGGACTTCAACCCTTTTTCGTCCCGCTCGGTTCTCCAGCACCTACACAGGGACATTCCACCCAAGGGTAGCAAATAGAGGCAACGGTCAGCATTCGGCTGACCAAATTATAATGACCCTACCCCTTTTTCGGGGCAGTGGTATCCTTCCCTGCAGGCATAACATATCACAAGCATGTATATATATCTCATATAATGTGCTTTCACGCACACATGCCATCACAACCGTCAGCCACCCGGCCCAACGGTCCGTGCACTCAGGGCACCTTCTTGGTGTACTGGTAAATCAGTTGCCCACCACTGTATCAGGGTCACAGCCCAACGACAACTCACTTGAGCATTTACTCCATGGCGTGCAGCCGAAGTTTTATAGTCTTAGTGAACCGAGATGGGCCCGTAGCCCCCCATTGTATCACGACACGTAGGCCTAAGACTCTTGCTGTGCACTCCAACAGACCGCACCTTTTGGTCTCACGTCGGACAGACATAACGCAGGTCGGATCCTCCACCCCCCGTTGCTCAAACCGCCTTGCTATCACCGAGTACGGCGTACTCGCAGCTAAATAAAGGCGCGGGTAGGTCTCACCGATCCTATTCTGGCATTCAAGCCTAGGTATTTCTATTACTCCCATTTATCTCACAACATTAGCAGGTCTTTCCTGGGCACACCAGTACTTCCTGCTACTCTCTTTGCAGGTGGACACCACAAATAGCACAAATGTCAGGGGTCTTTCCTGGCTACCATACCAGTACTTCCTATTACTCACTTCATAGGTGGACGCCCTATGAACATGAAGCATTACAAAGGGTATTTCTTGGAATTCCAATCCAGTACTTCCTGCTACTTCCTTTCACAGGTCAAACCCAATAGCACAAGCAGCACAAACATTCTACGGGTATTTTCCTTGACTACCACTCCAGTACTTCTTGCTACTTTCTTTCACAGGTCCAACCCGTCGATTCCTAAACTACGCGTTTATCACGAAGTCTTCTCCGATTTGTATATGCAACATCACCAATCCATACCAACCTATCCAGATGAGCTTCACACAGCATGCCTATTCCATACTCCATTTCCGGATCTATATGCCAACAAAGGGGATTCCATGAATCAACCCAAAGACTCCCAAAATCAGCCACCTTTTGGTGGGGGAATCATAAACATATGTCAAAAAGGAAGCCTTCACATGGCTAGGAAGAAAAGTCGTTACCCTTGCAAACTACTTCGGTGCCATAAGCGCCAAGGTAACTTGAAAGAATCGTAACAGCGTTTCCTCCGCAACGATGGCCTCAGATCACCGCTTGACACTCAGAAGCTCCACCACCGAACAACCCCTCTTCTTCTTCCTCAGTCTTCCTTTCCCTTTCTCTCTCTAGAATAGAAGAAAGATAATGGCCAACAAAAAATGAGACTTTCTGTCCAAGTCTCGGCCTTAAGGAAGTAGGAAAGAAACTCAGCCCTTGAATCCCAGCTGAGAAAATGGACGGCTACGAAAAATCGGGAAAATCGATTTTCGCGTCCGACACGCCCGTGTCACAAGCCGTGTACTCAAAGCGGTGCTCAACCCGCCTTATCCCCAAAACAGGTCACCGCCATAGGACACACCCGTGTTAGCCAAGGCACGCCCGTGACATAGGTCTGCGCTCGACGATCTGCGTTCGACGATCAGGCAGCGATCGTCGAGCTCGCCAGCGATCGTTGATCTCACCAGCGATCGTCAAATAGCGCGTTCGACGATTTGCCAGTGCTCGTCGAGTTGGCCAGCGCTCGACGATTGGCCCATCGTTCGACGATTTCCATTCGACGATTCCGCGTTTGACGATTCCGCGTTCGATGATTTTTCCAGCCCACGAAGCCTTTGTTAAATCGTCGATCTCAATTCGTTGAACACAGAATTTCATTGACCTGACGCTGAACCTGAGCGGGACACGCCCGTGTCCCAGGCCGTGTCACCCAAAATTTTGCCTGCTGAAAATTGGGCTGTTACAACCCTCCCCTCCTACAAGAAATTTCGTCCTCAAAATTGGTGTTGGGTACATTGGAATGAATGTACCTGATTTGAAGAAGCCTCACCCTACTCAATGATATACATCAAAATGTATTTGATGTGTTTTGAGTTTAGTTCTGCAGGTTAAGTATTTGCAGGGAAAGCTGAAAAGTTTCTAAGTCCATGTGTCGACACCCAGAAGAAAAGTGTCGACACTTAAGAAGACTTGTGTCGACATCCAGAGAAGCAGTGTCGACACTTGGAGTAATTGTGTCGACACTAGGGATGCAGAGTCGACACCAGATAGAAAGTGTCTACACATACAGGATGTGTCAACACTCAATGAAGAATTGTCCAGAGAAGCAGTGTCGACACTTTGAAGTAGTGTCGACACCCAGAGGAACTTTGTCTACATCAGAAAGTGTCGACACTTGGAGGCTATGTCGACACTCAGCAAATTTCAACAGAGTTTAAGTATAAGTGTCGACATAATGAAGAATGTGTTGACACACAGCAGAAGACTCAACACATGAAGAAAGTATCGACATAATGAAGAATGTGTCGACACACAGCAGAAGACTCAATACATGAAGAAAGTGTCGACACTAGGAGGCTGTGTCGACACTCAGCAAATTTCAATAAATTCCAAGTACAAGTGTCGACAAAAAGGAGATGTGTCGACACTCAACCAAAGTCTCAACATAAGAAGAATGTGTCGACACAAGGAGAAGTGTCGACACTCAGAAAGTATCAACACAGAAGGCATGTGTCGACACCAAGAAGATGTGTCGACACTGAACAAGTTCAACACAAGAAGATGTGTCGACACAAAGGAGTTGTGTCGACACTTACAAGAATTCAACTAAGTACTGAAGAACAAGGACTTGTGTCGACACACAATATCAGTGTCGACACATGTTGAAGTAGCAGTGTCGAGAAGTAAATTCTACAACACAAGGAGTTGTGTCGACACCTTGAAGGCTAGTGTCGACACTTAGTCAACTTGTGTCGACACTTAGTCTATAAGTGTCGACACTTAAAGATAGACTGTCTCGACACTTTCAGACAGTTTTAGATATTTCAAGAAGTGACTGGATGACATGACAGCTGTCATTCCAGCCGGTCTACTGCAATTGTCAGAGATGTCAGAAAGCCGTTAGGAACCAGATCAGCCGGTCACCATGAAGAAAGTCTATAAAAATGCTTATACATTCAACAGAAGACTGTTGTTGAAGATTAACTACAATCAATTGAAGTGATCAGAAGATCTAAGTAGTTGGAGAGAGAGAGCTCCTTCCAAGAAGACAACTGTTGGAACCAGGCTGTGAAGAAAGTTTCAGACCTAGTTCTGATTCTCAAGTTGCAGTGATTGAAGATCAGCTGCAGTGAGTATCAACCCTATTGTGTTCTACATTCAAGAAGATTTGAAGAAAGCCAAGTGAGGTTGATCTCAGCAGAGTTCATTCAATAACTCATCAAGAAACCTATCAACACTTCTCTCTCATTCTGAGTTGTAGGTTTACACATTGTATTCTTAATTTCTTGTAGGATCCTTAGGGATCTAAGTTGTAAGCCTGAAATTATAAAGGCTGAGTGGTAGGGCCAGTGTGCCTGAGTGTAGGAGATTCATATCTCTGAGTGTAGGCCTTGTGGCTGAGTGTAGGCCTTGTTGAAGGCTGAGTGTAGGTCTTTGTGAAAATTGAGTTGTAGGGCCTTGGGCCTGAGCTGTAGGAACCTGGTTGGGGTTCTGAGTGTAAGATCTGAGGATTTGAGGAATAATGGAGGAGTTTGGCCGAATCTAGTACACTACTAGATAGGCGAAGGGGGAAAGTGGATGTACCCAAACCTTGGGGAACCACTATAAAACAGTGTGTACTCTGTGTGTGAATGATTCTGTGGTTGCTGTGTTTTATGTTCTGTGAAATTTGTGATATAATCTGCCTAAAAGTTTAAAAATATTAAGTCACCTATTCACCCCCCTCTAGGTGATTAGGTACAATTTCATTCAAGTGGTATCAGAGCCAGGTTGCACAAAAAGTACATAACTGTCTGAGTAGATCCTGTTGGCAGATTCAGTATAATTAAAGTGCAGAATCAAGAAAATCAAGAAAATGGGTTCAACAGAGAATCATAAAGAACTTGGATCCATGAAGTTGCCAATATGCAGAAAGGAGATCTTTGGCATCTGAAAAGAAAGGGTTAGACTGTTTATGGAAGCCTCAGACCCTAGAATCTATATCACAGTTAAAGAAGGGCCATATGTGCCTATGAAAGTATCAGTCCTGGATGCAAATCAGAGAACACCTAAGGACTTTTCTGAAATGACAAAGGATGAGATTATTCTGGCCACCATGCACAAGAGGGCTCAGAATATCATTGTAAGTGCCATAGATGATGCTATATTTCAGAATTTGATACACTATAAGACATCAAAGGAGATGTGGGATACTCTGATAGTATACATGGAGGGTTCAGAAGAAGTTAGACAGGACATAAAGTCTTTGTTAAACCAAGAATATGAGAGCTTCAGACAAGGCAGGTCTGATAGTATAACAGAATGCTATAAGAAATTCTATAGGATAGTTAATGAGTTAATGTCCTATGGAAGTGATTTCAGCAATTATGAGCTAAATGATAAGTTCTTGAGGTCTCTAACAAAGGATTGGGACACCAAGATCTGTGTCATAAGGGAAATGGCCAAGTTAGCAGATATTCCTCCTCCAACATTGTTTGGAAAGCTGTTATCCTATGAGAAGCAGTTGATGGTAAGGAAGGAGGAGGAGAAGACTACAAGAAGTGAGCATAAAGAAAGAGCAGTGGCATTCAAGACAGAAGCCACCAAGAAATACAAAAGTAAGTCTCCATCTCCACCTCCAAAGGTTGCTGAAACTGAGTCAGATGAATCAGAAGACAGGAATTCTGAAAGCAGTAGGAGTGATGAGGACTTTGCAGCTTTCACAAGACATTTTCAGAAATTCCTAAAGAAGAAACAGTGGAGGACTAAGTCATCCACTTCACAGAAGTCATCAAAGAATGACAGGAGAAAGCCCAAGACAAGTAGAACTACATCTTCAAAGATAATTTGTTATTGTTGTAACAAACAAGGACATGTTGTTGCTGACTGTCTAGAGAAGAGAAAAGAATCTACTGATAAGAAAAAGACTCAATTCGAGGGCAAGAAGGAAAGGTCCTTTGTTGCAAAGAAGGACAAAAGGCTGTCAGACATATCATCTTCAGAAACTGATTCATAAGCAGAAGCTTACATTGGACTGTTAGCTGAAGAAGAAGAAGAGGAGTTTATCCAGTTAATGAACTCTATATATGAGCAAGAGGACAATCAGTTCCAGGGACTGATGGCCTTAACTGGAGGTGATAAATTCCAGGAGCAGCCTGGACCTAGTCAGGTACAAAATTGTTCTTTAAGTTCAATTTCTAGTGCTAGTTCAGATTCAGTTACATCAGCATCAAGTGATGCCAATGGATCTGAATCTGAAGGGGATGTTCATCAGTTGATTGATGAATATAGAGTTCTGTTGCAAGCTTTTAAGAAAAGCAAATCCTTGGCCAAGAGTCAGGCTAAGGAGATTGCAAGTCTCAAAATGGCTGCAACAGATTTTGATAAGTTGATTGATCAAAAACTAAATGAAATAGCCAGGCTGAAGAACATAACTGTTATTCAGATGGGGACTATAACATTTAAGAATGATCAAATCAGAAATCTGGATATTAGTCTTCATAAGGAGAGAGATATAGTAGCAAGGTTCTCTAAACCAAAATCAGTTCTACCTTTGATAGATGAGTTTATACCTCACAAGGGTAAAACTGGATTGGGGTTTACTAACCCTGCCAGGACTGTAAAGTCCAAGTCTAAGGGCAAAGCCCCAGTACTCAACAAGCCTGCTGTAGATAAAACAGCCAGGGTTGTACCTAAGCAAAAGTACAACAAATTTGAGTGCTGGTGCTGTGGCAAGGTAGGCCACTTTGCCATAGACTGTTCGCACAATTCTAGTGCCAAGATGTGTAGCAAACTGCCTGTTGGAAGATCAGCAGGTAGCTTTGTTAAGAGGCAAACTAACCAGCACCAAGGACCCAAGAATTCTTTGGGTTCTAAGGTTAACTAATCTGTTTTGCAGGTAAGTCCAAGTGGCCATGCCCCAATATGGTACTTGGACAGTGGATGTTCCAGGCATATGACTAGAACTAGGGGATTGTTAAAGGACTTCACATCAATCAAGTATGGTCCTAAAGTCACCTTTGGTGGTTCTGAAAAAGGAATCATCAAAGGTTTTGGTAACATTTCTAGCAACCTTATAACTATTACTCAAGTTGCTTATGTTAAAGGTTTGAAACACAACCTCATTAGTATAAGTCAGCTGAGTGATCTAGGATATGACATCTCATTTGTCAAAGATGGTTGTCATATCAGGAGGTCAAATGATCAAGAGATCATTCTGACAGGTTATAGAAAGAGAAATGTCTATTGTCTAGACATTATGTGTGAGAACAATGATTCTCCAATGTGTCTTGTAGCTGATGAGAAAGTCTCTCATTGTGTCAAATGGCACAAGAGGCTAGTCCATCTTAACTACAAGACAATTGGCCAACTCTATAGCAAAGAGTTAGTGAGGAATGGTCCTCAGGTTAAGTGTATTAAAGATGAGATATGCTCAGCTTGTCAAAAGGGCAAACAGACTAGATACACCTTTAATAGCATTGAGAACAAAGATGTTGTGAGGTACTTATACCTCTTGCATATGGATCTCTTTGGTCCTATGCCAGTTCACAGCCTAGGTAGGAAGGTCTACACATTTGTGGTTGTAGATGACTACTCAAGGTTTTCCTGGGTGTTCTTCCTTAGACAAAAATCTGAAACACCTAGTATCTTCTATAGTTTTGTCAAACAAATTCAGAATGAGTTAGACAGTACAGTGGTCAAAGTAAGAAGTGACCATGGTACTGAATTCCAGTCTGATAGTATGACAAAGCTATGTGAAGAGTTTGGGATATTTCAGGAATTTTCTTCACCAAGAACACCTCAGCAAAATGGCATTGCTGAGAGGAAAAATAGAACCTTGATTGAGGCTGGTAGAACCCTATTAAGTGATACATCTCTCCCAGAATATTTCTGGGCTGAGGCAGTTAATACTACATGCCATGTAATTAGTAGGGATACCATCACCAAGAGCCACAAGAAGACCCCCTATGAGATTATGAAAGGCATAAAACCAAACATATCCTATTTCAGGATCTTTGGTTGTAAATGCTATATACTTAACAATGGTAAGTCTTACTTGACCAAGTTTGCTGCCAAATCCCAAGAGGAAATCTTTGTTGGGTACAACAACAATAGTAAGGCTTATAGAGTCTATAACTTGACTACTCAAGTTGTAGAAGAGTCAGTACATGTAGTATTTGATGAAGCTAGACTTATTAACAATGAGTTGTCTAGAAGTATTTGCAGCTCCACAGGTGTGACTAAGAAGATGGACAAGCTCACTATTGAAGAAGGATCTACTGCAAGTCAGCATGTAGATGATAGTGGCTGTTGTCCAGGGGGAGTACTAGATGCACCTAATGCAGAAGAAGACCAACGAGTGCAGAAAGTTGAAGAAGCTGAAGGAGTTCAACCTGAAGCAAGACTGCCTCCAGCTAATAGACATCTAAGAGATCATCCAGCAAATCAAATTATTGGTGATCTAAGTCAAGGGGTACAAACAAGGAGTAGAAATCTAAGTGCAGTACTCTACTCCAGTTTTATATCCCAAGTAGAGCCAAAGAAATTTGAAGAAGCCATCCTAGACCCTCATTGGATTGAGGCAATGCAAGAGCAACTAAATGAGTTCAAAAGATGCAAAGTCTGGGAGCTTGTTCCTAAACCAAAAGACCACAACATAATTGGAACCAAGTGGATCTTTAGGAACAAGATGGATGAACATGGAGTGATTATCAAGAACAAAGAAAGACTGGTTGCTAAGGGATATAGGCAGGAAGAAGGTATTGACTTTGATCAGACCTTTGCTCCAGTAGCCAGACTGGAGGCCATAAGGATGTTCCTGGCCTATGCAACCTATCAAGGGTTTAAAGTATACCAAATGGATGTTAAGTCAGCTTTTCTGAATGGAAATTTGAAGGAAGAGGTCTATGTGGAACAACCATCAGGTTTTGTTCATTCAACTCAACCTAATTATGTCTATAGACTTAGGAAGGCTTTGTATAGGTTAAAACAAGCCCCCAGGGCTTGGTATGAAACCCTGTCTAGTTTCCTCATTGAGAATAAATTCACAAGGGGGAAAATAGACAAGACTCTATTCCTTAGGGAATCCAGAGGCAAGATAATACTAGTGCAAATATATGTAGATGACATCATATTTGGGTCTACTGAAAGTAGTCTTTGCAAAAAGTTTGCAAAACTAATACAAGGACAATTTGAGATGAGCAGTATGGGGGAACTTAAGTTTTTCTTGGGTCTCCAAGTTAGACAGACTGAGAATGGTTTATCCATATGCCAGTCTAAGTTCACCCTTGAATTAATAAGGAAGTATGGTATGGAATCTTCCAGTACCATGAAAACTCTTATGGGGTCAAGTATGTCTCATAGCAAAGATGATGCAGGGAAACCTGTAGATGAGACTTTGTATAGAGGGATAGTTGGCTCCCTTCTATATTTGACTGCAAGTAGACCAGATATCATGTATGCTACATGTGTCTGTGCTAGGTACCAAGCTTGCCCTAAAGCGTCTCATTTGACAGCAGTCAAAAGAATACTGAGATATCTTAAGGGCACTCCTTATCTAGGCCTTTGGTACCCTAGGAATGGAGACTTTGAACTGACAGGTTATTCAGATGCAGATTTTGCAGGCTGCAAGGAAGATAGGAAAAGTACAACTAGTACCTGTCAGTTCCTAGGTGGAAGACTGATTTCATGGAGTAGCAAGAAACAAACAAGTGTGGCTATCTCCACAGCAGAATCAGAGTATGTGGCTGCAGGAAGTTGCTGTGCTCAACTTCTATGTATACAACATCAGCTAGAAGACTATGATATTCAAGTAAGTAGAGCACCACGATTTTGTGATTCTACTAGTGCTATATCTATTGCAAACAATCCTGTTTCCCATAGTAGGACTAAACACATTGAAATAAAATATCATTTTCTAAGGGAACATGTGGAAAAAGAAGATATTTCACTAGAGTATATTAATACAGATAATCAACTAGCTGACATGTATACTAAGCCTTTAGAAGAAACCAAATTCAATAGGTTTAAAATTGAATTAGGTATGATAAACTTAGAATAAGTTTACAAAAATGGCTAAGTAAAATAGTGTCGACACACAGAGTTGTCTGTGTCGAGATAGAAGAAAGGTGTCGACACTTCAGGGAAAAGGTGTCGACACATCTAGGGAGTTGGTGTCGACACTTCAGAAAATTAGTGTCGACACATACAGGGTAGGTGTCAACACATCCAAGGTGGTGTCGACACTTAGAATTTATACAGAATTAGACAAGTAAAGTCTCGACTAAGTGTCGAGCTAAGTGGTGTCGACACATCAACAAGTGTCGACACATATATTCTGTCGACTATACTTGTGTCGACACATAGTTGTCGAGACATTATAAGTCTGTGTCGACACTTATCAACAGTGTCGACACAATTTAAGTATTTTGACGCGCCCTTTCATCTTCGATTCTAGAAAGGTATAAATAGGATTTTGCCATTGTCTGTCGACACGCTCACCAAAGTTTCGAGACCAAACTTGTGTGTCGACACCTCTCTTCTCTAGATTCAAATTTCTTCAAACCCTAATGGCGCCCAAGCTCGAAGAGAACGTGAATGAAGGATATGAACTGGTGCGGCACGCATTTGATGAGGCAGAACCCGCGATCAAAGGTGTGGTAACCCTAGTTGCAGAATCTGGATTAGAATTCCTTGTTTCAGAATCCATCAAGATCTGGAAGAAGGAGGTCCTGGAATTTTTGAATGGCGCAACCCTACATGAATCAGGACTAAAGATTAAGTCAAGGGTTCATGGGGCTAAGGTGAAAGTTTCTCCTAAAAGTCTGAGGAAGGTACTACAACTACCAAGAACCAAGGAGGAAGAAGATGTTTCTGCATCTAAGACAAGAGAAGCTTTGAGTTGGTGTGGACTGGATTCCAACCTGAAGATAGGTTCTGTGTTCAACAGAAAAGGAATGAACAACCAAGGCAAATTTTTGTCTGAAATTGTTGGCAAGGTTATCCTGTGCAAGTCTGGAGGACATGACAGGATTTCAGCTTATATGTTCAGCCTCATGACAAGGATTATCTTCCAACTAAATACTGATTGGTCTGTAGTAGTGTTTGAGAAGATTAAGGAGAGCCTGAAGAAACCCAATTTGGGTAGGATTCTCAGTCTATACCTGGCTGGTAGTATACCAGAGGTTATGAGTCAAGCTGCTGGAACTAAGATTAATCACATAAGAAGAATGGATTTGAGGATCTTATCTAGGTGGGATAGGGTCTTGACCAAGGAAATGCCAACTCCTGAGAAGGTAACACCCCAGAAAAGGAAGAAGAAATCAGCCCCTATGGCGCAAGAATCATCAAGCAGTTCTGAGGAACAAGCAGTGTTCACTCCTGATGAAGAAGATACTGGAACTGCTGGAAAGTCTCCAGCTAGACAAGATGATGCAGAGAGGCAGGGGGAGCTACCACAGGCTAGCCCACTTCACCAGGATTCCATCCAGGGGGAGCCTCTACTAGTGGAAGAGCCAACTCCACTAGAAAGTGAACAAGCTACCCACACTATACTTGAGGTAATCACTGAGATTAATGCATTAGATTTCCATATTGAGGATGATGTTTTATCTGATTCAATACCTCATGTTAATCTGCAACCTCAAACACATAGCCAACCCCAAGATGTTGTCATGGAGGACACATCTGTTGCTGATCAAGTGATATCTGATCAAGTGGTTGATGAGATTAGGGATTCTCCAGCCCCTACTCAACAAGAATTTACCCTAGAAGAGCTATTCCCAGATCTTCTCCAAACTGACTTTGAGAAAGAAAGTGTTACTGCTGAGGGGGAGAAGGGCCATGTTGAGGGGGAGCATGTGGTTATTGTTGAGGAAACTGCAAGGAAGGAACCTGAAGTGCCACAGGATGCTGAACAGGTTCCTAGAACTGAGAAGGAGTTACCTCCAAGCCCTAAGGACAGGGTTGATATAGCTAGTACATCTACATCTGAAGATGAAGAGGCTGCAAGAGCTAAGAAGAGAAAATTTCAAGTTTTCAAGAGGAGGAGCCAAAATTATAAGAAAGCTCTGCAAACAATAGCACCACAGCCTACACCACAGCCAGCACCATCTACAGATTTTAGTTCTCTGATGGTTGCAATGCAGATAAAGCTTGATGAGCAAAGGCAAGCAATAGAAAAGTATGTAGATGAAGGGAATAAATCTCTACAGTTTGATCTGGCCCAAGATATTAAGTCCATCAGATTTGAAATGAATCTGAATAAGAAAGAGATGACTGACTGCTTCCACAAGGGAGGAAATGCAGTAGTCTATTTAGCTACTCATCAAGAAAATATCAAGAAACAAATTGAAGACCTGGCAGTAAAGCAAGACTATGTATTGGAAAACCAAATAAGAATGAATGACAATTTGACTGAATCACACAATGTGATAGTCACTGAGATGCAGAATCTAGCTGCTGCTCAAACTACAGCAAGGACTACTGCCCAGGAAGAGTTTGATAATAAATTATAAGAAGGAATCACTGCTGTTACTTCTGCAATTCAAGATTCTCAGAAGCTAATCACTGAAAAACTCCAAAGGTTGAAACCTTACTTTAAGGATGGAGAAAACTATTTGGATGCACAAATAAGATTTTAGAAAGATGATATGAGTGATCATATTGTTAGAGAAGTCATAAAGGGGGAGAGAGTGTTAGTCAAAGCAAGCTCTGATCATGTAAAATGGTTTTCCAATTCCATCAGAGCCACCCTTGACTATCCTCCATTATGTGATGATGATAATGTTGCAGAGTCTGGGATCAATCCTGCATATCTTGGAGGGGAGCAAGCTGAAGTGGCTCAAGTAATTTACCCTCCACCAGACTTTGATATAGTACATGCAGATATACAATCAATGTATAGCCCTCCTGAGGGAAAGCAAAATGTCATCATAGAAAAAGTGATTCAGCCAGTGCCAAAGGCTATACTGAAAGAACAAGAAGCTTTGTTGCTGAAAGAATAAGAGACTCAGTTGTCTAAGAAGAGATTCAGAGAGCAAGCTGAACTCAGGCCTGACTTTGAACAATAGAGCCCCACCTCTAGGAATATCATTTTGACTGCATGGAAGGCTGCCAAAGACAATATTGTGGACAGAGGCAAATGGTATTCTGATGTGGAGTGGAGGAAGCATGAGAACAGGCAAGAAGCCATTGTGTAGTATAGAAGAAAGGCAAAGATGGGAAAGCTACCTCCTACTGCCCAGGAGCCTAGCAAGTACTTTCCCAAGCCTTATCATTACTTTGAAAGACAAAAGATCAAAGCTGAAGAATTAAAGAAGAAGGATCTTAAAGGCAAGAAGCATGCTGCTGGTGAAGATGCTGAAGCCCCTGTTCAAGCAAAGATACAATCTGGAAAGGGCATAGTCATCAAGGAGGCTGAGCAGAAATAGAATAGAATTTTCTTTAAGTTTACAGTTGTAATCACTTGTATTAAAACTTCTATAAACTTTTGGATAATGAAAATGTTGAAGTTCTTAGAACTATGTGATATGTGTTAAATTTATTGCATTCTTGTTCTGAGATATTGGTGTATACATGTTTTGTTTTAATACATGATTATGTTTTCCCTGTTATATAATCATGTTTTATATCATACTGTAATTTTGTTATGTATGGTGTATATCATTGACTAAGGGTTATGACTTCTCCAAATAGGGGGAGATTGTTGGGTACATTGGAATGAATGTACCTGATTTGAAGAAGCCTCACCCTACTCAATGATATACATCAAAATGTATTTGATGTGTTTTGAGTTTAGTTGTGCAGGTTAAGTATTTGCAGGGAAAGCTGAAAAGTTTCTAAGTCCATGTGTCGACACCCAGAAGAAAAGTGTCGACACTTCAGAAGACTTGTGCCGACATCCAGAGAAGCAGTGTCGACACTTGGAGTAATTGTGTCGACACCAGGGATGCAGAGTCGACACCAGACAGAAAGTGTCGACACATACAGGATGTGTCAACACTCAATGAAGAATTGTCCAGAGAAGCAGTGTCGACACTTTGAAGCAGTGTCGACACTTTGAAGCAGTGTCGACACCTAGAGGAACTTTGTCTACATCAGAAAGTGTCGACACTTGGAGGCTGTGTCGACACTCAGCAAATTTCAACAGAGTCTAAGTATGAGTGTCGACATAATGAAGAATGTGTCGACATATAGCAGAAGACTCAACACATGAAGAAAGTGTCGACATAATGAAGAATATGTCGACACACAATAGTAGACTCAACACATGAAGAAAGTGTCGACATTATGAAGAATGTGTCGACACACAGCAGAAGACTCAATACATGAAGAAAGTGTCGACACTAGGAGGTTGTGTCGACACTCAGCAAAGTTCAATAAATTCCAAGTACAAGTGTCGACACAAAGGAGATGTGTCGACACTCAACCAAAGTCTCAACATAAGAAGAATGTGTCGACACAAGGAGAAGTGTCGACACTCAGAAAGTATCAACGCAGAAGGCATGTGTCGACACCAAGAAGATGTGTCGACACTGAACAAGTTCAACACAAGAAGATGTGTCGACACAAAGGAGTTGTGTCGACACTTACAAGAATTCAACTAAGTACTGAAGAACAAGGACTTGTGTCGACACACAATATCAGTGTCGACACATGTTGAAGTAGCAGTGTCGAGAAGTAAATTCTACAACACAAGGAGTTGTGTCAACACCTTGAAGGCTAGTGTCGACACTTAGTCAACTTGTGTCGACACTTAGTCTATAAGTGTCGACACTTAAAGACAGACTGTCTCGACACTTTCAGACAGTTTCAGATATTTCAAGAAGTGACTGGATGATATGACAGCTGCCATTCTAGCCGGTCTACTGCAATTATCAGAGATGTCAGAAAGCCGTTAGGAACCGGATCTGCCGGTCACCATGAAGAAAGTCTATAAAAAGGCTTATACATTCAACAGAAGACTGTTGTTGAAGATTAACTACAATCAATTGAAGTGATCAGAAGATCTAAGTAGTTGGAGAGAGAGAGCTTCTTCCAAGAAGACAGCTGTTGGAACCAGGCTGTGAAGAAAGTTTCAGACCTAGTTCTGATTCTCAAGTTGCAGTGATTGAAGATCAGCTGCAGTGAGTATCAACCCTATTGTGTTCTACATTCAAGAAGCTTTGAAGAAAGCCAAGTGAGGTTGATCTCAACAGAGTTCATTCAAGAACTCATCAAGAAACCTATCAATACTTCTCTCTCATTCTGAGTTGTAGGTTTACACATTGTATTCTTAATTTCTTGTAGGATCCTTAGGGATCTGAGTTGTAAGCCTGAAATTATAAAGGCTGAGTGGTAGGGCCAGTGTGCCTGAGTGTAGGAGATTCATATCTCTGAGTGTAGGCCTTGTGGCTGAGTGTAGGCCTTGTTGAAGGCTGAGTGTAGGTCTTTGTGAAGACTGAGTTGTAGGGCCTTGGGCCTGAGCTGTAGGAACCTGGTTGGGGTTCTGAGTGTAAGATCTGAGGATCTGAGGAATAATGGAGGAGTTTGGCCGAATCTAGTACACTACTAGATATGCGAAGGGGGAAAGTGGATGTACCCAAAACTTGGGGAACCACTATAAAACAGTGTGTACTCTGTGTGTGAATGATTCTGTGGTTACTGTGTTTTATGTTCTGTGAAATCTGTGATATAATCTGCCTAAAAGTTTAAAAATATTAAGTCACCTATTCACCCCCCTCTAGGTGATTAAGTATAATTTCTTTCAATTGGTATAGAGGTTGGCAACCAACAAGCAAAAGGTTATAACATGAAACGTTTATGTTACAATAAAATGTTCACTATGCAATCGCTATAAAAATAGCTCGGGAAACTCCGCTCGCATGGTTTGCTCTCGTTCCCATGGAAGCTCCTCACGACCGCAGTTGTCCCATCAGACTTTAACCATTCCGACCGTCTTGTTCTGCAATTGTTTCTCGGCTCGATCCTCGATCTGAATGGGTCTAACACTCGTTGTTAGCCCATACTCCACCGTCACACGATCACCCGTGATCACTTGAGCTGGATCTTTCATGGCCTTCTGAAACACCGAGATGTGAAACACATCATGTAGTCCACCCAAGTCCTGGATACACCTTTTCTTGACGATCTTGGGCTGTGAATAGCCTCTCTCGAATAGCACGAATGGTTGAGTTTGCTTCATCGACTTCATTACGATTATACACTCTAGCTTTGCCCGCTTCTACCCAAGCTGTACAACCCCGTGTTCGCCGAGCGTACCCCGCCAGGACAACGACCCGCACCCAAGTACCAAGCGGACATGCGGCAAGAGGTTGGTCCGCTCCTGCTCAGTTCAGTCGAGCGAGCTAGGCGAGATGACTCCTGGCCGCCAGCCCGCTCGACTCGTGATCTGCGACCCGCGATCTGCTAGCCTTTCCAATGGTCACCATGGCCGCCAGCCCGCTCTTATCCGCGACTTGGCTGCCTGTCCGCCTCGGCAGAATTTCGGCGAGTCGCGACGACCCGGCTCGCTCTCGCCCAAGAAGGTCAGGCGAGCCGCTAGGGCCAGGTCGCGCCCGCCTCTCGCGGGGAGGGAGTAGTGGCGAGCCGACCCCCTCATCCATGGATGGGGTCCAGTAGAAGCCCCGAGGAGGAATTACATGGATGCCCTCCCCATGGGTGAGAATAGCTTCTCAGAACAGCAGAGCCACGCTATTGGCAGACCAGGCCGGACTGCACATAGCTGTTCAAAATAGCGGAGTTTGGCTGTTGGCAGACCCGACCAAGGGCCTCTTGGTAATTTCAGGTCAGTTCTTTTGGTTATTGGCAGTTTAGATTCCAAAAGCTATAAATAAAACCCAAGGGGGGCACCTCAGGACACGCGCTCACATTCTCTTGCTCCCCGGATTTAATAGTGCTTCCTGAGGTAGCCTTAGCTCGGCCTGTGGCTAAGGAGGGGAAGTATTCTCTAGTCTTCCGGGTGTGTGGTGGGTCCTCCCCGCCGAGCCCCTTGGGTCGGTTTCTCTTTGTTTTCTCTGTCATTTTGTTTGCAGGAGTGAAGTAGGCACGAGACCACCCCTTCCCCAAGGGTCGAACTTCACAGGAGACCGAATTTCGGTTTCAACACAAGCCAAGGGAGTACGACACTTCCTTCCATATAGAGCTTCATACGGTGCCATCTCGATGCTCTCCTGGTAGCTGTTATTATAAGCAAACTACACCATGTAGAGATGCTCTTCCCATCTCTTGCCAAAGTCGAGGGCGCACATTCGGAGCATGTCCTCCATCGTTCTGTTGGTTCGCTCAGTTTGGCCATCCGTTTGGGGATGAAAGGCCGTACTGAAAGTCAACTTTGTGCCCAACAACTGGTGAACTAACCTCCAATCCGTTGACGCGAATCACTCATCTCGATTACTCACGATGCTCCGAGGAACACCGTGAAGCCGTACAATCTGTTCCACATACAGCTTTGCCAAACTTTCTACCGAATCATCTCGCTTGTTTGGTAGAAAATGTGTCACTTTCGTCAGCTGATCAACAATCACCCAGATGGAATCGTTCCCTCGCTGAGATCTCGGCAACCCATGCATGAAATCCATAGAAATATCGTCAAATTTCCACTATGGAATCGGCAACGACTTCAAATACCACCTGTCTTTTGGCATTCCGCCTTCACCATCGCACATGTTTGGCATTTGGCCACATAAAGAGCCACATCTCTCTTTAGCCCTGGTCACCAAAATATCTTTTTCATATCTCTGAACATCTTCGTGCTCCCTGTGTGGATTGAGTACTTTGTATAATGTGCTTCATACATCAGTTCTTCCCTCAATTTACCCACATTCGGGATGCACAAATGGCCCTCTTTCCACAAAAGACCGTCATTCCAGGAGAATTTGTCTTCTAGCCCAGCTTTCACATAACGTAGGAGATCTTCATCCAACTCCGTTGCCCGTCGAATTCAGTCCGCAAGGTCCCATTTCACCTCCGTCTAGTTCAAACATGCATTGGCAATGGAATTCTTGTCAACACAAGAAATCTCTAACGCTTCCAGCTCCTGGATGAGACGTTCAGCATGCCTTTGTAACCAAGCTGCTCTTGTCGGAGTCCGCCGACTCAAGGCATCCGCGACAACATATAGTGAATCTCAAAGGTGTAGTCCCCGAGGAACTCCAACCACCTTTGTTGTCGCATATTCAAGTCCTTCTACTCCAAAATGTACTTTAGGCTCATGTGATCTATATAGATCTCTACCTTCACACCATAAATATAGTGTCACCATAGCTTTGGTGCAAAGATCACCGCCGTCAACTCTAAGTCATGGACGAGATAATTTCACTCATGCACCTTCAGCTGGCGTGAGCCATAAGCAATTACCTTTTTATTTTGCAGAAGTACGCATCCTAAGCCGTTCCCTGAGGCATCACTGTAGATTACAAATCCATCGGTACCACATGGCGACGATAACACAGGCGCCGTGGTCAACCGAAACTTCAGCTCTTCAAAAGCTCGCGCGTACTCTGGCGACCAAACGAACTTCTGTTCTTTTCGCTTCAACATGGTTAGCGGCAAAGCAATCCGCGAGAAGTTTTCAACAAATCTTCGGTAGTAGCTTGCGAGTCCAAGGAAACTCTGGACTTCGGCCACTGAAGACAACACTGGCCACTCTTATATGGCCCTTATCTTCGTTGGATCCACAACTATGCCCGCTCCACTCACCATATGGCCCAGAAAAGCCACTGACGATAGCCAAAACTCGCACTTCGAGAACTTGGCATAAAGCTGATTTTGCCTCAATGTATTCAACACCAACCACAAATGTTTCTCATGATCGGCTTCCGATCTCTAGTACACTAGGATATCATCAATAAACACTATCACAAACAGATCCAGAGACTCGCAGAATATTCGGTGCATCAAGTCCATAAATACCGAAGGCGCATTGCACAGTCCAAACGGCATGAACGTGAACTCGTAGTGCCTGTACCTTGTTCCAAATGCGGTTTTGGGAATATCTTCTTCCTGTATCCTCAATTGGTAATACCCGGATTTCAAGTCCAACTTTGAGTAGATAGACGATCCCACTAGCTGATCAAACAGCTCATTGATGCGTGTAAATCAGCAAGCGCACCAGTCGCACAAGTAATAAAGTTTGGGAATAAATCCCCAAGTGTCGGTCTCTTGAGGAATACAATTAGCATAGAGCGGCAACAGTTCAGAAAATATTGTTATGAGGGTTATACTTAGAAAAAGAGTAAAAAGGGACTTGAGAGATTGTGGTTGTTTGATCTAATAAACTAATAAAAGCTATGCGGGTCGAAGGCACCACTTCACAAGGTGAAGTGAGTGTTTCGGCCACGATGCCGAACTTCGGTTGGGCGAGTGGATGGAAAGCTAATGGATGGAAGTGTTCTTGTGTGGAGTGCAATCAGGTGAGACGCAGGTATGGAGTGTATGTGGAGTTAGCGAGGCGCATTCACAAACACTACTCACAAGCATAAGAAAACTACAAACATCCCATTAGATATAGAATAAAACTTGATGTTCATTACAATGTTAAATCATTCCATACTACAGAGGAAGGGGAAGAGGAGTAAACCAAAAGAGAGTGAATATCCAACGCATGTCGTGGTCGAAATAGCGAGTTGTCAATCCTCTCCCGGGCTCAGTCCGAGGAGGCTTCCGGTACCAACGAGCTGTCACCTCGAAGGCCTTTAAGTCCATTCTCTAGGTTGTCTTCTTCACCAACTCCGGTGGAAAGCTTGGAGTTGAAGTCGTCAATGGCCGGGAGCTCGCCGGAGAGTTTGAAAAGCTTCGGAATAGCCGGCTATGGACTCCCGATGAAGGTGGAGGTGATGGAGCAGCTGGAGAAGTAAAATGACGCTTCCCGCACACTCCCCGATCGCATCAAATGACGGGCGTTGACCTAAATCGCGGAGCAGGGCCTTAAATATGGAGGCAGCAAAAGTAGAGCGCACGATCAGTGGTGCACGACCAGTGGTCGTGCGCACTGTCGGTCGATGATGGTGTGCCATTTCCAATTAGACCTGCAACCTGGATAAAAAACTCACCATAAATGCGCACGAGCAGTGGCGCACGACTAGTGGTCGTGCGCACTACGGCCAGTGCTCGTGCGATTATGCGGGCAGAATTAGGAAAAATGAGAATGTAATGTGCACGATCGGTGGCGCACGACCAGTGGTCGTGCGCAATAAGTCCAGTGGTCGTGCACAAAAAGATCGACAAACAGAGAAAAGTTCTTGAGAAATTCGTCGAACGGAGATCGACGATGGTAATGTGCACGACCGGTGGCGCACGACCAGTGGTCGTGCGCAATAAGTCCAGTGGTCGTACGCAGTATTCCTGCATCGTCGGGGTCTCCCGAACATTTTCGGAGCACGCACACGAACCCTGCACCAGCAGAAGAGGCAGATAGGCCACCAAATGTGCACACCACATTCCCAAGACAATGCTAAAGAACAACAAAAACACAGAAACAAATAAAACACACATGAAAGTCCACCTTGTGTCAACTAGCTTCACCTAGGGGGGGGGGGAATAGGTGACGTGCAACGTTTTTGCGGAATTAAAATTGTACCTGCACACGGAAATAAAACAGCACAGCAAATAGAGTACACAAGCTATTTATAGTGGTTCCCCGATTTGGGTACATCCACTTTCCCCCTTCGACCTATCTCCCAACTAGGGACGACTCGATCTCTTCACCAACAGGATTGAAATCCAATCCTTGCACTATCGGAAGGAACCCTTCCACACGTAGGAGACAACACTCCCACAACACGGGTTGCACCGAACCCTTACAACTAGGAACCAACGTTCCTTTACAACAAAAATGAACTAGAATATACAAGAAATACAAACTACTTTTGGAGACTAAGGTGTCCCTCTTCGTTCGATGGCGTGTTCTAGAAGTCACGAAGAGTCCACAACCCTAGATCTCACTTGGAGAGAATCTCCCCGAAATCGGCGGCGGCAATAACGGCGGCGGCTTGGTTCTCGGGATCGGCGGCAACAACGGTGTGCGGCTGCTGTACTTTGGAGATTCAAACTTCGTAGCGAAGCTAGCTAGGTCTTCCAACGGTCACACTAGGATCGATCATCTCGATCGATTCAGACGGGGAAGGTTTTCCCGATCAACAAATCAAGAGACAAAGGATCTCTGGTTAGACGCGTGAGACTCTAAGCTTGGCTAAGCTTCTGTCGCCGAGAGATCTGGAAGAATCTCGATCAAAAGCGGCGACCAACTAGCACGAGCGGCGACGGTGGCGGCGGAGCAGTTTAGCGATTTTGGTCAAGGTCAGCTGCTCGGCTTCGTCTTTTTCTGTATGTGCTTACTGTTCAAAAATACACGTGTATTTATACACAAGTATACTCCTTAATGACCGTTGTGGGTCCCACCAGAAGAAACAGTAATTCCGGTTCAAAACAGTGCCAGCGGCAGAGTCCGGTCCAGCGGTTTCTAGGAAATTGTCCAAGTCAGACTCGGTGAGAATCGAAGGTGATTCTCGACGATTCGGCGAGAATCAGCCGGTGATTCTCGACGATTCGGCGAGAATCACTAGTGATTCTCGCCGAATCACTTGATGATTCTCAACGAATATGACTTAGCGCCAGATTTGCATGCTTTAATGTAGCCGGAAAGAAACGGCGAGAATCAGCCAGTGATTCTCGACGATTCGGCGAGAAGTGATTCTCACCGAATCGGCGAGAATCACTTGGTGATTCTCGTCGATTCTTACTTAGACGATTTTTCATCTTTCCGCCCAAAAGCTGCTCTTTGACCCATCCTTGCTCCTTGTCTGCTCTTGCATAATCACAGCCCTGTACTTGAAAGTAAGTACACTCCAATAGAGAGAGTACACGTAGGACAACAGACTGATCTGCTCAACGAGGGATTACGTCGTGCAGACCCGTGTATATTGACCTACTGCGCCCTGACATTGGTGTGCACTTAGCGTGGAAAAACTGCAAACACAACTTGAAATATTTTGTGAAATACATTGTCTATTTACCTTAGCTTGTCCAGGGGCTTCTTCAAATCAGGTACGTTGTGGATACAATACCCAACAATCTCCCCATATTTGAAGAAGCCTAAACCCTACAAGCTAAGGTGAATAAAGCGTATGAGAATGAAAATCATAACCTTGAAATTGAGTTGAGAGAGATATTCATTACCGATACCAATTTCTTGAGAGCAAACTTTGGAGCCACCTTAGCCTTAGCCGAGAGGGTAATCTCCCCCTTTTCGGCTTCTGCAAATCTGGGTCTGTAGCATTTGACCCCTTGCTCCCCCTCAGTTCTTACACCTGTGCTCACACATGAGTTCCTGACAGAGGCTCCCCCTAGAGGCACGATCCTGGAGCTTCTGTATGCTTCATTACTCATAGTTTAGCATCCCCAATTCAGTTTTGAAAAGATTGAACTTGGCTTCGTCTAAGGGCTTTGTGAATATATCTGCAATCTGCTTGTCCGTGGGGACATAACAGAGAGAGATGTCCTTGGTCTCCACGTGCTCCCGAATGAAGTGGTAGCGCACTTCAATATGCTTCATTCTACTATGCGATACCGGATTGTTGGCAATTGCAATTGCACTGGAGGAGTCGCAGTACATTGGTACTTCCTTGAACTGAAGGTCGTAGTCGGCTAACTGGTTTCTGATCCATAGGAGTTGTGCGCAACAGCTGCCTGCCGAGATGTACTCAGACTCTGCTGTGGAGATTGCAATACAATTCTGTTTCTTGCTATTCCATGAAATAAGCCTTCGTCCGAGGAATTGACATGTCCTGGAGGTGCTTTTCCTGTCATCCCTACTTCCTGCAAAATCAGCATCTGAAAAACCTATTAGCTCGACATCATTGTTTCTCGGGTACCACAAACCAAGATTGGGAGTACCTTTAAGGTATCTTAGAATTCGCTTCGCAGCGACATAGTGAGATTCCTTAGTGTTCACCTGATATCTGGCACAGACACATGTGGAGAACATGATATCCGGTCTACTGGCAGTAAGGTAGAGCAGGGATCCAATGATGCTTCTGTATTTGGTTTCATCGAAAGGTTTACCTTTCTCATCCTTATCCAGAGACATAGTGGATCCCATTGGAGTCCTCATCGAGGTTGCATTCTCCATACCGAATTTCTTGAGGAGTTCATTTGTGAACTTCGTCTGAGAGATGAAGATTCCATCCTCAGACTGTTTCACTTGAAGTCCCAAGAAATACTTTAGCTCCCCCATACTGCTCATTTCAAACTTTCCTTGCATAAGTTGAGAAAACTTTTTGCAAAAATTGTTGTCCGTTGAGCCGAATATAATGTCATCGACATAGATTTGCACCAGCAAAATCTTGCCTTTGACTTCCCTGAGAAACAATGTCTTATCTATTTTACCTCTAGAGAACTTGTTCTCAAGAAGAAAACTAGATAAAGTCTCATACCAAGCTCGTGGAGCTTGTTTTAAACCATAGAGAGCTTTATTAAGAAAATATACATGATTGGGATAAGTAGGATTGACAAAACCTGGGGGTTGAGCGACGTATACTTCCTCTTTCAAGTCTCCGTTCAAGAATGCTGATTTCACATCCATTTGATAGACTATGAATCCTTTGTGCGAAGCATACGTGAGGAACAATCTGATTGCCTCGAGCCTTGCCACTGGTGCAAAGGTCTGGTCGAAGTCAATCCCCTCCTCCTGTCTGTAACCTTGAGCCACCAGCCTGGCCTTATTCTTTATGATGACACCATGTTCATCCAGTTTGTTTCTGAAGATCCACTTGGTGCCAATCACATTCTGCTTGTGTGGTCTGGGAACCAGCGTCCAAACGTTGCAACGTTCGAATTGATGTAGTTCATCTTGCATGGCCAAGATCCATGCCGCATCTTTGTTCGCCTCGTCGAACTTCTTTGGCTCAACCTGTGACAGGAAGCTAAGATGCAAAATCTCGTTAATAGTACCTCTACGAGTTCTGACACCGACACGAGGATCTGCGATGATCTGATCTCTAGGATGATCCCTCACATGCCGGTGCTCTAGAAGTCTGGCGTCTGGAGCTTCGACTACTTCTTGGGCTTCTCCTTCTTCTAATAGATTTGTTCCATTTTGATCTTCAACATTCCCAGATAACGTTGAGGTGGAAACTTTGACGTACTTAGGAGTATCATCTTTAGCGGTCTCATCGAGACTCAGCTGTTCAAGTCGTGTACCTGCATCTTCAAGAATACCGCTGGAAGAATTGCTGTTAAGCAAACTTCCTTCATCAAATACAACATTAATTGATTCTTCTACCACTAGGGTTTTCTTATTGAAGACCCTATAAGCCTGACTGTGGGAACTATAGCCCATGAATATGCCTTCGAAGCATTTTTCACCAAATTTAGTACGCGGGTACTTCCTATTATTCAGTACATAGCATCTGCAACCAAAGATCCTCAAGTAGGACATGGTTGGTTTCCTGCCTCCCAGTAGCTCATAAGGAGTCTTACGATGATGCTTGTTGATCAATGCTCGGTTTTGTACGTGACAAGCTGTATTGACCGCCTCAGCCCAGAAGTATTCTGGGAGAGAAGCGTCTTTCAACATTGTCGTGCAGGCTTCAATGAGAGTTCTATTTCTCCTCTCCGCAACTCCATTTTGCTGAGGAGTGCGCGGGGAGGAAAACTCATGAAAGATACCTTGTTCTTCACAAAACTCTGTCATAACACCAGATTCGAATTCTGTTCCATGGTCACTTCTGATTTTGAACACTGAGCAGTTAAATTCGTTCTGAACCTGCTTGACAAAACTAGTGAAGATGTCAAACGTATCTGACTTTCGTTTTAGGAAGAACATCCATGTAAACCGAGAATGATCATCAACTATCACTAGCGTATAGGACTTGTCTCCCAAGCTATGAACTTGCATGGGACCAAACAAGTCCATATGAAGAAGATAAAGGCACCGAGAAGAGTCTTTGTCTGCAATGCTCTTAAAGGTACCCCGAGTCTGTTTGCCCATCTGACATGCAGGACACGGGCTATCTTTGATGCATTTGATAATGGGAGCATCCCTTACTAAGTTTTTAGAAAACAACATACTAATTGTCTTGAAATTAATATGTGTCAATATCTTGTGCCATTGATCACAAAGAGATGCACTGCCAGCTGCCACTAGGCATACGGGGGTAGATGAATCTAAACTGAGAAAATTTAAGCAGAAAATATTTCGGCTCCTAATGCCTATTAATATCGTCTCAGAAGAGGCGCATGAAATTATTAGGCATTTATCCTTGCAGAACTTAACGTCATAACCTTTATCACATAACTGACTTACACTAATCAGGTTATGGTTTAACCCTTCAACATAAGCCACGTCGGTGATAGAGATTATACCGTTGGAGATCATACAATAACCTCTGGTGACTCCTTGATCTGACCCCCCAAAGATGACTTTGGGTCCATTCTCGACGGGAGTGTAATCACGCAGCAGGCTTCTTATCCCAGTCATATGCCGGGAGCATCCACTGTCCAAGTACCAGATCGACGTTTTGGTGGCCTTTGGACATTCCTGCAAAACAAAATTAATTTCCCTTAGGAACCCAATCGAACTTGGGTCCTAGATTCTTGGTTAGCATACTCCCCCTCGGGTGGTTAACCCTACGAGTGGTCGGCCACGCATTGCTAACATAGGGAGTCTCGTCATACCTCGGATTAAACCAGCAATCCACGGCAAAGTGACCGACTTTGCCACAACACCAACAGTCAAATCTGTTGTACCTCTTCCTAGACTCCTGCTTTACCCTGGGAACGGTGGGTACAGCCGGGGCTTTGGATCTGGAGGTGGAGGCCTCATAGTGATTGCAGTCACATGACTTCTTCACCTTCTGTTCCTTCAGTATAACAGGCTTGGCTCTTGGTGCCTGCTTCCATTATGACCGCTAGAGAATTGACCATAATTTCCCATGTGGATTTCCTCATAAGGTGCCTTGAAGGCACTCTCACCGAATTGGCGGGGAAAAGTCCAACCATCATATCGGCTCTTTGGCTTTGCAACCGAGGGCCGGAAATGATGACCAAAGGTTGATTCAAAGCCATGTTGGTTGCAAGGAAAGCTAGGCTTTCTGAATGCAACAGGACTGAGCGGAGCCTTTCCCTTTTCAGCAGCAGAGGCCTTCTTGGCGGCTTATTCTTCCTCTGGTTCCTGTTTCTCCTAGATGAGGAACCAGATACCCCTACATGCCCCAAGCCAGCTCCCTTGGCCTGAGCAGAGAAGGTATCAACTACTGGAAGAACTGTTTTTGGCGTAGAGAAGCTCTTGACGATCTTCCTTTCTGCCGCAAGTTGTTCTTCCAACTTGTCGACTTCCTCCTGCTTAAGATCAAGGAGCTTAAGAGACTCTGAATGCTTTGAAGTCAGGTCAAGGTGCTCCTGTCGGAGAGAAATCAAACTGGTGATCTCTTCCCTTAGGGAGACACTCTCACCCTTAAGGAATTTCACTTCCTTTTTCTCAGCCTTCAATCTCTTACGGCACTCCTCGAAAGTGTTGAGCAGAAGCTCATACTTCTCGAGGAGCTCCGCTTCACGGGCCGAAAGGCTATCCTCAGGGTCATCATCCTGAGACTCAAGATCAGATTCAGAGTCGGAGAGAGGGGTGTGAGCTTTTTCCTTCCCAGTAAATGGGGGGCATTCTCCTTCTGAGTCGGAGCGACCCACCAGCCCGAAGTAGGCTTCCTCATCATCACTGGAGTCTGAGGAATCAGACTCACACAGTGTCTTTGGCCTTTTGGCGATGTACCTGCGCTCTTTCTTCTTATCTCTAGAGGATTTATGCTCCTCTCCTTTCCCTTTTTCTCTCTTGCCTTGGTAGCAGTCGGCCACGACGTGTCCTGGCTTATTGCATCCAAAACAAATAATGTCAGAGGAGCGATGTTTGTTCGGTTTAGAAGCATACCTGTCAGAAGAATAATTTTTCTTCTGATGTCTGGAGGAGGAGCCGTCTTTCTTTCTTTGATTCCTCATCTTGAGGAACTTCTTGAATTCTCGGGTGATGAGGGAGAAATCCTCCTCAGACAGCTCCGAGCGGGAGGAGCATGGCTCGGAGTCCTCCTCCTCATCCTTTTTCTTGGCACGGTATGAAACCGCACCCTTGCCTTTTCTGGAGTGAATGGTTTTTAGAGCCACAGTCTTTTCTTTGGCTGCAGCCTTCTCTGCTTCTTCTTCTGCTTTCCTGGTGTTCAGTTGAAGCTCATAGGACATCAGCTTCCCAAACAGAATTTGCGGGTCTGTTTCAGCTAGTCTGCCAAACTCTCGGATGGCGCAGATCTTTGTGTCCCATTCCTTAGTAAGGGACCTAAGGAATTTATCATTAAGTTCACCATCAGTGAACACTCTTCCATATCCTTTGAGGGCATTGAAAATCTTGAGGAAGTTCTCGAAGGTGACTCCGATCTCTTCCTTAGGCCCTTGTCTGAAGGCCTCATATTTCTGGTTCAGAAGGGATCTCCGATCATCCCTCACTTCATCAGTGCCATCCATTAGGATAATCAGGCAGTGCCAGATCTCCTTTGCTGTCCTGCAGTTGCAGAAGTTCTGCATCATTGAGTCATCGACCGCACTGACCAGAATGTTCTGCGCCTTCTTGTCAAGTCCCACCAGCACCATCTCGTCCCTGTCCATTTCAGAAATTTTCTTTGGCACTTTCTTGGTAGGATCTATGGTGGAGACCTTAGTGGGGACATAAGGTCCCTCCTCCACGATCATGAAGAGTCGAGGATCAAATTCTTCCATGTAGAACTTGATCCTTTCCTTCCAGATAGGAAAGTTGAGCCTGGTGCACACGGGGATCTTGCCTGTGAACTTGAGCCCGTCCATAGTAGATGTTTGCCTTCTTCTTGACACTAGCGGCAGGATTCTACTCAAGGTGTTAACCTTTTTGATGAGGAACCTGGCTCTGATACCACTTGAAAGTCCACCTAGTGTTAACTAGCTTCACCTATGGGGGGGGGGATAGGTGACGTGCATCGTTTTTGCGGAATTAAAATTATACCTGCACACGGAAATAAAACAGCACAGCAAATAGAGTACACAAGCTATTTATAGTGGTTCCCCGATTTGGGTACATCCACTTTCCCCCTTCGACCTATCTCCCAACTAGGGACGACTCGGTCTCTTCACCAACAAGATTGAAATCCAATCCTTGCACTATCGGAAGGAACCCTTCCACACGTAGGAGACAACAATCCCACAACACGAGTTGCACCCAACCCTTACAACTAGGAACCAACGTTCCTTTACAACAAAAATGAACTAGAATATAAAAGAAATACAAACTACTTTTGGAGACTAAGGTGTCCCTCTTCGTTCGATGGCATGTTCTAGAAGTCACGAAGAGTCCACAACCCTAGATCTCACTTGGAGAGAATCTCCCCGAAACCGGCGGCGGCAATAAGGGCGGCGGCTTGGTTCTCGGGATCGGCGGCGACAACGGTGTGCGGCTGCTGTACTTTGGAGATTCAAACTTCGTAGCGAAGCTAGCTAGGTCTTCCAATGGTCACACTAGGATCGATCGTCTCGATCGATTCGGACGGGGAAGGTTTTCCCGATCAACAAATCAAGAGACAAAGGATCTCTGGTTAGACGCGTGAGACTCTAAGCTTGGCTAAGCTTCTGTCGCCGAGAGATCTGGAAGAATCTCGATTAAAAGCGGCGACCAACTAGCACGAGCGGCGGCGGCGGCGGCGGAGCAGTTTAGCGATTTTGGTCAAGGTCGGCTGCTCGAATTCATCTTTTTCTGTGTGTGCTTACTGTTCAAAAATACACGTGTATTTATACACAAGTATACTCCTTAATGACCGTTATGGGTCCCACCAGAAGAAACCCTAATTCCGGTTCAAAACAGTGCCAGCGGCAGAGTCCGGTCCAGCGGTTTCTAGGAAATTGTCCAAGTCAGATTCGGTGAGAATCGAAGGTGATTCTCGACGATTCAGCGAGAATCAGCCGGTGATTCTCGACGATTCGGCGAGAATCAGCCGGTGATTCTCGACGATTCGGCGAGAATCACTAGTGATTCTCGCCGAATCACTTGATGATTCTCAACGAATATGACTTAGCGCCAGATTTGCACGCTTTAATGTAGCCGAAAAGAAACGGCGAGAATCAGCCAGTGATTCTCGACGATTCGGCGAGAATCACTAGTGATTCTCCCCGAATCGGCGAGAATCACTTGGTGATTCTCGTCGATTATTACTTAGACGATTTTTCGTCTTTCCGCCCAAAAGCTGCTCTTTGACCCATCCTTGCTCCTTGTCTGCTCTTGCATAATCACAGCCCTGTACTTGAAAGTAAGTACACTCCAATAGAGAGAGTACACGTAGGCCAACACACTGATCTGCTCAACGAGGGATTACGTCGTGCAGACCCGTGTATATTGACCTACTGCACCCTGACATTGGTGTGCACTTAGCGTGGAAAAACTGCAAGCACAACTTGAAATATTTTGTCAAATACATTGTCTATTTACCTTAGCTTGTCCAGGGGCTTCTTCAAATCAGGTACGTTGTGGATACAATACCCAACAACACAAAAACGGGTCTATAGTGCACTTAATCGTGAAATAGGCAAATAAGCAAATATAAGCAGTTATGGATCTCAAGTGTAGTGCTAAGACAATAAAACTGGCCCAGATGAGTCCAAAAATCTGTGTAAAATTTGGACTCATCACACCCCCAGACTTAACCATTTGCACGTCCCGAGCAAATCATCACTCCGTGGACTAGAAAATAGCTAGCTGGCTCAGAAATTTCAAAAAGAAGTAAGACGAGAAATCAAATACATCCTGGGCATAGAAGATATAATAGAAAAACTTTTTAATTATACGACGTAGTTTAAACTATTTGACAGACGTAGATAAATATTGTAATTGCTCAAAATTAGAATTCTGGAGAATCTTGCGATCATGTGTAGGAAGAAAGTAGGCAGGCCACTAAGGTGAGCATTGCCAAAGATCGGGGCTCAGGCTCACCTCCAAAGGAATCCACCAATGTCGGGGACCATAAGCTTGCACGTTCACACTCTCTCCACGGTGCGGGTTAGACTCAAGCGTGAATCAGTAGGACTTGTAGGAGAAAATGGGGCTTAGGCTAAGGTTTGGTAGTCAATGATAAACATGAAGGCTACACGCAACCAAAGCAAGCGCATAAAAACCTAAACTAATACAGCCACTTAGAAATGAATGGGTAACACACCCCCAGACTTAGCTTGAAAACCGCGTGTGAACACGGCCTAACCCGACCAAAATCAATAAATAGGATGGGGATAGAATTCTCAAAGCAATTCTTTTAGATTTTTCTTTTTTTCTTTTTCGCTTTTCTTCTTTTTCTTTTCTGCGCTTGTAATCCCCAAACGTAGCAATCAAAACGTTTATGATTTCAGCACCACATTATACGATTTCGACATATCACAACATCAGCAAAATAGTCAAAACAAACAAGCTCAATAATTTGATTGCGATGGTGGGTTTAGCTTCAGGCCTTGGTGAATGTGAGTGTAGCTGGATTAAAGAAGGGGTAGGCACAAATTTGACATGCAACGGTTAACAGGTAGGAAAGGCTAAACAAAGCTCAAACTAGCCAAAATGAGGGCCTACGTCATGCTCACGCTTGACTAACCGTGCACCAATGCTTCGAGAGTAGCTTATGGCAAGTTCTTAGCCACCGAGAAAGAGGATCCTTCCTCCCGACTCGAGCAATACGAGTCTAGTGGCGGCTACACACATTCCTACATTATCGTTCGATTACTCCAGATTCAGATTTTGAGTAGTACAAATAATATTTACGTCTGCAGAAAAATATAAATCTACGAGCATAAAGAAAAATTAATTCTATCCTAGTTCTACACAAACCATGAGTACTCGATTAGGAGCACTGCATGAGTTTCGAACTACTCAATCCTGAAATGCTAAGCCAACACCACTATTTTAAAGTTTACACAAAAATAATACATTTGACTCGGGCTGTGCGTGTGGAAAAGAGCGCACTCGTGTGGGTGACTTAGTGTGTATAACAGAGATCAAGAAATAACTAAACAAAAAACTGGTATGCAACAGAATGTGGTGTGTAGTGACCACAGGCATGTTCTCCCCCCAGACTTAAATTCAACAACTAGTAAAAATAAGCATTACAAATGGGAAAAATAGTTAGGGTAGGAAGTACCTATGCTCAAAATTGAGCATACCAGTCGTGCAATGAGATGTCCAAGTGCGGCCAAGTTGCCGCGCCTCAAAAATTCCTGCACCTGCGATTAAAATATGCACGCCAAACAAAAGATGGACATATATATATATATATATATGAATATATAAAAAGAACTCAACACACAGCATAAGACCAAACGGTCCAACTTGGGTTGTCTCCCGAAAGCCCTTTTGTTTACCGTCCTTAAGGTGGACCAAATACATGTATTATCAGTTATAATAAAGAGTTCTTTGCAGTAGAAAAAGAAAAAAAAATAAAAGTAGAGCAACCCAGCGTTCAAAAAGCAGCGAGAAAATAGAAAGAGGAGGGAAAGTGGAATGATGGTGGTGTAATCAGCTATAAGCAGATTTGTGGTAAGTCTCTCCGGTGGGATGCGAGAGGACAACAGATTGTCTTTTTGCATTGGGGGTAGGCATTGTCCCTTTACTTCGATTGCACTCTTTCTCGCGCCAGAAGGCAGCGTAGCGCTCTTCGCGTAAACGCTTTGCCTCTTTCAGTTTCTCCACCGTGGGAGACTTCCAATGGATGTAGGCTGTGGGGTTTCCTGGTGTCGTGGTTTGTGGCGTCCTGTCCGGCACCGTGACGGCGACTGGATCTGCCCAAGCTACAGATCTCCTAACAGAGTTATCAGTAGTGTTATACAAATAAGTGTCTAGGGATTTCTCCCGAATAAAACTTGATTCGCCATGCTCAACAACAGAGTTGGCTGGAAGTAGGAAGGCAGCCGTGCCTTTGGTGCACTCGATCTCTTCTTTGACCAGTAGCTCTTGATTCTCATCTACCTCTTGGGAGAGTCCTTTCTTTGTCTTCTCTTCTAGATGTGCTTCTTCCAATGTTGGGAGACCTGAATCTATCGTGGTATCTGTGACACCCAGAAAATTGTTATTTTGGATGGGAGAGGAATGTATGGATGTGTTATCGAGGGTGGAATCTTCGGTCGGGCAAGTGACACGGCCTTTGGAAAAGTCGAGGGATGCGCCACTGGATGTCAGGAATGGGACTCCTAATATAGGAATAGAGTTATTTTCCCTTGGTCCCAAAACCTGAAAGTCAGTGGTTATACTTTTGCCGTTAACCTCGATTTCAACTTCCCGAACACCTCCCTCGGTGTCAACCAAATTGCCATTCGCTAAGATAAGCGACTTTCGATTTTTAATGTCGACTTGTAGGTGCATCTTTGCAACATCTTGCAAAGTGAGGATGTTGTTGGACGCCCCGAAATCGCATAATGCTGGGTTTTCGATGTTGTTTATTTTACAATTGATGACGAGTTCGTTGCGGTTTCCCAAATTTTCCTCCCCAAGGCTTTTGGCTTGTTCATGGGGGTTCTTTTTGGTGTTACTAGGTAAGGTGCATTGGGTGCGCTCGGAGACCACTTGGGACAATTAGCCCAATTGTGCCTCCAGTTTGCGCACCGAGGCGGCTTGATTTGTCATGTTGGTTTGGGAAATTTCAACGAATTTCTAGAACATCTCTTCCAAAGAACTTTTTTTTTACGACGGGGGGCCCTTGGGAATAAATCGGTTGAGGCGGCCGCGGTTGGCTTCCGGAGGCATACGCATCATTTTGATGCTTCCCTGGTTGCCATCTTTGGCCAGATGCGTTAGGATTCCAAGAAAAGTTGGGGTGGTTTCTCACCCCCGGGTTGTATGTGTTCCCGTAAGGCACTCCCCTGTTTTGATTGGCTACAAAATTAACTGACTCGTTCATAAAAGAAGATTCGTCTGGTACCTCAACTCCTAAGCATTCAAAGCTGTGGTGGTCGGTGCTTCCACACCCTTGGCATGAGATTGCCATCACTAGGGCGGCAGCAGCAGGCTTGGGAATATCCATGGCAAATACTCCACTTGTGCTTCGTGGGATGTTTCTTCCAGCGGTCCAGTAAGCGCTTTGGGTGGCGGTGTCTTGTAATATTGTCAAAGCATCATCTGGAGCAAGATTCATGATTGTTCCTCCAGAGGCGGCATCGATCATGGCTCGGTGGTGGGGATCAATAGCGAAGTAGAAACTTTCGACAAGGTTCCACGTTTGGAATCCATGATTAGGGCACTTCCTCAGCAGCTCGTTGAAACGCTCCCAAACTTCGGTTAAACTTTCGTGATCGGCTTGCCGGAAGTTGGCTATTGCGTGCCTCATGCTCACGATCCGATCTACCAGATGGAACTTAGCTAGGAATTTTATGGTCAAAGCCTCCCAGGTGGTGGTTGTTCCAGGTGGGAGGGAGTGAAGCCATGTCTTGGCTTTGTCCCTTAATGAAAAAGGGAAAAGGCGGAGCTTGACTGTTTCGTCTGGGATTCCAGTGTAGCGGAACGTGGCGCAGATTTTGGAGAATTCTGTAAGGTGAAGATGGGCGTCTTCAATGGCCATTCCGGAGAACTGAGCATTATTCCGAATGATATTCAGAATAGCTGGTTTAATCTCAAACTGTGGGTTGGTGATAGCAGGTTCGAAATCGGGGTATATGCTCCCGACAGTAGGTGTAGTATAATCCCTCGTGGTGAGGACCTGGGGAGGGTTCACTTCATTTTCATCGCCATTTCTGTCGCCATGAGGTATCCCTCCAACTCGGTTGCCTGCATCAATATTCAGCTGGTCTCCCGTTGGGGCAAAAGTGATGGTTGCGGTGCGTCTTCGCGCTAGGATATTACGTTCGATCTCTGGGTCGTAGGCGAAAAAATCTCTTGTAGCTCGGCACTGCATTCACTGCGACAAACACAATAGAAGGAAACAACAGTCAAAAAACACTAACTCTTATAACAATATTTTCAGTCATCCTGAGTCGCTCTACAGTTGCATTCCCAGGCAACGGCGCCAAAACTTGATGCGTGTAAATCGGCAAGCGCACCGGTCACACAAGTAATAAAGTTTGGGAATAAATCCCCGAGTGTCGGTCTCTTGAGGAATGCAATTAGCATAGAGCGGCAACAATTCAGAAAATATTGTTATGAGGGTTATACTTAGAAAAAGAGTAAAAAGGGACTTGAGAGATTGTGGTTGTTTGATCTAATAAACTAATAAAAGCTATGCGGGTCGAAGGCACCGCTTCACAAGGTGAAGTGAGTGTTTCGGCCGCGATGCCGAACTTCGGTTGGGCGAGTGGACGGAAAGCTAATGGATGGAAGTGTTCTTGTGTGGAGTACAATCGGGTGAGACACAGGTATGGAGTGTGTTGAAGTATTAGACCGGGCGGCCTGTTGAAGTATTAGACCGGGCGGCCTTGCAGTCTTGTCTGGCGGGTTGTTGACCGCGCGGTCTGGCGGTCTCTCTCAGAAGCCTGGAGACCGGACTGTCTATCGGTCTCCTATTTCCGCATGATCTTTTCCTGCTGGTGTTGCCGAGCGGTTAGCCCATTTGTCTAACCGCGCGGCCTGTTCAGTCTCTTTTATTTCTAGCCGCTCAGCCCTGTACATTTTAGTCCCACATTGTTTGTTTGTACTCTCTCCTATCTCCTCCATTCTATAAAAGGGAGGTCATACCTTTGTAAATGATATCTTTTTGGGTAATAAAACTTTCAATTATTCAAATTCCTGCCTATTTGTTAGCTGCGTGTTTGCTACTTGTACATGGTATCAGAGCACTCGGTCCTTTCCTCCTGACTGAGGTCTCTCTGCGCGTGCGACTTGTTTCTTCTTTCCGCGACCTGTTCTCGCGACTTATTGTCTCTTCTAACCGCTACCCTGTTCGCGTGGCTTCTCACTGTTCGCGCGACTTTCTTCTAACCGCTGCCCTGTTTGTGCGGCTTCTCCTCTTATCTTCTGTTCGCTCAGACTCTTTCAGTTCGCACGATCTCTTTCCCTGTGCCTTGGTCTGCTTCCTGGCCGCTGGTGTTCTGCCACCGTGTTGCTGCAGCTTCTTCTCTTTAGCTCGCTGTGGTTTCATTCGTGTTCGCTGCGGTTTCTTTCTCGTGTCCCGGCCTCCTCCTTAGGTCGTGCGGCCTTCTCTTCTTTTTTCTATCCATGGCTTCTCTTCTTCTCCCGCGGTCTCCTGCCTTCTCTATGGCCAATTCTGGTCTCTCCACCCCCGTTATCTCTACCTCCACCACCCCTGCAGCTCCTTATTTTCCTCCTCCTCCTCCTTCGGGCAACCTTGTCACGCTTTCTAAACTTGTTGGCTCCAACTATCCCGATTGGAGTGTTTCTTTCACCTTTCTTCTTCGCTCTCAGCGCAAGCGTCATCACCTCACCGATGACCCTCCTCCTCTTAACTCTCCTCAATTTGATGACTGGGATGCGAGTTATGCCCTTGTCCGCACTTGGCTGGCCAATAGCCTTTCTGATGAGTGCCTTCCCGTCATTTGCCATGATGAGACGGTCAAGGCCGCTTGGCTTCACCTAGCTGCTCTCTATTCGAAGGGGGGCCAGACGTCCCGCATTTATACTCTTTATGCAGACCTCTTTGCCCGCCCTTCCATGTCTCCTGCTGCGGCTTATCAGCAGGTTCAGGATCTTGGCGCAGAAATCCTCCAGAATCGCCCCTTCTCCGTGGACATGGCCGACCAGCACAAACACTTCCAGGAACTCCTGATTGTCTGCTATCTTCTCCGTCTTCCCGATTCCTATGATATGATCTGCCAATAGATCTTGGGTGAGGCAGAGTCTCCCACTTTGGATGCCACCACGGCTCGCATTGCCGATGTTACTTCACTGTTCCAGCATCCTCTGTTGACCTCCCCCCCTTCCCAGGACTCCTATGCTCACCAGGCTCAGCGGGGGGGGGGGGGGGGGGGGGGGGGCTAGTGGTCGCAACCACTCGGGCGGGCGCGGTTCGTCCAGGTTCCTCTGCTCTCACTGTGGTCGTACCGGCCATTATGTTAATCGCTGCTGGCAGAAACATCCTCATCTTCGCCCTTCCGGTGATGCACCTTCCTCTCGGCCGTCTGCCTCTGTGGCCATGACTTCAGGTAGTGCCCACGTCGTTACCCAAGGTAAATGGCTGATTGACTCGGGTGCTACAAATCATATGACTGGCAACCCTCATTGCTTCTCTCTCCTTGAAACGCATGACCGACTGCCCCCGGTTCGTGTGGCGGATGGTTCACCGTCCCCGGTTCTTGGGACGGGCATGGTTCAAGTCACCCCGTCTCTTTGCTTGGAGGACACTCTCTATGTCCTGAAGTTCCCGTGAAATTTATTATCTGTTACTACTTTATGCCGGTAACTTCAGTGCTCCGTCTTATTCACTCCCACTTCTTGTTCTTTTCAGGACCCGAGGACCCAGCGGACGATTGCTACTGGGACTGAGAGCGGCGGCCTCTACTTCCTCGACAACATTTCCGCTCTGTCTGCCTACTCCTCCTCCTCTCCAGATATGCTTCAATGGCATCTTCGCCTTGGACATCCTCCTCCTCGGATTCTTCGACAGCTTCTGCCCCACTTACCTCCGACCAGTTCTCCGCTCAACTGTGATGCGTGTCAGCTTGACAAACATTATCGCTCCTCCTTCCCGCGAAAGCAAGGCCGTGGCTCCTCTCGCCCGTTTGATCTCATTCATTCTGATGTCTGGGGTCCTGCTCCTACCCTCACCGTTGGTCGAGGTAGTTCCTACTTTGTAACTTTTATAGATGATTTTTCTCGATGTACCTGGGTGTATCTATTGAAAGATCGCTCTGAACTCTTTTCTATCTGGCACTCCTTTTATTTTATGATTAAAACTCAATTTGACGTTTCTATTAAAGTTTTTCACTCTGATAATGCTAAGGAATATCTTAGCCATGAGTTCTCCTCCTTCTTATGCCAACATGGTCTTGTTCATCAGACCACCTGTGTTTACACCTCCCAGCAAAATGGGGTGGCGGAGCATAAAAACCGTCATCTCCTTGATGTCGCTTGCACTCTCATGACGCAGATGCAGGTGCCCCGCTCCTATAGGGGCTATGTTGTGCTCCTCGCCTGCTATCTCATCAATCGTCTTCCCTCAACGGTTCTCCACGGCCAGACCCCCTTCTCCATTTTATACCCCCACAAGGAACATTTTCCTCTCCCTCTCTGTGTCTTTTGGTGTACGGCTTTTGTACACACTCTGTCCGCTACCCGCGATAAGCTTTCCCCCCGCTCCACCAAGTGTGTCTTTTTGGGGTACTCTTCCTCTCAAAAAGGCTATTGTTGTTTTGACCCCATCCTGCGCAAACAATTCGTGTCTGCAGACGTTACATTCTTCGAGAATGCATCCTACTTCTCTCTTGACTCCCCTCTTCCCCCTGATGTCACTGCTTCTCCACCACCTCTCTCCATTCCTTCCACGCCTATCGTCGTATCCCCTCCTACCACATCTCCTCCTCCGTCTCCACCCCTGTCCATCTCACCCTTTACCCCTTCTCCCTCTTCTCTACAACCATCTCTCTCTAGTCCCGGGCCAGCCTTCTCCGCCACGGACACTCTGGTCGCTGAGGCACGCGTCGACCTGGATCTTCCCATTGCTCTTCGCAAATGGGTGCGGGCGTGTACTCAACACCCGCTTGCCGCCGTTGTTTCCTATGATCGGCTTTCTCCCTCTCGCAGGTGTTTTGCCTTGGCTATCTCCGCTGTTACCACTCCCCGCACCTACTAGGAGGCTCTTGCTATTCCTCATTGGAATTCTGCCATGGATGAAGAGATGGCTACTCTTACTGAATGGGGTACCTGGACCCTTATTCCTCCACCAGTGGGTACTGATGTGGTTGGCTGTCGCTGGGTATTTATTGTGAAATTTCACCCCGACGACACTGTGGATCGCTACAAAGCCCGGTTGGTGGCCAAAGGTTTCACTCAGACTTACGACATTGATTACTTTGACACTTTCTCTCCAGTTGCTCGCCTCAGCACCATCCAGGTTCTTCTCTCTGTGGCTATTAACAGGGATTGGCCTATCTCCCAGCTTGATGTCAAGAATGCCTTTCTCTATGGCAATCTTCAGGAGGACGTCTAGATGGAGCAACCTCCTGGGTATGTTGCTCAGGGGGAGACCAGAGTATGTTGTTTGAACAAGGCCATTTATGGCCTAAAGCAAAGCCCTCGGGCATGGTTTGACAAGTTCAGTGGCATTGTGGCTACCATCGGCTTTACAAGAAGTTCGGCTGATCACTCCTTGTTTATTCGCAAAACCGCCTCGGGACTGGTGGTTTTGGCAGTGTATGTGGATGATATTCTCCTTACTGGCGATGACCAAGCTGGGGTAGACTTGACGAAGAAACACCTACGTAAACACCTGGTCATGAAGGATATGGGCTCCCCGAAGTACTTTTTGGGGATAGAAATCTCTCGAAAGCTTGACTCGTTAGTTCTCTCCCAACGGAAGTATGACCTTGATCTTCTACAAGAGGCAGGATTGACAGGTGCCAAACCGGCCCGGTTTCCCATGACTGTTGGAGAAGACAAAACATGAACGGATGACTCGCCTATTCTATCTGATATCAAGAGATACAGACGTTTGGTGGGCAAACTCATCTATCTCACAGTGACCAGACCCGACATCTCCTATGTTGTAGGCAAGGTCAGCCAGTTTATGCAAGCTCCCAGAGAGTGTCATCTTCAGTCTGCCTTGAAGATTTTAGAGTATGTCAAAGCAGCACCGGGCAAAGGGCTTCTCTTTCAGAAGAATGGTCATCTGAGGGTTGAAGCCTACTCATATTCAAGCTATGCGGATGATAAAGGCGATCGTAAATCCACATCAGGTTTTTGTACTTTTGTTGGAGGAAATCTTGTGAGTTGGAAGAGCAAGAAACAATATGTTGTCTCCAGATCCAGTGCAGAAGCCGAATACCGGAGTATGGCGTCAACCACGTGTGAGTTAAAGTGGTTGCGGGCTCTCATGCTTGACCTAGGAGAGGTCTATGACTATCCTCTTCCTATGTTTTGTGACAACAAGGCCGCTATATACATATCCAAAAATCCGGTCTTCCATGAGAGAACAAAGCATATAGAGGTTGACTGCCACTTCATTCGGGATGAGGTTTTGAAGAAATAGATTTGTACTCTGTTTGTCACCTCTGATAAAGATTTGGCGGATATCTTCACAAAACCGGTCTCTACTTCCTTCTTCCACATTTGTGACAAGCTGGGTATGATTGATATCTATGCTCCAGCTTGAGGGGGAGTGTTGAAGTATTAGACCGGGCGGCCTGTTGAAGTATTAGACCGGGCGGCCTTGCGGTCTTGTCTGGTGGGTTGTTGACCACGCGGTCTGGTGGTCTCTCTCAGAAGCCTGGAGACTGGGCGGTCTATCGGTCTCCTATTGCCGCATGATCTCTTCCTGCTGGTGTTGCCGAGCGGTTAGCCCATTTGTCTAACCGCGCGGCCTGTTTGGTCTCTTTTATTTATAGCCGCTCAGCCCTGTACATTTTAGTCCCATATTGTTTGTTTGTACTTTCTCCTATCTCCTCCATTTTATAAAAGGGAGGTCATACCTTTGTAAATGATATCTTTTTGGGTAATAAAACTTTCAATTATTCAAATTCCTACTTGTTTGTTAGCTGCGTGTTTGCTACTTTTACAGAGTGTATGTGGAGTGAGCGAGGCGCATTCACAAACACTACTCACAAGCATAAGAAAACTACAAACATCCCATTAGATATAGAATAAAACTTGATGTTCATTACAATGTTAAATCATTCCATACTACAGAGGAAGGGGAAGAGGAGTAAACCAAAAGTGAGTGAAGATCCACCGCAGGTCGTGGCCAAAATAGCGAGTTGTCAATCCGCTTCCGGGCTCAGTCCGAGGAGGCTTCCGGTACCAATGAGCTGTCACCTCGAAGGCCTTTAAGTCCGTTCTCTAGGTTGTCTTATTCACCAACTACGGTGGAAAGCTTAGAGTTGAAGTCGTCAATGGCCGGGAGCTCGCCAGAGAGTTTGAAAAGCTTCGGAATAGCCGACTATGGACTCCTGATGAAGGTGGAGGTGATGGAGCAGCTGGAGAAGTAAAATGGCGTTTCCCACGCACTCCCCGATCGCAGCAAATGACAGGCGTTGACCTAAATCGCGAAACAGGGCCTTAAATATGGAGGCAGCAAAAGCAGAGCGCACGATCAGTGGAGCAGGACTAGTGGTCGTGCGCACTGTCGGTCGATGTTCGTGCGCCATTTCCAATTAGACCTGCAACTTGGATAGAAACATCAGCATAAATGCGCATGAGCAGTGGCGCACGACCAGTGGTCGTGCGCACTACGGCCAGTGCTCGTGCGATTACCCGGGCAGAATTAGGAAAAATGAGAATGTAATGCGCACGATCGGTGGTGCACGACCAGTGGTCGTGTACAATAAGTCCAGTGGTCGTGCACAAAAAGATCGACGAACAGAGAAAAGTTCTTGAGAAATTCGTCGAACGGAGATCGACGAAGGTAATGCGCACGACCAGTGGTGCACGACCAGTGGTCGTGCGCAATAAGTCCAGAGGTCGTGCGCAGTATTCCTGCATCGTCGGGGTCTCCCGAGCGTTTCCGGAGCACGCACACGAACCGTGCACCAGCAGAAGAGGCAGATATGCCACCAAACGTGCACACCACATTCGCAAGACAATACTAAAGAACAACAAAAACACAGAAACAAATAAAGCACACAGAAACGGGCCTATAGTGCACTTAATCATGAAATAGGCATGTAAGCAAATATAAGCAGTTATAGCTCTCAAGTGTAGTGCTAAGACGATAAAACTGGCCCAGATGAGTCCAAAAATCAGTGTAAAATTTGGACTCATCACTCATCAATCCGCGGAATCAGATATTTATTCTTCTCGGTTAGCTTATTCAATTCGCGATAATCTATGCATAATCGCAAGCCACCGTCTTTCTTCTTCACAAAAAGCACAGGGGCGCTCCAAGGAGAAATGCTTGGGCATATATACCCATGCTCCATCAATTCCTGCAGTTGCACTTTCAACTCCGCCATTTCTTTTGGCGCGACGCGATATGGAGAGCGGGCCACAGGTTTCGAACCTGGCACCAACTCGATCGTGAAGTCAATCTCACGCTGGGGTGGTAGCCCAGGGAGATCCTTGGGAAACACATCTGTAAAGTCCGACACAATCGGAACATCACCCACACTGGCCTTAGGCTCACCAGCCTGAATTAAGGCGAAGTAGCACTCCGCACCCTTCCGAATAGCCTTTAAGACTTGGAGTGCAGACAACTACGTCCCGCCCACTCCCTGCATACCCGCGAACTTTGTCTCATATTCGGTATTCTGGCCCAACGTGATTTCTTTGGACTGACAATCAATCATGACATGCTGCTCCGCAAGTCAATCCATACCAAATATCACGTCGAATTCCGATATCGGCAATACAGATGCAGTCAAAATGAAATCCCGACTTCCTATTTGGACCGTCACATCACAAGCTTGATCCGCAAGCATCTAACAGTCATTTGACAACACCACTCTGACACTATCTGTCTTCACACGACTAGGTATCCCAAGTCGCACTAGAAACTCGCTAGACAGAAAAGAATACGAAGCATCTGTATCAAACAGTGCTCGCGTCAGCATGTTCTACATCATCGCAAAGCCTGTGGTGCACGTAACACACACAAGCAACATACACAAGATGCAAACAAAAGCAAGCAATACGATTCTCGCGCACTCGTAACACATAGGATTGCGCCTGGGACGCAGAGGACTCCACCACTGCTTTTCCCGTCTCCAAATAAGACGCTCTGATTTCCTGCTCAACCAGACGTCGATGACTCCTGGTAAGGTTGGGCACAAATGTCCCCGTGGCATAAAACATCAACAATCTGTCATGTTCACGGCTATCAGACAAACACGTTGATCCCACACATCCATGTATATTGTAGTTATGGAATATAAACACCATCATAAAACTATCATCCAAAACGGCTTACTGTACATAGACACATGCATAATCCACCATACACGAGGAGCCCCATTATTTATGTACATCATTATGTCGACATTTCCTTCTCCTTTATTGCCCGCTACGAGCCAACGCAGCAATCTCGGGCTTTATGTCCTGCTTTACCACACGAATAACACTTGGATTGCTTCTTTGGCTGCTGAACACCATCCCAACATTCACGAGCGATGTGTCCTACCTGACCACAAGCATAACAAGTACGCTTCTCGAGTCTTTGCTTCTTATGGTGAGCAGACTTCCCAACACTTGGAGTGCGCACTTTCCTGGTCGCAGGCATCTGCTGGGCTCTCATCAAGTCCATTTCCAACACTCTAGCTGCCTCCACCAGTGGTTGGAATCCCAAGAACTTAGGACCCATCAACAAGAAACGGAGTTCCTGACGTAGCCCATCATAAAACCGATTGATCTTCATCCCCTCGGTTTCAAACACAAACTTGGGTTGTTGTCTCATTGCAACAAATGCATGAAAATAGTCCTCAACCGTGTCCTCTCCTTGGCTCAAACACTTGTTCACCGACGAAGTTGAGGCACTTCCCCTTGCTATATGCTCAAGTTCACTACCTGACATGGGACGCATTACCGGATCAGAGGGTTGAACCTGTCCCTCATGGTAAGCCTTGAGCGTTGCAAAAACCACATCGGCAATTAGTCGAGCCGTTTCTATCGATGGAGGAGATGTTGGTACCACAGTTGATGTCATGATTCCCATCGAGTGTTAGGGTTCCTGCTGCCATACCATCGCACTCGTCGCCTACATTCGGAAAAGTACACAAGTAAACAACAAGATATGAACACGCAGGTTCCTCAAACAAAAATTTTGCATTCCTATCATGGAAATTCAGGAGTTCTAACACTATCAAACATGTTAACATGGTTTGCACAGACACGTGCTCGCCACCCCACAAAAGAAGTCGACCACGACTTCGAGAGGAAAATACCAAGACAGCTGATACCAAAAATATAACAACCCCATCCGTTCATATAATATATACTAGAAGGTCCGGTCGGGGCCCCACAACATATACCACAAAACAGACGATGAAGCTACGGAGTGATACCAGAGTAGCGCAGCGCACCTACACATTGCATTCTAGCTGAAGCCTATACACTTGAACTCCTCTTTTGAATGTCCAACATATAAAACTCCACATTTTATAGAGTATAAGAATGTCTTACAACACATATAAATAGTTGGCCTTATGGCCTTACAGGGCTTTCAAACAGTGGCCCAAACATTGGCACGCAGGCCGACCACATCAAAAGAAAACATAATATTTACATCCACATTAGCCTTCGAGGGATAGTAGCGGCAGCATCAAAAGCCTTAGGGACTTCAACCCTTTTTCGTCCCGCTCGGTTGTCCAGCACTTGCACAGGGACATTCCACCCAAGGGTGGCAAATAGAGGCAACGGTCAGCATTCAGCTGACCAAATTATAACGACCCTACCATTTTTTCGGGGCAGCGGTATCCTTCCCTGCAGGCATAGCATATCACAAGCATATATATATATATATCTCATATAATGTGCTTTCACGCACACATGCCATCACAACCGTCAGCCACCCAACCCAATGGTCCGTGCACTCAGGGCACCTTCTTGGTGTACTAGCAATTCAGTTGCCAACCACCGTATCAGGGTCACAGCCCAACAACAACTCACTTGAGCATTTACTCCATGGCGTGCAGCCGGAGTTTTATAGTATTAGTGAACCGGGATGGGCCCGTAGCCCCCCATTGTATCACAGCACGTAGGCCTAAGACTTTTGCTATGTGCTCCAACAGACCACACCTTCTGGTCTCACGCCGGACGGACATAACGCAGGTCGGATCCTCTACCCCCCGTTGCTCAAACCGCCTTGCCATCACCGAGTACGACATACTCACGGCTAAATAAAGGCGCGGGTAGGTCTCACCGATCCTGTTCTGGCATTCAAGCCTGGGTATTTCTATTATACTCATTCATCTCACAACATTAGCGAGTCTTTCCTGGGCACACCAGTACTTCCTGCTACTCTCTTCGCAGGTGGACACCGCAAATAACACAAATGTCAGTGGTCTTTCCTGGCTACCATGCCAGTACTTCCTGTTACTCGCTTCACAGGTGGACGCCCTATGAACATGAAGCATTACAAAGGGTATTTCTTGGAATTCCAATCCAGTACTTCCTGCTACTTCCTTTCACAGGTCTAACCCAATAGCACAAGCAGCACAAGCATTCTACGGGTATTTTCCTGGACTACCACTCCAGTACTTCCTGCTACTTTCTTTCACAGGTCCAACCCGTCAAATCCTAAACTACGTGTTTATCACAGAGTCTTCTCCGGTTCGTATATGCAACATCACCGATCCAGACCAACCTGTCCAGATGGGCTTCACACAACATGCCTATTTCGTACTCCATTTCCGGATCTATATGCCAACAAAGGGGATTCCATGAATCAACCCAAAGACTCCTAAAATCAGCCACCTTTTGGTGGGGGAATCATAAACATATGCCAAAAAGGAAGCCTTCACATGGCTCGGAAGAAAAGTCGTTACCCTTGCAGACCGCTTCGGTGCCATAAGATCCAAGGTAACTTGAAAGAATCGCAACAGCGTTTCCTCCGCAACGATGGCCTCGGATCACCGCTTGACACTCACAAGCTCCACCACCGAACAACCCCTCTTCTTCTTCCTCCATCTTCCTTTCCCTTTCTCTCTCTAGAATAGAAGAAATATAATGACCAACATAAAATGAGACTTTCTGTCCAAGTCTCGGCCTTAAGGAAGCAGGATATAAACTCAGACCTTGAAGCCCAGCTGAGAAAATGGATGGCTACGAAAAATCGGGAAAATCGATTTTCGCGTCCGACAGGCACTGTGACACGCCCGTGTCACAGGTCGTGTACTCAAAGTGGTGCTCAACCCGCCTTATCCCCAAAATAGGTCACCGCCACAGGACACGCCCGTGTCAGCCAAGGCATGCCCGTGACACAGGTCTGCGCTCGACGATCTGCGTTCGACGATCAGGAAGCGATCGTCGAGCTCACCAGCGATCGTCGATCTCACCAGCGATCGTCAAACAGCGCGTTCGACGATTTACCAGCGCTCGTCGAGTTGGCTAGCGCTCGACGATTGGCCCAGCGTTCGACGATTTCTGTTCGACGATTCCGCGTTCGACGATTCCGCGTTTGACGATTTTGCCAGCCCACGAAGCCTTTGTTAAATCATCGAGCTCAATTTGTTGAACACAGAATTTCATCGACCTGATGCCGAACCCGAGCGGGACACGCCATGGGATACGCCCGTGTCCCAGGCCATGTCACCCAAAATTTTGCTTGCTGAAAATTGGGCTGTTACACATAACCCTGTTCCAAAAGCTCTTGAAGTTGTACCTTCAGCTCCGCCATCTCCTTAGGCGCTAGCCGATACGGAGAGCGTGCCACAGGTTTCACACCTGACACTAGCTCGATAGTGAAGTCTATCTCCCGCTGAGGTGGGGCACCAGGGAGATCGTTAGGGAACACATCATGGTATTCAGATACCACTAGGATGCTGTCCAAAGTAGGCTTAGGCTTCGAAGCCTCCACTACCATGAAGAATAGCTCTGCACCAGCACGAACCGCATTAACCACCTGAAGAACAGACATCAAAGTCTTACTCGAACCTTTCAAGCCCGCAAACGTCGTATCACGACCAGTTCCCAACTTAACCTCCTTGCGATTGCAATCATTATATGCTTGCTGCTCCGAGAGCCAGTCCATACCAAATATCACGTCGAACTCCACCAGCGGTAGTAACTATGCTTGCAAATCAAACTCCTGACTCCCAATACGAATCTTTACGCCACAGACTCTATCTGCGCGCATTGAACACCCATTCGGCAACAACACATCCAGTTTTTCCTTTGTCGTCGAAGAAGGTACTCCGATGCACGATATGAATCCTTCAGACAAAACGGAGTGCAAAGCTCCTATATCAAAGAGTGCTCTCGTCGGATTATCACAAATCAAAACAAAGCCTATACAAGCAGTGGTAAGGTAACACGCGCAAGGTAATAAGTATTTAAAACTAACTTGCTATAAATTTAAACCGTACCTGTCACCACATCCACTTGCTTTATGGCCTCCTGCTGGCCAAGATTATAGACTCTAGGTTGAGCCGGAGCATAGTGAAATGTGGTTGACTCCACCGCCTTGCCCTTCTCCTCATAGGTTGCTACCGGCTTCCTCTCGGACTTTGTACGTCCGCTCCAGTAGTCTTGGGCAAAGTGTCCCAACTTCCCACAATTATAGCATGCACCCGGGGTTTGTCTTGTAGTTTCCCCTGAAGCATCGGAAGAAGGGGCTGGACCCGAAGTCCTAGCTTTCTTATTGAACTTACGATAACCAGACTTTGAATTATTCGACACCTTGAAATCTGTATTCTTAGCACCAGAGTCTCTCTTCGCTTGCACATTCCTCGGATCCTTTTCCAAAGACTAGGACATATTGACCAGGGTCAAGAAGCCCTGCGTCATAGGCCCCGAGAGCAGTAGCATAGGGTCATCCCTCAGACCCTCATAGAATCGGTTCGTCTTACGCTCCTCATCCGCGAACGTAGAGCTAACATACCGATCTAACCGTGTAAATTCATGGAGATACTCGTCCAAGCTACTCTCTTCTTGCATCAACCTCTGGAATTCATTCTCCAATGCAATCCTCTAAGCCGAGGGAAGGTACCTTGCCAAGAACATTCTCGAAAATTCTTCCATCGAGACGTCTGTAAGTTGCATTTCCCTCAAGTGATGTAACTCCAAACCTTCCCACCACAGCCTTGCATCTCCATCCAATAGGAACGTAGCTATGGTGGTCATCTGTCACTCTTCCATTTCAGTAGTTGTCATGACTCTCTTAACACAGGAGAGCCAATCCTCCGCTTGGGATGGGGTTCCCGTCCCTGCGAACACCGAAGGATTAAAGCCCATAACATGTTTGAGCTGCCTTTCTGTTGCTCTCCTAGGCACCAAAGGCTCCAACACTACTTGCTCCACCATTCTCGGTTCCGCTGCTTAAAGCGGTACCTGCTCCACCGCATGAGCGGGCTGCTGCACTTGCCTTGCAGGCTTCACATTTATCATAGCAAACACCGCCTCAGCCACCAATCATATGGTTTCTGTCGAGGGGGTGTTACAGGCACATCATTCAGTGCGTTACTAGCCTCAGAAACCAGGCGTTTTGACGGCCCTGCACCACTCCTGGTCACCTATAGTTGTACAAAATACCATTAAGCGACCAAACACAATTGCAAAAAGCAATTATAGGAACACGCAGGTTCCTCAAACATGTGTATTTTCATTCCTAAGTGGACATTCATGGGTTCTTTTAAGTTATAATGATGACACGCACACATGTGCTCACCACCCCTTAAAAGAATTCGTCCACGAATTCATTTAAGTTGACCGAAACCAGTAGTCTGATACCAAATTGTAACAGCCCCTATCCGTCGCATAGCATATAGTAGTAGGTCCGGTCGGGGCTCGACGCCATATACCACAGACAAACTGGAAGGTTACGCAATGGAAACATCCTGCCAATAACCAACGTCCTACACAGAGTACATTCTAGCAAAAGTAATTTAAAAGTTGCAAATTAATGAATCAGCCAACTGCATGAATGTCCACTACATAAACCCAACAAGAATGAACGCACAAATACACAAGAATTTGGCCTTATGGCCTTACAAGGGTTTACTTTAAACAATTAATGTCTTCCAAACCTCGGCGCGCAGGCCGGGCATACATCTAAATAAAAGTAAACACTCATAATTAGGCCTTCGAGGGACGGTTCAGCAACAAGGGATTTTTGCCCGCTATTTGCCACTAGGTTCCGCAGCACCTGCAAGCAACAATCCACTGAAGCGGTGGCAAACAAAAACAACGGTCAGCTAAAGCTGACCAAATTATAACGACCCCGCCCCAAAGCACGGGGCGGAGATGCTCCTTCCCAGTACTTTATTAGCATAGCCATATAATAGAGAAATTACACAACATCAAAGGCGTAGGCTCGCACGGACACACACCCCGTTCTCTCAGGGCACATTCTCGGTGAACCCGGTCAAAGTCCGCAGTCTCACCACCGCCCCTTGGACGAAAATTTCTCGTGTGCATTATGGTCTTTCTGGCCACTGCCTAAGACCCTCCATCTATGCCAACGGCAAGTCCAACGTACTTTAGGTCGCTTGTACTGAATGACATAGAGCGGGAACGGTTCCGCTTAACCTGTTGCTCACATCGAGGAAGACAGTGACGTGCTACATTAGATGTGGGGTCCGACAACATCTGACTGGATAGTAACGCAGGCATGATCTACTCCACATCTAATGTATCCTTCCCATAAAAGTACGAACTGCTGACAAACATGTATTTACGTGGAAAAACCCCGAAAAGAAAAAAAATCACCCACGGGGCCGGATCGGTGCCGACTAAATTCCACTATATTTCTTGCTATTACGAGTAGTTGAATTCAAGAGGGTCACATACAACCGCTCGGTGTAATGGGAGCTGATGGGTTACACCACCATTTATAGGGAGATTTTTTCCCATGATCTCCACACAAAGTGGGAGGGATCATGGGGTTGACTAAGTCAAACCCCACCTCCCATGAACTCTCCATGATGAGGGAAACATGGGGGAGGGGAGGGCCCACTCCCTCTCCCCACTTAGGAAAACCACCCCATTAGGGGGGTAACGGCCGGCCGCCACCGCAACCGGCTGGCCGCCGCCGCCACTCGCAGGCCGCCGCCATCGGCGAGTCCTCCGCCGGCCGGGCAGCAGTCGCCGGCCAGGCCACAACCCACCGCCTGCTCGATCGCTGTCGTGCCGCCGGCCAATCCGCTCCCGCCGACCAGCCCGCCGCTGGCCAGGCTGAGGCCGCGGCCGCGGCCGGCCTGGCCGCTGACTAGAGCTGTCACGGTTCCGGTTTGGTTCCGGTTCTTCTAAAACCATGAACTGAACCGCTAAGGTAACGGTTCTTCAAGTTAGAACCAAAACCTTATATGGTTTGACCGGTTCCGGTTCTGGTTCCGGTTCCATCATAATTTTTGGAACCGTCGTGTCAACAGTTCTGGTTCCGGTTTAGCGAGAACCAAAACCAAACCGGTCACTAACGGTTCGGTCCGGTTCTATGCGGTTCGGTCCGGTTACATTCGGTCCCAACTAAAACAAAATTTAACAGAATGAAATAAAAGCGGTCTGCAAAAAACTCAAAACGCCTTCAAAATATAAATAATTAAGTTGCACACTGTTCGACGATCTTTTTCACGATCGGTGGGCTAGTATATGTCGTCTTTTCATTGGTGGAGGTTTTTGACCATGAAAAGGTATGCACACCTATACCTATACAGGTCTTCAATTTTTGACCAAAATCTAGGCTTTCAATTGATATGGATATACATACACAGTAGCAGAAAACTACATATCAAAATAATCCGAAATTCCAGACATTATGTTCACTGTTATTTAGTTTTTGGTAATAGATTCCTAAGGGTGTGCAAGCTCTGAATACTATCATTCATTAAATTGCAACTATTAATGTTTGGTCAAGAGTTTTATTAGCATATTCATAAATTACTGACTCGGGTGGAGAGATTATTTTATATGCATGCATTATACTAATTATCTCTTATTGTAGTAATCTAAACAACATATAATTTTGTATTCTAATGGGATATGCTAGCGCCGCAGAGTTCATAAAGAAAATACATGTCAACTGTTGCGAACATCCGCTATCACGAAGCATGAGCTCAGAACAAACGACAACATAAGTTTTTGGCACTTCAGTTACCGTTTATTCGAGCTCTATTTCATTTGCGTGTTCTTAAATTAATTTGACTAATTAGAAAAGTTAATCTTACATATTACTCTAATGGAGATTATTAGATTTTAAATAAGACGATCTTTCATCCGTCATCACTACATTCAGCGTTTTGTAATTATCCTAAATTTTTGATAATACAATTGCGTAGCGACGCACCTTAATTTTTCTAACATAAATATTATAGATAGATTATAAAATTATAACAATATTATAATAAAATTAATAATAATAAACAAGTTGCAGTTCGGTTCTACTTCGGTCCGGTTCGGATCGGGTCCAAAAATCTTGAAACCGCTTGAGACTTATATGTTGCGGTTCCGGTTCCGGTTCCAGTCCGAATAATAAAATGTAAGAACCACACCCAAACCAAAGTTGTTCACGGTTCCAAAATTCAAACCAGAACCCGAATAATTTGCAAACGGTTCGGTCCGGTTCTTTGCGGTTCCAGTTCGATTTCGGTTCGGTTTACGGTTTTCGGTTTTAAGTGACAGCTCTACCGCTGACGCATGTCCGCCGAGGCCGCGACCGGGCAGCAGTCGTCGGCCAGGCGCTCTGACGCATGGCCTCACCACCGCTGGCGGTGGCTTGCCCACCGTCCGATCATGGTGGGCTCTCCTCACGGTCCGATCAGGTGGGTAACCACCCACTAGCCCACTACATTAGTGGCGGGGCCCGCCATGATCGTCCATAGGAGGCTATAAAAGGAACCCCAAGGCCTCCTCAGAAATCATTTTTTGCCTCACGGTCATCTTCTTCCTCAGGCGATAGCTCTGCCGGACTCCTGCCTCAGATCATCCTCCAGCCACCACCAGCCACCAGCGCACCACCTGCAGCAAAACGCCTAAGTCCCGGAGCGAGTAAAAGGAGGAAGGTGACCCTTGCAAGCGGGCGCACGTCGGACCCACGCTCCAAGCTTCAGAGCGTCAATGCCATCTCATGCATTCCAGTGTACAAATCACTCCCGCGGCGCAGTCTGTTGCCCGCTGGAAGTCGTAGGTCTTCTCTCTCACCTCAAGTTGTAACGGGAGCGGCATGTCGCCCCGATTCTCAGAACACATTGTAATTACGAGCAGCTAGTGGATTTAGACCGGCACAGATCCGGTCGCGTGGTTTTTTACCCAATTGAGGGGTTTTCAACGTCATCACATCCAGAGTCAACCTTTCTTTATCTCTGACTGTGTGCATGCTCGACCGCTCCGCAAGCTAGGACGGTCCAATTGAATCTGGTCCGACCGAGGCATCGAGCTAGCCCGCAATAGTTTGGCGCCGTCTATGGGAACCCGATTCCTAGCATCCTTCGAAAGAATTAGATCACCAGCCCTGCCGCTTCCAAGTCCTGCTCCAATGGCAAAAAGAAGCACTCGCACCGCTGAAGGATCCGCCCTTGGCGGACACGTTGAGGAGGCGCGCTCCCACTCTTTGGTAGACGTTCCGCTAACGGCTGAAGCTGCTTTTGCCCCTGTCACCGCCCTAGTGGGGCGTGTTCACCAGATGGAAGAGAAATAAACTGAAATGCTCTCCCTGATCCGAAACCTGGGAGCACCTCCTGCACCCGCGGCGCCACCAACACCAGCAAATCTTCCGCCACAGCTGATTCAACACAGCACCCAGGAAGTTCCTTCAAGGCAGGAAGGGCCCGAGGAAAACTCCGAAGCCGCAAGCTCCGCTCCCCCGGCCTAGAGAGGGGCTGGAGCAGACCACCATTGTCACAACTCTGTCAATGATGCCCACCTTCCTCCGCTTGAAATATTTACTCGAGAAGAGATTCGAGAGGTCATCGCTGAAGAATAACGCCAGGCAGGAAGAAGAAATGTTCATGCCCGCCGACCGCTTTGCCAAGGCTCCCATTTGACACTACAAATTCTCGACCATCCAATCCCGTTTGGGTTCAAGCTCCCGAACATTGAGACTTTCGACGGGACAGACAATCCACTAAAGCATGTTTATCACTTCACCACCATTATGAGGATTTACAATGCCACAGACCAGTTGCTTTGCCAAGTGTTTCTAGCCACTCTAAAAGTCCAGGCCCGAATGTGGTTCCATTCATTAAGGGCAGGAACCATCGCCAACTTCACGGAATTGACAAGGCAGTTTGTCGATCAGTTTATCGCCAATCGCAGGATCATTCGCGACCCCTCCCACCTATCTGGGATCCGCCAGAATGAAGGAGAAACCCTGAAGGACTTCTTCAGCTGTTTTACTGTGGAGGCCCACCAAATTTCAGGGGTTGACCCCAAGTTATTGCGAGGGGTATTCCTTGGAGGCCTCCGGCCTAGCGGCTTCTACTCAGCGATGATGAGAGAGACTATCCCGAGTTATCCTGACCTCATGCATCGGGTGGAGGCTCAGATCGCCGCCGACGAAGCTATCAAAGTCCATCTCCTGTAGTTCGAGGGGGCCCAGAAACGTAGAAGGAAGAAGGAACCGGCCCCCCAGCACCAAGAAGGAAGATTCCAAGAAGGGCGCCAGAACGGGTAGCGCTGACGGGACCACCAGAGGGATCAACCACCCAGGGATTATACTCCCCTCAACACCATACACACAAATGTGCTCTATGCCAGCCAGAATGAGCCAGCGCTATATCAGCCCAAGCAGCCAGCCAATAATCCCATAAATGATCAGTCCAAGTATTTTGAGTTCCATCGAACTACAGGGCACAACACCCAGGACTGTGCTCGCCTAAAGGAGGAAATCGAGTGCCTTGTTCGCCTAGGACTCCCCGGAAGGTTTTTGCTGGGACGTATGCCGGACCAGCAAGACCCGCCTATGCTGCCTAGAGATCAACAGAATGTCCCCCCGGGAGGAGTAGGTGGTAGGCAAATGGTCGGAAATATTGAAACCATTGCAGTATCACCCGTTCTTTCGACTCAAATCTTCTCAAAAGGCATGCAAGGAGGCTCCCATGAAGACAAGAAATACAGACAGGACACCACCATAACTTTCGGAGATGAAGACCTCATCGGACTCCGAAAACCTCACCAAGATCCTCTCGTGATCAGCGCTGGGGTCGGAGACCCCTATTATAATGTCAAGTGAATCCTCGTCGACAACAGAAGCTCAGTCGACGTATTATTCTACTCCACCCTTCAGAGCATGAAGCTCTCCAGCCAATATCTGACACCAGCGGACGGACCGGTGTACGACTTCGATAACCATCCAGTTCAGATAATGGGCATGATTGCCCTCCCAGTTACCATGGGGGAAGTTCCAAGGCAAGGGATGCATGATGTCCAGTTCGTGGTGGTAGATTCAAACTCCTCCTACAACGCTATTTTCGGGAGGCCTGTCCAGTCCATCTTCAAGTCCATCCCTTTAATTCCTCACCTAGCCATGAACTTCCCCACTCCAGGAGGGGTCAGAGTCGTGCGCGGCAACTAGGAGGCCGCCAGGAATTGCTATTCTTAGCAAGCACAACCAACCAAGGCCACCACGTTAAACATTGACGAATTCATGATGGAGCCGACTTCCCACGACATGTGGCCAAGGAGCATCCTCCCTCTAACGATGATGGTGACCCGGTAGATTTGAATGGAGACGTCGGCCCGCAACACTTTGATGACGGCGACAGCATGCTTACGTATGACCCTTGGAAGCATCGCCACAATAGCCGTCCGGAGCGCAAGCCCAATTATTGGCGTCGCCACAATAGCCGTCTGGAGCGCAAGACCAATTATTATTTATTAATAATATATATTAATAAATAATAATGGAGTAATAATATATTTTATTAGTTGTTTTATTTCAAAATTATCATTTTCATTTCATGTTTAATTTCATGTATTATTTGTAACATGGTTATGTTATAAAACCATGGTGTATGGTTGTGTTCTATTTCATTTTCATGTTGGGATGCATGTAGCCCTTTTCCCTTGATTGTAAAGCCTATATAAAGGCATGTACTCCTTTGTTTTTCCCTAGTGAATGAATGAAAAGAAAACCAATTTCAATATTGAAATCCTCCTCCTTCTCTAAGGCAAGTTTCGCCCCCCCCCCCTCTATTCCTCCTCTTCTTTGGCCGCCGACCACACTCCTCCTCCCCTCTCTCCCGGCCTCCCTTCTCCTCCCCTTCTCCCTTCATCCCTTCCCTACATCCTTGCTACCCGAGCCCTACCATCTTCTTCCTCCTTCACCCAACCGACCCCCTCTCTCCCCCAACCAATCCGAGCCACCTCCTAGTAATCCTAGCCGAGCCACCTCCATCACCAACCTCCAAAGCCGCCACCTAACTCCACCCTTCACAAATCCGGCCACCCCACCTCTCACCCGAGGCCTCCTGCTCCTCCTCACCAAATCCGACCCCCAGCCCTATTCCCCTTCCAAAAAAAACCTTAAAGATCCTCTACCATATTCACCCCTTATTTACCATATTCAAAATATATCCCTGTCCTTAAATTCTCTACCTACCATATTTGAAATTATATCATTCCTTAACTATTTCCGTTATCCTGGCACCTTTTCTCTCTCCTGCTTTATTGGGAAATATTATTTCCATATCCAGAATATTTCGCCAGGACTTTCCAAATATAGCGTGATACGAAGAAGGCGACAAATTTCTCTCCCTCTGGCGTATCTCTGGCGGAGCCGTTTAAGAACGATTCTAGTAGAGTGAACCGGATTCATCAAATCCGGTTGGGTAACGAACATCTCCACCTTTATGTGTTTCTCTTCTTTAAATAGATCTTGTGGCATTGGCAAATTGCGTGACTTGTGTAACGCTTGAATTTTCGTGGCTAATTTCTTCTAGTTATTGTCGTGTTTATTTCTTTCGTTTAAGTTCGTGAGGCGTGGCGGCCCTCGTTTGTATTTTGTTGGGAGAGAACCACCCTTGCCCGAATATTTTGTTTTCGGTGGCTTCTCTTTTGGTACAATGATTGGCCCGCGAACAGACTCTTACTGTGGTTGGTTCGGTGAGTCGATCGCCGCGGGCTTGCTAGATGAGGCAAGTGCACCTATCGCAAGTAGTACTCGATATTCGGGAGAATACCGAGGTCGTATTATTCCCGGGAATGGGTTGATTACCCCTACTCCTCTGAAAACACTATTATTTTACCGAAATAGAAGTTGAGGGTTTTAAGTAAAATAGGAACGAAAATAGATTTTAAGAAAATAGTCGATGAAGAGATAACTCCCGGTATCGAATTGCGTTAGGATTAAAAATAGCTTTGAATAACTAGATATCTAAAGTTTCAATTTAATTAATGCGGAAACTTGGCCGTGGAGGTTCAAAATAATGAGCTCATCTATCTCTAGGAATATCGCTCACCTAGACATTAAGGCTATTCGACCGGGCTCTCGTCCGACGAAGGATTCCCCTTAATGCCTGCAGTACGCTAAGAACCCCGCTATTGGGTGAGGAACCCAATCTGGTAGAGTTAGCGCGCCTCCTCTCTCGAGGGTTAGTGCGAAACTCTATCTACCCAGGGGTGGTCTGTCCATACGCACGGCCTCTCGGCTAGCTAGCATATGGATAACGGAAATAGAGCCCACACATCGATATGTGGGTCTACGCGTCGTTAACCCGGGGTAAACCTTAATTTTTTAATTAAATTGAAAAATTAGACATTTGGTTATTTAAAACATTTTAGATCCCAAAGCTCTTCGATACCGAAGGCTAAAAGCAATTAGCCACTCATCGGAATGGGGATAACTTATATGTTTGGTTGTGCGAGCATCCTAAACTATTTGCTGAAAGGTTATAAAGAAAATAAGAAGAAAAGTAAAATATCCTAACATTAGAAAAGTTATGACAAATTAACACACCCGCACTCATTCAAATATATAATAAGAGATAGAAATAAAACTAAGTTACACATAACAGAAAATTGCATAATTAACATTTGCAGGTCCCACTCAAACGAGTGGGGGCGAGAAATAAAAGCTGAAAAGTGCATAATTGAAATTTGTAGGTCCCACTCAAACGAGTGGGGGCGGAAAATTAAAGCTGAAAATTGCAAGTCCTACTCAAACGAGTTGGACTGAAATGAAAGCGAGTCCTACTCAAACGAGTAGGAGAAAATAAATGCGATTATAGGGCTTTCTTAAATATTTACATCAAAATAAAGTCCGACCATTTAACTCCTAGCGAGTAGGCGGAAAATCAAATCCAGCCATTTAACTCAAGTGAGTAGGCGGAAAAATAAAGAATGAAAATTACAAGTCCTACTCAAACGAGTAGAACTGAAAATACAGACCAGCCATTTAACTCAAGTGAGTAGGCGGAAAAATAAAAGCTACAAACACTTGCTTGAATAAAATCCAGCCAATTAACTCAAATGAGTAGGCGGAAAAATAAAAATTACACACGCACTCTACTTGAATAAAATCCAGCCAATTAACTCAAATGAGTAGGCGAAAAAATAAAAATTACACACACACTCTACTTGAATAGTAACTACTCACGCACTCGACATAAATAAACACACACACACACACACTTGCATAATTTAACTTAGGAGCTGAAAAATATCTCATACACGCACACACCCGTGCTAAAATAATTGCAAAAATCAAAGTTATCGAAAAATTAAAATGACTGCATTTCTACCGCTGGAATGCAGTAGAAATGCATAAAAAGGCAAAATAAAAATTGTTTGAGCTAAAAATTTTCAAATTAAAGTGAGAAAGGCAAGTGCTCGAAAAATTAAAACGTTTACATTTTTACCGTTAGATTTCGATAGAAATGCTTAAAAAGTGAAAATAAAAATTGTTCGAGCGAAAATATTTTTTGTAATTACTTAAAATGAAAGTTGATGAAAAATAAAAATAACAATTTATACATTCCTATAGTCTTGTAAAATGGTTTAAAAAGTGGGAGTAAGCTAAAAAGAAGCATCGGTTTTATAATTAAAACAAAGTAAAAGCTAAGTTGAGAGGGATGAAAACTACCTTTTAATGTTTTACAAGTTCATAAGAACACATTTTAAAGTATGAAATTCCTAAGTCTAACTAATTTTTTTGAGAATGAAATCGGCCATAATAACGGCTATAAATTTTGTTATAATTGAAAAGAAAACAAGAACATTTTCGTTTTAAAACATGAAAGTGTATAAGATTGATGAAAAGGAGGCCTTTAGCGAAAATTCAGAGCATATAAGGATGAGAAAAATATCTATTTTATTAATAAAAGAAGTTGATTACAGGAGCTTAAACAAACTAAATTCAAAAAGGGGGGAAAGAGAATCCTTACATAGCACTAAAGCAGCTCTAACGACAGCCCTTATACATCAAAATGGTTCGGATTTTTGGAACCCTGAACTCATACAGCAGCTGCCCTTAAATAGGCAAAAATTTCTAAGTTTTCTAAGTATACGCCCTCCGACACGGGCGTGTCGGGGGGCGTGTCAGTACTATTTTACAGCAGAAATCGGCGAAGCGACGGATTTGACGGCGATTTGACTTTTCGGCCGAAAATGCGGCGGTCACGCCCCAGGTCACGGGCGTGACGGTGGGCGTGTCGTTCGGCGCTTAAAGACGTTGTTGACTTCGGGATTCGCCGGCGGCAGTTTGTCGGGCGAGGTGGAGCAGTCACGCCCAAGGTCACGGGCGTGACGGTGGGCGTGTCGTTTGAGTCGACACTCGACAAACGTCGAGCGGAAATTGTCGAGAGATGGTCACGGGGCATGTCAGGCAGACACGAGGATGGCGCTCAATGGACACGGGCGTGTTCCTCTTGGGCCGACAAATATCGAGTTGAAATCGTCGAGCGGGATAGACACGGGCTTGGTCACGCCCCGTGTCGGATGGACACGGGCGTGTGGCCGGGCGTGTCATGCTTTTCTCTTCAAAATTGGCTGCTTCACGTGATTTTGAGCTGTCACGGCCTGGTCACGGGCGTGACCAATATGTCACGGGCGTGACATGGCATTTTTTCGCAGATTTTGATTTTTTTCCTGAAAAATAAAATAAAACAAGTTAGTATAATATTTACAAAAATAGGAGCATTTTATTGAGTAAAAACAAGTAGAAATGACAAAAAAAAATGAAAGCGACTTAAGTAATGTACAAAAAAATAGGTATATTTACAATTCATCAAATACCCCCCATACTTAAGCTTTTGCTATTCCAGAGCAAAAGTTTGAGATGAACTTATAAGGAATAAAAAAAACTCTAAGTTTAGCTACCGCTTAATCAATTGTAAGAGAGATCTAAATAAATAAACGTGGTGTAAGAGTTAAGTCCTAAATTTATGAAGATGATTTAAATAACGCAAAATTTTTGGCCAAAAGACTTCTTGATATAATCAAATAGAAAACAATAATTGTAATGGTTAGATTAACAAGAATAGTTTGGAATTATATGAACTTTTAGCTTATAGGAGTTTTACTGGAAATAATGCAATTTACAAATTATGCTCTCAAAAAGATTTTTGAATTAAATCTAGAATCGTGAAATTGGCTAAGGGGGTTGATGTTGGTTTATGAAGAGGGTTTTGATTTTTGAGGCGAGGTAATTTTTTCTCGAACCTCCTTATTTTTTTGGATTATTAGGAAAACGAAATCTTATTTTCCTAATATCGATTTTTTCAACTTCATAATAAATTTTAACTCAATGTATATGTGTAGGAGTAATGAATTTTATCCTCTTACTCCATAACATATAATCTTTTAAATCTATCGGGTGCCTATGTTTACGGAACGAAATCTTATTCCCATTGACATAGGATCTTTTAAGGATAACAATTTTATCATGCCAGGTCGGTCATGATAAGGAAGGTGAGAAAAGAAAACTAGATTTTTTATTAAAAAACAATTTTGAGAGCAACTTTAATAAATTGTAAGTTTCAATTTTTCAGAAAGCTAAAAGTAAACATAATTGAATCTTATAATCGTTATTTTCTAACATAATACACGTGCTCCTATCAATGAAAAATTAGAAGTAGTGCCTAAAACGAGTTCGCTATTTTTAACAAAGCATAATGAATTCTTTAAAACTTAACCCCGAATATTTAAATTATTCAATCAATAATTAACAAACGAATAACAAACAAAGAATTAATAAAATTCACATATAAATAAACTCAAAGCAAAATTTTTGGATAGCAAGAAAATTAAGGATGGTATATTTGATTTATTTGTTTCAAAATATTGTTTGGTTTTTTAGATTTTTTTCATCATGTTTTTTTGTGTTTTTTTATTTTTTATTTATTATCTCTTTTTTTTTGTTTTACTCAAATTTTTTTAATTTTTGTTTAGTTTTCCTTTTTTTTTGAAGTTTAGTGAACTTATTACCTTTTTTAGATTGTTAAGGTGTTGCGGAAAGGGCGAGAAAAAGAGACGGTATTTACAAGAATGAGAGAGAAAAGGAAGGGGGAGAGAGAAGATTTTTTTTACAAAAATATTTACACAGATTTGTACAAAATGAAACTAAAATTTTTTGGAATTTTGGTTTTATAAATTTTTTTTTTGAATTTTGGTTTTATAATTTTTTGGAGTTTTCGTTTTATAATTTTTTTGAATTTTGTTTGTTTTACAATTTTTTTTGAGTTTTGTTTTTGAAGAAATATGCGAGTTTTTTTTTTCATTTTCAAAAAAAACTTAGGTTTTTGGGATTTTGAAGTCATTTTCAAAAAAAAAAATTTATGTTTTTATGTTTAAAGTGCAGAAAATAGAAAAACAGTGAAGAAAATAGAAAGACAGTGAAGAAAAGAGAAATACAGTGCAGAAAATAGAAATGAAAAAGAAAGCGAGAAAACACCCCCATACTTAAGTCCAACATTGTCTCCAATGTTGTAACGTAAGTATGCAGAATAAAACAGGTAAGATAATATATACAAAGAAAATAAAGAGATGGGGGAGGGGGGGTAGAAGCTTCCCTGATCGGAGGTGGGGAAGACGCAGTTTAGGAACCCTGCATTAGGAAGAAAGATAGCAAAGAAAAAGGTAAAGAGATAGCGAAAAAGATAAACATGGGGTGCCTCCCAGGAGCGCTTTGTTTATAGTCGCGTAGCTTAACTATGTTGGCGGTTTATATATCTAGGAGGGTTATGGATTCGAAATTACCGCCCACAGGATCGCCTGCTATGTATAATTTTAAGCGATGACCGTTCACTTTAAACGAGCCTTTATCCGGGTGGGAGACGAGTACGGTCCCATAAGGCCAAACCTCTTCAACTTTGAAGGAGCCGGACCAATGTGATCTAAGTTTCCCGGGGAAAAGTCTAAGTCGTGAGTTATAAAGAAGGACAAGATCGCCCGGAGAAAAAGTTTTGTGGGGCTTGAGTTTTCGGTCGTGATAAAACTTAGAACGCTCCTTATAGAACTTATTGCTCTCGTAAGCGTTTGCACGCCATTCATCGAGCTTATTTAGTTGCAGTTTTCTATTTTGGGCAGCTAAGTTAGCGTCAAGATTTAAAAGTTTTAAAGCCCAAAGTGCGCGATGTTCTAATTCTACGGGTAGATGACACGCTTTGCCGTACACTAATCGATACGGCGTACAACCAATTACGGTTTTGTATGCGGTACGATAAGCCCACAACGCATCGTCGAGTTTGATGGACCAATCTTTCCTATTAAGTGAAACAGTTTTCTCTAATACGCGCTTTATCTCTCGATTTACTACCTCTACTTGGCCACTAGTTTGTGGGTGGTAGGGCATGGCAAGTTTGTGCGTGACGCCATATCTAGCTAACGTCTTAGCCATCTTGGTGTTGCAGAAATGCGTCCCCCTATCGCTTACAATAGCGCGCGGAGTGCCGAAGCGAGAAAATAGTTTTTTAAGAAATGTAACGACGACTCGCGCATTGTTGGTGGGGAGAGCTTGCGCTTCCGCCCATCTCGATACGTAGTCGACCGCTACTAAAATATACATATTTTTGAAAGACGGAGGTAGGGGGCCGACGAAATCTATGCCCCATAAATCGAAGACTTCGCACTCTAAAAACATGTTTTGGGGCATCTCGTCGCGACCAGAGGTGTTACCTGACCGCTGACAGCTATCGCATGCGCGCACAAAAATGTGAGCGTCTTTGAATAGAGTGGGCCAAAAGAAGCCCGCCTCTAGCGCCTTCCGCGCGGTCCGGTTAGCTTGATAATGCCCACCAGCCGGACCCTCGTGGCAGTGCCTAAGGATTTGCGTGGACTCCACACCCACGACACATCTTCGGACCGCTTGGTACATGCAGATACGAAAAAGAAAAGGGTCCTCCCAAAAGAAATATTTCAAGTCAGAAAAGAATTTCTTCTTTTGCTGGCTTGAAAAGTCTTTTGGAAGTACCCTCGCAACTAAATAGTTTGCAAAATCTGCGAACCAAGGCGGGGAAGAAGAACTCGTAGTTATGGCTAGGAGGCGTTCCTCGGGAATCTGTCATTTATGTCAGATTCGACGAGCGCTTCCGCAGCGGGATTTTCTAAGCGGGAGAGGTGATCGGCGGCTAAATTTTCCGCGCCCCTCTTATCTCGGATCTCTAAATCGAACTCCTGCAAGAGGAGGATCCATCGAAGAAGGCGGGGTTTGGCGTCCGTTTTCGCTAACAAATATTTTAAGGCGGAATGGTCGGTAAATATGATAACTTTGGATAGCGTTATATACGAGCGAAGCTTATCAAAAGCAAATACGACGGCTAAAAGTTCCTTTTCCGTTGTCGTGTAATTTCCTTGTGCGGAAGTGAGTGTCTTGCTAGCGTAGTAAATAAGATGAAAATATTTGTTTATACGTTGGCCAAGAACGGCTCCTACGGCAATATCACTAGCATCACACATAATCTCGAATGGAAGGGTCCAATCGGGTGCCACTAAAATAGGTGAATTGATAAGTTTTTGTTTTATGAAATTAAATGCAGACTCGCATTCGCTATCAAAGACAAAATTTGATTCCTTTTCCAAGAGGCGAGTAAGCGGCTTTGTTATTTTTGAAAAATCTTGAATAAAACGCCTATAAAAGCCCGCGTGCCATAAGAAACTCCTAATAGATTTAACGTTGGAAGGCGGGGGAAGTTTTTCTATAATTTCAACTTTGGCCTTATCGACCTCCATCCCCTTAGACGAAATCATATGGCCGAGAACCAAACCTTCTTGAACCATAAAGTTACATTTTTCCCAATTTAAAACAAGATGCGTGTCCTCGCATCGCTGAAGGACACGATCTAAATTACTAAGACAGGACGGGAAAGAGCTTCCGAAAACAGAGAAGTCATCCATAAAGACTTCCATAATGTCTCCTACCAGCTCGCCAAAGATCGCCAGCATACATCTTTGGAATGTAGCGGGCGCGTTGCAGAGGCCAAATGGCATTCTTCGATATGCGAAGGTACCAAACGGGCAGGTAAAAGTTGTTTTCTCTTGGTCATCGGGGGAAATGGGGATTTGGAAAAACCCCGATAGTCCATCGAGAAAACAAAAATACGGATGACCGGACAAACGTTCTAAAATTTGGTCTAAAAATGGTAGTGGGAAATGATCCTTACGGGTGGCATCATTTAGCTTTCTATAATCGATGCACACCCGCCAACCCATAACAGTACGAGTTGGGACGAGTTCATTGTGCTCATTCTCCACTACGGTAAGACCGCCCTTTTTGGGCACCACGTGAATGGGACTAACCCACGTACTATCTGATATGGGATAAATAATCCCCGCATCTAATAATTTAATAATTTCGCCCTTAACGACATCTTTCATGTTTGGGTTAAGACGTCGCTGCGGCTGAATAGTTTTGCGGCAATTATAGAGAAGGAAAATCTTATGGGTGCAGAAAGACAGGTTAATCCCTTTGAGATCAGAAATTTGTCACGCAATTGCGTGGCGATGTTTAAGCAAAACTCCCAATAAATCGGAAGTCTCCGAGTCGCTCAAATGCGAAGAAATGATAACAGTGAGTGTATCATCTTTTCCCAAAAAAGGCGTATTTGAGTGAATCGGGTAGGGGTTTGAGTTCAAGGCAGGGCGGTTCTTCTAACGAGGTTTTAATTCCTATGTCGTTCTTACCAATTGGTTCGAAAGGCAAGTCTATAGAGGTATCCTCATCACAGTTAAAATTTTCGAGCGCAAAAAGATCGTCGTTTAAAAAAGTAGACTCAAAAATAGGGGAAGAACAATCTCCAATATATGTGTCTAAATTATAACAAAAGTCATCGCTCGATGACGAGTCTCCTATGGAGGGATTAATAGAGAAAGTAACTTCGTCATCTCCTACCCGAAGGAGGAGACGACCGTTACTGACATCAATTAATGCGCGGGAGGTAGCGAGAAAAGGGTGACCGAGTATAATTGGTACATCGGTGTCCTCCTCGATTTTCAAGATGACGAAGTCTACCGGAAAGATAAACTTATCAACTCGGACAAGTACGTCCTCCACTACCCCGACGGGAAACTTAACCGAGCGATTCGCTAGTTGGATTCGCATTTTAGTAGGGGCCGGAGTGCCCAAACCTAATTTTTGAAAGAGCGAGAACGACATCAAATTAATGCTCGCGCCTAAATCTGCAAGAGCGTATTTTACTAATATATTGCCAAAAAGGCATGGGATGGAGAACCGTCCCGGGTCATTTCTTTTTAGGGGCAATTTCTTAGTAAGAGCCACTGAGCAGTCAGCATTAAGAGAAATATGCGAAATATTTTCTAATTTTTGTTTATTGGAAAGAAGTTGTTTTAAGTATTTCGCATATTTAGGCATCTGAGAGATTGCCTCGCAGAAGGGAACATTAATATGAATTTGTTTTAATAATAAAATAATTTTTTTCAAATTGCGCGTCCTTACGCTCACTATTAAGTTTATGCGGATACGGCAAGAGCGTTTTAATAATTTTTTCAGTTAAAATTTGTAAAGGCGGCGTAACCAAAGAAGGGGGAAGAGGGGTCAGAGGTGAAATATGTACCTGAGGATCGGTCCGTTTTGGATCGATCACCTCCTTTCCGCTACGGAGGGTTATAGAGTTGATATTTTCCCGCGGATTGGGCTCCGTGTTTCCCGGCAGTGCCCCGAGCGCGCGCTCGGACATCATTCGCGCTAGCTGTCCAACCTGGAGTTCTAAGTTTTTTAGCGATCCGGTGATGTTCCGGATATTTGACTCGTTGGAAGCTATATATTTAGAAAAATTATCCTCCATCGGGTAGGGTTTTGGAAGAGGGGGAGGCGGCAGAAATCCAGGGGCAAAAGAATTGGGGGGGCGCTGCGCATTATTCGGATTGCTCCATGAGAAGTTGGGGTGGTTCCTCCAACCCGGATTATAGTTATTGCTATAAGGGTTGTTATTGGGGTTGAAGGAAGGTCGCGCAGCATTTCCCACGTAGTCTACGAATTCATTTGCTACGCCGGCATTAGGGGGAATCGCCCAAGGAGGAGTGGTGGAGGCAGCAGACATCTCCGCCACCTGCTTCGTCAGCCTTTCAACTTGAAGGGCTAAGTGGGCAGTGGCATCCACTTCGAAGAGGCCGGCCGCCTGCTTGGGACGTCCCCGAGGGACATTCCATTGGTAGGCGTTCATAGCCATCTCTTCAATAAGAGCTTGGGCAGCCTCGGGGGTCTTATTATTCAAGGTACCCCCGGCAGCCGCGTCAATCATTTGACGCGTCTGATAATTAAGCCCATTGTAGAAGATTTGGACCTGCAACCACGCAGGCAGCTCGTGGTGCGGACACTTGCGGAGGAATTCCTTAAAGCGCTCCCAAGTCTCAAAAAGAGACTCAGAATCGTTCTGCACGAACGAAGAAATGTCCGCTCGCAACCTTGTAGTTTTGGCGGGCGGAAAATACTTCGTTAAGAACCGCTCCGCAAGCTCGACCCAGGTGGTGATACATCCTCGTGGGAGGGAATTCAACCACGCCTTAGCTTTGGATCTGAGGGAGAATGGAAAAAGGCGCAAACGAATGACGTCATCAGTGACGCCATTAATCTTAAAAGTGTTGCAAATCTCAAAAAAACTAGACAAATGAACGTTCGGGTCCTCATCCGGCTGTCCATCGAACTGCACGGCGTTTTGAATCATTTGGATAACGCTCGATTTGATCTCAAAATTATTGTTCGCCACCGTCGGGCGAACAATACTGGACCCAGTATCGTCCAAATTTGGTCGGGCGTAATATGACATTGTACGCTCAAGGGCCGCGTTCGGATTGGGGTCAGCCATAGCAATGACAGAGGGTTCTCCGATGGATTCTTCGGGATCCAAAGAGGGATTTCGGCGTTGAGACCGAATACGCGCAAGAGAGCATTCGATCTCAGGATCGAAATCCAAATTTTCGGACTCCGAAGGCTGTCCACGGGTCATACACCCTAATAAAAAGTAGAAAATTAACTTCTTCTTTTTTATTTTTGAAGAAAAGGTTTTAAGTTTTTTTTTAGTTTTTAGAAATAAAGGTAAAAGTAATAGAGTTCGGATTCGGAATAACAACTCAAAGAGGTCCCCGGCAACGGCTCCAAAAACTTGATTGGCCCGCGAACAGACTCTTACTGTGGTTGGTTCGGTGAGTCGATCGTCGCGTGCTTGCTAGATGAGGCAAGTGCACCTATCGCAAGTAGTACTCGATATTCGGGAGAATACCGATGTCGTATTATTCCCGGGAATACTATTATTTTACCGAAATAGAAGTTGAGGGTTTTAAGTAAAATAGGAACGAAAATAGATTTTAAGAAAATAGTCGATGAAGAGATAACTCCCGATATCGAATTGCGTTAGGATTAAAAATAGATTTGAATAACTAGATATCTAAAGTTTCAATTTAATTAATGCGGAAACTTGGCCGTGGAGGTTCAAAATAATGAGCTCACCTATCTCTAGGAATATCGCTCACCTAGACATTAAAGCTATTCGACCGGGCTCTCGTCCGATGAAGGATTCCCCTTAATGCCCGCCGTATGCTAAGAACCCTGCTATTGGGTGGGGAACCCAATCCGGTAGAGTTAGTGTGCCTCCTCTCTCGAGGGTTAGTGCGGAACTCTATCTACCCAGGGGTGATCTGTCTATACGCACGGCCTCTCGGCTTGCTAGCGTATGGATAACAGAAATAGAGCCCACACATCGATATGTGGGTCTACGCGTCGTTAACCCGGGTTAAACCTTAAGTTTTTAATTAAATTGAAAAATTAGACATTTGGTTATTTAAAACATTTTAGATCCCAAAGCTCTTCGATACCGAGGGCTAAAAGCAATTAGCCACTCATCGGAATGGGGATAACTTATATGTTTGGTTGTGCGAGCGTCCTAAACTATTCGCTGAAAGGTTATAAAGAAAATAAGAAGAAAAGTAAAATATCCTAACATTAGAAAAATTATGACAAATAAACACACCCGCACTCATTCAAACATATAACAAGAGATAGAAATAAAACTAAGTTACACATAACAGAAAATTGCATAATTGACATTTGCAGGTCCCACTCAAACGAGTGGGGGCGGGAAATAAAAGCTGAAAAGTGCATAATTGAAATTTGCAGGTCCCACTCAAACGAGTGGGGGCGGAAAATTAAAGCTGAAAATTGCAAGTCCTACTCAAACGAGTAGGACTGAAATGAAAGCGAGTCCTACTCAAACGAGTAGGAGAAAATAAATGCGATTACAAGGCTTTCTTAAATATTTACATCAAAATAAAGTCCGACCATTTAACTCCTAGCGAGTAGGCTAAAAATAAGCATCAGTTTTATAATTAAAATAAAGTAAAAGCTAACTTGAGAGGGATGAAAACTACCTTTTTAATGTTTTACAAGTTCATAAGAACGCATTTTAAAGCATGAAATTCCTAAGTCTAACCAATTTTTTTGAGAATGAAATCGGTCATAATAACGGCTATAAATTTTGTTATAATTGAAAAGAAAACAAAAAACATTTTCGTTTTAAAACATGAAAGTGTATAAGATTGATGAAAAGGAGGCCTTTAGAGAAAATTCAGAGCATATAAGGATGAGAAAAATATCTATTCTATTAATAAAAGAAGTTGATTACAGGAGCTTAAACAAACTAAATTCAAAAAGGGGGGAAAGAGAATCCTTACATAGCACTAAAGCAGCTCTAACAACAGCCCTTATACATCAAAATGGTTCGGATTTTTGGAACCCTGAACTCATACAGCAGCTGCCCTTAAATAGGCAAAAATTTCTAAGTTTTCTAAGTACACGCCCTCCAACACGGGCGTGTTGGGGGGCGTGTCAGTACTATTTTACAGCAGAAATCGGCGAAGCGACGGATTTGACGACAATTTGACTTTCCGGCCGAAAACGCGGCGGTCACGCCCCAGGTCACGGGCGTGACGGTGGGCGTGTCGTTCGGCGCTTAAAGACGTTGTTGACTTCGGGATTCGCCGGCGGCAGTTTGTCGGGCGAGGTGGAGCAGTCACGCCCAAGGTCACGGGCGTGACGGTGGGCGTGATGGTGGGCGTGTCGTTTGAGTCGACACTCGACAAACGTCGAGCGGAAATTGTCGAGAGATGGTCACGGGGCGTGTCAGGCAGACACGGGCGTGGCGCTCATTGGACACGGGCGTGTTCCTCTTGGGTCGACGAATATCGAGTTGAAATCGTCGAGCGGGATAGACACGGGCTTGGTCACGCCCCGTGTCGGATGGACACGGGCGTGTGGCCGGGCATGTAAGGCTTTTCTCTTCAAAATTGGCTGCTTCACGTGATTTTGAGCTGTCACGGCCTGGTCACGGGCGTGACCAATATGTCACGGGCGTGACCAATATGTCACGGGCGTGACCAATATGTCACGGGCGTGACCAATATGTCACGGGCGTGACCAATATGTCACGGGCGTGACCAATATGTCACGGGCGTGACATGACATTTTTTCGCAGATTTTGATTTTTTTCCTGAAAAATAAAATAAAACAAATTAGTATAATATTTACAAAAATAGGAGCATTTTATTGAGTAAAAATAAGTAGAAATGACAAAAATAAATGAAAGCGACTTAAGTAATGTACAAAAAAATAGGTATATTTACAATTCATCATACAACACGCTCGATCGAACCGTGTGGGTTCTTTTCACTTGAGAGGATCTCGACATATCGCCTTTGTATTATCTTAAGGGGTCTTGCGAACCCTCCTGTAATCTTTAATTAGTAACAATTTTAATTGTGTTGTTACTGCGTTAAATGCTTGAGTGTGACGTGAGAGTTATCGGAGAACGTCGTGTTAGTTTCGTCGGCCACCCATAACGCTCGAAAGAGTGAGCCTACATCAATTTGGTATCAGAGGGAGGTTCACGTCAATTTCTTTATTGGCACCCTCCCCCTTTTATTTGCACGTCGGCACGTACGTTTCTAGTTCGTTTATTTGAAAATTTAACAAAAAAAAATTTTGTGGTCTGCCAATAGCAGTGTAAATTTCTTATTTTTCAGTCAAATTTTTTTTAAAAAAATTTAATAATCTTCATATTTTATTCTGCAAGAAAATCTATTTTATATTAATATTACCCTAGTGGTTAAGCGGGAACAATTCCGACAAACCTATTTTAATTGGGCCAGAAGCGTTTCTCATTGTATGTGCACAAATTCCGGATCGAGTTTTCTCTCCGGTTATCACAATATGTCCTACGACGTCAATGTTTCCCGAGGAGAATCATTAGGTTCCATTAGGGACGTTAGAAGTCTATTCCAATGCCTGGTAGTGGATGAGATTAAGGCGTTGATTGGCCAATTAAAGGATAGCCAAGTAGTACCATTTCTCCCAAGGCAACACCCTAGTTATCCTCCGGACGGCGCTAGTTCCATACCGATCTTTAGGAATGAAGATAAACCAAACGCCCAGGCCAAATGGCAAATAACTGATGATTTGGCTACCCTTAAACAAGGGAATAAATTGGACTCAGATTATATGCAACTCTTTAAGGATTTGACGGTTACGAGCGGTGTGAAGGAATCGCCTAAGGTCACCCTTTCCAGGTTTTGTAGGGGGTTGAGTCCCTACATCCAGGGAAAGTTATTGCGATATGGTCACATCGATCTAGACACCACCTTTTACACGGCATTGGAAATTGAGAAGCACCAGATTCCTAGGAGTAAAGTTCCCTCATATCAGACGATTACTATAGGTGAATCTAGTGGCGAATCTGGTCTTGGATCTATTGTGCGTCCTACCTTGATTACGCCCGTAGACCATTTTGAGTCTCCCCCTAAGTTGCCTGATTTAGTTGTAGACTCCCCTGATGAGTCTAAGGTCGTGCCTAGGACTGTTCCCGACACTGAGGACGAGGCTGATTATTTGAGTGACGATGAGGAGATTGGTTACCCTAGTGACCTGGATGAGGACTTCTCCTCTGAGGAATCGTCTCCTCTTCCTTTCGGCGATGTTTCTGAGGCGTCTCCCATGATAGTTACGGAGTCTTCTGATGACCCTGAATCAGAAGACATTCCGGCTGAGTCACCCGATGTTGAGAGCTTACCTGTTACTGATTTAGGTGATGACCTGCTAGAACACGAGCTAGTTCCTTCTAGCTCGGAACATATTGACGTGCCCATTTATTTAGCTTCCCCGTTAGATCAATCCAGTTGGATAAGTGCGAGTGAGGATCACAATATTATAATGGATGACCCAGAATTAATAGATGTTTCAACGGTATTGGAAGAGTCACCTTGGGATGGTCGTTCAATTTGGGATAATCTTAGTGTGATACTTCCGGGAGTTAGTTCATTTACGTTATCAACGCTGCTTAACAGTCAAGTTAATTTTGACACTCCCCGGGATTCGATATGCCCATCCCTCTATTCTGCTTTAGGCAATGTACCCACCTTATGGGAAGAGCTGGTCAACGAAGGTTGTGAAGCTTTGGTAGATTTACCCTGCGCGGAAGACTTTTCTTCGGAGCACGGTTTCACTGAGGGTCCGATAGGCATTTCATTGATAGCTCCTTCGCCTGGGGCCCGTGTTAGTTTAGAAATTTTGTCAGGTACGATTTTGCCAACCTATGATATGACCACTGATTCTGAATTAAATGATATATCTAATGAATTGGAAGACATGTCGACTGGGTTTTCAGTGAGGACGAATCCACTATTTAATTTTTCCTATGATTTTAACGGCTTGCAACCGGAGGCTTGTTCTTGGAAGAGTAATCCGTGTTTTGACGTTGAGTGTGACTTAACTTCCCCTACGGAATCACCCATGTCGACTCTCCCTCCGGTTCATTTAACTCAAGTAGATGATTTGTTAGGACACGAGCTAGTCATTTCTAGCCCTTTATATTTGGAGAAGTTTATTATTACCGCCTCCCCATTAGGCTTACTTCGCTGGATGTAGGTAAACGTAGTTGGTGACGAACGTTTTCTGCTGTCTATTCATTACAACATTTTTAAATCAAAATTTAATTCCAAATTTAAAACGAAAACGTTAGGCTCCACCGAAATAATTTTTAAATTTAAAGCACCCGTGCCACCTGACATAGTTCCGTTATTTTCTACTATTAATTCTAGTCATGTTGCACATGGTTTCACCCCACATGATTTTAAGTTAATGAGGCGCATTCTTATCCTTTTAATACATCAAAATGCGTCCTTTAATTTACTTGCGAGTTTGTATCAGAAAGTCTCCCACTGTTATGTGATTGATTTGGTTTTGGATTGTCTCACCCCTTAACGGATGCTCCCGGGCGCCTTAGAAATAATAACAAATCGGCTAGTCTATTCTTTATGAATTTTACCGAAGTTTGGTGACATGAAATTTCTTTTAAAAGTTTCCACTGATTAGGGAATATCTCCTATTTTCATCGTTACATACTTTACGATTTATGCTTTTATGCCACTTGAATTGTCTACCTCTCCGTATATATTTTCCACTATGCTTTCTATTGGGTTGGGTGGTGACAGTTTCCTAGGATCGTTCTCCATATCGGTCTCCATCGGAGGTATGTTGGTGGATGTTGTTGAAATTCTTTTTCCTTCTTTGGATAACACGTATTTGAGGTCCCTCCAAGACCACCTTTTGCCATGCAGGTTCTTCTTCCCCGCCGATGACCTTCCAGACGAGTACACACAGGTATACTCATCAGTGATGAGTATTTTTAAGAGGGGGAAGGATTGATGGAGCCGACTGCCCATGACATGTGGCCAAGGAGCGTCCTCCCTCTGACGATGATGGTGACCCGGTACATTTGAATGGAGACGTCGGCCTACAACACTTTGATGACGGCGACAGCATGCTTACGGATGAACCTTGGAAGCGTCGCCACAATAGTCGTCCGGAGCGCAAGCCCAATTATTATTTATTAATAATATATATTAATAAATAATAATTGAGTAATAATATATTTTATTAGTTGTTTTATTTCAAAATTATCATTTTCATTTCATGTTTAATTTCATGTATTATTTGTAACATGGTTATGTTATAAAACCATGATGTATGGTTGTGTTCTATTTCATTTTCATGTTGGGCTGCAAGTAGCCCTTTTCCCTTGATTGTAAAGCCTATATAAAGGCATGTACTCCATTGTTTTTCCCTAGTGAATGAATGAAAAGAAAACCAATTTCAAGATTGAAATCCTCCTCCTTCTCTAAGGAAGTTTCGCCCCCCCCCCTCTATTCCTCTTCTTCTTTGGCCGTCGGCCAACCTCCTCCTCCCCTCTCTCCCAGCCTCCCTTCTCCTCCCCTTCTCCCTTCATCCCTTCCCTACATCCTTGCTACCCGAGCCCTACCATCTTCTTCCTCCTTCACCCAACCGACCCCCTCTCTCCCCCAACCAATCCGAGCCACCTCCTAGCAATCCTAGCCGAGCCACCTCCATCACCAACCTCCAAAGCCGCCACCTAACTCCACCCTTCACAAATCCGGCCACCCCACCTCTCACCCGAGGCCTCCTCCTCCTCACCAAATCCGACCCCCACCCTATTCCCCTTCCAAAAAAAAACCTTAAAGATCCTCTACCATATTCACCCCTTATTTACCATATTCAAAATATATCCCCGTCATTAAATTCTCTACCTATCATATTTGAAATTATATCATTCCTTAACTATTTCTGATATCCTGCCACCTTTTCTCTCTCCTGTCTTATTGGGAAATATTATTTCCATATTCAGAAGATTTCGCCGGGACTTTCCAAATATAGCGTGATACGAAGAAGGCGACGAATTTCTCTCCCTCCGGCGTATCTCTGGCGGAGCCGTTGAAGAACGATTCTAGTAGAGTGAACCAGATTCATCAAATCCGGTTGGGTAACGAACATCTCCACCTTTATGTGTTTCTCTTCCTTAGATAGATATTGTGGCATTGGCAAATTGCGTGGCTTGTGTAACACTTGAATTTTCATGACTAATTTCTTCTAGTTATTGTCATGTTTATTTCTTTCGTTTAAGTTCGTGAGGCGTGGCAGCCCTCATTTGTATTTTGTTGGGAGAGAACCACCCTTGCCGGAATATTTTGTTTTTCGATAGCTTCTCTTTTGGTACAACACGCTCGATCGAACCGTGTTGGTTCTTTTCGCTTGAGAGGACCTCGACATATCGCCTTGGTATTATCTTAAGGGGCCTTGCGAACCCCCCTGTAATTTTTAATTAGTAACAATTTTAATTGTGGCATTGCTGCGTTAAATGCTTGAGTGTGACGTGAGAGTTATCGGAGAACGTCTTGTTAGTTCCGTCGGCCACCCATAACGCTCAAAAGAGTGAGCCTACATCACTTCGACCTGTGCGATGAGACGATATTGCAGCGGGGGATGCCTATGGAAGGGCTAGTCGAAGTCCCCCTTTCTCCGACAAGCCCGGCTCGGACCGTCTAGCTCAGGTTTCTCTTGCCGCAGTGCAAGAAAGAGGAATTGACAACCTATCTCCAGAAGAATAAGGATATCTTTGCCTGGGCTCGTGAAGATATGCCAGGCATAGATCCTGACATTATTCAACACTCTCTTAACATTAACCCAGCATGCAAGCCTGTCATTCAGAAAAAGAGAAACTTCATTCCGGAACGTCTCCAGGCAATTAAAGAAGTGGTAGAGAAGCTCATCAGTGCCCAGTTCATCCGAGAAGTAAAATACCCAACCTGGGTGGCTAATGTTGTCTTAGTAAAGAAGTCTTCAGAAAAGTGGAGAATGTGCGTGGATTACACCAACCTTAATCAAGCTTGCCTCAAAGACAACTTCCCTTTCCCTAGTATTGATCAGTTGGTTGATTCGACCGCCGGGCACCAACTCCTCAGCTTCATGGATGCATACTCCGAGTATAACCAGATTCGAATAAATCCTGCGGACGAGGAGCATATCGCCTTCTGAACTGACAAAGGGATCTACTGTTACAAAGGGATCTACTGTTACAAAGTAATGCCCTTTGGGCTCAAGAATGCATGAGCCACATATCAACGACTCATGAATAGGGTTTTTAAAGACCTTATCAGTAAGACGATGGAGGTATATGTCGACGACATGCTGGTGAAAAGTATCTGTCGGAAAGGTCACTTGTGAAAGAAATTGTACCTAATCACTTAGAGGGGGGGGGGGGGTGAATAGGTGACTTAATCTTTTTAAACTTTTAGCCAGATTATATCACAGATTTCACAGAACTATAAACAACATACACAACATCAATCACATACACAGAGTACAGACAGTTTTATAGTGGTTCCCCAAGGTTTGGGTACATCCACTTTCCCCCTTCGCCTATCTAGCAGTGTACTAGATTCGGCCAAACTCCTCCACTATACCTCAGATCCTCAGATCTTACACTCAGAACCCCAAATGGTTCCAACAGCTCAGAGTGAACCCACTCCTACAACTCAGGCTCAACAGCCCTACAACTCAGTCTTCTACAAAAACCTACACTCAGCCACAATGCCTACACTCAGCCTACAACAGGCCTACACTCAGAGAAATAGATCTCCTACACTCAGGCACACAGGCCCTACCACTCAGCCTTTATAATTTCAGGCTTACAACTCAGATCCCTAAGGATCCTACAAGAAATTAAGAATACAATGTATATACCTACAACTCAGAATAAGAGAGAAGAGTTGACAGGTTTCTTGATGAGTTCTTGGAAGAACTCTGCTGAGATCAACCTCACTTGGCTTTCTTCAAAGCTTCTTGAATGTAGAACACAATAGGGTTGATACTCTCTGCAGCTGATCTTTAATCACTGCTAACTTAAGAATCAGAACTTAGTCTGAAACTTTCTTCACAGCCTGGTTCCAACAGCTGTCTTCTTGGAAGGAGTTCTCTCTCTCCAACTACTTAGATCTTCACTTGAATTGATTCTTCAATGAATAATCATCTTCTTCTGTTGACAGAATAAGCCTATATATAGGCCTTCTTCATGGTGACCGGCTGATCCGGTTCCTAACAGCTTTCTGACATCTCTGACAGTTGTAGTAGACCGGCTGGAATGGCAGCTGTCATGTCATCCAGTCACTTCTTGAAATATTTGTAACTGTCTGAAAGTGTCGAGACAGTCTGTCTTTAAGTGTCGACACTTATAGACTAAGTGTCGACACAAGTAGACTAAGTGTCGACACTAGCCTTCATGGTGTCGAGACAACTCCTTGTGTTGTAGAATTTACTTCTCGACACTGCTTCTTCAACATGTGTTGACACTGATATTGTGTGTCGACACAACTCCTTGTTCTTCAGTACTTAGTTGAATTCTGCTAAGTGTCGACACAACTCCTTTGTGTCGACACATCTTCTTGTGTTGAACTTGTTAAGTGTCAACACATCTTCTTGGTGTAGACACATGCCTTCTATGTTGATTCTCTTGCTGAGTGTCGACACAACTCCTTGTGTCGACACATTCTTCTTGTGTTGAGACTTTGGCTGAGTGTCGACACATTCTTCATTATGTCGACACTTGTACTTAGAATTTGTTGAACTTTGCTGAGTGTCGACACAGCTCCTTGTGTCGACACTTTCTTCATGTGTTGAGTCTTCTACTGTGTGTCGACATATTCTTCATTATGTCGACACATGTACTTAAACTCTATTGAAGTTTTGCTGAGTGTCGACACAGCCTCCAAGTGTCGACACTTTCTGATGTAGACAAAGTTCCTCTGGGTGTCGACACTGCTTCTAAATATCGACACTGCTTCACTGAACATTTCTTCATTGAGTGTCGACACAACCTGTATGTGTCGACACTTTCCTTCTGGTGTTGACTCTGCATCCCTGGTGTCAACACAAGTACTCCAAGTGTCGACACTACTTCTCTAGGTGTCGACACAAGTCTTCTTAAGTGTCGACACTTTTCTTCTGGGTGTCGACACATGGACTTAGAAACTTTTCAGCTTTCCCTACAAATACTTAACCTGCACAACTAAACTCAAAATACATCAAATACATTTTGATGTATATCATTGAGTAGGGTGAGGCTTCTTCAAATCAGGTACATTTATTCCAATGTACCCAACAATCTCCCCCTATTTGGAGAAGTCATAACCCTTAGTCATTGATATACACCATACATAACAAAATCACAGTATGATGTAAAAACAGGATTATATAACAGGGTAAGTACATAAACATGTATTAATCAAAACATGTATACACAGATATCTCAGAACAATTAATGTAATAGTTGAACATATATCACATTGTTCTAACAACTTTAACATATTCATTATTCAAAAGTTTACAGAGAGTTCAAAATCAAATGATTACAACTGTAAACTAAAGATAAATTCTATCCTATTACTGCTCAGCCTCCTTGATAACTATGCCCTTTCCAGATTGTATCTTTGCTTGGACTGGGGCCTCAGCATCTTCAACAGCAGCAGGCTTCTTGCCTTTAAGATCCTTCTTCTTTAGCTCTTCAGCTTTGATCTTCTGCCTTTCAAAGTAATGATAAGGCTTGAGAAAGTACTTGCTAGGCTCCTGGGCAGTAGGAGGTAGCTTTCCCATCTTAGCCTTTCTTCTATATTGCACAATGGCTTCTTGCCTGTTCTCATGCTTCCTTCACTCCACATCAGAATGCCATTTGCCTCTGTCCACAATATTGTCTTTGGCAGCCTTCCATGTAGTCAGAATGATATTCCTGGAGGTGGAGCTCCACTGTTCAAAATCAGGCCTCAATTCAGCTTGCTCCCTGAATCTCTTCTTAGACAATTGAGTCTCTTGTTCCTTCAGCAAAGCCTCTTGTTCTTTCAGTATAGCCTCTGGTACTGGCTGAACAACTTTTTCTATGATGACCTTCTGATTTCCCTCAGGAGGGCTGTACATTGATTGTATGTCTGCATGTATCATATCAAATTCTGGTGGAGGGTATATAACTTGAGCCACTTCAGCTTGTTCCCCTCCAAGATATGCAGGATTAATCCCAGACTCTGCAACATTATCATCATCACATAATGGAGGATATCCAAGGGTGGCTCTGATGGAATTGGAAATACATTTTGCATGATCAGAGCCTGCTTTGACTAACACCCTCTCCCCCTTTATGACTTCTCTAACCATGTGATCCATCAGATCATCTTTCTGAAATCTTATTTGTGCATCCAAATAGTTGACTCCATCCTTAAAGAAAGGTTTCAACCTTTGGAGCTTGTCAGTTATAGCCTTTTGAGAGTCTTGTATAGCAGTTTTAACAGCAGTTATTCCCTCTTGTAATGCTTTATCAAATTCTGCCTTAGCTGTAGCATTAGCTGTAGTCTGACCAGTAGTTATATTCTTCATTTCTGTGACTATTGCATTGTGTGAAGTAGTTAAATTATCATTCATCCTTAGCTGGTTTTCCAGAACATAGCCTTGCTTCACTGCAATATCATCTACTTGAGCTTTGATCTTTTCCTGATGAGTGGCTAGATAGACTACTGCATTCCCTCCTTTATGGAAGCAGTCAGTCATCTCTTTCTTATTCAGATTCATTTCAAATCTGATGGACTTAATATCTTGGGCCAGATCAAACTGTAGAGACTTATGCCCTTCATCCATATAAGATTGCAAAGCCTGTCTTTGCTCATCCATCTTTATCTGCATTGCAACCATCAGAGAACTAAAATATGTAGATGGTGCTGGCTATGGTGTAGGCTATGGTGCTATTGTTTGCAGAGCTTTCTTATATGTCTGGCTCCTTCTCTTAAAGACTTGAAACTTTTTTTTTCTTGGCTCTTGCAGTCTCTTCATCTTCATAAGCAGATGTGCTTGCAATATCAACCCTGTCCTTAGGGCTTGGAGGTAACTCCTTCTCAGTCCTATGTAGCCCTTCAGCAGCTTTGGGCGCCTCAGTCTCTTTGCTTGCAGTTTCTTCTATAATCTCCATTAGCTCCCCCTCAATTAGTACTTTCTCCCCCTCAGCAGCAGCACTGTCTTTCTCAAAGTCTGTTTGTAGAAGGTCTGGGAATAGCTCTTCTAGGGTAAATTCTTGTTGAGGATGGGGTGGAGAAATTCTTATCTCATCAACAACTTGATCAGATACCACTTGATCTGCAACAGATGTGTCCTCCATGACAACATCTTGTGGTTGGCTATGTGTTTGTGTTTGCTGATTAACATTAGTTGATGAATCAGACAAAACATCATCCTCAATAGGGAAATCTAATTTATTAATTGCAGTTATTACCTCAAGTATTGTGTGGGTAGCTTGTTCACATTCAAATGGAGTTGGCTCTGCCACTAGTAGAGGCTCCCCCTGGATGGAATCCTGGTGAGGTGGGCTAGCCTGTGGTAGCTCCCCCTGCCTGTCTGCATCTTCTTGTCTAGCTAGAGATTGTCCAGCATTTCCAGTGTCTTCCTCATCTGGTGTGAACACTACCTGCTCTTCTGAGCTACTTGATGATTCTTGAGCCACAGGGGCTGTCTTTTTCTTCTTCTTCAGAGGTGGTACCTTCTCAGGAGTTGGCATTTCCTTGGTTAACACACTATCCCACCTAGAGAAGATCCTCAAATCCATTCTCCTCATGTGGTTAATTTTGGATCCTGCAGCTTGGGTCATTACCTCTGGTATGCTACCAGCTAGGTATAGACTTAGTATCCTACCCAAATTGGGCTTCTTCATACTCTCTTTAATCTTCTCAAACACTACTGCAGACCAATCAGTTAGTCGAGACTTTACTTGACTAATTCTGTGTAAATCTTAAGTGTCAACACCACCTTGGATGTGTCAACACCTACCCTTCATGTGTCGACACTCTCCTTCTCAAGTGTCGACACCAACTTTCTAGATGTGTCGACACATTTTCTCTGAAGTGTCGACACCGATTTTCTGGCTCGACACAGACAACTTTGTGTGTCGACACTATTTTACTTAGCCATTTTTGTAAACTTATTCTAAGTTTATCATAGCTAATTCAATTTTGAACCTATTGAATTTGGTTTCATCTAAGGGCTTAGTATACATGTCAGCTAGCTGATTTTCTGTATTAACATACTCTAGGGATATATCTCCTTTTTCTACATGTTCTCTTAGAAAATGGTATTTTATTTCTATATGCTTAGTCCTACTATGAGAGACAGGATTGTTTGCAATAGAAATAGCACTAGTAGAATCACAAAATAGAGGTGTTCTACTTACTTGTATACCATAGTCTTCAAGCTGATGTTGTATCCATAGAGATTGAGCACAGCAACTTCCTGCAGCCACATACTCTGATTCTGCTATGGAGATAACCACACTTGTTTGTTTCTTGCTACTCCATGATATCAGTCTTCCACCTAGGAATTGACAGGTACCAGTTGTACTTTTCCTATCTTCCTTGCAGCCTGCAAAATCTGCATCTAAATAACCTGTCAGTTCAAAGTCTCCATTCCTAGGGTACCAAAGGCTTAGATAAGGAGTGCCCTTAAGATATCTCAGTATTCTTTTGACTGCTGTCAAATGAGATTCTTTAGTGCAAGCTTGGTACCTAGCACAGACACATGTAGTATACATGATATCTGGTCTACTTGCAGTCAAATATAGAAGGGAGCCAACTATCCCTCTATACAAAGTCTCATCTACAGGTTTTCCTACATCATCTTTGCTAAGAGACATATTTGACCCCATAGGAGTTTTCATGGTACTGGATGAATCCATACCATACTTCCTTATCAGTTCTAGGGTGAACTTAGAGTGGCATATCGATAAACCATTCTTAGTCTGTCTAACTTGGAGACCCAAGAAGAACTTAAGTTCCCTCATACTGCTCATCTCAAATTGTCTTTGCATAAGTTTTGCAAACTTTCTGCAAAGACTATTTTCAGTAGACCCAAATATGATGTCATCTACATATATTTGGACTAGAATGATCTTGCCTCTGGATTCTCTAAGGAATAGAGTCTTGTCTATTTTCCCCCTTGTGAATTTATTCTCAATGAGGAAACTAGACAGGGTTTCATACCAAGCCCTAGGGGCTTGTTTTAACCCATACAAAGCCTTCCTAAGTCTATAAACAAAATTAGGTTTAGTTGAATCAACAAAACCTGATGGCTGTTCCACATAGACCTCTTCCTTCAGATTTCCATTCAGAAAAGCTGACTTAACATCCATTTGGTATACTTTAAACCCTTGATAGGTTGCATAGGCCAAGAACATCCTTATTGCCTCTAGTCTGGCTACTGGAGCAAAGGTCTGATCAAAGTCAATACCTTCTTCCTGCCTATATCCCTTAGCAACCAGTCTTGCTTTGTTCTTGATAATCACTCCATGTTCATCCATCTTGTTACTAAAGATCCACTTAGTTCCAATTATGTTGTGCTCTTTTGGTTTAGGAACAAGCTCCCAGACTTTGCATCTCTTGAACTGATTCAGCTCCTCTTGTATTGCCTCAATCCAATGAGGGTCTAGGATGGCTTCTTCAAATTTCTTTGGCTCAACTTGGGATAGAAAACTGGAGTAGAGTACTGAACTTAGATTTCTGCTCCTTGTTTGTACCCCTTGTCTTAGATCACCAATAATTTGATTTGCTGGATGATCTTTTAGATGTCTATTAGCTGGAGGCAGCCTGTCTTCAGGTTGTACTCCTTCAGCTACTTCAACTTACTGCACCCCTTGGTCTTCTTCTGCATCAGGTACATCTAGTACTCCCCCTGGACAACAACCACTATCATCTACATGCTGACTTGCAGTAGATCCTTCTTCAATAGTGAGCTTGTCCATCTTCTTAGTCACACCTGTGGAGCTGCAAATACTTCTAGACAATTCATTGTTAATGAGTCTAGCTTCATCAAATACTACATGTACTGACTCTTCTACAACTTGAGTAGTCAAGTTGTAGACCCTATAAGCCTTACTGTTGTTGCTGTACCCAACAAAGATCCCCTCTTGGGATTTGGCAGCAAACTTGGTTAAGTAAGACTTACCATTGTTAAGTATGTAGCATTTACAACCAAAGATCCTGAAATAGGATAGATTTGGTTTTCTGCCTTTCACAATCTTATAGGGGGTCTTATTGTGACTTTTGGTGATAATAGCCCTATTAATTACATGGCATGCAGTATTAGCTGCCTCAGCCCAGAATTATTCTGGGAGAGATGTGTCACTTAATAGGGTTCTACCAGCCTCAATCAAGGTTCTATTTTTCCTTTCAGCAATGCCATTTTGCTGAGGTGTTCTTGGTGAAGAAAATTCCTGAAATATCCCAAATTCTTCACATAGCTTTGTCATACTATCAGATTGGAATTCAGTACCATGGTCACTTCTTATTTTGACCACTATACTGTCTAACTCATTCTGAATTTGTTTGACAAAACTATAGAAGATACTAGGTGTTTCAGATTTCTGTATAAGGAAGAACACCCAGGAAAACCTTGAGTAGTCATCTACAACCACAAATGTGTAGACCTTCCTACCTAGGCTGTGAACTAGCATAAGACCAAAGAGATCCATATGCAAGAGGTATAAGCACCTCACAGCATCTTTGTTCTCAATGCCATTAAAGGTGGATTTAGTCTGTTTGCCCTTTTGACAAGCTGAACATATCCCATCTTTAATACAATTAACCTGAGGACCATTCCTCACTAACTCTTTGCTATAGAGTTGGCCAATTATCTTGTAGTTAAGATGGGCTAGCCTCTTGTGACATTTGACACAATGAGAGACTTTCTCATCAGCTACAAGACACACTGGAGAAACATTGTTCTCACACATAATGTCTAGACATTAGACATTTCTCTTTCTGTAACCTGTCAGAATGATCTCTTGATCATTTGACCTCCTGATATGACAACCATCTTTGACAAATGAGATGTCATATCCTACATCACTCAGTTGACTTATACTAATTAGGTTATGTTTGAAACCTTTAATATAAGCCACTTGAGTAATTGTTATAAGGTTGCTAGAAATGTTACCAAAACCTTTGATGATCCCTTTTTCAGAACCACCAAAGGTGACTTTAGGACCATCCTTGATTTGAGTGTAGTCCTTTAGCAATCCCCTAGTTCCAGTCATGTGTCTGGAACATGCACTGTCCAAGTACCATATTGGGGCATGGCCACTTGGACTCACCTGCAAAACAGATTAGTTGACCTTAGAACCCAAAGAATTCTTGGGTCCTTGGTGCTGGTTAGTTTGCCTCTTAACAAAGCTACCTGCAGATCTTCCAACAGGCAGTTTGCTACTCACCTTGGCACTAGAATTGTGCCAATAGTCTATGGCAAAGTGGCCTACCTTGCCACAGCACCAGCACTCAAATCTATTGTACCTTTACTTAGGTACAACCATAGCTATTCTATCTACAATAGAATTGTTGAGTACTGGGGCTTTGCCCTTAGACTTGGACTTTACAGTCCTAGCAGGGTTAGTAAATCCCAATCCAGTTTTACCCTTATGAGGTATAAACTCATCTATCAAAGGTAGAACTGATTTTGGTTTAGAGAACCTTGCTACTATATCTCTCTCCTTCTGAAGACTAATCTCCAGATTTCTGATTTGATCATTCTTAAATGTTATAGTTCCCATCTGAATAATAGTTATGTGCTTCAGCCTGGCTATTTCATTTAGTTTTTGATCAATCAACTTCTCAAAATTAGTTGCAGCCTCTTTGAGACTAGCAATCTCCTTTTCCTGACTCTTGGCCAAGGATTTGCTTTTCTTAAAAGCTTGCAAAAGTACTCTGTATTCATCAATAAACTGATGAATATCCTCTTCAGATTCAGATCCACTGACATCACTTGATGCTGTTGTAGCTGAATCTGACTCAGTACTAGAAATTGAATCAGCAGAATAATTTAGTACCTGACTAGGTCCAGGCTGCTCCTGGATTTTGTCACCTTCTGTTAAGGCCATCAGTCCCTGACACTGATTGTCCTCATGCTCATATATAGAGTTCATTAACTGGATGAACTCTTCTTCCTCTTCTTCAGTAAACAGTCCAATGTAAGCTTCAGCATCTGAATCAATTTCTGAAGAAGACATATCTGACAGATTTTTGTCCTTTTTAGCAACAAAGGACCTTTCCTTCTTGCCCTTGATTTGAGTCTTCTTCTTATCAGTAGACTCTCTCCTTTTCTCTAGACAGTCAGCAACAACATGTCCTTGTCTGTTACAGCAATAACATACAATTTTTGATAAAGTTGCTTTGCTTGACTTGGGCTTTCTCCTGTCTTTCTTTGATGACTTCTTATTCTGATAATAGTCATCTTTTCCCTGTGAAGTGGATACTTTTGACCACCACTGTTTCTTCTTTAGAAACTTCTGAAAGTGTCTTGTGAAAGCTGCAAAATGCTCATCACTCTCACTGCTTTCAGAATTCCTGCATTCTGTCTCATCTGTCTCAGATCCAGCAACCTTTGGAGGTGGAGATGGAGACTTACTTTTGTATTTCCTGGTGGCTTCTGTCTTGAATGCCACAGCTCTTTCTTTATGCTCAACTCTGGTAGTCTTCTCCTCTTCTTTCCTTACCATTAGCTGCATTTCATAGGATAACAGCTTTCCAAACAATGTTGGAGGAGGAATATCTGCTAACTTGGCCATTTCCCTTATGACACAGATCTTGGTGTCCCAGTCCTTTGTTAGGGACCTCAAGAACTTATCATTCAGCTCATAATTACTGAATTCTCTTTCATAGGACATCAACTCATTGACAATCCTATAGAATTTCTTGTAGCATTCTATTGTAGTATCAGACCTTCCTTGTCTGAAGCTCTCATATTCTTGGTTTAACAAACACTTCCTGTCTTGTCTAACTTCTTCTGAACCCTCCTTGTACACTATCAGAGTATCCCACATCTCCTTTGATGTTTTACAGTGTATCAAGTTCTGAAATGTAGCATCATCTATGGCACTTACAATGATATTCTGATCCCTTTTGTCCATTGTAGCTAGAATTATCTCATCTTTTGTCATTTCAGAAAAGTCCTTAGGTTTTCTCTGATTTGCATCCAGGACTGATACTTTCATAGGCACATATGGCCCTTCTTTAACTGTGATATAGATTCTAGGGTCAGAGGCTTCCATAAATAGCCTAACCCTTTCTTTCCAGATGCCAAAGATCTCCTTTCTACAAATTGGCAACTTCATGGATCCAAGTTCTTTATGATTCTCTATTGAACCCATTTTCTTGATTTTTTTGATTATGCTGAATCTGTCCTTGATTTCACTGAATCTGCCTATAGGATCCTTTACTTAGACAGTTATGTCCTTTTTGAGTAACCTCGCTTTGATACCACTTGAAAGAAATTGTACCTAATCACCTAGAGGGGGGGGGGGGGGTGAATAGGTGACTTAATCTTTTTAAACTTTTAGGCAGATTATATCACAGATTTCACAGAACTATAAACAACATACACAGCATCAATCACATACACAGAGTACACACAGTTTTATAGTGGTTCCCCAAGGTTTGGGTACATCCACTTTCCCCCTTCGCCTATCTAGCAGTGTACTAGATTCGGCCAAACTCCTCCACTATACCTCAGATCCTCAGATCTTACACTCAGAACCCCAAATGGTTCCTACAGCTCAGAGTGAACCCACTCCTACAACTCAGGCTCAACAACCCTACAACTCAGTCTTCTCCAAATACCTACACTCAGCCATAATGCCTACACTCAGCCTACAACAGGCCTACACTCAGAGAAATAGATCTCCTACACTCAGGAACACAGGCCCTACCACTCAGCCTTTATAATTTCAGGCTTACAACTCAGATCCCTAAGGATCCTACAAGAAATTAAGAATACAATGTATATACCTACAACTCAGAATAAGAGAGAAGAGTTGACAGGTTTCTTGATGAGTTCTTGGAAGAACTCTGATGAGATCAACCTCACTTGCTTTCTTCAAAGCTTCTTGAATGTAGAACACTATAGGGTTGATACTCTCTGCAGCTGATCTTCAATCACTGCTAACTTAAGAATCAGAACTTAGTCTGAAACTTTCTTCATAGCCTGGTTCCAACAGCTGTCTTCTTGGAAGGAGTTCTCTCTCTCCAACTACTTAGATCTTCACTTGAATTGATTCTTTAATGAATAATCATCTTCTTCTATTGACAGAATAAGCCTATATATAGGCCTTCCTCATGGTGACCGGCTGATCCGGTTCCTAACAGCTTTCTGACATCTCTGACAGTTGCAGTAGACCGGCTGGAATGGCAGCTGTCATGTCATCCAATCACTTCTTGAAATATCTGTAACTGTCTGAAAGTGTCGAGACAGTCTGTCTTTAAGTGTCGACACTTATAGACTAAGTGTCGACACAAGTAGACTAAGTGTCGACACTAGCCTTCATGGTGTCGACACAACTCCTTGTGTTGTAGAATTTACTTCTCGACACTGCTTCTTCAACATGTGTCGACACTGATATTGTGTGTCGACACAACTCCTTGTTCTTCAGTACTTAGTTGAATTCTGCTAAGTGTCGACACAACTCCTTTGTGTCGACACATCTTCTTGTGTTGAACTTGTTAAGTGTCGACACATCTTATTGGTGTCGACACATGCCTTCTGTGTTGATTCTCTTGTTGAGTGTCGACACAACTCCTTGTGTCGACACATTCTTCTTGTGTTGAGACTTTGGCTGAGTGTCGACACATTCTTCATTATGTCGACACTTGTACTTAGAATTTGTTGAACTTTGCTGAGTGTCGACACAGCTCCTTGTGTCGACACTTTCTTCATGTGTTGAGTCTTCTGCTGTGTGTCGACACATTCTTCATTATGTCGACACTTGTACTTAAACTCTGTTGAAGTTTTTCTGAGTGTCGACACAGCCTCCAAGTGTCGACACTTTCTGATGTAGACAAAGTTCCTCTGGGTGTCAACACTGCTTCTAAGTGTCGACACTGCTTCACTGAACATTTCTTCATTGAGTGTCGACACAACCTGTATGTGTCGACACTTTCCTTCTGGTGTCGACTCTGCATCCCTGGTGTCAACACAAGTACTCTAAGTGTCGACACTGCTTCTCTAGGTGTCGACACAAGTCTTCTTAAGTGTCGACACTTTTCTTCTGGGTGTCGACACATGGACTTAGAAACTTTTCAGCTTTCCCTGCAAATACTTAACCTGCACAACTAAACTCAAAATACATCAAATACATTTTGATATATATCATTGAGTAGGGTGAGGCTTCTTCAAATCAGGTACATTTATTCCAATGTACCCAACAACTTGGAAGATCTCGGGGAGTGTTTTAAGATCCTTCAATAGTACGACATGAGGCTTAACCACACAAAATGTGCCTGTTGAAACCGAAAATCGGTCTCTTGTGGAGTTCACCCTTGGGGAAGGGGTGATCGCGCACCTACTTCGCTCCTGCAAGCAAAACAACAAAGGAAACAAGGAAGAACTGACCCAAGGGCTCGGAGGGAGGACCCACCACACACCCGGAAGATCTTAGAGCGCTTCCCCTCCTTAGCCAAAGGCCGAGCTAAGGTATCCTCAGAAATCTCTTGAGATATGGAGCAAGAGGGCACAAGAAGCATGCTTTCTGAGGTACCCCTTGGGTCGTATTTATAGATTTCTGAAAACGGCCTGCAAATAGCCAACCTCCGCTATTTTGAACGGCTATGTGCAGTCCAGATTGGTCTGCCAATAACGTAACTCCATTGTTCTGAAAGACTATGGGTAGGCTAGTGGGTGCAAAATAGTAAAAAATACCTTATAGACCTGGGCGAGCTGAGGAGCTCGGCCACCACTGAAGATCCTGCCCGCCTGCTGTCTACCGAGCTCGTTAGGGCAAGTGCGAGCTGGGATACTAAGCTCGCCCTTCGATCGGCCTGCATTAGTCGAGCTCAGCTTGACGAAACCCAGACTTTGCTCGGGGAATGCTGAGCTCGGGGTCGACGAATGCCGAGCTCGAGCTCGGATTTCTCTGCTGAGCTCGCCTGGGGCCTGAGTGATCTAAACCGGCCGGTCTGGTTCCTGGCGATCCCACTCGCCGGATACGGGGTTGTACACAATCCCCGCTCTTTTTGAGCTTGGCAAAGCTCAAAAAGAAATATCCAACCCCAAGTGTCCGGCGAGTGCGGGGTGAACCAGAGAGAATCTTCGGGTGGGGTCCACCTGTGGCTATATATATACACCTACATACCTGCCTGACTCTTGCCATTCCCTCTGTTCTAGCCCTGTCGAGATGCTGATCCCAAAGGAGATTCAAGAGCGGCTCGCCCGGGTTCACCAGACCTCGGCTGCTCACGTAGCCGCCCTGACCGTGGTTCCACCCGCCGTCCCGCAGGGTGGCTCGACCGAACCCAACTCCGCCAAGAGGGTGAAGTTGTTTCCTCCGACGGCCGAGCCCATTTATGATGACCTGAGGACAGCCCTGGAGAATGGGGAGGGCTCATCCAATCTGCCTCCCCCTGACAAGGACAAAGATATCGTTGACCTCTGCGACGACCCGGACAGCCAGCTGGATGGCATGGAGGGCACCACGCCGCGAGTCTCCACCCCGTGAGCCAAGACCGCACTTGGCGACTCGTGATTCAGAACTCCAGAGAATCGTCCCTGGGACCCGCTCCCCCCCTTTGGGACCTTGGGAGTGGACTCGCAGAAGCCAAACTCATCGGTTCGCGCCCCTTCCCCCAGCAACCTGTCGTGACCACGGGGGCGGGTGTGTAAACCATTCCCATTCCGTGATTCAACCTCCCCTCACGGGAACGCGCCGCCCAGACCATCGAAAGGACCTGAGGTTTGTACCTCCCCGCACCTCCTTGGAGATGCCGAGCTCGTTAGGTAAGCTTGGCCTTGGATTCTTGTCATGTGATTTTCCAGCACATCCCCCCTTGCTGATGTTTCTGTCTTCACAGCTCCCCCCAGCCAATCCGCGGTCGAGGAGTCTTCGCGGATAGTCCACTACTCTCCCCTCCCGTCCCCGAGCTCGCTGGACTCTTACCTAGGCCCTGAAGTAGAGAATGACGAGCTGACAAGGAGGGGGATGAAGCTCTTCAAGAAACTTGTGCGCGGGCTGCGCGAGGTATAGGAAGTCAACGAGGCGTTACAACGCGACTACATGCGTCTTGATGACAAGGTGTGAGGATGCTAGGCTGGCGAGATGACATCTCCTTCCCAGCTTCTAGATGAGATCGACGACGGCCTCTCGGTGGCGCAGAGGAATTCATGGAGGATCCGCGAGCTTCTCCTCTCGCGGCAGTCCGGGGGGATGGGGGATGCGAGGCCGGGTAGATAGAAGGTGGATCCCTTGTCGAGCCGACCGTCACTCGCCTCCTGGTCCCCTCTGCCCGCGTGCCCTGCTTTCTTATTCCTACAGTTGATTGTTGTAGTAACTTCAAACATTCTTAGATGTGTCTGGTATTCGAGTAATAATAATTATATTTCTTCTTATTTAACTTGTCCTGGGATGGAACACGCCGGAGGTCGGCGAGCTGGGGGTTGGCGAGCTGGGATGGCGAGCTAGGCTGATTGGACAGCTTGGCCCCAAATTTCTTTTTTTGTATAAATAGCCCCCCACCAACCCCGTACTGTCGCCTTAACTGCATGCTTCTTCTCTCTCTTTCCACGCCCCTCCTTCGTACTCGCGCTCCACCCCTCTTTTTGCAAGCATGGGCAAGACCAATCCCGATGCCGACGGTCGTTCCAGGTGTGCCCAACACTTCAGGGACTACAACTTCAATGAGGGAAACACTAGCGAGGCCGAGCTCGCCGAGTTCGTCGGTGACCATGTTCCTCCGGGCTTCGAGGCGCGCCGGCCGAGGGAGGGGGAGGCCATCAACTCCTTTTATGACGACAAACTCACCTTCCCAATCTCGCATTTTGACGTGGGGTTGCGACTCCCCCTCTTGTCGGAAATCCGCCAGATCTTGAAGTACTATGGAGCGGTGCCCATGCAGCTGAACTCGAATGCCATCTCCATGATGGTGGCGTTCGCGAGCTTCCTCCGCCGGGAGCGGATTGAGTTCAACCTGACCGTGTTTAGGAAACTTTTTTCTTACAAGGTGACGCCGAATGGCGTCGCTTATTTCATGGGCTCGCTGATCAAGGTTCGCGAGATCGCGATCAAGCACCGCAACTAGACGACCAAGATCGCCTTCATCAAGGGCGATCTCGGCAACATCCCCTTCTCCCCCCAGCAGAAGGCCGAGGAGGTCTACCGTCCGCCAACCATGTCCGGCAATCACGCCGACCTCCACAAATTCTTCCTTCACAAGGACTTTGAGGTCACCTTCTTGCGAAGGGGCCTCGACTCGCTTCGCCCCGTTCTGCCTGGCGAAGGTATTATTCTCTCCCCATTGTCGATCTCGCCATATTTCCATGGAAATCTTCTAAGTTCTCTAAGTTATTTCATGCAGGGGAGCGACTAATCCCCGTGAACCCGCCGTTTGCGGACTTGGGGTTATATGCGTACCCTCTTGCTCGCGAGAAGGCAGTGGCGGTGGCCTGCCAAGACGAGGCAGCCTTCTCCAAACCCTCCTCCAGTAAGGCGACCTGAGGATGCGGGGTCGAGCCCGCCCCATCGCCAACAACTACCAAAAAAGATGAGGAGAGCCATAGTGGTTCCTCGGGCGAAACAACATCAACAACATCAACAACATCAACAAATCCCCAAATACATGAGCTTGCCTGAGGTCATCCTTGACGGGTCGCCGGAGAGTCCGCTAAAGAATATCACCAGCAAGAGGCAGGGAGGTGGCGAGACCCCTACTCCTCCAACAGCGACCTCTTCTCCACCCGCGACGAAGAAGGCGGCTCGCGAGCCCGCCCCACCGAAGGAACACCCCCTCTTCGGTTTCGGGGGGAGGTGGAAGGAATCGGTCGACGAGCCCATGGTCCAGTGGGATGAGCTGGCCCACCGAGTATCCATATCCACCCTCCACCCCTCCTAGGCTGACCGCGTTCCCACCACCGGTCATGCCTATTCACTCGGCTTCGGCCTTTATGGCCGCGAGGACGTCGAGGCCTACAAGGGCATCCCCTTGAGGCAGCTCTGCCATAAGGTCCTGCATTCCCATATGCGTGCCATGGAGCTCCACCACATGGTGGTCCGCCGTAGCTTCAACATCAGCAACTTCCTACAGAAGGCTGAGCAAGCACACGACGTTGCCAAAGACAAGGCCGTCGACCTGGCGAGGTAGCTCGGCATTGCTGAGAATCTTCTCACCCAAGCCGCCGTCGGACTGGTAAGTATCGGGCTGTCGCCTATCCTTTTCCCCTTTTTTACTTAGGATTTTCTGCCCTGTTGCTAATGTACTTCCTTTCTTATCAGGATGCCAATGCCGCTGGGGAGTTGCGGGCTCGAGCCGCTGGGCAGGAAGAGGAGATCGGCCAGCTGCGCGCCCACCTTGCCAAGCTGGAGGGGACGAACGTGAAGCTGATGGAGGAGAACACGAGCCTCAGCCGCGAGGTCCGCCTCCAAGCGGAGATCTTCTTCCCGGCTCGTGACGTCGAGCCCACCTTCCCCTACAAGAGCCCGAGGATCTTCGGCGAGGCTGACGTTGCTGAGAGGATGTGGATCAACTCGATCCAAACCGTCGAATATACCTTCCAGATGATGTAGGATACATGAGTGCTGGTGGAGGGTTGCAAGGAGATGTTAGCCCGGGACCTGATGTCGAGACTGTTCCCAGCGACGCCGCCGAGCGAGAAGGAGGATAGCCTTGACGCTCTATTCGGGAAGGGCTTCCAGGACCTGTCCGGCGGAGGGGGGGGGGGGGGGTGGGAGGATCACCAATCCGGCGAGGGGGGCAAAGGCTGATCATGTATTTTTCTTTTTGTTTTATAATTTCGCCGAGGCGAGCTCCATTTGTAACTATCACTATTTAATGGAATATATGCTTGATATAACCTCTATCCATTATAATTTTTTTTTTATCTTTTGGACTTTTCTGCTGCGCCCTACTTGCCTGTGAGCACTTCCCATGGCGACCTCGCTTAGATAGGTTTTGCGAGCAGGATAGTTGTTAGAGCTCGTTCCTGAGAGTACATTTTGAGATCTTACCGAATCTTAGATGATCCGGGGATGGACTACCCGCCGCATTGGGCATACCACCCTCAGCTCGCTCGCGAGCTCCCCCCTAATCTTATCAATATAAGACTAAATTCATAAAATTTTCATAAGTCAAACAGGGTGCGGGGCGAAGCGTCCTGGCTCAGTCCGCCTCCCTTCAGCAAGGTCCAGGGGCCCGACTCGCCACCCTTCTGCCGAGGCCGAGCTAAGCTGGCGAGTTCTGACTCGCCTATGTCGAGCCTCTCTCCCCCTATGCCAAACTTGTTGGACACCATCTGGAGAGTATAGGACATCCCCGAGTGACATCCAACCCTACCGGTTAAGTGAGAACCTGACAGCGGGATCTTCTCGGGGTCCGAGTTAGACACCGAGTAACATCTAGCTCTGTCAGCTAGGTGAGAGCCTGATAACGAGATCTGCTTGGGGTCTAGAGTTGACACCATCGAGTGACATCCAGCCCTATCAGCTAGCCGAGAGCCTGACATCGGGATCTGCTCGGGGTCTAGAGGTTGACATCGAGTGACATCCAGCCCTGTCAGCTAGGTGAGAGCCTGATAGCGAGCTTTGCTCGGGGTCCAGAGTTGACACCATCGAGTGACATCTAGCCCTATCAGATAGGTGAGAGCCTGACAGCGGGATCTGCTCGGGGTCCGAGGTTGACACCATCGAGTGACATCCAGCCCTGTCAGCTAGGTGAGAGCCTGACAGCGGGATCTGCTCGGGGTCCGAGGTTGACACCGAGTGACATCCAGCCTACCAGCTAGGTGAGAGCCTGACAGTGGGATCTGCTCGGGGTCCAGAGGTTGACACCGAGTGAGATCCAGCCCTGTTATCTAGGAGAGAACCTGACAGTGGGATCTGCTCAGGGTCTAGAGGTTGACACCGAGTGACATCCAGCCCTGTCAGCTAGGTGAGAGCCTGACAGCGGGATCTGCTCGGGGTCCAGAGGTTGACACCGAGTGACATCCAGCCCTGTTAGCTAGGAGAGAACCTGACAACGGGATCTGCTCGGGGTCTAGAGGTTGACACCGAGTGACATCTAGCCCTGTCAGCTAGGTGAGAGCCTGACAACGGGATCTTCTCGGGATCTAGAGGTTGACACCGAGTGACATCCAGCCCTGTCAGCTAGGTGAGAGCCCGACAGCGGGATCTGCTCAGGGTCCGGGTAGACACCATCGAGTGACTTCCAGCACTGCCATCTAGGTGAGAGTCTGACAGCGGGATCTGCTCGGGGTCTATCAAATGAATACATCTTATCGTACGAATTACCGCAGCAGAACTGATACATCAAGAGATTTTATTCAAAACTAGACACCAATTACATGTCTCAAGGATAAAAACGGTTCAAGTCAACACCGTTCCAGGTGAGAGTTAGGGTCCCGCCCTCCACATTTCAGAGTCGATACCCTCCTGATCTCAATGCCACTTTTGCAATGAACGGACCTTCCTAGCTGGGGTTGAGTTTCCCTACGGTTGTCGACCTCCCCGCTGCATCCACCTTCTTCAGCACCAAGTCTCCCTCCGCAAACTATTTGACTCTGACGTGCTTGGCAAAGTACTTGGCCATCCTCCTCTTCACCTATTCCTGTCGGATGGTGGAGAGGTCACACAGCTCCTCCATCATATCTAGGGAGAGTCATGTGAACTTCAAATTCCGCAGCTGCGATGACTCAAGGCATTTGAACTTCAAATTCCACGGTGTGTACTGCCTCGCACCCATGGGAGAGCTTGAAAGGAGTCTCCCCTGTTGCTGTGTTGGGGTTGGTCCTCAGGGCCCAGAGAACCGCGGGAAGCTTCTCCACCCAGCTTCCTTTCACATTTTCTACTTTCTTCTTCATGAGATTTACGATGATCTTATTGGCGGCCTCCACCTGCCCGTTGCTCCTGGGGTGGTGGACCGAGACAAACCTGAGGTCAATCCCAAGCTGCTCCCAGAAACTAGTGAACTATGCGCTAGCGAACTAGGGTCCGTTGTCCATGACAATGGCTTGGGGCAGCCCATGGCGGCAAATGATCTCCCCCCAAACAAAGTTTTTGATGACCTAGGAGGTAACCTTGGCCAGTGCCTTCACATCCAACCACTTAGAGAAATAATCAATCATCACCAACAGGAACCTCCTTTGCCCACTGGCCTGGGGGAACGGTCCAACCAAATCCATTCCCAAAATGGCAAAGGGCCAGGGGGCTGTAATACTCTTGAGTCGCTGAGCAGGCTGTAGCTGGAGGGGGGCAAATAGCTGGCACTTATGACATCTTCTTGCGAACTCTGTCGCATCGCGGCCCAAGGTGGGCCAGAAATACCCTTGCCTGACATTCTTCCTTCCAGGGTCCGACTCCCGGAGTGACTCCCACACTCCCCGGAGTGGACTTCTTCCAAGATTCTTTGTACTTCCCCCTCGGCCACGCAACGAGCCAACATCCCCGAGAGAGTCTTCCTGTACAACTACCAAAAAAGATAAGGAGAGCCATAGTGGTTCCTCGGGCGAAACAACATCAACAACATCAACAAAGCCCCAAATACATGAGCTTCCCGAGGTCATCCTCGACGGGTCGCCGGAGAGTCCGCTGAAGGAAATCACCAGCAAGAGGCAGGGAGGTGGCGAGACCCCTACTCCTCCCGCGGCAAAGCAGGCGGCTCGCGAGCTCGCCCCGCCGAAGGAACACCCTCTCTTCGGTTTCGAGGGGAGGTGGAAGGAATCGGTCGACGAGCCCATAGTCCAGTGGGATGAGCTGGCCCACCGAGTATCCATATCCACCCTCCACCCCTCCTAGGCCGACCGCATTCCCGCCACCGGTCATGCCTATGCACTCGGCTTTGGCCTTTATGGCCGCGAGGACGTCGATGCCTACAAGGGCATCCCCCGGAGGCAGCTCTGCCATAAGGTCCTGCATTCCCATATGCGCGCCATGGAGCTCCAGCACATGGTGGTCCACCGTAGCTTCAACATCAGCAACTTCCTTCTTCATTGAGTGTCGACACAACCTGTATGTGTCGACACTTTCCTTCTGGTGTCGACTCTGCATCCCTGGTGTCAACACAAGTACTCTAAGTGTCGACACTGCTTCTCTAGGTGTCGACACAAGTCTTCTTAAGTGTCGACACTTTTCTTCTGGGTGTCGACACATGGACTTAGAAACTTTTCAGCTTTCCCTGCAAATACTTAACCTGCACAACTAAACTCAAAATACATCAAATACATTTTGATGTATATCATTGAGTAGGGTGAGGCTTCTTCAAATCAGGTACATTTATTCCAATGTACCCAACAACTTGGAAGATCACGGGGAGTGTTTTAAGATCCTTCAATAGTACGACATGAGGCTTAACCCCACAAAATGTGCCTGTTGAAACCGAAAATCGGTCTCTTATGGAGTTCACCCTTGGGTAAGGGGTGATCGCGCACCTACTTCGCTCCTGCAAGCAAAACAACAAAGGAAACAAGGAAGAACTGACCCAAGGGCTCGGCGGGAGGACCCACCACACACCCGGAAGATCTTAGAGCGCTTCCCCTCCTTAGCCAAAGGCCGAGCTAAGGTATCCTCAGAAATCTCTTGAGATATGGAGCAAGAGGGCACAAGAAGCATGCTTTCTGAGGTACCCCTTGGGTCGTATTTATAGATTTCTGAAAACGGCCTGCAAATAGCCAACCTCCGCTATTTTGAACGGCTATGTGCAGTCCAGATTGGTCTGCCAATAACGTAACTCCATTGTTCTGAAAGACTATGGGTAGGCCAGTGGGTGCAAAATAGTAAAAAATACCAAATAGACCTGGGCGAGCTGAGGAGCTCGGCCACCACTGAAGATCCTGCCCGCCTGCTGTCTGCCGAGCTCGTTAGGGCAAGTGCGAGCTGGGATACTAAGCTCGCCCTTCTATCGGCCTGCATTAGTCGAGCTCAGCTTGACGAAACCCAGACTATGCTCGGGGAATGCTGAGCTCGGGGTCGACGAATGCCGAGCTCGAGCTTGGATTTCTCTGCTGAGCTCGCCTGGGGCCTGAGTGATCTGAACCGACCGGTCTGGTTCCTGGCGATCCCACTCGCCGGATACGGGGTTGTACACAATCCCCGCTCTTTTTGAGCTTGGCAAAGCTCAGAAAGAAATATCCAACCCCAAGTGTCCGGCGAGTGCGGGGTGAACCAGAGAGAATCTTCGGGTGGGGTCCACCTATGGCTATATATATACACCTACATACCTGCCTGACTCTTGCCATTCCCTCTGTTCTAGCCCTGTCGAGATGCTGATCCCAAAGGAGATTCAAGAGCGGCTCGCCCGGGTTCACCAGACCTCGGCTGCTCGCGTAGCCGCCCTGACCGTGGTTCCACCCGCCGTCCCGCAGGGTGGCTCGACCGAACCCAACTCCGCCAAGAGGGTGAAGTTGTTTCCTCCGACGGCCGAGCCCATTTATGATGACCTGAGGACAGCCCTGGAGAATGGGGAGGGATCGTCCAATCTGCCTCCCCCTGACAAGGACAAAGATATCGTTGACCTCTGCGACGACCCGGACAACCAGCTGGATGGCATGGAGGGCACCACGCCGCGAGTCTCCACCCCGTGAGCCAAGACCGCACTTGGCGACTCGTGATTCAGAACTCCAGAGAATCGTCCCTGGGACCCGCTCCCCCCCTTTGGGAACTTGGGAGTGGACTCGCAGAAGCCAAACTCATCGGTTCGCGCCCCTTCCCCCAGCAACCTGTCGTGACCACGGGGGCGGGTGTGTAAACCATTCCCATTCTGTGATTCAACCTCCCCTCACGGGAACGCGCCGCCCAGACCGTGGGAAGGACCTGAGGTTTGTACCTCCCCTCACCTCCTTGGAGATGCCGAGCTCGTTAGGTAAGCTTGGCCTTGGATTCTTGTCATGTGATTTTCCAGCACATCCCCCCTTGCTGATGTTTCTGTCTTCACAGCTCCCCCCAGCCAATCCGCGGTCGAGGAGTCTTCGCGGATAGTCCACTACTCTCCCCTCCCGTCCCCGAGCTCGCTGGACTCTTACCTAGGCCCTGAAGTAGAGAATGACGAGCTGACAAGGAGGGGGATGAAGCTCTTCAAGAAACTTGTGCGCGGGCTGCGCGAGGTATAGGAAGTCAACGAGGCGTTACAACGCGACTACATGCGTCTTGATGACAAGGTGCGAGGATGCTAGGCTGGCGAGATGACATCTCCTTCCCAGCTTCTAGATGAGATCGACGACGGCCTCTCGGTGGCGCAGAGGAATTCATGGAGGATCCGCGAGCTTCTCCTCTCGCGGCAGTCCGGGGGATGGGGGATGCGAGGCCGGGTAGATAGAAGGTGGCTCCCTTGTCGAGCCGACCGTCACTCGCCTCCTGGTCCCCTCTGCCCGCGTGCCCTGCTTTCTTATTCCTACAGTTGATTGTTGTAGTAACTTCAAACATTCTTAGATGTGTCTGGTATTCGAGTAATAATAATTATATTTCTTCTTATTTAACTTGTCCTGGGATGGAACACGCCGGAGGTCGGCGAGCTGGGGGTTGGCGAGCTGGGACGGCGAGCTAGGCTGATTGGATAGCTTGGCCCCAAATTTCTTTTTTTGTATAAATAGCCCCCCACCAACCCCGTACTGTCGCCTTAACTGCATGCTTCTTCTCTCTCTTTCCACGCCCCTCCTTCGTACTCGCGCTCCACCCCTCTTTTTGCGAGCATGGACAAGACCAATCCCGATGCCGACTGTCGTTCCAGGTGTGCCCAACACTTCAGGGACTACAACTTCAATGAGGGAAACACTAGCGAGGCCGAGCTCGCCGAGTTCATCGGTGACCATGTTCCTCCGGGCTTCGAGGCGCGCCGGCCGAGGGAGGGGGAGGCCATCAACTCCTTTTATGACGACAAACTCGCCTTCCCCATCTCGCATTTTGACGTGGGGTTGCGACTCCCCCTCTTGTCGGAAATCCGCCAGATCTTGAAGTACTATGGAGCGGTGCCCATGCAGCTGAACTCGAATGCCATCTCCATGATGGTGGCGTTCGCGAGCTTCCTCCGCCGGGAGCGGATTGAGTTCAACCTGACCGTGTTTAGGAAACTTTTTTCTTACAAGGCGATGCCGGATGGCGTCGCTTATTTCATGGGCTCGCTGATCAAGGTTCGCGAGATCGCGATCAAGCACCGCAACTAGACGACCAAGATCGCCTTCATCAAGGGCGATCTCGGCAACATCCCCTTCTCCCCCTAGCAGAAGGCCGAGGAGGTCTACCGCCCGCCAACCATGTCCGGCAATCATGCCGACCTCCACAAATTCTTCCTTCACAAGGACTTTGAGGTCACCTTCTTGCGAAGGGGCCTCGACTCGCTTCGCCCTGTTCTGCCTGGCGAAGGTATTATTCTCTCCCCATTGTCGATCTCGCCATATTTCCATGGAAATCTTCTAAGTTCTCTAAGTTATTTCATGCAGGGGAGCGGCTAATCCCCGTGAACCCGCCGTTTGCGGACTTGGGGTTATATGCGTACCCTCTTGCTCGCGAGAAGGCAGTGGCGATGGCCTACCAAGACGAGGCAGCCTTCTCCAAACCCTCCTCCAGTAAGGCGACCTGAGGATGCGGGGTCGAGCCCGCCCCATCGCCAACAACTACCAAAAAAGATGAGGAGAGCCATAGTGGTTCCTCGGGCGAAACAACATCAACAACATCAACAACATCAACAAATCCCCAAATACATGAGCTTGCCTGAGGTCATCCTTGACGGGTCGCCGGAGAGTCCGCTAAAGGATATCACCAGCAAGAGGCAGGGAGGTGGCGAGACCCCTACTCCTCCCACAGCGACCTCTTCTCCACCCGTGACGAAGAAGGCGGCTCGCGAGCCCGCCCCGCCGAAGGAACACCCCCTCTTCGGTTTCGGGGGGAGGTGGAAGGAATCGGTCGACGAGCCCATGGTCTAGTGGGATGAGCTGGCCCACCGAGTATCCATATCCACCCTCCACCCCTCCTAGGCTGACCGCGTTCCCACCACCGGTCATGCCTATTCACTCGGCTTCGGCCTTTATGGCCGCGAGGACGTCGAGGCCTACAAGGGCATCCCCCTGAGGCAGCTCTGCCATAAGGTCCTGCATTCCCATATGCGTGCCATGGAGCTCCACCACATGGTGGTCCGCCGTAGCTTCAACATCAGCAACTTCCTACAGAAGGCTGAGCAAGCACACGACATTGCCAAGGACAAGGCCGTCGACCTGGCGAGGTAGCTCGGCATTGCTGAGAATCTTCCCACCCAAGCCACCGTCGGACTGGTAAGTATCGGGCTGTCGCCTATCCTTTTCCCCTTTTTACTTAGGATTTTCTGCCCTGTTGCTAATGTACTTCCTTTCTTATCAGGATGCCAATGCCGCTGGGGAGTTGCGGGCTCGAGCCGCTGGGCAGGAAGAGGAGATCGGCCAGCTGCGCGCCCACCTTGCCAAGCTGGAGGGGACGAACGTGAAGCTGATGGAGGAGAACACGAGCCTCAGCCGCGAGGTCCGCCGCCAAGCGGAGATCTTCTTCCCGGCTCGTGACGTCGAGCCCACCTTCCCCTATAAGAGCCCGAGGATCTTCGGTGAGGCTGACGTTGCTGAGAGGATGTGGATCAACTCGATCCAAACCGTCGAATATACCCTCCAGATGATGAAGGATACATGCGTGCTGGTGGAGGGTTGCGAGGAGATGTTAGCCCGGGACCTGATGTCGAGACTGTTCCCAGCGACGCCGCCCAGCGAGAAGGAGGATAGCCTTGACGTGCTATTCGGGAAGGGCTTCCAGGACCTGTCCGGCGGAGGGGGGGGGGGGGGGGAGGGGAGGATCACCAATCCGGCGAGGGGGGCAAAGGATGATCTTGTATTTTTCTTTTTGTTTTGTAATTTCGCCGAGGCGAGCTCCATTTGTAACTATCACTATTTAATGGAATATATGTTTGATGTAACCTCTATCCATTATAATTTTTTTTTTATCTTTTGGACTTTTCTGCTGCGCCCTACTTGCCTGTGAGCACTTCCCATGGCGACCTCGCTTAGATAGGTTTTGCGAGCAGGATAGTTGTTAGAGCTCGTTCCTGAGAGTACATTTTGAGATCTTACCGAATCTTAGATGATCCGGGGATGGACTACCCGCCGCACTGGGCATACCACCCTCAGCTCGCTCGCGAGCTCCCTCCTAATCTTATCAATATAAGACTAAATTCATAAAATTTTCATAAGTCAAATAGGGTGGGGGGCGAAGCGTCCTGGCTCAGTCCGCCTCCCTTCAGCAAGGTCCAGGGGCCCGACTCGCCACCCTTCTGCCGAGGCCGAGCTAAGCTGGCGAGTTCTGACTCGCCTATGTCGAGCCTCTCCCCCCCTATGCCAAACTTGTTGGACACCATCTGGAGAGTATAGGACATCCCCGAGTGACATCCAGCCCTACCGGTTAAGTGAGAACCTGACAACGGGATCTTCTCAGTGTCCGAGTTAGACACCGAGTAACATCTAGCTCTGTCAGCTAGGTGAGAGCCTGATAACGAGATCTGCTTGGGGTCTAGAGTTGACACCATCGAGTGACATCCAGCCCTATCAGCTAGGTGAGAGCCTGACATCGGGATCTGCTCGGGGTCTAGAGGTTGACATCGAGTGACATCCAGCCCTGTCAGCTAGGTGAGAGCCTGATAGCGAGCTTTGCTCGGGGTCTAGAGTTGACACCATCGAGTGACATCCAGCCCTGTCAGCTAGGTGAGTGCCTGACAGCGGGATCTGCTCGGTGTCCGAGGTTGACACCATCGAGTGACATCCAGCCCTGTCAGCTAGGTGAGAGCCTGACAGCGAGATCTGCTCGGGGTCCGAGGTTGACACAGAGTGACATCCAGCCTACCAGCTAGGTGAGAGCCTGACAGTGGGATCTGCTCGGGGTCCAGAGGTTGACACTGAGTGACATCCAACCCTGTTATCTAGGAGAGAACCTGACAGTGGGATCTGCTCAGGTTCTAGAGGTTGACACCGAGTGACATCCAGCCCTGTCAGCTAGGTGAGAGCCTGACAGCGGGATCTGCTCGGGGTCCAGAGGTTGACACCGAGTGACATCCAACCCTGTTAGCTAGGAGAGAACCTGACAACGGGATCTGCTCGGGGTCTAGAGGTTGACACCGAGTGACATCTAGCCCTGTCAGCTAGGTGAGAGCCTGACAACGGGATCTTCTCGGGATCTAGAGGTTGACACCGAGTGACATCCAGCCCTGTCAGCTAGGTGAGAGCCCGACAGCGGGATCTGCTCGGTGTCCGGGTAGACACCATCGAGTGACTTCCAGCACTGCTATCTAGGTGAGAGTCTAACAGCGGGATCTGCTCGGGGTCTATCAAATGAATACATCTTATCGTACGAATTACCGCAGCAGAACTGATACATCAAGGGATTTTATTCAAAACTAGACACCAATTACATGTCTCAAGGATAAAAACGGTTCAAGTCAACACCGTTCCAGGTGAGACTTAGGGTCTCGCCCTCCACATTTCAGAGTCGATACCCTCCTGATCTCAATGCCACTTTTGCAATGAACGGACCTTCCTAGCTGGGGTTGAGTTTCCCTACGGTTGTCGACCTCCCCACTGCATCCACCTTCTTCAGCACCAAGTCTCCGTCCGCAAACTATTTGACTCTGACGTGCTTGGCAAAGTACTTGGCCATCCTCCTCTTCACCTCTTCCTATCGGATGGTGGAGAGGTCACACAGCTCCTCCATCATATCTAGGGAGAGTCATGTGAACTTCAAATTCCACAGCTGCGATGACTCAAGACATTTGAACTTCAAATTCCACGGGGTGTACTGCCTCGCACCCATGGGTGAGCTTGAAAGGAGTCTCCCCTGTTGCTGTGTTGGGGGTGGTCCCCAGGGCCCAGAGAACCGCGGGAAGCTTCTCCACCCAGCTTCCTTTCATATTTTCTACTTTCTTCTTCATGAGATTTACAATGATCTTATCGGCGGCCTCCACCTGCCCGTTGCTCCTGGGGTGGTGGACCGAGACAAACCTGAGGTCAATCCCAAGCTACTCCCAGAAACTAGTGAACTCTGCGCTGGCGAACTGGGGTCCGTTATCCATGACAATGGCTTGGGGCAGCCCATGGCGGCAAATGATCTCCCCCCCAAACAAAGTTTCTGATGACCTAGGAGGTAACCTTGGCCAGTGCCTTCACCTCCAACCACTTAGAGAAATAATCAATCATCACCAACAGGAACCTCCTTTGCCCACTGGCCTGGGGGAACGGTCCAACCAAATCCATTCCCAAAATGGCAAAGGGCCAGGGGGCTGTAATACTCTTGAGTCACTGAGCAGGCTGTAGCTGGAGGGGGGCAAATAGCTGGCACTTGTGACATCTTCTTGCGAACTCTGTCGCATCGCGGCCCAAGGTGGGCCAGAAATACCCTTGCCTGACATTCTTCCTTCCAGGGTCCGACTCCCGGAGTGACTCCCACACTCCCCGGAGTGGACTTCTTCCAAGATTCTTTGTACTTTCCCCTCGGCCACGCAACGAGCCAACATCCCCGAGAGAGTCTTCCTGTACAACTACCAAAAAAGATAAGGAGAGCCATAGTGGTTCCTCGGGCGAAACAACATCAACAACATCAACAAAGCCCCAAATACATGAGCTTCCCGAGGTCATCCTCGACGGGTCGCCGGAGAGTCCGCTGAAGGAAATCACCAGCAAGAGGCAGGGAGGTGGCGAGACCCCTACTCCTCCCGCGGCAAAGAAGGCGGCTCGCGAGCTCGCCCCGCCGAAGGAACACCCTCTCTTCGGTTTCGAGGGGAGGTGGAAGGAATCGGCCGACGAGCCCATAGTCCAGTGGGATGAGCTGGCCCACCGAGTATCCATATCCACCCTCCACCCCTCCTAGGCTGACCGCATTCCCACCACCGGTCATGCCTATGCACTCGGCTTTGGCCTTTATGGCCGCGAGGACGTCGAGGCCTACAAGGGCATCCCCCGGAGGCAGCTCTGCCATAAGGTCCTGCATTCCCATATGCGCGCCATGGAGCTCCAGCACATGGTGGTCCGCCGTAGCTTCAACATCAGCAACTTCCTACAAAAGGCCTAGCAAGCACACGACGTCGCTAAGGACAAGGCCGTCGACCTGGCGAGGCAGCTCGACATTGCTGAGAATCTTCTCACCCAATCCGTCGTCGGACTGGTAAGTATCGGGTTGTCGCCTATCCTTTTCCCCTTTTTACTTAGGATTTTCTGCCCTGTTGCTAATGTACTTTGTTGAAGTATTAGACCGGGCGGCCTTGCGGTCTTGTCTGGCGGGTTGTTGACCGAGCGGTCTGGCGGTCTCCTCTGGTGCTTGGAGACCAGGCGGTCTATCGGACTCTCAGTGCGGCCTGTTCTTATCCTGCTGGAGTTGCCGTGTGGTTAAACCATCTATCTAACCGCGCGGCCTGTGCGGTCTCCTGTATTTCTAGCCGCTCTGCCCTATACATGTTTAGTCCCACATTATTTGTTTATACTCTCTCATATCTCCTCCATTCTATATAAGAGAGGTCATACCTTTGTAAATGATATCTTTTTTGGATAATAAAATTTCAATTATTCAAAGGTCTATCCGTTTGTTCTTTCTTATTCGCTACTTTCTACATGGTATCAGAGGACACAGTCGTTTCCTCCTGATTATGTGCGCTCTCTGCTTCTCGCGGCTTGTTTTCCGCTTTCCGCGACCTGTCTCGCGGCTTGTCTTCTCTTCTGTCCGCTGCCCTGTTCGCGCGGCTTGTTTCTGTCCGCTGCCCTGTTCGCGCGGCTTGCTTCTCCTTAGTTCTCTTCTCCTGCTGCTATTCGTCGCCGCGACCTGTTTCGTTGTCGCCGCGCTCCTGGTTCCATCTTGCCTCTCCGACTTCCTAGTCGTTGTGGCCTGTTTCTGTTCGCCCGGCCTGCGACTTGTTGTAGTCGCTGCTTCTTTCCTCCTCTTCTCTTCTGTTCGCTCGGCCTTTTCAGTCCGCGCGAGCTCTTCCCCGTTGTGCCTTTGACTGCTTTCTAGCCGCTTGTGTTCGCACGACTTCTTCCTTTTTTTATCCGCTGCGGTTTCTTGCTGTCTTCTATGACTACTTCCGGTCTCACCACTACTCCTGCAGCTCCTTCTCCACCTCCTCCTTCGGGCAACCTTGGCACCCTTTCTAAGCTTGTTGGCTCCAACTATCCCGATTGGAGCGTTTCTTTCACTTTTATCCTTCGCTCTCAACGCAAGCGTCATCACCTCACCGATGACCCTCCTCCTCGTACCTCTCCTGAGTTTGATGATTGGGATGCGAGTGATGCTCTTGTCCGCACCTGGCTGGCCAACAGCCTTTCTGATGAGTGCCTTCCCGTCATTCGCCATGATGAGACGGTCAAGGCCGCCTGGCTTCACCTCGCTGCTCTCTATTCGAAGGGGGCCAGACGTCCCGCATTTATACTCTCTATGCGGACCTCTTCGCCCGCCCTTCCATGTCTCCTGTTGCGGCTTATCAACAGGTTCAGGCTCTTGGTGCTGAAATCCTCCAGAATCGCCCCTTCTCCGCGGACTTGGCCGAACAGCAGAAACACTTCCAGGAACTCCTGATTATTTGTTATCTTCTTCGTCTTCCCGATTCTTATGATATGATCCTCCAGCAGATCTTGGGTGAGGCGGAATCTCCTACTTTGGATGCCACTGCGGCTCGCATTGCCGCTGTTACTTCGCTGCTCCAGTGGCCTCTGTTGGCCTCCCCCTTCCCAGGACTCCTTTGCTCACCAAGCTCAGAGGGGGGGGGGGGGGGGGACTTAGTGGCCGCGGCCACTCCGGCGGACGGTGTTCATCCCGGTTCCTCTGCTCTTACTGTGGTCGTACCGGCCACTCTGTTGACCGCTGCTGGCAGAAACATCCTCATTTTCGCCCTTCCGGTGATGCTCCTTCTTCGGCCTCCGCCTCTTCTCGGTCGTCTGCCTTTGTGGCCACGACGTCAGGTAGTGCCCACGTCGTTACCCAAGGTAAATGGATGATTGACTCCGGTGCTACAAATCATATGACTGGCAACCCTCATTGCTTCTCCCGTCTTGAGACACATGACCGCTTACCACCGGTTCGTGTGGCGGATGGTTCCCCGTCCCAGGTTCATGGGACGGGCATGGTTCAACTCACCCCCTCGCTTTGCTTGGAGGACACCCTCTATGTCCCGAAGTTCCCGTGCAATTTGTTATCAGTTACTACTTTATGCCGGCAACTTCAGTGCTCCGTCTTATTCACTCCCACTACTTGTTCTTTTCAGGACCCGAGGACCCAGCAGACGATTGCTACTGGGACTGAGAGCGGCGGCCTCTACTTCCTAGACGATGTTTCCGCTTTGTCCGCCTACTCCTCCTCCACAGATCTCCTTCAATGGCACCTTCGCCTTGGACATCCTCCTCCTTGGATTCTTCGCCAGCTTCTGCCCCACTTACCTCCTACCAGTTCTCCGCTCAACTGTGATGCGTGTCAGCTTGGCAAATATCATCGCTCCTCCTTCCCACCGAAGCAAGGTCGTGGATCCTCTCGCCCGTTTGATCTTATTCATTCTGATGTATGGGGTCCTGCTCCTACCCTCACTGTTGGTCGGGGTAGTTCCTATTTTGTCACTTTTATAGATGATTTTTCACGCTGTACCTGGGTGTATCTGTTAAAAGATCGCTCTGAACTCTTTTCTGTTTGGCAATCATTTTATTTTATGATTCAGACTCGATTTGCTATTTCTATTAAAGTTTTATATTCTGATAATGTCAAGGAATATCTGAATCATGAGTTCTCCTCTTTCTTTCACCAACATGGCCTGCTTCATCAAACGTCTTGTGTTTACACCTCCCAGCAGAATGGGGTTGCGGAGCGTAAAAACCGTCACCTGCTTGATGTTGCTCGTACTCTCATGACGCAGATGCACGTCCCTCGCTCCTACTGGGGCTACACTGTGCTCCTTGCCTGCTATCTCATCAATCGCCTTTCCTTCACAGTTCTCCACGGCCAGACCCCCTTATCCATTCTCTACCCCCACAAGGAACCTTTTCCTCTCCCTCTCCGTGTCTTTGGCTGTACGGCCTTTGTTCACGCTCCCTCCGCTACCCGCGACAAGCTTTCCCCCGTTCCACCAAGTGTGTCTTTTTGGGGTACTCTACCACTCAAAAAGGCTATTGCTGCTTTGACCCCTTCTCCGCAAGCAGTTTGTCTCTGCGGATGTGACTTTTTTCGAGAATGCTTCCTATTTCTCTCCTACCTCTTCTCTTCCTTCTGATATCTCCGTTCCTTCCACGCCTCTCGACGTTTTCCCACCTCCGTCTCCTCCTCCACTGACTCCTTCCCAGTCCGTCTCCCCACCCACCCCTCCACCCTCCTCTCCACCGCCGTCTCTCTCTAGTCCCGGGCCAGCCTTCTCCGCCACGAACGCTCCGGTCGCTTACGCTCCCGTCGACCTGGATCTTCCCATTGCTCTTCGCAAAGGGGTGCGGGCGTGTACTCAACACCCGCTTGCGGCAGTTGTTTCCTATGATCGGCTTTCTCCTTCTCGTAGGTGTTTTGCCTTGGCTATCTCTGCCACTTCTACTCCCCGCACCTACCAGGAGGCTCTGGCTCTCCCTCATTGGAAGTCTGCCATGGATGAGGAGATGGCTACTCTTACTGAACGGGGTACCTGGACCCTTTTCCTCCTCCCGTGGGCACTGATGTGGTTGGCTGTCGCTGGGTCTTCGTTGTGAAATTTCGACCCGACGGCACTGTGGATCGCTACAAGGCCCGGCTGGTGGCCAAGGGCTTCACTCAGACATACGACATTGATTACTTTGATACCTTTTCTCCGGTTGCTCGCCTCAGCACCATCCGGGTTCTCCTTTCTGTGGCTGTTAACCGGGATTGGGCTATTTCCCAGCTTGATGTGAAGAATGCTTTTCTCTATGGCGATCTTCAGGAGGACGTCTACATGGAGCAACCTCCTGGGTATGTTGCTCAAGGGGAGACACGCGTATGTCGTTTGAACAAGGCCATTTATGGCCTAAAGCAAAGCCCTCGGGCATATTTCGACAAGTTCAGTGGCATTGTGGCTACCATCGGCTTTACAAGAAGTTCGGCTGATCACTCCTTATTTATTCGCAAAACCGCCTCGAGACTGGTGGTTTTGGCAGTGTATGTGGATGATATTCTCCTTACTGGCGATGACAAGCTGGGGTAGACTTGATGAAGAAACACCTACGTAAACACCTGATCATGAAGGATATGGGCTCCCCGAAGTACTTTTTGGGGATAGAAATCTCTCGGAAGCTTGACTCGTTGGTTCTCTCCCAACGGAAGTATGCCCTTGATCTTCTACAAGAGGCAGGATTGACAGGTGCCAAACCGGCCCGGTTTCCCATGACTGTTGGAGAAGACAAAACATGGACAGATGACTCGCCTATTCTATCTGATATCAAGAGATACAGACGTTTGGTGGGCAAACTCATCTATCTCACGGTGACCAGACCCGACATCTCCTATGTTGTAGGCAAGGTCAGCCAGTTTATGCAAGCTCCCAGAGAGTGCCATCTTTCAGTCTGCCTTGAAGATTTTAGAGTATGTCAAAGCAGCACCGGGCAAAGGGCTTCTCTTTCAGAAGAATGGTCATCTGAGGGTTGAGGCCTACTCAGATTCAAGTTATGCGGATGACAAAGGCGATCGTAAATCCACATCAGGTTTTTGTACCTTTGTTGGAGGTAATCTCGTGAGTTGGAAGAGCAAGAAACAGTCTGTTGTCTCCAGATCCAGTACAGAAGCTGAATACCGGAGTATGGCGTCAACCACGTGTGAGTTAAAGTGGTTGTGGGCTCTCATGCTTGACCTGGGCGTGGTATATGACTGTCCTCTCCTTATGTTCTGTGACAACAAGGCCGCTATATACATATCCAGAAATCCGATCTTCCATGAGAGAACAAAGCATATAGAGGTTGACTGTCACTTCATTCGGGAAGAGATTTTGAAGAAACAGATTTGTACTCCATTTGTCATCTCTGATAAGGAATTGGCAGATATCTTCACCAAGCTGGTCTCTACTTCCTTCTTCCACATTTGTGACAAGCTGGGCATGATTGATATCTATGCTCCAGCTTGAGGGGGAGTGTTGAAGTATTAGACCGGGAGGCCTTGTGGTCTTGTCTGGCGGGTTGTTGACCGAGCGGTCTGGCGGTCTCCTCTGGTGCTTGGAGACCGGGCGGTCTATCGGACTCTTAGTGCGGCCTGTTCTTATCCTGCTGGAGTTGCCGTGCGGTTAACCCATCTGTCTAACCGCGCGGCCTGTGCGGTCTCCTGTATTTTTAGCCGCTATGCCCTGTACATGTTTAGTCCCACATTGTTTGTTTATACTCTCTCATATCTCCTCCATTCTATATAAGAGAGGTCATACCTTTGTAAATGATATCTTTTTTGGATAATAAAATTTCAATTATTCAAAGGTCTATCCGTTTGTCCTTTCTTATCAGGATGCCAAGGCCACTGGGGAGTTGCGGGCTCGCGCCGCCGGTCAGGAAGAGGAGATCGGCCAGCTGCGCGCCCACCTTGCCAAGCTGGAGGGGATGAACATGAAGCTGATGGAGGAGAACACGAGCCTCAGCCGCGAGGTCTGCCGCCAAGCGGAGATCTTCTTCCCGGCTCGCGACGTCGAGCCCACCTTCCCCTACAAGAGCCCGAGGATCTTCGGCGAGGCTGACGTTGCTGAAAGGATGCGGATCAACTCAATCCAAACCGTTGAATGTACCGTCCAGATGATGAAGGATACATGAGTGCTGGTGGAGGGTTGCGAGGAGATGTTAGCCCGGGACCTGATGCCGAGCCTGTTCCCAGCGACACCGCCCAGCGAGAAGGAGGATAGCGTTGACGCACTCTTCGGGAAGGGCTTCCAGGACCTGTCCGACGGAGGGGGGGAGGATCACCAATCCGGCGAGGGGGGCAAAGGCTGATCATGTATTTTTCTTTTTGTTTTGTAATCTCGCCGAGGCGAGCTCCATTTGTAACTATGACTATTTAATGGAATACATGTTTGATATAACCTCTATCCATTATAATTTTTTTTATCTTTTGGACTTTTCTGCAGCGCCCTGCTTGCCTGCGAGCACTTCCCATGGCGACCTCGCTTAGATAGGTTTTGCGAGGAGGATAGTTGTTAGAGCTCGTTTCTGAGAGTACATTTTGAGATCTTGTCAAATCTTAGATGATCCGGGGATGGACTACCCGCCGCACTGGGCATACCACCCTCAGCTCGCTCGCGAGCTCCCGCCTAATCTTATCAATATAAGACCAAATTCACAAAATTTTCATAAGTCAAACAGGGTGGGGGGCGAAGCGTCCTGGCTCAGTCCGCCTCCCTTCAGTAAGGTCCAAGGGCCCGACTCGCCACCCTTCTACCGAGGCCGAGCTAAGCTGGCGAGTTCTGACTCGCCTATGTCGAGCCTCTCTCCCCCTATGACAAACTTGTTGGACACCATCTGGAGAGTATAGGACTTCCCCGAGTGACATCCAGCCCTACCGGTTAAGTGAGAACCTGACAGCGGGATCTGCTCGGAGTCCGAATTAGACACCGAGTAACATCTAGCCCTATCAGCTAGGTGAGAGCCTGATAGCGGGATCTGCGCGGGGTCTAGAGTTGACACCATCGAGTGACATCCAGCCCTGTCAGCTAGGCGAGAGCCTGACATCGGGATCTGCTCGGGGTCTAGAGGTTGACATCGAGTGACATCCAGCCCTGTCAGCTAGGTGAGAGCCTGATAGCGAGATCTGCTTGGGTCCAGAGTTGACAGCATCGAGTGACATCCAGCCCTGTCAGCTAGGTGAGAGCTTGACAGCAGGATCTGCTAGGGGTCCGAGGTTGACACCATCGAGTGACATCCAGCACTGTCAGCTAGGTGATTGCCTGACAGTGGGATCTGCTCGAGGTCCGAGGTTGACACCGAGTGACATCCAGCCTGTCAGCTAGGTGAGAGCCTAACAGTGGGATCTACTTGGGGTCTAGAGGTTGACACCGAGTGACATCCAGCCCTGTTAGCTATGAGAGAACCTGACAGCGGGATCTGCTCGGGGTCTAGAGGTTGACACCGAGTGACATCCAGCCCTGTCAGCTAGGTGAGAGCCTGACAGCGAGATCTGCTCGGGGTTCGGGTAGACACCATCGAGTGACTTCCAGCCCTGCCAGCTAGGTGAGAGCCTGACAGCGGGATCTGCTCAGGGTCTAGAGGTTGACACCGAGTGACATACAACCCTCTCAGCTAGGTGAGAGCCTGATAGTGGGATCTGCGCGGGGTCTAGAGGTTGACACCGAGTGACATCCAGCCCTGTCAGCTAGTTGAGAGCCTGACAACGGGTTTTGCTTGGGGTCCGGGTAGACACCATCGAGTGACTTCCAGCCCTGCCAGCTAGGTGAGAGTCTGACAGCGGGATCTGCTCGGGGTCTATCAAATGAATACATCTTATCGTACGAATTACCGCAGCAGAACCGATACATCAAGAGATTTTATTCAAAACAAGACACCAATTACATGTCTCAAGGATAAAAACGCTTCAAGTCATCACCGCTCCAGGTGAGACTTAGGGTCTTGCCCTCCACATTTCGGAGTCGATACCCTCCTGATCTCAATGCCTCTTTTGCAATGAAAGGACCTTCCTAGCTGGGGTTGAGTTTCCCTACGGTTGCCGACCTCCCCGCTGCATCCACCTTCTTCAGCACCAAGTCTCCCTCCGCAAACTATTTGACTCTAACGTACTTGGAAAAGTACTTGACCATCCTCCTCTTCACCTCTTCGATCTTGTCGGATGGTGGAGAGCTCACACATCTCCTCCATCATATCTAGGGAGAGTCATGTGAATTTCAAATTCCACAGCTGCGATGACTCAAGGCATTTGAACTTCAAATTCCATGGGGTGTACTGCCTCGCACCCATGGGAGAGCTTGGAAGGAGTCTCCCCTGTTGTTATGTTGGGGGTGGTCCTCAGGGCCCAGAGAACCGCGGGAAGCTTCTCCACCCAGCTTCCTTTCAGATTTTCTACTTTCTTCTTCATGAGATTTACAATGATCTTATTGACGGCCTCCACCTGCCCGTTGCTCCTGCGGTGGTGGACCAAGATAAACCTGAGGTCAATCCCAAGCTGCTCGCAGAAACTAGTGAACTCCGCGCTGGCGAACTGGGGTCCGTTGTTCGTGACAATGGCTTGGGAGGTTACCTTGGCCAGTGCCTTCACCTCTAACCACTTAGAGAAATAATCAATCATCACCAACAGGAACCTCCTTTGCCAAATGGCCTAGGGGAACGGTCCAACCAAATCCATTCCCAAAATGGCAAAGGGCCAGGGGGCTGTAATACTCTTGAGTCGCTGAGCAGGCTGTAGCTGGAGGGGGGTAAATAGCTGGCACTTGTGACATCTTCTTGTGAACTCTGTCGCATCGCGGCCCAAGGTGGGCCAGAAATACCATTGCCTGACATCCTTCCTTCCAGTGTCCGACTCCAGGAGTGACTCCCATAATCCCTAGAGTGGACTTCTTCCAAGATTCTTTGTACTTCCCCCTACGCCACGCAACGAGCCAACATCCCCGAGAGAGTCTTCCTGTACAACTGCCCGTCCTGGAGCATGTAGTACGCCGATTTGTACCTTAGCTTCTTCTTGTCCACCCCCTCCGGATACTCTCCCGTGGAAAGGAAAGTTGGGACAGAGTCCATCCACGAGGACCGCTGATCTATCTACATGAGCTCTCCCTCTTCAATGGAAGGGAGGAATAGGTCGGTGATAGTCCCCCCCACCCGGGGACCATATTTCGCTAGTTGATCGACCTGTTCATTTTCCTCCCGGGGCACGTGTCAGATGGAGAGGGATTCAAATGCGTCAATGACCCCCTTTAATTTGGCTAAGTATAATCTTAGGGTAAGCTCTCTTGCCTCAAACTCCTCGTTGATCTGGGAAGCTACCACTATGGAGTCAGTGAGGACCTCCACGTCCAATACCCCCAGTTCCCTGGCCAGGCGCAGCCCTGCTATCACGGCCTCAAACTCGGCCTGATTGTTAGTGATGGGGAAGTGCACCACCACCGTTTGCTCAATTCTAGTTCCATGGGGGCTCTCCAAGATCACCCCGACCCCCAAGGAATGCCTCCCCAAGGCAACATCTACCTTCACCTTCCATGGAGTCGGATGGTGAGCTCTTCCTCCGTCACCTCGATCACATAACCGGCCAAAAAATCGTCCATCGCTTGAGCCTTGATCGAGAGGCGGGGGACGAAGGAGATGTCGAACTCGCTCAAGTCCACCGACCACTTGGCCAGCCTACCAGAATGCTCCACCCCCTCAAAGATGTTGCGAAGGGGATGGTTAGTCACTTCTCGGATGGAGTGTACCTGGAAATAGGGCCGCAGCCTCCGGGCCGAGATGATCAGGGCGAAGGCCAGCTTCTCCAAAATTGGATACCGGAGCTCGGCCTTCCTCACGACCCGGCTCACGTAGTATATAAGGAGTTGCTTCTTCCCCTCTTCACGAACTAAGACAGAGTTCAAGGCCTCCGCCTCGGCCCCGTGATACAAAATAGGTCTTCCCCCTCCTTTGGACCTTGGAGCAACGGAGCCCTCGTCAGCTGTAACTTGAGGGCCTGGAATGCCTCCTCGCACTCCTTGGTCCACTCAAATTTTTGCCCCCCCCCCCTAGTGTTTTGAAGAAGTGGGAGACTTCTCCCCAGACCGGGAGAGGAACCTGCTTAACCCTGCCAGCTTCCCTGTCAACCGTTGCATCTCCTTAGTATTCCATGGAGACCCTAGCTCTACGATAGCCTTGACCTTATCAGGATTTGGTTCGACCCCCGCGGGGGTGAGGAGGTACCCCAAGAACTTCCCCCTGCTGGCCCCGAAGATGCACTTCAGGGGGTTCAATCGCATCTTGTACTTGTGCAGAGTGACGAAGGTCTCCTCTAGGTCCTGGAGGTGAGAGTCCACATCCTGACTCTTAATCATGAGATCATCTAAGTACACCTCCAGGTTCCTCCCCTTCTGTTCCCGGAAGACCCTGTCCATCATTTTTTGATAAGTCGCCACTGCGTTCTTCAGCCCAAAGGGCATCATTTTATAGCAGTAGCACCCATCACCCATGATGAACGAGACGTCCTTGATATCCGAGGGGTGCATCCTGATTTGGTGGTAACCTGAAGACGCATACAAAAAGCTCATTACAGAAAAACCGACGGCTGAATCAAACAGCGCGTCAATCCGAGGCAAGAGATAACAATCCTTAGGACAAGATTTATTAAGCAAGGAAAAATCGACACACATACGCCACCAGCCATCTCCCTTTTTAACCATGACTACATTGGAGACCTAGCCGGGGTATTGGATTTCGGACACGAAGCCGGCCTTGAGAAGCTTTACCATCTCTTATCTGATGGGCTCGGCCAGCTTGTCTGCGGTGGATCTCTTATTTTGTTGGACGGGGCGTGCTCCCGGGTCCAAGTTGAGGTGTTGGAAAGCCACATCTGCGTCAACCCCCAGCATCTCCCCGGCACTCCACGCAAAGATGTCCACGTTCTTCTGGATGCATGCCAGCATCCTGCCTTGAGCCTCTGGGGTCAGCCCTCCACTGACGCGGACCTTCTCTACCCTGCCCCCATGGGTGAGGACCTCCAGCTCCACCACCTCTTCCATAGCCTCCAACCTGGACTGCTCCCCCCATTCTCCAACATCTCTCTCCTCTGAGATGAGGACCTCTACCTCTACCTCTTCCTTCACGGCCAATGCCTCGGCCGACTCCTCCCGATTTCCTCCTGCCACGTCAACCTCGGTGCAGCTCTCCACCTCCAGCTCCTCCTTGCCAGCTTCCTGCTCTACCTCCTCCATCCTTCGCTCCATCTCCTCGGCCCCCTCTTACTAAGAGATGGAGTTCACGACGGTGACGTATCACTCCCTTGCTACCTTGGGGTCACCCCGGACCCGGAACAGGATCCCCTCAGCATTGAACTTTAAGCATTGATGGAATGACGAGGGGACGCAGTGGAAGGCGCTGATGAGGGGCCTCCCGAAGATGGTGCTGTAGCTGCTGGGGGCATCCACGATGACGAACCTACAGTTCTGGTACTGCCCCCTAGGGTGACATGGAGCCCTACTCCTCCTTCTACCTCCTTCCTCTCCCCCGAAAATCCAAACAACGGCCCATCCGAGGCCAACACCCTCTTCGCCTCCACCTTCATCGCATCAAACGTCTTCTTAAAGATGGCGTTGATGGAGCTTCTGTTGTCCACGAGGATCCGGGAGACGGTAAAATTTTCGATGGCCGTCTGGATGACTAGCGCATCGCAAAATGTATCCTCATAATCCGGCATATCGCTCCTTGAGAAGGTAATCCTCTCTTCTGGGGGTGGGGTCTGGGATGTGGAGCCAACGCACCGACGATACATAGTGTGGAGGCTCGCCCTCCAGGAAGCCTCAACCCCCACCCCCCATGGATCACCCCAATCCCCCCTCGAGTCCCGACGTCCAGCCGATCTTCACAATGATCCTCCTCCGCCCGAGGCAGGACCTCTTTGATCCTCAACTCTTGGAGCCCCTGCTACTGCTGCTCCCCCTATTTCCCCTCATCTAGAGGAACTTTGGGCACGTGGCTGTGGCATGCCCTTCCTCCTGATGGAAGTCGCAGTAGGGAAACTCCACCCTAACTTCTCTCCTCCTCCTCCTTGCTACTCTTCTCCTCTCTCCTATGGCTATGGTCATAGCCTATTCTTGATCGGGGAGTGGAGGCCTCTACTCCCGCCTCCAACCCATGGGGTGGAATTGATCCTGCCCCCCTTGATTGCGGTCCCTTCCTTGGTACCCTTTCTGTGGCCCCTGCTCTTGCCACTCGGGCCTCCAGCTCAACCGATGGTCTGGCTCCTAACGCCCCCACCTGGGCTGCTGCTGCCCCTGGAGCAACCTCTTCTCCCTCTGCCGGGGCTCGACTATCCTCTCCTCCTGCCCCTTCCGCCTCTTGGCTCCTTCTCTTCCTCTGTGGCCCACCTGGCCAGCTTCCAGGCGAACTCTGGATTCGACGCCTCCCCGTCGACTTCTCACGCCGTCCTCTCCATCAGCTCCTCGTAGGAGAGGGGGGCCCTCTCTTTAGCTTCATCCTGAAGAAACCCTGCTGCAGTCCCAGGGTGAAGGCCATCATTAAGTTATGGCCTGTCATCTCTTGGACCTGGGTGACCTCCTCCTGGAAATGGTCAACATAGCTCCCCAACATCTCATTCACTCCCTGCTTGATGTGGAACAGGGACTCCGACTCCTTCTTCCTCCTCTTCGAGGTAGTGAACCTCAACATGAACCCCCGATGCAGGTCCTCGAAGCAGTAGATGGAGCTGGCCGGTAGTTGGTGAAACCACTCCCTCGCCTTCTCCTTAAGGGTGATGGCAAAGAGCCGACACTTGAACCCATCTGACATCTGCCGGATCGAGACCACGTCCTCAAACCACTAGACGTGCGGGACCGGGTCCCCCTTCCCGGTGTAGTAGGACATCTCGGATTCCCTGAACCCCTCTAGAACTGGGGCGGAAGAGACCAGCTCGCTGAAGGGGCTGTCTCCCCTTACCGGGTGAGCCGGAGCATCCCGCGGGCCCAGCTCGCCAATTCAGCCTCCGCATGCCGAGCCGGGGAAGAGCACGTGCCCGGGGAGCTCGCACCCCCGGCCCTCCTCGACCACTTCCTTCCCAGCTCGCCTGCCTGGGCGTCCTCGCCTAGAGAGGGGGCGGCCGCGATCTGGGCAGCTGGAGTCGAGAACTCGGCCCGCGCGCCGAGTGCGAACTTGACGAGGCCCAACACCTCGTTCCTGAAATCTTTGAACATCCCCACCGTGGCCAGAGGGGGGGGGGGGTGGCGAGTCCGACCTGTCAGATCCTTGTCCTCCTGTCATCGAGCTCGCTGAATGTTTTCTATACTGACCACGCTCCACGCTCACCGCACCAAAATGTTGAAACCGAAAATCGGTCTCTTATGGAGTTCACCCTTGGGGAAGGGGTGATCGCGCACCTACTTCCCTCATGCAAGCAAAACAATAAAGGAAACAAGGAAGAACTGACCCAAGGGCTCAGTAGGAGGACCCACCACACACCTGGAAGATCTTAGAGCGCTTCCCCTCCTTAGCAAAGGCCGAGCTATGGTATCCTCAGAAAGTGCTTGAGAGATGGAGCAAGAGGGCACACGAAGCATGTTTTCTGAGGTACCCCTTGGGTCCTATTTATAGATTTCTGAAAACGGCCTGCAAATAGCCAACCTCTGTTGTTCTAAATGGCTATGTGCAGTCCAGATTGGCCTGCCAACAATGTAACTCCGCTGTTCTGAAAGGCTATGGGCAGGCCAGCAGTGGCAAAATAGTAAAAAATACCTTATAGACATGGGCGAGCTGAGGAGCTCGGCCACCCCTGAAGATCCTGCCCGCCTGCTGTCTGCCGAGCTCGTTAGGGCGAGTGCAAGCTGGGATACTAAGCTCGCCCTTCGATCGGCCTCCATTAGTTGAGCTCAGCTTGATGAAACCCATACTTGGCTCGGCGAATGTCGAGCTCAGGGTCGACAAATGCCGATCTCGGGCTCGGATTTCTCTGCCGAGCTCGCCTGGGGCCTGGGTGATACAGGGTTGTATAGTGCCTTCGGGTAACATCAGGGAAATTCCTGGGGTTCATGGTAACCCAGTGGGGGATAGAGGCCAACCCCGAAAAGATTAAGGCTCTGGAAGACATGTCACCACCTCGATCCATTAAAGAAGTGCAATGGTTGAACGGGAGAATCACAACACTCTCTCGATTCTTGGCACGAACCGGGGATAAATACCTCCCCTTCTTCAAGATTCTCAGGGGGGCTAGAACCACATGCTTCCAGTGGACGGACGAATGTCACTCAGCTTTTGATACACTGAAGCAGTACCTGGCATCCCCTCCGTTTCTATCGAAACCGGCCCCAGGAGAGACTCTTTTTCTGTACCTCACTATTACATTAGTCGCTCTGAGCTCCATGTTGGTAAAAGACGAGGGAGAGGTTTAGTGCCCCATCTACTACCTTAATAATATCCTCTCAGACACTGAAACTCGGTATTCAGTTGTGGATAAGATAGCCCTGACACTCATTTTCTCAGCAAGGAAACTCTGCCCCTACTTCCAGGCCCATACCATCAAAGTTCTGACCGAACTACCTCTTCGTACTATTCTTCAAAAGCCATAGGCATCGGGCCGACTGCTTAAGTGGGCGGTCGAGTTAGGTGAATTTGACATCCACTTTCTGTCGTGCCCCATCATTAAATCTCAAGTCTTAGCGGACTTCATCATCGAAAATACTATGCCAGCAAAACCAAAAGGCGCTCCAACAGAGCCAACACAAGGGTGGACTATGTACTTTGACGGAGCTTCCGAAATAGTAGGCGCAGGATCCGGGCTGCTTCTCATAAGCCCAGAGCTCGTCACTCTAGAATACGGAGTCCGATTGAAGTTTCCTGCAACTAATAACATATCAGCATATGAAGCCTTAATCGCAGGCCCTGGCTCGCCATCGTCTGTCACGTCAGAAGGTTAACGATCTACTCTGACTAACAACTCATCATCTCCCAAGTGGAAGGAGAATTTGAGGCGAAAAGTGAACAACTTGCCCAATACCTCTGACTCGCGAAATCTCTCCTGCTTCGGATACCACAAGCCCAAATTTTCCACGTCCCTAGAGAGCAGAACAGCCGGGCAGATGCCCTGTCAAAGCTAGCCACATCTCCCTCTCGCTATTAGTCAAGAAGGCGTCGAGTTGAATAAATTGCCTTTCCCAGCATTCTGGGGACTTAGGAGGTGGCAGAAATCAGGGAATCTAAAGAATCAAGGATCACTCCATTGGTAGAGTACTTAGAGAACCAGCGGTTGCCAGAAGACCCAAAGGAGACCCGTCACCTCAGGATGAGGGCGGCCACCTTCACACTGATCAGTGGAGAACTGTATAAACAATCCTTCACAGGGCCCTACCTGAAGTGTTTGACGGAAACTGATGCTGAGTATACCCTCCGCGAGGTTCATGGAGGAGTCTGCGGAGAGCATTTAGGAGGAAAGGCCTTGGCCCGAAAAATCCTGCACCAAGGTTTTTATTGGCAAACCATGAAAAAGGAAGCGACAGAGTTCATCCAGAAGTGCAAAAGTTGCCAGCTACACGCCAACATTCTCCAGCAACCTCCCGTTGCCCTTCACACATTGCAAGGAGCTTGGCCATTCGCTCAGTGGAGAATAGACCTCCTCGGCCCTCTGCCGCAAGCCTCGAGAAAGAGGAAGTTCATCATCATGGCCATCGACTACTTCACCAAGTGGGTGGATGTGGAGCCTCTCGCCAAGATTACTGAGGAGAACACAAATTAGTTCATGTGGAAGAACATCATCTGCCGCTTTGGCACACTAGTAATTATCATCACCGACAATGTCACTCAGTTTACGGGGAAATCTTTCACCAAGCTATGCGAGGAATTAAAAATCGAGTTATGGCATACGACTGTGTCGCACTCCGAATCCAATGGGCAGGTAGAGGTGACCAACCAAACCATTCTGAAGGGACTAAAGGCGCGACTTGAAGACGCTGGGGGGCAGTGGGTCGATGCGCTCCACAACGTGTTATGGGTGTACCGGACAACGGAGAGGACGCCAACTGGAGAAACATCATACACTCTCTGTTATGGAACTGAAGCTATTATCCCGGTCGACATCGGCGTCCCAAGCCCCCGGGTCTCCAACTTCAGCCTCCAGGCGAACGACGACACTCTCCGAGACAATCTAGATTTGATTTCTGAGATCCGCGAAGAAGCCGCTCTCCATACTGCAGCCCACTAGCAACGCACATCCCGCTATTACAACCGCAAGTTAAAGCCCCCGACCGATCAACGTGGGAGACTTGGTCCTCCGCACTCTGGAAGCGGCAGGGAAAGGAACGCAAGGCGGCAAGCTATCTCCAACCTGGTAAGGACCCTTCATCGTCACGGCTATGGTGAACCCAGGAACATACATGCTACACAATGCCGAAGGAAAGACTCTCCCCCGCACCTGGAATGCGCAAAACCTGTGCCGATTATATCAATGATGTCCAACTTTATGTTTTTGTAAATTGTGTAACACATTTCTTTTGTCGGAAAATAACTCTATGATGTGTGTAAGCCGCGGGGCTGAAGCCACGCAAGTTATCTTTACTTAAGTATTGCATCATGTTGCTGCAACTATTGTCAACTCAAACAGGATAGCTGATGCACTCAAATTCCCCGTGGGGGCCTGCCCCCCTCACGAAGAAGCCGCGAGAAGCCCTCGTGCAACCAAAGCCGCGAGCATGACTCGCGCACCCCGTGGGGGTCTGCCCCCTCACGAATAAGCCGCGAGCAGCCCTCGTGCAACCTAAGCCACGAGCCTAACTCGCACACCCCATGGGGGCCTGCCCCACTCACGAAGAAGTCGCAAGCATCCCTCATGCAACCTAAGCCACGAACCTGACTCGCGTACCCCGTGGGGGCCTGCCCCCCTCACGAAGAAGCTGCGAGCAGCCCCTGTGCAATCTAAGCTGTGAGCCTGACTCGTGCACCACGTGGGGGCCTGACACCCTCATGAAGAAGCCACGAGTAGCCCTCGTGCAACCTAAGCCATGAGCCAGACTCGCGCACCCCGTGGGGGCCTGCCCCCTCATGAAGAAGCTGCGAGCAGCCCTCGTGCAATCTAAGCCACGAGCCTGATTCACACGCCCCGTGGGGGCCTGCCCCCCTCACGATGAAGCCACAAACAGCCCTCGTGCAAACTAAGTCGTGGACATGAGCCATGCAACCTAAGCCGCGAGCCTGACTCGTGCAACTTCGTAAGGGCCTGCCCCCCTTTCGCGATAAAGCCACAAACCTGAGTCGCGCAAACAAAGACGTGGACTGAAGCCACACAAACAAAGCCGCTAACTAAAGCCGCACAAACAAAGTCACGGACCAGAGCCGTGCAAACGAGAATAACTAAGATGGCATGAAAAGAATAATGTCATAACAAAACAACTGGAATGATACAAAAAGGGGCAACTAGCGCCTAAGGGCAACAACGACAAATGCTGAACAAAAGGCAAAATACAGTACGACCAACTAAAACAACACAATGCAAATACACAGCTGCAAAGATAAAAAGATACTACTCATCGTCCGAGCCAGAATGCTCGTCTTCGGAAACATCTACAAAGCTAAAGCTGGATGTGTCACATCCAAAACTCTTGCTAACCAGGCGAAAGGCCTTCGAAACACCGTGCCAGAGCGCTAGCTCACGAACATCATCCATCTGGGGATCCACCTCCTTGGACCAAATCTCATCACGAACCTCCTCTGTAATCAAACTACGGTCTCTCATGTAGTCCAATGATTCCAGGTATTCTCCAAGTCCCTCAACCTTCAACTCTGACACATTGCTATCAAAAGATAACATCTCCACTTGGGCCTTTGCCGCCCGTAGCTGAGTCTCAAGATCGGTGGCTTCCTCCCCTGTTGCCTGCAACTGGGACTCGAAGACCGAAGTCTCCTCCTTTGAGTGCTTCAACATCTGGGTGGTCCTCTCAACCATGGTTTTCTCCACCTCCAAGGTTGCGTGTGCATCCTCTAGCTCAGATTTCAGCACCGACTCGGTCCAGCGGAACCGCGCAATGTCCTGATCATATTCCTCCTTCAGGGAGGCAAGCGAGCTCAACGTCAACCAGAGCTTCTCCTGAAGGTCAAGGTACCCATCCTTCAAACTCACATAGTGGTCATTCCAGGTTACCACAATTTGGGCTTGGGTCTCTATCTGTATAAGGAAAAGGTGGGCATTAACACCAAATAATAAAGAGAAAAAACCTCCACAATAAGTCAAGGCACTTACCGCATCACACATTGCCATCAAGGAATAGGACATCCGAGGGGTCACCGCCTCCGAAGACACCTGAGGAACTGGGGACGCAAGTATCTGCACCTCGGGAGTTAACTCGAGACAGGCATCGAAAGGGGCCGCCGCTGCCGCCGTATCAAGGTTGCTAGGAGGGGGCAGCCACAGCTTTCCTCTTTCGACCCCCTACCTGAGAAGTCCTAACAATTTGAGCTGCATCCAAAGAGTTGCCACAACGCAGGAGGCGCTTCTCCTCCACATAGACAAAAATATTAAAAAGGCGGTTGGCTAGTTCGCGAGGCCCTGAAAACCCGAGCACCAGAGAAAATTCTCGTTCTTTCCCCCTCGCTCGGCAACATCGATCCGACAGTGTGTCCCACGCCTCGGGAAGGCCCCATGAATTCCTAACATACCCAAACAAAGTGTTCCCATGTCGACGATCTTTTCGAGGCTCAAACTCCAACCAACTTTTGTTGCTGCGAACCTCCACCCGTTCTCCTCCATTAGAGTGAACATTGCACCAATCTCGGAACTGGTCCAAGGAAAGACGTCCTCCATGCTCGCGAAAGAATGAGGCCAAGCCCATAATTCGGGCAATTCCAATATGGACAAACTGTGAAATTGGCAACCCACAGAACTTTAAGATCTCGATCACCTCCTTGCACGACGGGAAGCGGAAGCCGGACCTCAGGGAAGCTTCACAAATTGTCAGCTAGCCACGAGGAGGATTCTGGACTCGCTCCTCGGCACGTGGGATCCTCACCTCCAAACCAACAGAAAGCTCATATTTCTTTCTCCAAATCTCCACACCGTCTTCCGGGCGCGCCGCCTGCCGCGCGCGCCGCCCGGCCTGCCGCGCGCGCACACGACCTTGGTACGCGTGGCCTGCCGCGCTCCGCCTGGCCTACCGCGCAAGCGCGCGACTTGGGCATGTGCGGCCTGCCGGCCAGGTCGCCTAAGATGCGCGACAGGCCGCGCATGGCCAAGTTCGACGTCTTTGCCGGCTGACTCTCCTGCGGCGAGTTCGCTCTGAGTACCTTCAAAACACCGCCCGTCGCAGTCTCCACGTTCTCGCTAGAGGTTTTCATGGCAGTGGGGTAGGATGGCAGCTGGAAATCCTTCTTCTCTCGCTCGCTGTGCTCTCCAACAAAAACTATTTGGGGGGCAATTGATGGGTTACACCACCATTTATAGGGAGATTTTTCCCCATGATCTCCACCCAAAGTTGGAGGGATCATGGGGTTGACTAAGTCAAACCCCACCTCCCATGAACTCCCCATGAAGAGGGAAACAAGGGGGTGGGGACCACTCCCTCTCCCCACTTAGGAAAACCACACCCATTGGGGGGTAACCGCCGACCGGCCACCACCGCCAGCCGCTGCCACTACCAGCTGGCCACTGCCGTCACCGGCAGCCCGCCTCCACCGGCGAGGCCTCCGCCGGCCGGGCAGCAGTCGCCGGTCAGGCTGCAGCCCACCGCCGGCTAGGTCGCTGTGCGGCCGCCGGATAGACTACGGCCAAGGCGTCGTCGGCCAGGCCTCTCCCGCCGACCAGCCTGTTACTAGCCAGGTCGCGGTCGGCCAGGCCGAGCCCGCGACTGGCCAGGGCATGCCCGCCGGCCAGGGCATGCCCGCCGGCCAGGGCATGCCCGCCGGCCAGGGCATGCCCGCCGGCCAGGGCATGCCCGCCGGCCAGGGCGCCCCCGCTGGCCAGGGCGCGCCACTCTGCTAGGCGACCGGCGGCCTGTCCGCAGTTCCAGCCAGGCCGCTTCCGGCCTAGCCGCGACCGCCGACCTGGCCACGGTCCAGGCCGCCCCTTGGCCGTCCGCCGCCGACGCATGGCTCCCCACCACTGTCGGTGGCTTGCCCACCGTCTGATCATAGTGGGCTCTCCATACTGTCCGATCTGGTTGGTAACCACCCACTAGCACACTATATTAGTGGTGGGGCTCACCGTAATACTCCTCAGGGGCTATAAAAGGAACCCCAAGGCCTCCTCAGAAATTACTTTTTGGCTCCCGGTCATCTTCTTCCTCAGGCGATTGCTCTGCCGGACTCCTCCCTCGGATCATCCTCTAGCCACCACGAGCTACCACGAGCCACCAGCGCTTAACCAACAGTAAAATGCCTAAGTCCCGAAGCGAGTAAAAGGAGGAAGGTGACTCTTGCAAGCGGGCGCACGTCAGACCCGCGCTCCAATCTTCAGAGTGCCAGTGCCATCTCACGCATTCTAGTGTACAAATCGCTCTCACGGCGCAGCCTGTTGCCCGCTGGAAGCCGTAGACCTCCTCTCTCACCCCAAGTTGTAATGAGAGCGGCCTGTCGCCCCGATTCTTAGAACGATTGTAATCACGAGCACCTAGTGGATTTAGACCGGCACAGATCCGGTTGCATGGTTTTTTACACAATTGAAGGGTTTTTTCCACGTCATCACATCCTGAGTTAACCTTTCTTTCTCTCTGACTGTGTGCGCGCTCGACCGCTCCGCAAGCTAAGACGGTTCAATTGAATCCGGCCTGACCGGGGAATCAAGCTAGCCCGCAACAAGCACAAAGAAAAATGAGGAGAGAATATTAGAGAGAGTAGATCTTACAAGGCCATTGAAAAATCTTCAAGCCACCCTGAATGGAGATCTTCAAAGGGGATGCATATATTTGAAGGCTGAGGGGGATCTTCGAAAGATTCTTTGAATGCCGACGGAGAACTCTGGAGGATCTTCAATAGAGCTCTCTCGAGCGTCGATGACAATGCATCCTTAAATGAAAGCTTTGAAATCCTTTTATAGCATTGTACATGGGTAGTCCGATAATTATGTCGTTGTAACCACCAAAACTACCTAACAGGTTGTTGGATCCCTAGTTGATTTGGGATAGGTTCACTAGCTTAGAATGTGACCCATCATGTATAGCTAGGGTCAAATTTGTGTCCTAAAGTCTATGCCAAGTCCTTAGAGTCAACTTCAGATGGACCAGCTATCAACAAGACCATCAGAGTCTCCAGACTTAGAAGTTTTCAAGACCAAGTAAAATGAGTTCGACGTTCGTCGAACTCAAGTCGACGAAAGGTGCTCTGAGATCAACGATCTTGAGGTGTTTCTCTGTGCTGAGCTCAACGATCTTTGTTCTCTGTTCGACGAAGACTGAGGTTCTTCAACAAGCTAAAGTCAGGATAACTCCAGAATTTTCTCTAAGTCCAACTTCAGACTTTGGTCGACGAACTAGATTCTGAGCTCGACGAACGTGGACCTCAAACTGATAACTTCTCAGGTCGACGAAGACAACTTCTCAGGTCGACGAATCCAGTACTCTACTCGACGATTTCTGGTCGACGATTTGAATCCTTCTCAGTCAGAGACTTCTCATATTCTAAGTTCTCAATCATTCTTCGCTCGACGATTTTGGATCTCAGCTCGACGAATACTGTCTGACAGTGATGATTATTTGGTCGACGAACTCCTCAACTTAGCTCGATGAACTGTGAACTCAGCTCGACGATTCCTGTTCTACGTTCGACGATTCCAGATTAGGTCTTCACCAGTTTTCCCGTCCCGTTTCTTGGCAATGATTCCTGAGCAATTAATTCCAGATCTTCTCGGAATGTTACCGTTAAAAAGTGCATTAATCTTGGATTATTACATGCCATTTTTCCATGGGACAGTTAGGGAAATCAATGATTGCCGCTTCCTTCCCAGGCCGACTGCAATTACTGCTCAAACATTCAAATTTTGGATGTTCCTCAGTCAGTCTCAAGTGGAGAAAAGAAAAGGATTAAGCAGTAATACTGAGTGATACAGCAAGAGACACAGACTCAAGCAGTCAGACAAGAATTGCACAGAAGAACAATCTTACAACAATCAAAAGTTCTTTTCTGCAATCAGCACAGGCTAGAGAACATCTTCAAGAAGAATAAGAAGAACATTCCATTACTATCAAGAGTCTTCTTCTTGCAGCTCTACAGGACTACTTCAAAAAGGACAACAAAGCTTTATTAGTCAAAGAAGTTTCTGAAGCAATCTCTGGTCCAGGCACTCAAGTTTTGAAGACCTGTCACCCTGAAGCAGTGCTCCAAAATTCCTGATCTATTCAAGATCTCATGGGGAGCAATCTGCTAAAATCAATCCACAGTCTTCTCAGTTGTTTTGAGAAAGAGAAGACACCAGCACCTCTTTTCCATCTCTTATACAGGGTTTTAATTCCCTTCAAAATTATTCCTGCTTACAAGTCTCCTACCAAAAGACTTGAGGTTTTGGTTTTTGAGCACCTGAACAAAAGCTCATTGGTGTCAGGCACCTGATCAAAAACCTGAGTGGATTCCTACCAGGGTGGTAGAAGAGTGGATGTACCCAGGTTGGGGAACGACTATAAAATTTCTTATGTCATTTGGTTGCCCTTTTTCTTTTGTTTTGGCTGTGATCTGTGATTATTTAGGTTGCTGTGCTTATTTATTTTAATTACTGACCTGTTCACTTAGGGATACAACAAAAGTTGTAAAAAGTTTGTAGTGATCACAATACTCTATTCACCCCCCCCCCCCTCTAGAGTATTTCAGATCTAACCTACACTTTCAATTGGTATCAGAGGGAGGTTGGTTAATCTACCACACCTTAGGAGGTTGGTTAGTCTACCACACCTTAGGAGGTTGGTTAAAATACTACACCTTAATTGTTTGTCCAGGCTAACACCTGAACCCCAAAGATCCCTCTTGTTAGATTTGATTGTGTTGTTTTTGTTATTAGATTTATTTCTTCACAGAAATGGCCCAAAACAAAGATTATGCAAGCATCAGACCTCCAGTATGCAATCTTAACAGGAGTACATAAACACATCTTGAAGGCAAGAATTAGATTATACATGAATTCTATTGATGAGGATATTTTTGCCTCTATTTTTACAGGAGTACCTCCAGCACTCGCAGCCTCAACAAGCACCTCCACCAACATGACTGTAGTACCTCCTCTAGAGAACAATGAAGCTTGCAAGAAAGCCAAAATTGTAGTGCTAAAGCAATGAACATCTTGGCTCAAACTATGTCAGATGACATATTTCAGAAGGTGGCTGAGTGCACCTCAGCTAAGGCCATTTGGGATTCCCTTAACCAAATGGTAGCTGGCTCAGCAGATCAAAGAAAAGATAGGAGATCCAATCTCATATCCTTATATGAGAATTTCAAGAAGGATGAGGCTGAATCAGTGGCTGACATGTATAACAGGTTGAGCTCAATCATCAATGAGCTTAAAACCTTGGATAAGGACATCACCCTTACAGAAGTGAATGACAAGATATTGATGTGCTTCCCTAGCTCTTGGGACTCCAGAATCTGGCCAAACAAAGAAGCCAGAAGCCTAAATGAGATATCAACTGAGTCTCTGCTAGGCAAATTAAAGTCTTATGAGCAGCTGATAAAATCAAGAGAAGCAGCAGAACAGAAGGCAACAACTCCAGTGAGAAAGGATCACAGCATAGCCTTCAAAGCATCTGAGGAAAGTGAGACCTCAACTTCAAATGAAGAACTCATGAGCCTCTTTGCAAAAAGATTCTATAAGATGGCTAGAAAGGATTTCAGAAGGAAATCATCTAGGCAGGATGATAAGCCCAAATTTGACAAGACACCAACCAAGGAGGTTGTGTGCTTTGGGTGCAGAAAGCCTGGACATTACATCTCAGAATGTCCAGAAAACCAGAAGAAGGACAAGAGCAGAGAAAAGGACTCCAGGAGAAAATACAGCAGCAGACCCTCCTCCACCAAGTATAAAAAGAAAGACAAGGGCTTTGTTGCTGAGACATGGAGTGATACAGAGGAAGAATCATCCTCTTCCAGCTCAAGTGAAGAAGAGGAAGAAGCAAGATCCAAGGAGGTTTGCCTTATGCAATTGATGCCTCCAGGAGCAATTCTGGATCAGAAGGAGAATCTGAAGATAAAGCAGCCTCAAACTCAGAGGCAGATCAGGTTCTTTCCAGTTTTGATTTTAATTCTGACTTATTTAAAGTTGAATTCAAAACTATGTATTTAGATTTGATTAATTCAGAGAAGGAGATAAAAACTCTTAGAGAAAGACTAGGAAATTTTGAATCAGTTAACTCAGAAAATGTTCAACTAAAAGATCAACTAACTCTAGCAAATGAACAAATAATTAAATTAAAATATGATTTATGTAAGGCCAAACAACTTGAGCAATCTCTCAATGGGAAGCCTCAAGCTGATGGACATAACAAGCACAGTGAATGCCAGATTAAATGGCAAGCTGGGCTTGGGTGCATCATCAGGTTTGCCCCCCATAATTAAGAAAAACATTTTTACCACACCTATCAAATTTGTTTCTGCCAAAGGAAAAGAAAAGATGATAAACAAACCAATATCTGAAAACAACCCAAAGCCCATAGACAAGAGAAATAAAAATCAGAAAACTGTTAATAAAAACAAAGTTCAGCAGCATTCGTCGAACTCAGATCGACGAAATGTGGCCAGTTCGTCGAACCCAGACCGACGAACGCTGAACGCAAACTTCAGTTATAACAATTCATCCAACTGCGATCGACAAACTTTGTATGGTTCGTCGAGCAGAGGTCGACGAAATTGGGGCGTAGAAAATGACTACTATCATTCTCTGAGCAGAGGTCGACGAACTTATAAGAATTCGTCGAACCCAGAAGGACCAAACTTAAATTATTTCTCTTACAGAAATTCTAAACCAGCTAATAAACCATTTAATCCAGTAGCTGATTGGATTATTCCACCTAGGAGATATCACCCCTTAGGTTATAAATCTCAACCTTCTTTATCAGTTATATCTAGTTTTTCTTTCCAACCAAATAAAGTACCCAAGGTAACCTGAGTCAAGAACAATTGAGTTTTGTTTTTCATTACAGACACAGGAGAAGAACTGTCCAAGGGTGAGTCAGACCTGGTACTTGGACAGTGGTTGCTCCAATCATATGACAGGCAGCAAGGACAATTTATCCAATTACAAGTCCAAGCTAGGACCAAAGGTGATCTTTGGTGATTCAAAGAGTGGTCAGTCAGAAGGATATGGAGCAGTGAAAATTGGATCAGTTACTTTCAAGAAAGTGACATATGTAAGAGGACTCAAACATAACCTAATATTCATAAGTCAATTATATGATGAAGGTTATCAGGTACACTTTAACTCTACCTCTTGTTCTATTATTGATAATGAAAAAAACTGTTTTAATTGGAATTAGACAAGACAACATATATCTAGTAGATTTTATTTCTGCCACAACTGATATCTGCTTACTGAATTTAACTAGTAATCAAAATGAGTTATGACATAAAAAATTAGGACATGTAAACCTTAATAATATAGCTAGGTTATATAAGGACAACCTTGTTAGAGGTTTATCTTCTGGCCCCTACAAGAAGGAAAGCCTATGCAGGGCTTGTCAATTAGGTAAGCAAACTAAAACTAGTTTCAAATCCATTAATAAGAGTGATTCACCTAGGATTTTGTATTTGCTTCATGTGGATCTATTTGGACCCATTGCAGTACAAAGCCTAGGAGGGAAGTCTTACACTTTAGTGATTGTTGATGACTTCTCTAGATTCAGTTGGGTAGCCTTTCTGAGAGCTAAGTTAGATACATTCAAGGTTCTTACAGATTTTCTCAGGACCATACAGATTGATTTCTCTACTGATGTTGTATTGATCAGAAGTGATCATGACATAAAGTTTGAGTCTCTTCTTATGCATGAGTTCTGTGAGAAGGAAGGTATCAGACAGTGCTTCTCAGCTCCTAGAACTCCCCAACAAAATGGGATAGCTGAAAGGAAAAATAGGACACTCTTTGAATCTGTAGGCACATTATTGGCAGATGCTTACATGCCTCTATCCTTTTGGGCAGAAGCTGTAAACACTGCTAACTATGTCCTGAATAGAAGCCTCATATATAAGCTGAAAAATAAGACCCCCTATGAATTACTTAAAGGGAAGAAACCTAAAATCACATATTTTAAAGTTTTGGTTGTATATGCTATATTCACACAAACAACAAAAGATACATGAGAAAGTTTGAGGCTAAGGCTGAAGAAGGGATTTTTCTTGGATACTCCCAAGTAAGCAAGGCCTATAGGGTTTTTAATAAATCCACTCTTAAAATTGAAGAGTCTGTCCATGTGTCTTTTGATGAAGCTAACATGTCTTATAAGGAGAAAGTGATTTCTACCAAAAGCTCTTTACAGGTTCCACAACTGTGTGAGTCTATGGATGGACTAAACCTTACCCAAGGGGTGTCAACCCATCCTTCTCCACAGGTTGCTGAAGACAGTGAAGAAGAGATTCAAGTGGAAGTAGCTAAACTTCCCTCAATAGCTAGTATCATTCCTCAAGAGGAATTAATTACAGAAGTTATTGCTTAACCAACTTCACCAACTAACCTTTTCACACTAAGAGATCACCCCAGATCTCAAGTGATTGGAGACATTTCAGCAGGTGTACAGACAAGGCATCAACTCAACCAAGACTTGATGCATGCATGTTTTCTCTCTCAGATTGAACCTCTCACCATCCATGAAGCTGAGCAAGATCCCCACTGGATCATTGCAATGCAAGAGGAACTAAATCTGTTTGAGAGATGTAGAGTTTGGGATTTGGTTCCAAGACCCCATTACTACCTAGTTATTGGAACCAAATGGGTCTACAGGAACAAGCTATATGCTCAAGGGAACATAGTGAGAAATAAGGCTAGGCTTGTTGCTCAAGGCTACAGGCAAGAGGAAGGAATTGACTATGACCAAACCTTTGCCCCTGTTGCATGGTTAGAGGCCATAAGAATATTCCTTGCCTATGCAGCTCACAGGAGATTCAAAGTTTTCCAAATGGATGTCAAGAGTGCATTCTTGAATGGAGTGCTTCAAGAAGAGGTTTATGTAGAACAACCTCCAGGTTTTATCTCTCTAACTCAACCCTCTTTTGTATTTAAATTACATAAAGCTCTCTATAATTTAAAGCAAGCTCCAAGAGCTTGGTATGAGACCCTAGCAAGCTTTCTTTTAGAGCATAAATTTACAAGAGGAACCATAGATAAAACTCTTTTCACTAAACATCATAAGGACCAAATTTTATTAGTATAAATATATATAGATGACAACATCTTTGGGTCTACTGATCCCAAATTGTGCAAGAGGTTTGCTGACCTCATGCATTCCAAATTTGAGATGAGTAGCATGGGTGAGCTTTCCTACTTCCTTGGTCCCCAAGTGAAGCAGCTCCCTGATGGTATCTTCCTCTCCCAAGCTAAGTATGTTAAAGAGCTTATTAAGAAGTTTGGGATGGGTAATGCTTCAGGAATGAAAACACCTATGGCTACTAATGCTGTTGTGGATTTTGATGCAGCAGGGAAACCTGTAGATCAGAAAACATTATAAGGCAATTGCTGAATCCCTATTATATCTAACAGCTAGCAGGTCTGATATAATATTTGCCACATGCCTTTGTGCTAGGTTCCAAGTGAACCCTAAATAATCTCACCTTATTTTCTTAAAAAGAATTTTGAGATATATAAAGAGTTGTCCTAATCTAGGACTCTGGTATCCTGCAGAGTCAGGGTTTGAGTTAACTGGATACTCAGGTGCTGACTATGCTGGATGTAGAGTGGACAAGAAGAGTACCTCTAGAACCTGCCAGTTCCTGGGTATGAGACTTGTCTCCTGATTTTATAAAAAGCAAACATCTGTGTCTATATCAACTGCAGAAGCAGAATGCATGGCTGCTGACAGCTGCTATTCACAAATGTTATGGATACAAAACCAACTCCTAGACTATGGTGTCAACTTAAATAATTCAACATTATTTTGTGATAATACTAGTGCTATTGCTATAACACAGAATCCAGTTCACCATAGTAGGACTAAATATATTGAAATAAGACATCATTTCATCAGAGATAATGTAGGCAAAAAGAAAATTAACCTAATCCATATTCCTACTGATTTACAGAGAGCAGACATTTTCACCAAACCCTTGGATGAGAAAAATCATCTGTTCTTTATAAATCAACTGGGAATGATCAATGAAGAAGAGTTAAATTAGTTTCTGTCTGCATTCGACGAATTTTCTAGAGTTCGTCGAACGGAGTTCGACGAATTAGGGAAAGTTTTAGAGATTCTCGTCGAACGGAGATCGACGAATTCTCTGTGTGTGGAAACAATTTTCGTCGACCAGAGATCGACGAACTTTGCTTCAGAAGATATTTCATCGAACGGAGTTCGACAAACTATGTTCGATTCTTCTGGATGAGATCGACGAATTATTTGTCTACAATTTATTTCGTCGACCTCAGTTCGAAGAACTGTTTCTTTCTCGTGAAACGGAGATTATCAATTCATATTCTAGAAAACTTATATCTAGGTTTTCTTCGACCTCCGTCCCGCGCTTTCAGTTCTATTGCTCTTGATCGCCGTTTTCTCTGTGTTTCTTGCAGGTCATCAATGGCGGTTCCAGCAAGCACCTTAACCGCAATGAAATTTGACACGGGTTTTGACATGGATTTTGATTCCTTCCAGCACTCTGACCCAATATTTCTCTATATTTTGGAACTTCTTGAAGAACTTGGTCTCAAGGACTTTATGACCAGAAGAATCAAACTACACTCAACTGAAATCAGAGAATGGGTATACACGTCTTCTATTTCTGAGGATGATACATTGACAGGAAATATCGGGAGCAATGCTGTTTCTTTGTCTCCCGTCGTTCTTTCTGAAATTTTTGAATTGGTAAATGAAGAATATGATATGGAAATGGATTTTGAAGAATACAGTTCGATGCTGAAGTTAATGGGGTTTACAGGGAGTAACCCTAACAAGTTGTTAAAAAACAACTTTCCGCCGCTTATCAGTTCTTGGCGGACATTGTGGGAAAGGTACTCATGGGCAAGCACACCGCACATGACTACATAACTTGTCATCAATTCCTTATCATGTGCGCAGTGGTGAATAAGCGTCTCGTGGATTGGAGTAAAATCTTCTTATAGTTGATAAAGAAGAAGAACAGCCAGAAAGAGGTCTGCTTCGGAAGAATCTTGGGGATCTTCCTCCAAGAAAAGGCTGGTGAATTCATGGTCTCGCCGACCATCTTCATCAATGCCAGCAAGCGCCTCACATGCGCCTTGTTTGGCAAATGGGAGAGGACGATCTCCAAGCCCTCCAAGGCTTCCTCCTCTTCCATCCCAGCTTCTGAGATCACCAGGGCTGTGAAGGCCACTCCCCACCCTGCAGAAGAGGGCATCCTATCTCCACAACCTCTTCTAGCAACCCATCTTCCATCCTCAACCACTCTTCAAATTCCTCCAACTTCCCCCACTCATGTTTCTCCATCACCACAACATACTTCTATGCCTACTCCTCCTCCATCTCCACCTCTGGACATCACCAACATCCCATCTCCACCTCCATCTTCCCCTCTGCAAGCTAATCAACAACCACCACCTCCAACTTCACCTCATGACACACACATTCCTACTCCTCCTCAGTCTCCACTACCCCCTTATTTATCCTCCATTCCTTCCTACCCCTACCCTCAGAAACCACCATAACAGATGCCATTCCACCTCTATCCCCTCCATCTGTTCCCCTTCCTTCATCTACTTCTCTACCTTCACCAACTATCCTTCCATCATTGGAATCCTCCATTGTATCTACCATCATATCCCTGCTCACTCCCCTCATCAAATCTCTTATCACAGAGGCCATTACACCTCTTGTGAATTCTATTCATTCTTTATCTGCCCAAGTGTCTCTTCTCTCTACTTCCCCCTCTTCATTCAGGGGCCTGGCTCCAGGTCCTCCTGAACCCAGGCAGGGGGAGATGCTCTATGATGAAGCAGCAGCAGATGCAGATGCAGAAGCAGCATCAGCAGGTACAGCAGCAGACACAGCAGCAGTTCCTTCTATAGCAGTGTCAAATGCAGATGATGAAAGTTTGCCAGAATTTGATTCTGAGATGATTGAATTGATTCATTTTATGGATACTGACATTGACTTAGAAGAGTCAGTTCCAGAGCAAATAACAACTGTTGGTGATTTCCATTTAAATCCCACAGTTTGCCAGAATTTGTTTGTTTTGTTGAGAAGTTTTGATACAATTTTTGTACAGTTACCCTCTACTAAGCCATAGTTGGCTATTGTGCCCTATACCTCTCCAGTTAGTCCAGCAGTTGCTAAGCAACTCTGTGACAGTTTTGCTATTCCATCTTTAGCTCCAACATCTACAGCTATTCCAGAAGATATCTCAGCACCAGTTTTTGTTATGGATGACTCTCCTATGCCTGATTTGGATGAGTTAATCCTGGCTGATATTGAAGAGGAGAATAAGGCATCAGCTGATTGCTCTGTCCTAACTATTTCTGACTCCTGTACAGTCTCCTCCTTACTTTTTGCTGAAACCCCAGTTCCTGAAACTTTTGCCCCTGCTACAGCAAAGGCTGTTATTGATGATAAGGCCCTGAAAGCATTGGATGCTTTGTATGATAACCCTCAGGGTTCTGATACTGAAGATGATGAAGATGATGATGATGATTCAGATGAAGAAGCCTCCAAAAAGAAAAAGAAGATGCTGTCAAAGAAAAGGAAGGCTCCTCCTCCTCCAGCGCCCAAGCCTAATCCAACTGCTGACACCCCTTATTACATTTTGCATAATGTTACACCTTATAAGGGAATGCCTGCATGGATGTGGTTATCAAAGAACCAGCAGAAGGAAAGGAAAAGAAGTAGGAGATATTCTCCTCCTCTAGTGCACAGATATAAAAAAGATCCACCTCCTCCTCCTCCTCCAGCAGCTGGTGCAACTGGCTCTAGCTCTCAGAGATCTGCCCCCATGTAAACCTATCAGAGACATTCAGGGAGATCCTCTGGAAGCAGCCAGCAGAGACAACATTCCTCAGGTAATCAACAACAACAACATCAGCAACAGCATCAACAAACATCTGAAGAACAAAAAGCTGACAGTCCAAAAAGACCACTTTCCCCTCCAATTCTATTTGAAGATCCTGAAACTGCCAACACTGCAAAAATGGCTAGATTCCAGGAACTTATTGGTTTGTCATTGATTAATAAAGCTAAGGCTGAAGGAAAAAACATTTCTGGATACACAACCATGTCCAAGTACAGAAAAGAAGAACTGAAAAGATTTGACAAGGGAAATAAGCTGTTCAATGTAGATGATTATATGAAGCTCCATCCTGAAGCAGTTGTCCCCAGAGCTACATCACTGAAGATCATTGGGGCAGCTGACTTGACCATGACTCAAACAGAGGCTTCTAATCCAAATAGAGAAATTATCTTCAAGAAACTAGGAGAGAAGACAACAGAAGACAAGTCTTTGCAGAAAAAGAAGAAGTAATCCTTATTTTGTTTCTATTTCTTTCTGCATTTGTTTTCAAACTGTGCTACTTGTTTAAACAAAGCCATGTATATATATATCTGTTGCATGTGTTAGTAATTCTCTGCCAGATATATTTCTTTTCTTGCTTTGTTTTTCTGTTTTGAGTCTCTTAGTGACCTCACCCAAATAGGGGGAGATTGTTGGATCCCTAGTTGATTTGGGCTAGGTTCACTAGCTTAGAATGTGACCCATCATGTATAGCCAGGGTCAAATTTGTGTCCTAGAGTCTAGGCCAAGTCCTTAGCGTCAACTTCAGATGGACCAGCTATCAAAAAAACCATCAGAGTCTCCAGACTTAGAAGTTTTCAAGACCAAGTAAAATGAGTTCGACGTTCGTCGAACTCAGGTCGACGAAAGGTGTTCTGAGATCGACGATCTTGAGGTGTTTCTTTGTGCTGAGCTCGACGATCTTTGTTCTCTGTTCAACGAAGACTGAGGTTCTTCAACAAGCTAAAGTCAGGATAACTCCAGAATTTTCTCTAAGTCCAACTTCAGACTTTGGTGGACGAACTAGATTCTGAGCTCGACGAACGTGGACCTCAAGCTGATAACTTCTCAGGTCGACGAAGACAACTTCTCAGGTCGACGAATCCAGTACTCTACTCGACGATTTCTGGTCGACGATTTGAATCCTTCTCAGTCAGAGACTTCTCATATTCTAAGTCCACAATCATTCTTCACTCGACGATTTTGGATCTCAGCTCGACGAGTACTGTCTGACAGTGATGATTATCTGGTCGACGAACTACTCAACTCAGCTCGACGAACTGTGAACTCAACTCCACGATTCCTATTCTACGTTCGACGATTCCAGATTAGGTCTTCACCAGTTTTCCTATCCCGTTTCTTGGCGATGATTCCTGAGCAATTAATTCCAGATCTTCTCGGAATGTTACCGTTATTACGTGCATTAATCTTGGATTATTACATGCCGTTTTTCCATGGGACAGTTAGGGAAATCATTGATTGCCGCTTCCTTCCCAGGCCGACTGCAATTACTGTACAAACATTCAAATTTTGGATGTTCCTCAGTCAGTCTCAAGTGGAGAAAATAAAAGGATTAAGCAGTAATACTGAGTGATACAGCAAGAGACACAGATTCAAGCAGTCAGACAAGAATTGCACAGAAGAACAATCTTACAACAATCAAAAGTTCTTTTCTGCAATCAGCCCAGGCCAGAAAACATCTTCAAGAAGAAGAAGAACATTCCATTACTATCAAGAGTCTTCTTCCTTCAACTCTACAGGACTACTTCAAAAAGGACAACAAAGCTTTATCAGTCAAAGAAGTTCCTGAAGCAATCTCTGGTCCAGGCACTCAAGTTTTGAAGACCTGTCACCCTGAAGCAGTGCTCCAAAATTCCTGATCCATTCAAGATCTCAGGAGGAGCAATTTGCTAAAATCAATCCACAGTCTTCTCAGTTGTTTTGAGAAAGAGAAGACACCATCACCTCTTTTCCATCTCTTGTATAGGGTTTTAATTCCCTTAAAAATTATTCCTGGTTGCAAGTCTCCTACCAAAATACTTGAGGTTTTGGTTTTTGAGCACCTGAACAAAAGCTCATTGGTGTCAGGCACCTGATCAAAAACTTGAGTGGATTTCTACCAGGGTGGTAGAAGAGTGGATGTACCCAGGTTGGGGAACCACTATAAAATTTCTTGTGTCGTCTGGTTGCCCTTTTTCTTTTGTTTTGGCTGTGATCTGTGATTGTTTAGGTTGTTGTGCTTATTTATTTTAATTACTGACCTGTTCACTTAGGAATACAACAAAAGTTGTAAAAAGTTTGTAGTGAGCACAATACTCTATTCACCCCCCCCCCCTCTAGAGTATTTCAGATCTAACCTGCACTTTCACAGGTGAATAAGAGTTGTCGATCTGGAGCACACAAATTGCCATTTTTTGGAAATGAACGTTTTGCCCCTCGGGAAATTCAGGCAATTCTGTTGGCGATGATGACAACAATGAGTGAAACCTATAATCTGAGAAGTAAAAAATGTTAACTGTTACGTGCATCGTGAATGCAGGGGCGTTCGATGAGCACCTCGAATGCAGAGGCACTCGACGTGTGTCACGAACGCGGAGGCCCTTGGCGCGCGCCGTGATCAAGGAGCTGCTTGATACGCATCACGATCGAGGAGCAGCTCAAAGCATGTCGAGAAAGCTGAGGCATTCGACGCGTGTATCGAACACAGAGGTACTTGGCGCACACCTTAAGCACGGAGGCATGTGGCGCGGGCCACGAATGTGGACCGGTCTAAAGAACAACCCACCTAGTCAGCCTTAGCCGCAGCTAGGTGGTGCGGCCTTGGCGATTCCTAGGAGGTGCGGCCTCAACTGTACCTTGGCTGCACCAAGGAGGTGCGGTTTTGGCCACACCAAGGCAGCCCTGGCTGCACTTAGAGTATTTTTGCTAAGTGCACTCCCTGATCTCCTATAAATTGATGAGGTGTCCATCAATTGCCCCACAAATCCTCTGAATCTACGACGGTGCTAACATAGTTCAATGATTTTCATATTTTCTCTGTGTATAGCGACTTGAGTTGGACTACTGGTCGCACGAGGCACTATGAACCATGCCCGAGGTATTCAATTTCATTTGTACGAGGAAGGGAGGTAGAGGGCTACGCGATTGTGTGTGAGGCGGTCGCTCAGCAGATGGCAACGTGCCGCACGACCACGACATCTCCAACTCCATGCATGGAGGCCGCGCGCCGAGTAGTCATGTCCAAAAAGCCCGATCGTGTCGGGCTTGAGCCGGGCCGGTAGGGCCCGAGCTCAGCTTGAGCCGGGCTGAGCTCGAGCTCCCTCTCAAAGAGGGGGCCCGATAAGGCCCTTCAGGCCGGGCTCGGGCCAACTTGAATACCCAACATGCAGGATTAAAATCCCGCTAGTGATTAGGCAGGATTTTAGGAAATCCTGCCTAGCTTGGTGTCGGGCCTGGGCTTTGCCCAGTCCGGCCTGGGCAACCAACTAATATGGGGGCTTGGTAAGGCCCCAAGCCCGGTGTTAGGTACATTGGAAACAATGTACTTGATTTGAAGAAATTCTTTCAACTCAATGATATACACAAGTATGTATTTGACGTATATTTCAGTTCATGCATGCAGGTTGCCTATGTCATTTTGATTGGATAGGTGGTCCAAGTTATATTGACAGGTGGACTCAAAGAAGCTGACTAGAAAGTGAATAAAATTATTAAAGTACAAAAGCATCGAGTGAAGTCAGCATAGTGCTGAGTGAAGTCAGCACAGTCAACATCTAAAAACTTGAAGTGCAGAAAAATGTCCAAGTACAAAAGTGTCGACACACTTCAACTGTGTTGACACCTTTTCAGAAGCTGTGTCGAGACATGTCTGTTAACTCGACACCTTGAAGACTAAGTAAGTAGTGTCGAGACAAGTCAGCTAACTCGACACTTTGAAGACTAAGCCAGCAGTGTCGAGACAAGTCAGCTAACTCGACACTTTAAAACTGAAGACAGTAGTGTCGAGACAATACAACTGTCTCGACACAATGGAGACTGAAGAGTAGACTGATACAAGCATCGACACCGGCAGATTGAAAATTATACTAAGTAAAATAGTGTCGAGACAATTCAACTGTATCGACACAATGAAGGATTAAAAGAAGTATAAAAGTGTCGACACCGACAGACTAGAATGGTGAAACAATTCAACATTCTCGACACAGTGAAGAAATAAAGCAAGCATAGAAGTGTCGACACCCGACAAACAGTTATGTCGAGACAATTCAACTGTCTTGACACAGTGCAGATTTAAAGATGTCAACTCAGATGACAGTTGTGTCGAGACAAGTCAATTGTATCGACACTTTAAAATTCAGATGAAAATTCTTAAAAGTAAAATTGTTTCGAGACTGCTAAGATGTCTCGACACCTTCTAAGAATATGTGTCGAGACACTTTGGACATCTCGACACTTATGTTTCTGAAGATGTGCAGAGTCAACACATAAGTGTCAAGAAAAGTAAGAACTGTCACATCAACTACAGTAATGTGATATCTCAACAGAAACAGTTTAATGTTGAATTTGAAGTATGATTCCACATGCTGATGTCATCAATTAGAAACCAGCAATCCACGAAGGCTATAAATAGAGGGGTTGTCTACACAAAGAAAAAATCATACAAATCATTCTATTCTCTCATACTAATTTTCTAAGTCAGGGGAGGGCGACAATCCCGAGAAAAAGAAAGAAGACAAAGGTCTACAAGAAAATCTCCTGATCCTTTCATCAAGTTGATCTAAAGATTAAGGTGGATCTGATCTATAATTTTTTCAAGGTGTTAGAAAGTAGCGAAAAGAGCGAACAAGCGAATAAACTTTTGAATAATTGAAATTTTATTATCCAAAAAAGATAACTATTACAAAGGTATGCCCTCCCTTATATAGAATGGAGGAGAGATGAGAGAATACAAATAAGAGATGTGGGACTAAAAATTTACAAGCTAAGCGGACTGTACAAAGTAAACCGCACAAGCCGCGCAGTTAGACAGAAGGACTAACCGCACGACTACAACAAGAGAAGCAGAGAGGTCGCCTGTGAAGATCGCTAGACCACCCGGTTTACAAGCCGGCGAGTCAAACCGCCATACCGCGCGGTCTTCAACCCGCCAAGACAGACCGCCCGATCACCAACTTCAACACTCCCCCTCAAGCTGGAGCATATATATCAATCATGCCCAGCTTGTCGCAAACATGCAGAAACGAGGCGGAAACTGGCTTGGTGAAGATGTCAGCCAGCTCTTTATCAGACGTGACAAACAGAGTGCAAATTTGCTCTTTTAAAATCTCTTCACGAATGAAATGGCAGTCAACCTCAATGTGCTTTGTTCTTTCATGGAATACCGGATTTTTGGAGATGTATATGGCGGCCTTGTTATCACAGAACATAGGTAGAGGATGGTTGTACACCTCTCCTAAATCTAGCATGAGAGCCCGCAACCATTTCAGCTCACAAGTGGTTGATGCCATACTGCGATACTCAGCTTCTGCACTGGACCTGGAGACAACAGACTACTTCTTGCTCTTCCAGCTCACCAGATTTCCCCCAACAAAGGTGCAAAAACCCGAGGTTGACTTGCGATCCCCTTTGTCATCAGCATAACTTGCATCTGAGTAGGATTCAATCCTCAGATGACCATTCTTCTGAAAAAGTAATCCTTTCCCAGGCGCTGCTTTGACATACTCCAAGATCCGCAAGGCGGACTGTAGATGACACTCCCTAGGCGCTTGCATGAATTGACTCACCTTGCCCACAGCATAGGAAATGTCAGGTCTGGTCACTGTGAGATATATGAGCTTACCAACCAGACGCCTGTACCGCGAACTATCTGAAAGAGGAGGCGAATCATCTGTCCAGGTTTTGTCCTCCCCAGTAGCCATGGGGCATCGGGCAGGTTTTGCTCCAGTTAATCCTGCCTCTTTTAAAAGATCAAGGGCATACTTACGCTGAGAGAGAACTAAGGAGTCGGGCTTCCGAGAGAGTTCGATCCCCAGAAAGTACTTTGGAGAGCCCATATCTTTAGTGATCAGATGTTGGCGAAGATGTCGCTTTGTCAGGGCTACCCCTTCCTGGTCATCGCCAGTGAGAAGAATATCATCGACGTACACAGCAAGAACAACCAGCCCAAAAGGAGTTTTGCGAATAAAAAGAGAGTGATCAGCAGAGCTTCGCACAAAACCAACAGCCGCCACAATGCCACTGAACTTGTCAAACCAAGCTCGAGGACTCTGCTTGAGGCCATAAATTGCCTTCTGTAGCCGGCATACTCGTGTCTCCCCCTGAGCAACATACCCAGGAGGTTGCTCCATGTAAACGGCCTCATGAAGATCACCATAAAGGAAGGCATTCTTGACGTCCAGCTGAGAAATCGGCCAATCCCGATTGACGGCCACAGAGAGAAGAACCCGGATAGTGCTGAGACGAGCCACAGGGGAGAAGGTGTCAAAGTAATCAACCCCATAGGTCTGAGTAAAGCCCTTAGCAACAAGGCGAGCCTTATACCGATCCACAGTACCATCTGGGCTAAATTTGACCACAAAGACCCAGCGACAGCCAACAACATCAGTACCGAAGGGAGGAGGAACAAGAGTCCAGGTACCCCGCTTAGTGAGGGTCGCCATTTCCTCATCCATGGCCATCTTCCAGTGAGGAATAGCAAGGGCCTCCTGATAGGAGCGGGGTGTGGCAGTGGCAGAGATAGCCAGTGCAAATGCCCTGCGAGAAGGGGTAAGACGATCATAGGAAACAACAGCAGCAAGGGGGTGTAGGGTACACGTCCGCACCCCTTTGCGAAGAGCTATAGGAAGATCCAGGTCAGCCGGGCCCGCAGCATCCGGAGCATCCGTGGTAGAGAAAGCTGGCCCGGGAGAAGAGAGCGACGGCAGCGGAGATGAGGGAGAGGGTGGTGGAGAAGGGAGAGAGAGAGGTGGAGGAAGAGGAGGGGGTGGAGACGGTGTAGTAGGAGGCGAGGGAACGAAGGGAACAGCAGGAGAATCAGAAGCTGGGAGAAGAGGAGAGGAGTCATCCGAGAAGTAGGAGGTATTCTCGAAGAAGGTGACGTCAGCAGAGACGAACTGCTTACGAAGGACGGGATCAAAGCAACAGTAGCCTTTCTGAGTGGTGGAGTACCCCAGAAAGACATATTTGGTGGAGCGAGGGGAGAGCTTATCACGGGTGGCAGAAGGAGTATGCACAAAGGTAGTGCATCCAAAGATTTGGAGAGGAAGAGGAAACGGCTGCTTGCCCGGATACAAAATGGAGAACGGGGTTTGGCCGTGGAGAACCGTGGAGGGAATGCGATTGATGAGGTAGCAGGCAAGGAGAACAGCATAGCCCCAATAGGAGCGAGGAACATGCATCTGGGTCATCAAGGTGCGAGCGACATCGAGGAGGTGACGGTTTTTGCGTTCGGCCACACCATTTTGTTGTGAAGTATAGACACAACTAGTTTGATGAAGAATCCCATTTTGCATGCAGAATGTAGAGAACTCACGACTGAGATATTCTTGGGCATTATCAGATCGAAAAACTTGGATAGAAACACCAAACTGAGTTTTGATCATGAGATAAAAGGATGTCCAGAAAGAGAATAATTCGGAGCGATCTTTTAATAGATACACCCACGTACAGCGAGAGAAATCATCAATGAACGTGACAAAATAGGAACTACCCCGACCAATGGTAAGTGTAGGAGAAGGACCCCAGATATCGGAGTGGATAAGATCAAACGGACGGGTAGAGCTACGAATGTGCTTTGGAGGGAAGGAGGAGCGGTGATGCTTGCCAAGCTGACATGCCTCACAGTTGAGCGGAGGACTTTGAGGAGGAAGGTGGGGCAGAAGTTGATGAAGAAGATGGGGAGGAGCATGACCAAGGCGGAGATGCCATTGGAGAAGATCTGTGGAGGTGGAGGAGAAGGTGGAAAAAGCAGAAATGTTGTCCAGGAAGTATAAGCCGCCACTCTCAGTCCCAGTAGCAATCGTCTGTTGGGAGTCCGGATCCTGAAAAGAGCAAGAAGTAGAAGTAAATGTGACGGAACACTGTAATTGCTTGCAAAGAGAGGTAACAGATAATAAGTTGCACGGGAACTGGGGCACGTATAGAGTATCCGCCAAGTGAAGAGACGGAGTGACATGAACTATCCCTGTTCCATGGACTGGTGATGAAGAGCCGTCAGCGAGAATAACCGGGGGCAAGCGAGCATGTTTTTCTAGGAGAGAGAAACACGGGAGATGGCCGGTCATATGATTCGTAGCACCAGTGTCGATCAGCCATTTGCCCTGAGTAACAACGTGTGCACGACCAGAAGACGTGACAACTGAGGCGAATGACTTGGAGGAGGATATGAAAGCCATGAAGGGAGGAAGAAGAAACTGCAGCGGTCTCGGTGACAACACACTAGCGGCAAGAAGGGCCATGACCAAGGTGCAGAGCACAAGCCGCGCGACTGAACCAGGAGGTCGCGACGACTAACAAGCAGGAGCGGCTAAAGGAAGAAAGGCAGAGAGGCCGCTCAAACAAGGAAGAATCCGCGCGAACAGAGAGAAAGGCGCGGGGGGAGGAAAAGAGAGCAACCCGCGTGAAACCGCAGCGGGTTAAAGGGAAGAAGCCGCGCGAACACGAGCGGCTAGGAAGCAGAACAAGGCACTGCGGGGAAGAGGTCGCGCGGACTGAAAAGGCCGAGCGAACAGAAGAGAGGAGAAGAGCAGGGACCGCGACCAAGATGCAGGTGAGATAGGAACAACCCGCACGGTCAGGCAGATCACAGCAGCAAACCGCGAGTATAGAGACAAGCGGAAAAGGGGAAAGCAGAAGCAGACAGGGAGAAGAAGTCCGCAGCGGGAAGAGACAAGGCCGCAACGACTAGGAAGTCAGAGAGGCAAGAAAGAACAAGGAGCGCGGCGACAAGGAAACAGGTCGCTGCGACGAATAGCAGTAGGAGAAGAGAACCAAGAAGAAGCAAGTCGCGCGAACAGGGCAGCGGACAGAAACAAGCCGCGCGAACAGGGCAGCGGACAGAAGAGAAGGCAAGCCGCGAAACAGGTCGCAGGAAGCAGAAAACAAGCCGCGAACAACATAGAGCGCACAGAATCAGGAGGAAATGACCGTGTCCTCTGATACCATGTTAGAAAGTAGCGAAAAGAGCGAACAAGTGAATAAACTTTTGAATAATTGAAATTTTATTATCCAAAAAACATAACTATTACAAAGGTATGCCCTCCCTTATATAGAATGGAGGAGAGATGAGAGAATACAAATAAGAGATGTGGGACTAAAAATTTACAAGCTAAGCGGACTGTACAAAGTAAACCGCACAAGCCGCGCGGTTAGACAGAAGGACTAACTGCACGGCTACAACAAGAGAAGCAGAGAGGTCGCCTGTGAAGATCGCTAGACCGCCCGGTTTACAAGCCGGCAAGTCAAACCGCCAGACCGCGCGGTCTTCAACCCGACAAGACAGACCGCCCGGTCACCAACTTCAACACAAGGAAATCAAGCCGATCATCAAGATGGTTGTAGATCCAGAGAAGTATCTTTTCAGCCAGTAAATTTATCAAGACGTAATCCATTGCTGCTGAATTGAAGAATCTGTATTATTAGATAAGTCAGATTACATAATTTCTATTTTTTGAAGATTACTTTTCTTATTTACCTCTTAATTTTGTAAGATCTCCTTGAGATCTGAGTGGGTAGGAGATCTAACCTCTGAGTTGTAAGCCTAATTTATAAAGGCTGAGGTAGAGTTCTTGAGGGACCTAAGGTAGGTAATTTGAGTGGATCACTAAGGTGTAAGTCTGTGTTATAAAGGCTGAGGTAGAGTTCTTGAGGGACTTGAGGTAGGAGATTTGGAGAATCTCTGAGGTAAGACCTATTCGTCTGAGTGTAGGTTTATTAACAGAAACTGAGCCTGTAAGATCTTTTGATCTGAGTTGAAGAGGAGGAGTTATAACCTTATCTAGCATATTGCTAGTGAGAAAGAAGGGGGAAAGTGGATGTACCCTAGATATGAGAACCACTATAAATTCTCTGTGTGCTGTGATTTGCATGTTCTGATATCTATGGATTGATTATGTTGTGTACTATGAATGTTTTTGTTTAATATTCTATTGAACAGTTAATCTAAGTGACAAAGAATTGACAAAGTATTTCAAAAGATACATATTCACCCCCCTCTAGGTGATTAACTACCCAAAATATTATATTTCAAGTGGTATCTGAAAGTTCTTATTTCAAGGTTAGCCGGTCACCTATAAGGGGGGGGGGGGTGGGGGTGAATAGGTGTTTAAATCTTTTTTTTTCCTTTTTGCTATCTTGTTGCTTTCTTTTATCTTTTAGCTTCAGGTGATCAAGAGCTTGTCCTTAACACTTGAAATTAATAAGAGGAAAATAAACACACAAACAAGCACACAAAGATTTATAGTGGTTCCCCAAATTATGGGTACATCCACTATCCCTCCCACCTTTCTAACTCTTGTTAAAGGACTTATCCAGAACTCTATTGATAGAGAGGTAAACATTACTCCTACTAAGATCAGGTGACTTTACTCCATTGGTAGAGCAAATAAAGGATGGATCCATATGGGAAGGTACAAATTTGATAGATTTAGAAGGTAAATTTACCTTTTGAAATACTATCCTCTTATCTGGGAATTTTGATTTGAATAAATGATTTGTGTGTTCTATTCCCAGCTTCTTAGGGGCTTGGTTAGCTACAACTTTTGACAACAACCTCTGTGATTGAGGAGGATTAACCACAACCCCTAATCTCTATTCAGATGCACCTTGCTTCAACGAAAGAAGATGTACAATAGCTTCACGACAGATTTTGTCGTGTTTTGTAGCTTCAATGTACTTGATTTGAAATTAGTTGACTTTGTTGATCTTGCAGATTTTGCTGACGTCAGCACCTCCGGACTTAGCCAAAATCGAGCATCAATAGAGTAGGCGTTGAGTGAATTAGCTTCACTCAACGCCAAAGTACTTAGACAAATCTGTCTATCTAGGCATTGCCAGCATTGAGTGAGTAATTCCACTCAACACTTTTTGCCTTAACCCTTTCTACAGCCTTCTCTGCATGTATGACGTTGAGAGCGTTGAGTGGACACTTCACTCAACAACTTGTACCTTAACCACATTCTGCAATTTAGGCATTGAGAGCGTTGGGTGAACATGCCTCACTCAATGCTTTCTGCCTTAGCCATCTCTGCTTCTTCAACATCTTAAGCTTTGAGAGCGTTGAGTGAGCATGCCTCACTCAACGCTTCTTGCTTTAACTCATTCTGTATCATGGTGTTGAGAGCGTTGAGTAGCCACCCATCACTCAACTCTTTATGTCTTAGCCAGATTTTCTGTTTCAGAAATCAGTTTGAGTTCGACGAACTCAGAACACAGTTCGACAAACTATGAGCTCAGCTCGACGAATAAGTAAAAACTCAGTTCGATGAATTTGGAGTTCAGCTTGACGAATAAGTGAAAGTTTAGATCGACGACTTCAGGGCTTAGTTCGACGAACTCTGAACTCAGCAATTCAGTAATTGTGAATCTAAGGCGTTGAGTGAGTGAGCAACACTTAATGCCTATGGACTTGGCCACTTTTCAGCTCATTTATCTTTAGGATTTGACTGTATTAGCCTGACCCACAACCTTTTGCGGTATGGCATTGAGTGAGTTGACTTCACTCAATGCATGTTGACTTAGACACTTAGGCTATTTGTCCCATCATTGCTACTAGGACATCCAATACATTTTATGCATATCATTGAGAAGATTGCCTTCACTCAAATTTAAGACATTGAGGGCAATGGACAAAACAATCGCCCCCTATTTGAGGAAGTCAAAACTCTTAAGCAAGTGAAGAGTCAATGACATGCAAAACACTATGTAGCAATAAGAATTTTAAGGAAATTTATAGTTACCACTTTTTCCACATGTCCTTGTCTGCAGGGTGATCAATACCCGCTCCTCCTTAATTACTGCAGCCACTGAATTGAATTGATTCTGATACACCTTCTTACTTGTACATCTTTTCCTCCCCCTTTTTGACTTCAGCAAAAAGCTGGTAAGGTTCTGAATTTCTAGAACATGCTCCCACTCAACTGATGCACCAACTTGAAGAGTTTTTATAGTCTTGATGTCACATCAAGTACTTATCTACCTGCAAGAGAAGTAAATCCTGCAACACAAGTATAACAGGGAGCAACTGAAGCTATACTGAGTTCAACATACCCAATCTCAACCTAGAGGGTGTTGAACTTGACATCATCTAGTGATATAATAAACATGTCAACCACTTGTCAGTGAGGACAAACTCAGGATAGAGTTTTTCCATATGCTTCCTAACAAACTGATACTTAGTCTACATATGCATAGTCCTGTTGTGAGGGACGGGATGTAGGACCCCCCAACCTCATCCCCAAGTCGGGTCGGAGGGGATCTTACTACCCAAAGCGTCCACCAAGTGCTCCCTAAGAGTGTCAACCCACACTATTAAGCACAAGTTGGCCACCTTGCTCGGCCTGAATCACAACATTCACATCACATCACAGAGTTTTGCGGAAGCATTAATATGAAGCCACAACAAATATATATACCAACATATATTTAATAGAAAACGCAAAAAACGTAGCCACTATTTATACATGAAGCCCATAGGCTATAATAACACTATAAATAACAACTCCTCTCTCTACTCTGCTCGCTAGTACTCATGTTTCGAAACTCTGGAGACGACGGGGGTGTCTCTGTGTAACACCCCAAATCCCAAAATTGGGTTCAGGCTGGGCAACACGGCCTGGGACACAGGCGTGTCCTAAGTCATGTCCTGCTCTGTATGGTTGAGCAGCCTGTCGAGTGCTCGACGAAATGCACTCGACGACTTCTCGAGAGGGAACACGGCCTGCGACAAGGGCGTGTCCGAGGCCATGTCCTCCTCTAGTTCGACAAACTCCTCTCGAGTAAATGTACTTGACAATCGTTGAGTGGGGAACACGGCTTGTGACACGAGTGTGTCACATGGTCGTGTACTTCTCTGGATTTGGCCAAGGCAATGAGGCCTGATGAACACGGGTGGGATACAGGTGTGTATCTGGGCACACGGCCTGTGATACGGGCGTATCGCATGGCTGTGTCCTGTTCGGGTTGAGACGGCTGTGTGCCGCCTGAGGTACACGGATGCTAGACACGTGCGTGTTTGAAGCCGTGTCAGGACACACGGCCTGTGACACGGGCGTGTCACATGGTCGTGTCCTATTTGGGTTAAGATAGTTGTGTGCCGCTTAAGGTACACACCCTGTGACACGGGCGTGTCATAGGCCATGTCAGCCCAAATATAGACATGTGTGGGCGATTTGTGGCAGTTCATTTCCTTCATCTGGGATCTAATGGCCCAGGCTTCTCCCTGCAGTGTTAAAGCCAAGAGTTGAGACAGAAACTCTCATTCATCTTGTCCATATCTCTTTCTAAAAGAGATAGAGAGAAGGGAGAGCAAGGAGGAGGAGGAGAAAGGGATCCGGCCGACGGTGGAGCTTCGGAGTTCCGAATCGAGATCCGAGATCAGATTTGTGGAGGCAAGGCCGCTGCGGTGCTTTCCAACTGGCTAGATTTCCATGGCTCCAAAGAGGTCATCAATGGTAACGATATTCCTTCTTGGACATGTGAAGTCCTTCTTTTTGGCATGTGCATGGATTTCCCCCACCAGAGGGTGGATTGCGTAAGGATTTCTCTTGGGTTGATTCTTGGAATCCCCAATAGCCTTGTATATAGATCCAGAAATGTGTAGTACGGAATAAGCATGATGTGTGAAGCCCATATGGACAAGTTGGTCTGGATTGGTGATGTTTCATTTGCACACCGGAGAAGACTCTGTGGTTAAACGTGTAGTTTGTGGAGTCGATGGGTTGGACCTGTGAAGGGCAGTAGCAGGAAGTACTGATGTGGTAGTCCAGGAAAATGACCTTGTGATGCTTGTGTTGTGTGCTATGGAAAGACCAGTTTTCTGGCACTGCAGGATGCTGCAGGTTTTGGGCAGAGTTGAGTGCAAAAAGAGAGTTTCTGCTGAACCCGCTAAGCAATCGTGAAGGATGGTAACATGAACTCCCCTTGTTGATTGTGAAGCCAGTCCTTGGTGGACAGTGTGGCTATTATGAAGTCAGTCCTTGGTGGACAGTGTGGCTATTGTGAAGCCAGTCCTTTGTGGATAGTATGACAATTGTGAGCTGTGAGATCGTGAAAAAGGCTTCGTGCCGAACAGGAAAGATGAAACTGTCCCGCGCCTTAAATTTGGCCTCGAGTACATTGGTATTCGATGATGGCAAGGTGACTTGAGCAACGAGGGGCGTTGCTGATCCGTACCTGCGTTATGTCTGCCCGACTTGGAAACCTGAAAATGTGGTCAGTTGGAGCACATAATGAGAGTATTAGGCATGCACATCGTTAAGACTAAATGCTCAATTTTCCCACCGGGTTTCGGACCTGGAACGGTGGTAGGACACTGGTTCTCCGGTACACCAAGAATGTGCCATGAGTGCACAGATCGGCGGGCCGCGTGGCTGACGGTTGTGATGGATTGTTTGTGTGTGAGAGCATAATGTATGATATATGTCTACCTATGAATTGCTCTGCCTGCAGGGAAGGAATACCACTGCCCCGGGAAAGGGGTATGGTCGTTATAAATTGGTCAGCTGAATGCTGACCATTGCCTTGTTTGCCACCGCTTGGTCGGTTGTCCTTGTGCAGGTGCTGGAGAGCTGAGCGGGACATATAAGGGCTAAAATCCCTGCTGCGACCGCCGCCGCTGCTGTTGCTAGCCCTTGAAGGCTAAGCAAATAATGTTGTGTTTTGTTCATGTGTGGCCGGCCTGCGCGCCGATGTTTGGAATCCACACTTGTAAAGAGTAACTGTAAGGCCATAAGGCCAAACGATACTGTATTTGTTGTACATTCCTTCGAGAGTTTATATATAAATGTGGTTGTTTATATATATATAGGACATTCATGTTTGGAGTTCAATATTAGTGTTAAAAGCTTCCGCTAGAATGCTCTGTGTTAGGATGCGATTATGAATTGGTATTAAATTATAACCTCTCCGCCTGTTTTGTGGCATATGGTGTGGGGCCCCGGACGGACCTTCTATTATATGTCATATAAATGGATGGAGTCATTCAGAGCTTGTCTCGGTCTTTCCCTTTCGAAGTCGTGGTCAACCTAGTTTATGGGGTGGCGAGCACGTGTAGATGCGAACCGCGTTAACACTAATGAACTCTTGAATGTCCACTTAGGAATGCAAATACACTTGTTTGAGGAACCCGCGCGTTCCTAAATTGTTGTTATTGCTTGTACGAGGTCGCTAATGTGTGTTTGTTCACTTATAGGTGACTCATAGTGGTGCTGGGCAGTCGGAGCCCCATCGTTCTGATGAGAGTACGACACCAACTAAGGTGCCTACACCTCCCCTTCTGCAGAAACCGTTCTCTTAGTTGCTGAGGCACTGTTTGCAATGTTTCAAGCACAGCCTGGTGGGCAAGCGCAGCCGACAGTGGTGTTAAAATAGGTTGGTGGAAGGCCAGAACCTGTTGCGGCTATGGATCCTCGAGCAGCTAAATGGCAGTTGAAGCAGTTCATGAGATTCAATCCTCCTATGTTTACGGGTGTGGGATCCCCAACGCAGGCGGAGGATTGGATATCGAGCGTCAAGCTTATATTAACAGCGATCAGGACAGAGGAAGATCAGAAGGTCACCTTGGCCACCTTCTTATTGGAAGTAGAGGCTCTACTATGGTGGGACGAGATCGAGTTACACCACTTAGCGGGCAGGCAGTTAATACAAGTCTCGATTGAGGAGTACTCGCGACTATTCCTGACAAAGCACCTACCAGCGGCACAACGCATTGCCATGGAAAATGAGTGCCAACGGCTAACGCAAGGAGAAAATAGTGTTGAGACTTACCTGCATAAGTTAATGAGGTTGAGACATTATGCGGGCTCTAGCTTCGCTAATGAGCAACGGAAAACCAATAGGTTATACGAAGGATTACGAGATGAGTTGTGATTCCTGCTCTCGAGTTCGGTAAACCAAGGGTTTCAGGCATTGGTCGATACTGCTTGTGCTCTGGAAAAGGATATGAAGCGAGTGCAAGGAAAAAGGGCCTTGGCTGTGACAAAGCCAGAGTTCAAAGTGCCCCGACCTGGGAAATCGTACTATCAAAAGAAATGGGGAAAGAGGTTCAAGCCTTCTGGGCAAGCTCCTTCAACAGTTCTGTCGGGGGCAACTTCGAGCCCAGAGACTCGTACCTGCTTTACTTGTGGCAGAGTGGGGAATATAGCCTGTGACTGTCGGGCTGCTGCAGCAAAGGGTAAAAAGAAGACAGGAGCGTCATATACTGAGAAGGGAAAGGCAGTGGTGGAGTCCTCTTCATCCCAGGCCCAACCCCGAGTCTATAACCTAGGCCAGTAGGAGGCCATAAAGCAAAGTGACGTCATCACAGGTACGATTTAAGTTATTAATTGATTTTCTTATTGCGTGCTTTATGTGTAGTTTGTGTGTGATGTGTTTGCCACAAGTTTTGTTTTGATTCAGAACACGCTAGCGAGAGCACTATTTGATACGGGTGCTTCACATTCATTTCTGTCTAAGGAATTTGTAGCTCGAATTGGAGTACCTAGTCATGCGAAGATAGAGAGCGTAAAGGTGTTATTACCGAATGGATGTTTGATGCTTGCAGATCGGGCTTGCGATGTGGCTATTCAAATTGGAAGTCGGGATTTCTATTTGAATGCAGCTGTGCTGCCGATATCGGAATTTGATGTGATCTTTGGTATGGACTGGCTCTCGTAGCAGCATGCCTTTATTGATTGCAAGTTAAAAGAGATCACACTGGGCCAAAATACCGAGCTTGAGACTAAGTTCACTGGTATGCGAGGAGTGAGCGGGACCCCGATGTCTGCACTCCAAGTCGTCAATGTTGTTCGGAAGGGCGCAGAGTTATTCTTCATGTTGATTCAAGCTGTTGAGAGAAAGGCCAATGTGAGTGATGTTCCGATTGTATCAGAGTTTGTTGATGTGTTTCCTAAAGATCTCCCTAGGCTACCACCCCAGCGGGAGATAGACTTCACTATTGATTTGCTGCCAATGTGAAACATGTGGCCTGCTCGCCATATCGCGCCGCGCCAAAGGAAATGGCTGAATTGAAAGTCCAATTACAAGAGTTGCTGGAACAGGGGTACATACGCCCAAGTATCCTTGGAGCGCACCTATTCTTTTTGTGAAAAAGAAGGACGGTGGTTTGCGGTTATGTATTGACTATCGTGAATTGAATAAGCTGACAAAGAAGAACAAGTATCTGATTCCACGGATTGATGAATTGTTCGATCAGCTAGTGGGATCAACCGTCTATTCCAAATTGGATTTGAAATCTGGATATTACTAATTGAGGATTCAGGATGGTGACATTCCTAAGACCACATTTTAAACATGCTACGATCATTATGAGTTCACTGTAATACCGTTTGGGCTATGTAATGTGCTATCGGTGTTCATGGACCTAATGCACCGAACATTCCGAGAGTACTTGGACTTGTTTGTGGTTGTATTCATTGATGATATCTTGACGTACTCTCAATCAGAAACTGACCATGCAAACCACTTACGGTTGGTGTTGCATACCTTACGGAGGAATAAGCTATATGCCAAATTCTCAAAGTGTGAGTTTTGGCTGTCGTCGTTGGCTTTTCTTGGACACGCGATAAGTGGAGAGAGCATAACAGTGGATCCATCAAAGATAAGAGCCATCCAGGAGTGGCTAGCGTTGCCTTCGGTGGCCGAGGTCAGGAGTTTCCTTGGACTGATAGGCTACTACAGACGTTTTGTAGAAAACTTCTCACGGATTGCTTTGCCTCTTACCACATTAACGCGGAAAGATCAGAAGTTCATTTGGACGCCAGAGTGCGTGCAAGATTTTGAAGAGATAAAGAGTTGTTTGACCACGGCGTCTATTCTAACATCGCCATGTGGTACAGACGGCTATGAGATCTATAGTGATGCATCCAAAAGTGTCTTAGGTTGCGTTCTTCTGCAGTTTGGAAATGTGATTGCTTATGGCTCATGCCAATTGAAAGTGCATGAGCGAAATTATCTCGTCCATGACTTGGAGTTGGCGGCGTGATCTTTGCGCTTAAATTATGGCGGCATTATCTATATGGCATAAAAGTAGATATATTTACGGACTATAAGAGCATAAAGTACTTGTTGGATCAGAAGGATCTTAATATGCGACAACGACGGTGGATGGAGTTCCTTGGGGACTACACCTTTGATATTCATTATACTCCCGATAAGGGAAACGTGGTCGCTGATGCTTTGAGTCGTAGGACTCCGTCAATGACAAATTGGTTGTAGATGCATGATGAGCGTCTGATCCAGGAGTTGGAAGCGTTAAAGATTTCTTGTGTTGACAAGAATTCCACAGCCGATGCATGCTTAAACTGGACAGAGGTACAATATGACCTTGCATACATGATTCGACAAGAAATAGAGCTGGATGAAAGTCTCCAACGCTATGTAAAGGATGGGCTAGATGGCCAATTCTCCTTGGATGATGGCCTTTTGCGGAAAGAGGGTCATTTGTGCATCCCGAGTATGGGTAACTTGAGAGAATAATTGATGTATGAAGCTCACTTCACAAAATACTCAATTCACCATGAGAGCACAAAGATGTTCAAGGACATGAAAAAGTTATTCTGGTCGTCAGGACTAAAGAAAGACATAGCAAATTATGTGGCTAAATGAAAGTGGGGATAAGATCTACCTTAACTCTTGATGGGGGGATTAGAGTATATTAAAATAATTTTCAAGTTAAAAATTATTTTGCAGTGGAAGACTTAATTTAAATATATGTGTAAGGTGCTTGCAGTAAATAAAAATTATGAAAGCAGGAAATAAAAAACAGCACACAGCTAACAAAATATAGCAACCAGAAGACACAAGGAGCTATAGTGGTTCCCCAATCAATTTAGGTACATCCACTCTTCTACCACCCTAGGTAGGAATCCACTGCAGGATGAGTTGATCAGGTGTCCTGGGCACCAATGAGCTTTTGATAAGGTGCTCAAAAACCAAACTAGATTTTTTGATCAGGTGTCTTGCCACCACTTAGTTTTGACAAGGTCTCAAAAACCAACACAAAACTTTTGAAGGGAGTTTTGAGAAACCCTTTTTACAGCAGAAAAAGAAAGAGGTGAGATGTTCTTCTCTATCAGCAATCAGAGAGAGGACTAGTGGATGATGTTGTCAAAGCTCCCCCTAAGATCTGGAAGTTGTTCAGGAAAAGAAGCTTTGCACTAGGGTGATAGACCTTTAGTAGATGAGATCTCCAGCAAAGGATGATTCCAGTAGTTGCTGAAATGTGTAGTGTCTGGAGTCTTGATGGATGAAGCCTCTAAACACTTGAGTCAAAAGAGATCTAGAAAATCTTCATTTTTGTATGTTGATCTCCTTCAGTGGTGTGTGTTCTGAATGAATTCTATCTGTGTGTTTGTCTGTGACTGTTCTCTTTCTTGTTTGTAATTGTTAGGAGTAGCAGAATGAAAATCCTCTTTTATTCCTTAGATCTGAAAAGAATGAATTGATTCTCTATCTCCAAGATAGCCGTTAGCCACTCATTAATGACTTCCTTAAATGAATTTTGTCTCTGGAGGAAAGTTCTAGAAAACATTTCTTTAAATATCCCTTGAAACTTGCCCCAGATTAATTGAAACGACTACAAGATCCTTGAAATAAAAGCTGGGAATAAATAAGATAGAATTCCATAACTGTCTGAATTAGAATCTTGAGAATCGTCGATCTCTCCAGAAAATCGTCGTCCTGAGCTCAACTATCGTCGACCTGAGCTCAGAGACTGGAACTAGACTGGAAACAGAAATTGTCGATCTGAGCTCAACTATCGTCGACGTGAGCTCAGAGACTGGGAAAATAGCTAGAGACAGAAACGTCGATCTGAGCTCGAAGATCTTCGAATGGCGTTCGACGACTCGTTGAACTGAGCTCAAAGATAGTCGAACTGAGTTCGATGATTCGTCGATCTGAGCTCGACGAAAATGACTTAGTCTCCTGAATTTGAATATCTGATCTGAGGGTCTTGGGGGCAGCTTTCAGGCCTAAATTCTAACCCTTATACTCAATATAATTGACCTTAAAAACTATACAAGGAGGTCAAAACAATTTTCCTAAGGACATAGTGATCCTTGCCCAAATCAGTAATAGGGTGTTCCAACAATCTCCCCCTATTGGGTTAGGATTACTATTTACATGACCTAGGAAATAAAAGCATACAATGCAGATATAAAATCAAAAACAATATTGCAGAAACAAAAATAAAATCACATCAAAAAGTCAGAATAGATAACACTGTCAGCTTACATAATTATTCCTTTTCCTTGCTCTTTTTGAGAACTATTTTTCTGTTAGGGTTAAGAGCTTCTTTCTTGGATCTTCTGTCATCATCTGCAACTAAAGAAGTTTGATGTTTTGTCCTGAGTACTGCAGCTTCTGGGTGCAGCTTCATATAGCTTTCTGAGTTAAAGAATTTGCTGGAAGAATATCTTTCAAGTTCTTTCTTTCTCTGTTCTGATAGAGTGGTGAAATTTGATGTATCTCTTCCTTATTCTCTTGCCTTTTTAATTTGATCTAGTGCAGCCAACTCTTTCATTCTTGCTGTCCAAGAAGTAGGATTATTCTCTGGGTCTTCAAATGGAACAAGAGGTTCATATCTGTTTGATGAATCATCAGGAGTAGCTCTGGAAGAAACTAGATCTTTTAACTTATAAGGGAAAGGACCAGATATAGTGTTAGTGGGACCTTGTCCTTCCCTATGATAAGGATGCTGCCTAAAATAACCCTTGGAATAAACTCTGAATTCTCTTTGATTTCCCCTATACAGTCCTCTTCTGGACTGGTAGCCTCTTGATTGACATCCTCTTGATTGAGATCTTCCTTGAAACTGAGTGGTGCTTTGGCTTTTAGCAACAGATGACTAATAAGCAGAACTTCCACCAGTACCTGCATCTGGTGAAGGAGGAGGAGGAGGATGATGATTGAAGTGAGATGATCCTTTATCATATTTCCTCTTTTTCTTCATTGTCTTTAGTTGATTCCTGGAAAACTGCATCCATGGTTCTGAAATTGGACAATCATGCAAAATATAGTATGGAATATCATTTACATCTTTAATTTTCTCCTGGGGAACTTTCTTTAGGGCCTTGCTTCTAGCTTTCCTCTTCCTTGCAATGGTGGCAGAAGAATCATCAGAATCAGTTCTAAATTGATCACTATCTGAGCTCTGAGGATTGTCATATAGTTCATCAACCCTTTTGATGTAATATCTTTGTTGTTGGGATTGAATAGAGAAAACAACAACAACAGCAGTAACAAAAATAGCACTAACAGATGTAACTGGAACAACAGATTCAGAAATAATAACAACAGAAACTGTAGGTTCAGAGTCATTAGCCTCTGTCATAAGCACATCATTAGAAACTAAAACAGCATCAGCAATAGCAGCAGGAACAACAGAAACTAAAGGAGCACTGCCCACAGCCTTGAAAGAATTTATATAAGAAGATATTATGCTGGGCTCACAGCTAGAAATAGGCACAATGGCCTTAGTAAGATCTTCACTTTGCTGATCTGGAAGATAGCTGAGGTAAACAGTATCAAACTCTGACAGTAGTGACCTGAGGTCGACTGTTATAACTGGAACTGGAGCTGGAACTGGAATCTCTAAAGCAGGCAATCTCTCTACTTCATATGGCATCTCCCCCTGCCTAGATTCAGTAGATACTGGATCAAGTCACCCAACAAAAGGGATTGCCTGAGGAGGATATAGGGAAGAAAGCCTGTCAGATAACTCCTGAACTGATTTCAGAAGTGGAGCCAGGGAGGTCTCCAGCAGGAGTGATGGCCTTGGAGCTAACATCTCATGGAGTTTATCTGCTATGGCTGAGAGATCTACTTGCTCAAGTGGTGCTTGAGTAGAGGTAGAGATGAGTGTGGCAGAGATGGATGTAGGAGGAGCTGTAGATGTGGTTGGAGAATGTGTTAATGAGGATGGTATAATTGATGGTTGAGATGTAGGAATGGTGGAGATGGAAGTTAATGGAATGGAGATAGATGGAGTGAAGGATGGTTGAGAAATGATTTCTTGTAGTAGTTGTTGATATGATGTAGAAGAAGATGGTGGCTCAAGGGGTGAGGAGTGAGAATCATCCATATAGGAATCATCTAAGAGAGTGAATGGTGGAAGGTGAGATGATGAGTCAATGGTTATGTGTGGATAATAATGTAATGGATGGAAAACATCTTCAGTGGATATTGGTGTTGGTGAAGGAATTGAGTTTGGAGATGGAATGGATATGGGGGATGAAATTGAGATGGTTATGGTGGATGTGATAATTGTTGAGGGAACAGTAGGTGGAGAAGGTGGAGATGAGGAGGCAGACGGTTCTTCTGATGGGGCAGTTGCCTGAGGGGAAGTGACTGGATCAGTCCTGGTGCCTGAAGATGAGATGAATGCAGAGGCTCTGCTTGGCTTTGCAATTTGCCTGTCCCATTTGCCAAAAAGGGCACAAGTTAACCTCTTAGAGACATTGATATGCATCCCACTTGAAACAAGCAATTCAGGGCATCTGCTATGAAGAAATAGCCTTAGAATCCTTCCAAAATTGATAAAGTTCTTATTGACTTTCTTCTTAATTAGTTCAAAGAAAACTTCTCCCAAATTCAACTGTTTCTTATCCACCAAGGCACCCATTAAACAGAATTGATACCTGGATATGGTATCATGGGCAGAATGTTTTGCTAATAGGACCTTTCCAAAAACATATGCTAGAAACCTGTATTCCACTGATAGATTTTTCTTAAGAAGCTTGATAGGGTTTGCTGCTGAATGACCCATCCTATCAAGCATACTTGCAAACTCTTCTCCAGACAACTCAAGAGAATCTTGACCAGTACTTAATTGAAAAACTTTTGTTAATATAGCAGGAATAAGAGATACCTGATTTCCTGATATAGTTCCAATCAATGTATTGTGATCTTGATTGTGAGCAGTATACACCCATTCTTTGATTTCATCTGCATCCAGTTTTATCCTTGTGGTCATGATGTGTACTAGCTTTTGATCTTTGAATAAATCAAGAATATCCTTGAAAATCTGATCACTGTTCTCAAACGAGTCCATATCGATATCGAATCCAGTGTCAAATTTCATTGCTGCCAAAACTGCAACAGAAACGGCCATTTTTACCTGCAAAAATGAACAAACAAAAGACCAAGTGTAGAAAAGTTTGGAGGGAAAGGGAAATTCTGCAGAGAGTATGAAAGCGCAAAGAGAGAATGACAGCCGAAAAATGAATTTTATATTAGGGTTCAATGCAGAAAAGGAAAGATCGTTGAACTCCATTCGACGATCTGGGCTTCTAAAGGAATCTGAAAGGTCTTCAACATCGTCGATCTCCATTCGACGATATTGGAGAGCGTCGAGCTCCGTTCGACGATCGCTGACCGGAAGAAGATAGCTTAGCACTATATGGAAAGTGCTGAACTCCGGTCGACGATTTCTAAGAACGTCGATCTCCGTTCGACGATCTTTGGAAAAACGTCGAGCGCAGTTTAGAGACCAGAAACAACCTATAGACACTAGAAAAATCAAATTGTTTGCCTAGTCTTGGTCAATTTTTGAGTTTTAAAATCTTGGATCTTATTTTAAACTTCCTCCATCTAACATTTTAAACTGATTCAGGAAGAATGTATGTTTCTTTTCATCCAATGGTTTGGTGAAAATATCTCCCCTTTGCAAGTCAGTTGGGATATATTGAAGTTCAATTTTATTTTTCTCAACATTGTCCCTTAAAAAGTGATGCCTAATTTCTATATGCTTTGTCCTACTATGGAGGACTGGATTTTGTGCTGTAAAAATAACACTAGTGTTATCACAGAATATTTTTGACTTCTCTAAGTTGCAGCCATAGTCTAGGAGATGATTTTGAATCCACAGGATCTGTGAGCAACAACTACCTGCTGCCATATATTCAGCTTCAGCAGTTGATGTGGACACATATGTTTGTTTCTTGCAAAACCAGGAGACAAGTCTGTCACTAAGAAACTGACAAGTTCCACTGGTGCTTTTCCTGTCTATTCTGCATCCAGTATAATCAGCATCTGAAAATCCAGTTAAGTCAACTGCTGAGTCTTTTGGATACCAGAGACTTGATTTGGACAACTTTTCACATACATAAGAATCCTTTTTACTAAGGTTAAGTGTGACTCTCTAGGGCTCACTTGAAATCTAGCACATATGCATGTAGCAAACATTATGTCAGGTCTACTAGATGTAATGTACAATAACGATCCAATCATTGCTCTATATGTTGTCTGATCAACAGGTTTCCCATGTTCATCAGCATCTAATATAGCATTAGTAGGCATAGGTGTTTTCATACATGATGCTTCAGACATACCAAATTTCTTAACCAGTTCTTTTGCATACTTGGTTTGAGATATAAATATGCCTTCAACATACTGTTTGACTTGCAATCCTAGAAAGAAGGAAAGCTCACTCATGCTACTCATTTCAAATTTAGAATTCATTAAGTTGGAAAACTTTTTGCACAGATTTGAATCAGTAGAACCAAAGATAATGTCATCTACATAGATTTGTACTAGTAAGGTATTGGACTTATGGGTTCTACGAAAAAGAGTTTGGTCTACTCTACCCCTTATAAAATCATTTTTCAGAAGAAAGCATGCTAGGGTCTCATACCATGCTTTAGGAGCGTGCTTTAGACCATATAATGATTTATGTAATTTGAAAACATGATCAGGATGAGTTGGAGAAATAAAACCTGGGGGTTGTCTAACATTGACTTCTTCCTTGATACCTCCATTGATAAAAGCACTCTTTATATCCATTTGATATACTTTGAATCCTTTGTGTGCTGCATAAGCTAAGAAGATTCTTATGGCCTCTAACCTTGCAACTGGTGCAAAGGTCTGGTCATAGTCTATCCCTTCTTCTTGAGAGTATCCTTGAGTAGCTAGCCTTGTCTTGTTCCTTACAATGACTCCTTGATCATCCAATTTATTTCTGAACACCCATTTTGTTCCAACAATGGAGTGATCCTTTGGCCTTGGCACTAGTTCCCAAATTTTGTTCCTTTCAAATTGATGTAATTTCTCTTGCATTGTAATGATCCAGTGTGGATCTTGTTCTGCATCTTGAATGGATTGAGGCTCAATTTGAGAAAGAAAGCAGGTGTGCATCAGGTTTTGGTTGACCTGATTTCTGGTTTGCACACTAGTTGAGATGTCTCCAATCACTTGGGAGATTGGATGGTCTCTTGATGTTACTAAAATAACCGGGGGTGTTGATTGTTCACCAACCCGTGTTGTTGTTTCCTCTTGTGGAACAACAACTGGCTCTTCAAGAAGATTCTCTCCAAGATGTTGAATATCTTCTTCATATTCACTGCTTCCATCCTTTTGTATAATATGTAACTTGTCCAAATTTTCAGCAAGAGAGTGTACCTGCAAAGATTCTATGGTAAAAGCATTCTTCTCCTTAAAAGACATGTTAGATTCATCAAAGGATACATGAACAGATTCTTCAATTTTAAGAGTAGATTTGTTATACACCCTATAAGCTTTACTGATCATGAAGTATCCCAGAAACACTCCTTCATCAGCTTTAGCTTGAAATTTTGCTATGTATTCCTTGTCATTATTGTGAATGTAACAAATGCAACCAAAAATTTTAAAATAATCTACTTTAGGTTTCTTCCCTTTGAGTAATTCATAGGGAGTCTTGCCCTTCAGCTTATGTATCAAACTTCTATTCAACACATAGTTGGAGGTGTTCACTACCTCTGCCCAAAAGGATAGAGGAAGGTGAGCATCTGACAACAATGTAGTAGCAGATTCAATAAGAGTTCTATTTTTCCTTTCAGCTACCCCATTTTGTTGAGCAGTTCTAGGAGCTGAGAAAGTGTGCCTGATCCCTTCACTCTGACAGAACTCTTGCATAAGAAGAGAATCAAACTCTGTTCCATGATCACTTCTGATCACGGCAATGTGAGTATTGAACTCACTCTGTATGTATTTGAGAAACTATGTCAAACACTTAAAGTTATCAGACTTCTTCCTCAGAAAGAACACCCATGTAAATCTAGAGAAGTCATCTACAACTACTAAAGTATAAGATTTCCCTCCTAATCTTTGAACTGTAATGGGTCCAAAGAGATCCATATGTAACAGATACAAAATCCTAGGTGAATCACTCTTATTAAGTGACTTGAAGCAATTTTTGGTTTGCTTGCCTAATTGACAAGCCCTACAAAGTCCTTCCTTCTTGTAGGGGCCAGAAGGTAGTCCTCTAACAAGGTTGTCCTTGGATAGCCTAGCAATGGTTCTAAGGTTTATATGTCCTAATATTTTATGTCATAGTTCATTAGGTATACAAATGGAATTGAACAAGCATATATCTACCTTAGTTGAAAGAAAATCTACAAGATAAATGTTACCTTTACTTTTACCTGTCAACACAGTTGTGTTGTCCTCTGATTTGATTTTGCATGAGGATTTGTTGAAAGTCACTTGGTAGCCTTTATCACACAGTTGACTGATGCTGATTAAGTTGTGCTTCAGTCCTTCCACATAAGCTACTTTCTTGAATGTGACTGAGTGTTGGGTACATTGGTTAAATGTACCTGATTTGAAGAAGCCTCACCCAACTCAATGATATACATCAAAATGTATTTGATGTGTTTTTGAGTTACTTGTGCTGGTTAAGTATTTGCAGGACTGAAGCAAAAATTTCTAAGTCCATGTGTCGACACCCAGAGGGAGAGTGTCGACACTTAAGAAGACTTGTGTCGACACTCAGACAAGCAGTGTCGACACTTGGAGTCATTGTGTCGACACCTGGAATGCAGAGTCGACACCAGAAAGAAAGTGTTGACACTTGGAGTTGTGTCGACACTCAGTGAAGTAAAGTGCAGACAGAAAGTGTCGACACTTGACAGCAGTGTCGACACCTTGAAGAACTGTGTCTACACCAGAAAGTGTCGACACAAGGAGCTGTGTCGACACTCAACAAAAGTCAGCAGAGACTAAGTTAAAGTGTCGACACCAAGAACAAAGTGTCGACACTCAACAGAAGAGTCAGCACTTGAAGTAAGTGTCGACACCAAGAACAAAGTGTCGACACTCAGCAGAAGAGTCAACATTTGAAGTAAGTGTCGACACCCAGAACAATGTGTCGACACTCAGCTGAAGACTCTACACTTGAAGAAAGTGTCGACACATGGAGCAGTGTCGACACTTAGCAAAGAACAGCAAGATCGTCAAAATATTCTAAGTACAAGTGTCGACACTAAGGGAATGTGTCGACACTCAGCTAAAGTCTCAGCAGAAGAATCAAGTGTCGACACAAGGAGCTGTGTCGACACTCAGCAAGTATCAACATAGAAGACTATGTGTCGACACCAAGAAGCAATGTCGACACTTAACAGATTCAACACATGAAGATGTGTCGACACAAAGGAGATGTGTCGACACTTAGAAGAATTCAGCAAAAGATAGAAGATCAAGTACTTGTGTCGACACTCAATTCTAGTGTCGACACCTGAAGAAGAATCTGTGTCGAGACATAGTATCTACAACACAAGGAGTTGTGTCGACACCTTGTAGACTTGTGTCGACACTTACACAACTTGTGTCGACACATGGTCTATAAGTGTCGACACTCAAAGACAGAAAGTCTCGACACTTTCAGACAGTTAGAGATTTTCAAGAACTGACTGGATGACTTGACAGCGGCCGTTCCAGCCGGTCTACAGCACCTGTCAGAGATGTCAGAAGACAGTTATGAACCGGACCAGCCGGTTACCATGAAAAAGGCCTATAAATAGGCTCATACAGTTTACAGAAACTGTTGATCAGATTATTGTTCAAGTAGTTATTAAAGTGGTACACAGAGTATCAACACAAGAAGATCTAGCTGTCCAAGTGAAGATCTAAGAAGTTGGAGAGAGAGGGCTTCATCCAAGAAATCAGCCATTGGAACTAGGCTGAGAAGAAGGGTTCAGATTTATTCTGAATTCTAAGTGGCAGAGGTCAAGGATCAACTGCAGGAGGATTCATTCTTATTCAGTTCTACTTTCAAGAAGCTTTGAAGAAAGCTAAGTCAGATTGAATCCAGCTGAGTTCTTCCAAGAACTCATCAAGAATCTCTCAACTCCCCTCTATTGTTTCAAAGTTGTTGAGTTATTATTTCTATAAACATTTTTAACTTGTAGGATCCTTTGGATCTGAGTGAATTGTAAGCCTGTAATTATAAAGGCTGAGGGTAGGGCTTGAGAGCCTGAGTGTAGGAGATTGAAATCTCTGAGTGTAGGCCTTATTGGCTGAGTGTAGGCCTTGTTGGCTGAGTGTAGGCCTTTGTGGCTGAGTGTAGGCTTTGGGATAAAGCTGAGTTGTAAGGCTTTGGGCCTGAGGTATAGGAACCAATTTTGGGTTCTGAGACAGTGGAGAAGTTTGGCCGAATCTAGTACACTGCTAGATATACGAAGGGGGAAAGTGGATGTACCCAAAGCTTGGGGAACCACTATAAATCACTGTGTCTGCTGTGCTGTGTTGTGATTTGTTGTGTATGCTGTTTGTTTGTTGTGATAACATAGTTAGAAATCTGTGATATTAACTGTTTGCTGCCATTAAAGTTTAAAAAGGATTAGGTCACCTATTCACCCCCCCCCCCCTCTAGGTGTTTAGGTACCTTACCTTTCAAGTGGTATCAAAGCGAGGTTCCTCAAAAAGGACTAACAGTCTGAGGAGATCCTGAGTGGCAGATTCAGTCTAAGTCAAAATACAGATTCAAGAAAATCAAGAACCATGTGTTCCTCTGAAAATCACAAGGAATTGGGTTCCATGAAATTGCCCATATGCAGGAAAGAGATCTTTCGGATCTGGAAGGAAAGGGTAAGGCTGTTTATGGAGGCCTCAGACCCTAGGATCTACATCACAGTAAAGGAAGGGCCTTATGTGCCCATGAAGATATCTGTTCTAGATGCAAATCAGAGAACCCCAAAGGATTTCTCTGAGATGACTAAGGATGAGATTGTCCTAGCCACCATGGATAAGAGGGCACAAAACATTATAGTAAGTGCCATAGATGATGCAACATTTCAGAATCTTATACACTGTAAGACAGCCAAAGAGATGTGGGACACTCTTATAGTGTATATGGAGGGTTCTGAAGAAGTTAGACAAGATAGAAAATCCTTGCTAAATCAGGAGTATGAAAGTTTTAGACAAGGAAAGAGTGATAGCATAACTGAGTGCTATAAGAAGTTCTACAGAATAGTGAATGAACTCATGTCTTATGGAAGAGAGTTCAGCAATTATGAATTAAATGACAAGTTCCTAAGGTCCCTAACTAAAGATTGGGACACAAAGATTTGTGCCATTAGAGAAATGGCTAAGTTGGGGGAAATTCCTCCTCCTACACTGTTTGGCAAGTTATTGTCTTATGAAATGCAGTTGACAGTGAGGAAAGAGGAGGAGAAATCAACAAGAACTGAACACAAGGAAAGAACAGTAGCCTTCAAGACAGAAGCCTCCAGAAAGTGCAGGAATAAGTCATCAACTCCACCTCCAAAGGTAGTTGAATCAGAGTCAGATGAGTCAGTCAGCACCAAATCTGAAAGCAGTGAAAGTGATGAAGACTTTGCTGCCTTCACTAGACACTTTCAAAAATTTTTGAAGAAGAAACAGTGGAGGACAAGGCCATCTACTTCAAAAGAAAAAGAAGATTTTTATCAAGATAAAAAGGCTTCAAAGAAGGACAGGAAGAGGACAAAATCTAGCAAGGCAACTGGTTCTAAGATAGTGTGCTATTGCTGCAATAGACAGGGCCATGTGATTGCAGATTGTCCTGAAAAGAGAAAAGAGTCTAGTGACAGGAAGAAGACTCATTTCAAAGGCAAGAAAGAGAAGTCTTTTGTAGCCAAGAAAGAGAAGACTCTATCAGATATCTCCTCTTCAGAAACTGAGTCTGATGCTGAGGCATACATAGGGATGTTTGCTGAAGAAGAAGAAGAAGAAGAAGAATTCATGCAGATAATGGAGTGTATTTATGAACAAGAAGACTGTCAGTGCCAAGGACTGATGACATTGACTGAGAGTGACAAAATCCTGGAGCAGCCAGGACCCAGTAAGGTACAAAGTTCAACTCTAAGTTCAGTTTCTTGTTCTAGTACAGAATCAGATTCTTCATCATCAAGTGATGAGAATGTATCTGAGTCTGAGGATGATATTCATCAGCTTATAGATGAATATAAAGTGCTGTTGCAAGCTTACAAGAAAAGCAACTCCCTAGCCAAAAGTCAGGCAAAGGAAATTGCTGATCTTAAAGCTGCTGTAACAGATTCTGAGAAGCAGTTTGATAAAAAGCTTAATGAGATAGCCAGGCTGAAACACATAACAGTGATTCAGATGGGGACTATCACCTTTAAGAATGATCAAATCAAGAGTCTGGAGATCAATCTTCAGAAAGAGAGAGAGCTTGTTGCTAGGTTTTCTAAACCTAAGTCAGTGCTACCTTTAATTGATGAATTTGTTCATCATAAAGGCAAGGCTGGACTGGGCTTTACTAGACCTGCAAGGACTGAGCAGTCCAAGCCCAAGTCCAAGGGCAAAGCCCCAACATTCAACAAGTCAGCTGTAGATAAGACAGCAAAGACAGTACCTAAGCAAAGATACAATAAGTTTGAATGCTGGTGCAGTGGCAAAGTTGGCCATTTTGCAGTGGACTGTTGGCACAATGCTAGTGCCAAAGTGAGTACCAAACTACCTGTTGGAAAGCCAGTAGGTAGCTTTGTCAGATTGCAAACTAACAAGTACCAAGGACCCAAGAATTCTTTGGGTTCTAAGGTTCATTAATTTGTTTTGCAGGTGAGTCCAAGTGGCCATACCCCAACATGGTACTTGGACAGTGGATGTTCCAGACATATGACTGGAACTAGAGGATTACTAAAGGACTACATACCAATAAAAGATTGTCCAAAAGTCACCTTTGGTGGTTCTGAAAAAGGAATCATCAAAGGATTTGGTAACATTTCTAGCAACTTGGTTACCATTACTCAAGTGGCTTATGTTAAAGGGTTGAAACACAACCTAATAAGTATAAGTCAATTAAGTGATGTAGGGTATGGCATCTCATTTGTTAAAAATGGTTGTCATATCAAGAGGTCAAGTGATCAAGAGATCATTTTGACAGGTTATAGGAAGAGGAATGTCTACTGCCTAGACATTATGGTTGAGAACAATGGTTCTCCAGTTTGTCTTGTAGCTGATGAGACAGTCACTCATTGTGTCAAATGGCACAAGAGGCTAGCCCATCTTAACTACAAGACTATTAGCAAACTCTTTAGCAAAGAGTTAGTGAGGAATGGTCCTCAAGTTAAGTGTGTTAAAGATGGCATTTGTTCAGCTTGTCAAAAGGGCAAGCAGACTAAATCCACCTTTAGAAGCATAGAAAACAAAGATGCTGTGAGGTGTTTATACCTCTTGCATATGGATCTCTTTGGTCCAATGCCAGTTCACAGCTTAGGTAGGAAGGTCTATACCTTTGTAGTTGTAGATGACTACTCAAGGTTTTCCTGGGTGTTCTTCTTAAGACAGAAATCTGAAACACCTAGTGTCTTCTATAGCTTTGTCAAGCAAATTCAGAATGAACTAAATAGTACAGTGGTCAAAATTAGAAGTGACCATGGTACTGAATTTCAGTCTGATAGCATGACAAAACTATGTGAAGACTTTGGGATATTTCAAGAGTTTTCTTCACCTAGAACACCTCAGCAAAATGGCATTGCTGAAAGGAAGAATAGGACCTTGATAGAGGCTGGTAGGACCCTATTAAGTGATACATCACTGCCAGAGTATTTCTGGGCTGAGGCAGTTAACACTGCATGCCATGTTATAAATAGGGCTACCATCACTAAAAGGCTTAACATGACCCCCTATGAAGTTGTGAAAGGCAGGAAACCAAACCTATCCTATTTTAGGATCTTTGGTTGCAAATGATTCATACTTAACAATGGAAAGTCTTACTTGACTAAGTTTGCTGCCAAGTCCCAAGAGGGAATTTTTGTTGGGTACAGCAATAATAGTAAGGCTTATAGAGTCTACAACTTGACTACACAAGTTGTAGAAGAATCTGTGCATGTAGTTTTTGATGAGACTAAACTTATTAACAATGAGTTGTCTAGTAGTGTATGCAGCCCCACAGGTTTAACAAAGAAAATGGACAAGCTAACTATAGAAGTACCTGCTACAAGATAGCAAGTAGAATACAGTAGCTATTGTCCAGGGGGAGAACTACATGTGCCAATTGCTGAAGAAGTTCAAGGAATACAGCATGATGGAGATGCTGAAGAGGTTCAACCAGAAGTTAGGATGCCTCCAGCCAACAGGCATCTAAGAGATCATCCAGTAGAGCAGATTATTGGAGATCCAAGACAAGGAGTACAAACCAGGAGCAGAAACATAAATGCAGCAATCTACTCCAGTTTTCTATCTCAAGTTGAACCTAAAAAGTTTGAAGAAGCAATACAAGATCCACAATGGACTGAAGCAATGCAAGAAGAGCTTAATCAGTTCAAAAGGTGCAAGGTCTGGGAACTTGTTCCTAGACCTAGAGACCACAATATAATAGGAACCAAGTGGATCTACAGGAATAAGATGGATGAACAAGGGGTCATCATTAAGAATAAAGCAAGACTGGTTGCTAAAGGATATAGGCAAGAAGAAGGTATTGATTTTGATCAAACCTTTGCTCCAGTAGCCAGACTGGAAGCCATAAGGATGTTCTTGGCCTATGCAACCTATCAAGGATTCAAGGTTTACCAAATGGATGTCAAGTCAGCATTCCTGAATGGTAATCTTAAGGAAGAAGTCTATGTGGAACAGCCTTCAGGTTTTGTTGATTCAACTCTACCTCATCATGTCTATAGACTTAGGAAAGCTTTATATGGGTTAAAGCAAGCCCCTAGGGCTTGGTATGAAACCCTATCTAGTTTCCTCATTGAGAACAAGTTCTCAAGGGGGAAAATAGATAAGACTCTATTCCTTAGGGAATCTAGAGGCAAAGTTATACTAGTCCAAATATATGTAGATGACATTATATTTGGGTCTACTGAAAGCAGCCTTTGCAAAAAGTTTGCAAAACTTATGCAAGGTCAGTTTGAGATGAGTAGCATGGGAGAGCTAAAGTTTTTCTTGGGTCTCCAAGTTAAACAGACTGAGAGTGGTTTATCCATTTGTCAGTCCAAGTTCACCCTAGAACTCATAAGGAAGTATGGTATGGATTTATCCAGCACCATGAAGACTCCTATGGGGTCAAGTATGTCTCTTAGCAAGGATGATGCAGGGAAACCTGTAGATGAAACCTTGTATAGAGGGATAGTTGGCTCCCTATTATACTTGACTGCTAGTAGACCTGACATCATGTATGCTACATGTGTTTGTGCAAGGTATCAAGCCTGCCCTAAAGAGTCTCATTTGACAGCAGTCAAAAGAATATTGAGATATCTAAAGGGCACTCCCTATCTAGGCCTCTGGTACCCTAGGAATGGGGATTTTGAACTAACAGGTTATTCAGATGCAGACTTTGCAGGATGCAAAGAAGATAGAAAAAGAACTACTGGAACCTGTCAATTCCTAGGTGGGAGACTAATTTCATGGAGTAGCAAGAAGCAAACCAGTGTGGCTATCTCCACAGCAGAGTCAGAGTATGTGGCTGCTGGAAGTTGATGTGCTCAACTTCTGTGGATACAACATCAGCTAGAGGGCTATGGATTTCAGGTAAGTAGAACTCCACTCTTCTGTGATTCTACAAGTGCTATTTCAATAGCTAATAACCCTGTATCTCATAGTAGAACAAAACATATTGAAATTAAATATCATTTTCTTAGGGAGCATGTAGAAAGAGAAGATATTTTATTAGAATATGTTAAAACTGATAATCAAGTAGCTGATATGTTTACTAAGCCCCTAGAAGAAGCTAAGTTCAATAGATTCAAAATTGAACTAGGAATGATAAACTTAGAGTAAGTTTACAGAATTGAGATTGGCTAAGTAAAAAAGTGTCGACACATAGACAAGTCTATGTCGACACAGAATAGTGGTGTCGACACTTCAGGAAAAAGGTGTCGACACATCTAGGAAGTTGGTGTCGACACTTCAGAATATTAGTGTCGACACATGTAAAGTAGGTGTCGACACATCCATAGTGGTGTCGACACTTAAGTTTTACTCAGAATTTTTCTAAGTAAAGTCTCGACAATGAGTCGAGTTATGTTGTGTCGACACATAACCAAGTGTCGACACATAAAATCTGTTGACTAAACTTGTGTCGACACATGTGTGTCGAGACATTATAAGTCAGTGTCGACACTTATTGCCAGTGTCGACACATTTTAAGTTAGCTGTCCCGCCTGTTCATCTTCAAAATCAGAAAGGTATAAATAGGGTTCTGTCTTTGTTTGTCGACATGCTTTCAAAGTTTCGAGACAAAAACTTCTATGTCGACACCTCTCTTCTCTCAAGACAAATTCTACAAACCCTAATGGCGCCTAAGCTAGAGGAGAACGTCAACGAAGGATATGAGCTGGTGCGTGGCGCTTTCAATGATGCTGATGCAGAAATCCAGGCGGTCGTAACCCTAGTTGCTGATTCCGGGTTAGAGTATTTAGTTTCTGAACCTACAAAGATATGGAAGAAAGAAGTTCTTGAATTCCTAAATGGAGCTGAAGTAGATGAGTCTGGATACAGAATCAAATCCAGAGTTCATGGAACGAAGGTCAAGGTATCACCAAAGAGTCTGAGGAAGATTCTACAGCTTCCAAAAACTCAAGAGGAAGAAGAAGTTATTGCATCCAAGACCAGGGAAGCTCTAACCTGGTGTGGACTTGATCCAAAGATGAAGCTGGGCTCTGTGTTTAACAGGAAAGGCATGAACAGCCAAGGTAAATTTATGTCAGAGATTGTTGGAAAAGTACTACTCAGCAAGCCAGGAGGGCATGACAGAGTGTCTGCCTATATGTTTGGAATCATGATAAGGATAATCTTCACACTAAAAACAGACTGGTCTATAGTAGTTTATGAGAAAATCAAGGAAAGCTTGAAGAAGCCCAATCTGGGCAGAATCATTAGTCTATACCTAGCTGGTGTGATACCAGAGGTAATGAGTACTACTGCTGGAAGCAAAATCAACCACATGAGAAAAATGGATATGAGGTTGTTTTCAAGATGGGACAGGGTGTTGACTAAGGAGCTGCCAACCCCTGAAAAGATTGTTTCTGAGAAAGAGATTCCTCCCAAAAAGAAAAGGAAGACAGTTCCAGTAGCCCAAGAGTCTACTAGCAGTTCTGGTAGTGAAGAACATGTTGTCTTCACTCCAGATGACAATGAGGAAGAGCCTGCTGAAAAGACTCCTGCTCCTCAAGTTGGTGCTGAGATCCAGGGGGAGCTACCACAAGCTAGCCCCATCCATAGGGATCAAAGCAAGGGGGAGCTTCCAGTTGTAGAAGAACCCTCTACACTGGAAAGTGAACAAGCCACCACTATCATACTAGAGGTACTCACTGACCTAAATACTTTAGAATTTCTTATAGAAGATGCTGATTTGTCTGATGTTCATCAACAAACTCAGCTGAATACACAAGTTCCAGATGCTGTTAGAGAAGACACATCTGTTGTACAAGAAGTAATTCCTGATCCAGTGGTTGAAGAACAAAGAATTTCTCCTGCACTGTCTCCACAAGAATACATAATGGAAGACTTGTTCCTAAATCTGGATCAAGCAGATTTTGATAAGGAAACTGATGATGCTGCTGTTGAGGGGGAGAAGGTACAAGTTCTGGAAGAGCCTATAAGGCAAGAAACTGAGAAAGCTCCAGCTGTGCAAGCTGAAAAGCCTTCAAGCCCTAAGGAAAGGGTTGAAATAGCCAGCTCCTCAGAGTCTGAAGATGAGGAGGCTACTAGGGCAAAGAAAAAGAAACTTTATGTCTTCAGGAGAAGAAGCCAGAGTTACAAGAAGGCTCTCCAAACAGTTGCACCACAGCCTATAATTCAACAAGCCCCAGCCATTGATTATAGTGCACTGATGGTGGCAATGCAAATCAAGTTGGATGAGCAAAGGCAGGCCATAGAGAAATATGTAGATGAAGGGCAAAAGTCACTCCAGTTTGATCTAGCCCAGGATATCAAGTCTATAAGGTTTGAAACGAACCTTAACAAGAAAGAAATGACAGAATGCTTCCACAAGGGTGGCAATGCAGTGGTGTACTTGACAACACACCAGGAAAATATCAAGGCATAGGTGGATGACATAGCATTGAAGCAAGGATATGTTCTTGAAAATCAACTAAGGATGAATGACAACTTGACTGCTTCTCATAATGCTATAGTCACTGAGTTAAAGAACAAGGCTGCTGAACCCTATACCTCTACTACTGCTGTTAAAGCTGACTTTGACAAGGTATTTCAAGAAGAAATTACTGCTGTTAAGACTGCTATCCAGGCCTCCCAGAAGGTCATATCTGAACAACTTCAAAAGCTCAAACCATTCTTTAAAGATGGAATCAGATACTTGGATAGTCAAATCAGATTTCAGAAGGATGATGTCAGAGATCATATGGCTAGAGAAGTCATAAAGGGGGAGAGAGTGTTAGTCAAGGCAAGTTCTGACCATGCTACGTGGATATCAAATTCCATCAGAGCTACACTTGGATATCCTCCTCTGTGTGATGACAATGATGTTGCTGAATCTGGCATTAACCCTGCCTATCTTGGAGGTGAGCAACCAGAAGTAGCTCAGGTCATTTATCCACCTCCAGATTTTGAAATGATTCATGCTGAGGTACAGACCATGTACAGCCCATCTGGGGGCAAGGACAATGTCCATATTGAAAAGGTTGTTCAGCCTATATCAGAAGCCATGCAAGAGGCATTGCAGAAAGAGGAAGAGACAATGTTGTCTAAGAAGAGGTTTAGGGAACAAGCAGAACAAAGGCCAGACTTTGAACAGTGGAGTCCTACCTCTAGAAACATAAAATTAACTGCCTGGAAAGCTGCCAAGGATAACACTCATGACAGGAACAAGTGGTTCTCTGAAGCTGAATGGAGAAAGCATGAATCTATGCAAGAGGCCATTGTTCAATACAGAAGGAAGGCAAAGATGGGAAAGCTACCTCCTACAGCCCAGGAGCCTAGCAAGTACTTTCCTAAGCCATACCACTATTTTGAGAGGCAGAAGATCAAAGCTGAAGAGCTTAAAAAGAAAGATTTGAAAGGCAAGAAGCCTGCTGATGCTGAAACTGCTGATGCTGCTGTCCAAGCTAAAGTCCAAGCTGGCAAAGGAATAGTTATCAAGGAACCAGAACAGAAATAGATTAAGAATTTACTTGAAGATTAATTTGTAATCTTTTGAATGTAAAACATTTTTGTGAACTACTGAAAATGTATAAGACAGTTATTAGAACAATATATGATTAATATATTTCATGTTTGTTCTGTGAATATGTCTATTTCTTATTTGCTCTATGTTGATGTATGTGTATACATGTGTGATTTATACATGTTTATGTTTACCCTGCTGTACATTATCCTGCTTTACATCATTTTGTAATTTTAATTATGAATGGTGTATATCATTGACTAAGGGTTATGACTTCTCCAAATAGGGGGAGATTGTTGGGTACGTTGGTTAAATGTACCTGATTTGAAGAAGCCTCACCCAACTCAATGATATACATCAAAATGTATTTGATGTGTTTTTGAGTTACTTGTGCAGGTTAAGTATTTGCAGGACTGAAGCAAAAATTTCTAAGTCCATGTGTCGACACCCAGAGGGAGAGTGTCGACACTTAAGAAGACTTGTGTCGACACTCAGACAAGCAGTGTCGACACTTGGAGTCATTGTGTCGACACCTGGAATGCAGAGTCGACACCAGAAAGAAATTGTCGACACTTGGAGCTGTGTCGACACTCAGTGAAGTAAAGTGTAGACAGAAAGTGTCGACACTTGACAGCAGTGTCGACACCTTGAAGAACTGTGTCTACACCAGAAAGTGTCGACACAAGGAGCTGTGTCGACACTCAGCAAAAGTCAGCAGAGACTAAGTTAAAGTGTCGACACCAAGAACAAAGTGTCGACACTCAACAGAAGAGTCAGCACTTGAAGTAAGTGTCGACACCAAGAACAAAGTGTCGACACTCAGTAGAAGAGTCAACATTTGAAGTAAGTGTCGACACCCAGAACAATGTGTCGACACTCAGCTGAAGACTCTACACTTGAAGAAAGTGTCGACACATGGAGCAGTGTCGACACTTAGCAAAGAACAGCAAGATCGTCAAAATATTCTAAGTACAAGTGTCGACACTAAGGGAATGTGTCGACACTCAGCTGAAGTCTCAGCAGAAGAATCAAGTGTCGACACAAGGAGCTGTGTCGACACTCAGCAAGTATCAACATAGAAGACTATGTGTCGACACCAAGAAGCAGTGTCGACACTTAACAGATTCAACACATGAAGATGTGTCGACACAAAGGAGATGTGTCGACACTTAGAAGAATTCAACAAAAGATAGAAGATCAAGTACTTGTGTCGACACTCAATTCTAGTGTCGACACCTGAAGAAGAATCTGTGTCGAGACATAGTATCTACAACACAAGGGTTGTGTCGACACCTTGTAGACTTGTGTCGACACTTGGTCTATAAGTGTCGACACTCAAAGACAGTAAGTCTCGACACTTTCAGACAGTTAGAGATTTTCAAGAACTGACTGGATGACTTGACAGCTGCCGTTCCAGCCGGTCTACAACACCTGTCAGAGATGTCAGAAGACAGTTATGAACCGGACCAGCCGGTTACCATGAAGAAGGCCTATAAATAGGCTCATACAGTTTACAGAAACTGTTGATCAGATTATTGTTCAAGTAGTTATTAAAGTGGTACACAGAGTATCAACACAAGAAGATCTAGCTGTCCAAGTGAAGATCTAAGAAGTTGGAGAGAGAGGGCTCCATCCAAGAAATCAGCCATTGGAACTAGGCTGAGAAGAAGGGTTCAGATTTATTCTGAATTCTAAGTGGCAGAGGTCAAGGATCAACTGCAGGAGGATTCATTCTTATTCAGTTCTACTTTCAAGAAGCTTTGAAGAAAGCTAAGTCAGATTGAATCCAGCTGAGTTCTTCCAAGAACTCATCAAGAATCTCTCAACTCCCCTCTCTTGTTTCAGAGTTGTTGAGTTATTATTTCTATAAACATTTTTAACTTGTAGGATCCTTTGGATCTGAGTGAATTGTAAGCCTGTAATTATAAAGGCTGAGGGTAGGGCTTGAGAGCCTGAGTGTAGGAGATTGAAATCTCTGAGTGTAGGCCTTATTGGCTGAGTGTAGGCCTTGTTGGCTGAGTGTAGGCCTTTGTGGCTGAGTGTAGGCTTTGGGATAAAGCTGAGTTGTAAGGCTTTGGGCCTGAGGTGTAGTAACCAATTTTGGGTTCTAAGACAGTGGAGAAGTTTAGCCAAATCTAGTACACTGCTAGATAGGCGAAGGGGGAAAGTGGATGTACCCAAAGCTTGGGGAACCACTATAAATCACTGTGTCTGCTGTGCTGTGTTGTGATTTGCTGTGTATGCTGTTTGTTTGCTGTGATAACATAGTTAGAAATCTGTGATATTAACTGTTTGCTGCCATTAAAGTTTAAAAAGGATTAGGTCACCTATTCACCCCCCCTCTAGGTGTTTAGGTACCTTACCTTTCACTGAGCCAATCTGGACTGCACCATATCCTTTTGTTAGTCCAAAGTTTGAATCACCAAATATTACTTTAGGTCCAAGTTTGGCTTTGAAGGATGTGAAATTATCCTTGTTTCCTGTCATGTGCTTTGAGCACCCACAATCAAGATACCATTGCTGGTTTGATGTTGGATAGGTCTTCACCTGCACATAAAACAATTTATTTGTTTTTGACCCAGTTTACCTTGGGCCTAGGTTGATAACCTTTAAATTCTGAAATAAAAGACATCCCTGGTTGACTCTTATAGCTTTCAGGATGATATCACCTAGGACGTATTATCCATTCAGTATAATGGTTAAACCTCTGAGATGTAGGACCTCTAGGATTAAAGTTTGATTTACCTTTGAAAGATTTTTCAAAACTCCGAGCTCTGTTCGACGATCTCTGAGCTGAGTTAGACGATCTTGGGTCAGATCGTCGAGCTCCGTTCGAAGATCGACTATGCCAGAGTTCAGGGTTCAGAGATCGTCGATCTGAGTTCGATGATTTATCCTGAGATCATTGAGCTCCATTCGGCGATCATCGAGCTTTGTTCGACGTTTTCTGTTGAACTTTTGTTTTCTTAGGTAAATCAGAATTCTTCCTAGCCACCTCTACAACTCCCTTACCTTTATCTGAGATAAACTTGATTGGGGTTGTTAATACTATAGGTTGGCTGGATGAAGCACCCAAGCCCAGTGTACTATTGAATCTTGTGTTCACTGTGCTTGTGATGTCCATTAGTTTGATACTTCTCCCATTGAGGGATTCTTCAAACTTCTTGGCCTCTGATAGTTCACTTTTCAGTGAGGCTATCTGCTCCCTACAACATTCCAACTCCTCAGAGAGTTTGAGGTTATCTGATTTTAAGGTGCTTTGTTCAGACAGTTGATTTCTGAGAGAAATAATTTCTTTCTCAGATTTTAATAGATCTAAACAAAGTGCCTTAAATTCACATTTGAAGTCCTCTGAATTAAAATCAAATGAGTCTATTACCTGATCCTCTTCAGATTGAGTTTCTGATTCAGACTCTGACTCTTGTTCTGCATCAGTATTGTGTTGAGAGGCATTGATAGCCATCATGCAGAACTCCTTTTCTTCAGCATCATCTTCATCATCACTTGAGCTGGATGAAGCTTCTGATTCTTCTTCTGTTTCACTCCAGGTTTCAGCTACAAACCCCTTCCTAGTATGTTTGTTCTTGTCGGAGGAGGGTTTGTCATTGCTGTTTTTCCTGAAGTCTTTATCTCTTCTCCTTTCTTTCCTGTCCTTCTTATCCTTATTCTGATTTTCTGGACAGTCAGGCACAATGTGGCCTGGTTTCCTGCATCCAAAACAAATAATTTATTTGTTATTGGACTTATCATACCTTGGCTTTTCATGCCCTCTGAATTATTTTTTCCTGAAGTCCTTCCTGGCCATTTTATAAAACCTTTTGGCCAGTAAGCTTAGCAGCTCTTCATTGCCTGTGACCTTGTCTTCAGGCTGATCTTCAATAGCTTTGAATGCTATTGATTTCTCTTTTCTGATTGCTGGTGAAGCAACCTTCTGCTCCTCTTCTCTGTTCTTGATGAGCAGCTCATAAGACTTGAGCTTGCCCAAAAGAGCCTCAGTGGTGATCTCATTTAGGCTTCTGACATCCTTGATTGGCCAGATCCTTGAGTCCCCAGTGCTGGGGAAGCATATTAGGATTTTGTCATTGAATTCAGTCAATGAGATCTCCTTGTCCAAGGTTTTCAGTTCATTGACTATAAGACTGAGTCTGTTATACATATCAGCAACTGACTCAGTTTCTCCTTTCTTGAAGTTCTCATACTGAGTTATGAGATGGGATCTTCTATCTTTCCTTTCATCTACAGATCCTGACACTATTTTAGATAGTTTGTCCCATATCTCTTTTGCTGAGTTGCATTTAGCTACTTTTTGAAATATTTCATCAGACATGGTTTGTGCCAAAATGTTCATTGCTTTCCCATCTGCAACTTTTCATTTTTTGATTTCTGCATCTGTTCCTGAAGGAGGTGGAACAACACTTGTATTTGTATTAGCTGGGGGTCTTGGACACACTGTCAAAACAGAATTAAAGATATCTTCATCAATAGAATTCATGTACAGTCTTATCCTTGCCTTCCAAAGTGCAAACTTAGATAGATTGCACACTAGAGGTCTGGTGCTAGCATAATCTTTGTTCTGTGCCATGGTTTAATTGAAAGATAAATATAATACAAATAATAAAAATAAAAACTCTATATAAAAGATTGATCTTATCAGAGATCTTTTGGTTTAGGTGTTAGCCTGTAGGAACAACTAATTTGATGAAGATTTAGTTGAATAACAACCAAAGTAACCAACCTATTAAGGTGTGGTATTTTAACCAACCTCGCTTTGATACCAATTGAAAGTGGGGATAAGATCTACCTTAACTCTATAGGGGGGGATAGAGTATATTAAAATAATTTTCAAGTTAAAAATTATTTTGCAGTGGAAGACTTAATTTAAATATATGTGTAAGGTGCTTGTAGTAAATAAAAATTATGAAAGCAGGAAATAAAAACACATCACACAGCAAACAAAATATAGCAACCAGAAGACACAAGGAGCTATAGTGGTTCCCCAATCAATCTGAGTACATCCACTCTTCTACCACCCTAGGTAGGAATCCACTGCAGGATGAGTTGATCAGGTGTCCTGGGCACCAATGAGCTTTTGATAAGGTGCTCAAAAACCAAACTAGATTTTTTGATCAGGTATCTTGCCGTCACTGAGTTTTCACAAGGTCTCAAAAACCAACACAAAACTTTTGAAGGGAGTTTTGAGAAACCCTTTTACAATAGAAAAAGAAAGAGGTGAGATGTTTTTGTCTGTCAGCAATCAGAGAGAAGACTAGTGGATGATGTTGTCAAAGCTCCCCCTAAGATCTGGAAGTTGTTCAGGAAAAGAAGCTTTGCACTAGGGTGATATGCCTTCAGTAGATGAGATCTCCAGCAAAGGATGATTCAAGCAGTTGCTGAAATGTGTAGTGTCTGGAGTCTTGATGGATGAAGCCTCTGAACACTTGAGTCAAAAGAGATCTAGAAAATCTTCTTTTTTGTATGTTGATCTCCTTCAGTGGTGTGTGTTCTGAATGAATTCTGTCTGTGTGTCTATCTGTGACTGTTCTCTTTCTTGTTTGTAACTGTTAGGAGTAGCTGAATGAAAATCCTCTTTTATTCCTTAGATCTGAAAAGAATGAATTGATTCTCTGTCTCCAAGATAGCCGTTAGCCACTCATTAATGACTTTCTTAAATGAATTTTGTCTCTGGAGGAAAGTTCTAGAAAATATTCCTTTAAATCTCCCTTGAAACTTGCTCCAGATTAATTGAAACAGCTACAAGATCCTTGAAATAAAAGCTGGGAATAAATAAGATAGAATTCCATAACTGTTTGAATTTGAATCTTGAGAATCATCGATCTCTCCAGAAAATCGTCGACCTGAGATCAACTATCGTCGACCTGAGCTCAGAGACTGGAACTAGACTGGAAACAGAAATCGTCGATCTGAGCTTAACTATTGTCGACCTGAGCTCAGAGACTGGGAAAACAGCTAGAGACAGAAATGGAGATCTGAGCTCGAAGATCTTCGAACGGCGTTCGACTACTCGTTGAACTGAGCTCAGAGATAGTCGAACTGAGTTCGACGATTCGTCGACCTGAGCTCGACGAAAATGACTTAGTCTCCTGAATTTGAATATCTGATCTGAGGGTCTTGGGGGCAACTTTCAGGCCTAAATTCTAACCCTTAGACTCAATCTAATTGACCTTAAAAACTATACAAGGAGGTCAAAACAATTTTCCTAAGGACATAGTGATCCTTGCCCAAATCAGTAATAGGGTGTTCCAACACTAAATGTCAAACTTGTGCTTTGGTGAAAGCGGAATGCCAGAAGCTCGGAGGTTTCTTGAAGTCGTTACTCATTCTGGAACGGTAGTTTGATCATATTTCAATGGATTTCGTGCACGGGTTGCCGAGATCTCAATGCGGAAATGATTCAATCTGGGTGATTGTAGACCGTTGACGAAAGTGGCTCACTTCCTTCCAAACAATCGGGACGATTCAGTGGAAGTCTTGGCAAAACTCTATGTGGAGCAGATTGTACGATTGCACGGTGTTCCCCGTAGCATCGTGAGTGACCATGATGGGTGATTCACATCTAAAGATTGGAGGCTAATCCATCAATTATTGGGAATAAAGTTAACGTTCAGTACGGCCTTTCATCCCCAAACTGATGGCCAGACTGAGAGGACCAACAGAACAATAGATGATATGCTCTAAATATGTGCCCTGGATTTTGGTAAGAGATGGGAAGACAACCTCTATATGGTGGAGTTTGCCTAAAACAATAGCTACCAAACGAGCATCGGTATGGCACCGTTTGAAGCTTTGTATGGTCGTAAATGTCGTACACCGTTAGCTTGGGAAGAAGCAGGCGAATCCAAACTATATAAGCGTAAAGAATTCGATGGAGCTAACTCGACAATACACTATATTCAGGAGAGGCTACTGATAGCCCAGGATCGTCAAGCAAAGTACTACAATGCCAAACACCGGAACGTGGAATTCACGGTGGACGATTGGGTATATATGAAGAGTAAACCCTTCAAAGGCGTGTCCAGGATTCGGCGTCTGAAAAAGTTAAGTCCGAGATATCTTGGTCCGTTTGAAGTGGTGGAGCGAGTTGGGGAGGCTGCCTATCAGCTAGCTCTTTCGGCAAAATTGAGTGGATTACATGATGTGTTTCACATATTTGTGCTTCGGAAAGCCGTCAAAGATCTAGCTCAAGTGATTGAGAACGATCGTGTTTCGGTTGAGTATGGGCTAATGACGAAGGTTAGGCCCATTCGAATTGAGGATAGAGCCGATAAACTGTTGTGGAACAAGACAATCGGGATGGTCAAAGTCCGGTGGGACAATTGTGGCCGTGAAGAGATAACATGGGTGCGAGAGCAGACCATGCGAGCTGAATTTCCCGAGCTGTTTGTTTAAACTATTGTACAGTGCATCTCTTATTGTAACATACATTTTAAAGTTATAACATTTTGCCTGTTGGGTTCCTTACTATGCATAAATTTTGAGACGCAATTTCTTGTAAGGAGGGGAGGGTTGTGACACCCCAAATCCCAAAAATGGGTTCAGGCTGGGCAACACGGCTTGGGACACGGGCGTGTCCCAAGCCGTGTACTGCTCTGTATGGTTGAGCAGACTGTCGAGTGCTCGACAAAATACACTCGATGAGTTCTCGAGAGGGAATACGGCCTGCAACACAGGTGTGTCTGAGGCCGTGTCATCCTCTGGTTCGATGAACTCCTGTCGAGTAAATGTACTCGACGATCGTCAAGTGGGGAACATGGATTGTGACACAGGCGTGTCACATGGCCGTATCCTTCTCTGGATTTGGCCAAGGCAATGAGGCCTGGTGAACACGGGCGGGACAAAAGTGTGTCTCTGGGCACACGACCTGTGATACGGTTGTGTCACATGGCCGTGTCCTGTTCGGGTTGAGACGGTTGTGTGTCCCCTGAGGTACACGACCGCTAGACATGGGCATGTCTGAAGCCGTGTCAGGGCACATGGCCTGTGACACAGCCGTGTCACATGGCCATGTCCTGTTCAGGTTAAGTCGATTGTGTGCCGCTTAAGGTACACGGTCTGTGACACGGGCGTGTCACAGGCCGTGTCAGCCCAAAAATATACATGTGTGGGCGATTTGTGGCCATTCATTTCCATTATCTGGGATCTAATGGCCCAGGCTTCTCCCTGTTGTGTTAAAGGTAGGTGTTGACAGAGAAACCCTCATTCATCTTGGCCATATCACTTTCTAAATGAGATAGAGAGAAGGGAGAGCAAGGAGGAGGAGGAGAAAGGGATCTGGCCGCTGGTGGAGCTTCTGAGTTCCGAATCGAGATCCGAGGCCAGATTTGTGGAGGCAAGGCAGCTGTGGTGCTTTCCAACCGGCTAGATTTCCATGGCTCCAAAGAGGTCGTCAAGGGTAACGATCTTACTTCTTGGATATGTGAAGTCCTTCTTTTTGGCATGTGCATGGATTTCCCCCACCAGAGGGTGGATTGCGTAGGGATTTCCCTTGGGTTGAGTCTTGGAATCCCCAATAGTCTTGCATATAGATCCGAAAATGTGTAGTACAGAATAGGCATGCTGTGTGAAGCCCATCTGAACAAGCTGTTCTGGATTGGTGATGTTTTATTTGCACACCGGAGAAGACTCCGTGGTTAAACGTTTAGTTTGTGGAGTCGATGGGTTGGACCTGTGCAGGACAATAGCAGGAAGTACTGGAGTGATAGTCCAGGAAAATACCCTTGTGATGCTTGTGCTGTGTGCTATTGAAAGACCAATTTTCTGGCACTGCAGGATGCTGCAGGGTTTGGGCGGAGTTGGGTGCAGAAAGAGAGTTTCTGCTGAACCCGCTAAGTGATCGTGAAGGACGCTAGCATGAACTCCCCTTATTGATTGTGAAGCAAGTCCTTGGTGGACAGTGTGGCTATTGTGAAGCCAGTCCTTGGTGGACAGTGTGGCTATTGTGAAGCTAGTCTTTGGTGGATAGTATGGCTATTGTGAGCTGTGAGCTCGTGAAAATGGCTTTGTGTCGAATAGGAAAGGTGAAACCGACCCGCGCCTTAAATTTGGCCTCGAGTACGTTGGTATTCGGTGATGGCAAGGTGACTTGAGCAACGGGGGTGGCTGATCCGTACCTACGTTATGTCCGTCCGACTTGGAGACCTGAAAGTGCGGTCAGTTGGAGCGCATAATGAGAGTCTTAGGCCCGCGCACCGTTAGGACTAAATGCTCAATTTTACTGTCGGTTTTCGGACCTGGAACGATGGTGGGACACTGGTTCGCCGGTACACCAAGAATGTGCCCTGAGTGCACAGATCATCGGGCCGCGTGACTGACGGTTGTGATGGATTGTTTGTGCGTGAGAGCACAATGTATGATATATTTCTGCCTATCAATTGCTTTGCCTGCAGGGAAGGAATACCACTGTCCCGGGAAAGGGGTAGGGTCGTTATAAATTGGTCAGCTGAATGCTGACCGTTGCCTTGTTTGCCACCGCTTGGTGGGTTGTCCTTATGCAGGTGCTGAAGAGCCGATCGGGACATATAAGGGAAAAAATCGTTGCTGCTGGTGCTAGCCATTGAAGGCTAAGTAAAGAATGTTGTGTTTTGTTCATGTGTGGCCGGCCTGCGCGCCGATGTTTGGAATCCACACTTGTAATGAGTAACTGTAAGGCCATAAGGCCAAATGATACTGTATTTGTTATACATTCCTTCGAGAGTTTATATATAAATGTGGTTGTTTATATATATAGTGGACATTAATGGTTGGAGTTCAATATTAATGTTAAAACCTTTCACTAGAATGCTCTGTGTTAGGATGTGATTATGAATTGGTATTAACTTATAACCTCGCCGCCTGTTTTGTGGCATATGGTGTGGGGCCCCAGTCGGACCTTCTATTATATGTTATATGAATGGATGGAGTCGTTACACTCTCCTCGGGTAGTCCTATCAGCTGGCGTAACGTCCTGCAGCAGCTGGTTGCTACGGTGCTTCATTTTCTGTGAATGATTATTTAAATAACTGTTAGTCACAGAGCTATGTAAAAACAAATATCCTCCCCGGATCCATATCCTGGGGACGAGTATACACCCACCCAATCAAAATTAGATAGCCGAAGCAAGGGAGAGTTTGTACAACACTTCATATATATAGGCTAGGAGTATTTATAAAGATGCGCAGCATAGTATAACTGGAAAATACAGCATCAATGCATATTAGTTGTTAATTATAGCTCCACTAGCATATCAACACATCAGGTGTTCATAACCTGTACCCTATCGCAGGCATTCACAACCGCGCACAGACTGCAGACATTCATAGCCACACACATACCGCAGGCATTCACAGTCGCGCACATACCGCCGGCATTCACAGTCATGCACATACCGTAGGCATTCACAGTCGCGTACACAACCCTATGTCGACATAGTATGGACCGCTTCTATTCCAGCTGGGTGGCGAGCCTCGCGGGCCTCACCGATATGGCCGTCGGTGACAGTGGCTGGTCCTGCCACTTCTAGTAGGTGGTCATACCGCACAACCCCAGGCCCCAACCTACATCTATGTGTACTCCTGGATGTGAGCGACATCCCGTGATTCAATATTTTTGGCTGAACAGCGGAGGAAAACCTGACGGGGAAAATATAACGGCCGGACACCTATGGTACACATCTCCTTGTCGCCTTGAGTCGTCAACCTTCCTGCATAGGTATGAACGGTCTGTGAAAGGGACTGACCTACCACAATTTTTCGCAAGCAATTCATAAACAATCATTCAAATAATCATGCTAATACACACCAGGTCTGTGGCGGCCTGCCCTACTATACGTTAACCTTCAGGCAGCGACGCTCAGCTTAAATTTCGACAAGGAGCATGTGAGCGCTTTATTTGAGGCTAAACCCGGAGGAACATCTCAACTACAGTTATCCTCAACCAATGTTCAACCTTAACAAACAACTGCTCATTAAAGCAGGATGCGTGCTTATGATAGTAAATTGCAGTAATGAGAATATAGTAATTTAAGCTACTGATAATAAATGCTGCATAATGAGATGTGACCAGTACGAAACTGGAGTAGTACTGAAACAGAAGTACTGAACTGAAATGAACTTGACCAGTACGAGACTGGAGTAGTACTGAATTGAAAATATTGAACTGAAATGAACTTGACCAGTACTTGACTGGAGTATTACTGAACTGAAATGAACTTAACAAGTACGTGACTGGAGTAGTACTGAATTGAAAGTACTGAACTGAAATGAACTTGACCAGTATATGACTGGAGTAGTACTGAATTGAAAGTAGTGAACTGAAATGAACTTGACCAGTACGTGGCTGGAGTAGTACTGAATTGAAAGTATTGAACTGAAATAAACTTGACCAATACGTGACTGGAGTGGTACTGAATTGAAAGTACTGAACTGAAATAAACTTGACCAGTACGAGACTGGAGTAGTGTTGAATTGAATGTACTGAACTGAAATGAATAAAGGAGCTGGACCAGTGCAAGACTGGAATAATCACAATGAAAATGGTTAATAGTCCAATAACTCCACCCAGGAGGCTTCAGTTCCATCTCTGTTCTCAGGAGGCATATTCAGTTCCATCTCCGTTCTCAGGAGGCACATTCAGTTCCATCTCCGTTCTCAGGGGGCACATTCAGTTCCATCTTCATTCTCAGGAGGGACATTCAATTCCATCTTCATTCTTAGAAGGCACGTTCAGTTCAATCTTCTTTCTTTGGAGGATTCTTTTGGTTTCACCCATTATTAAGGTCCGATAACTATTCACTTGCACCCTTTTTAATCACGGCTTAATTAGATCAGGGGAGGCTTATTATGAGTTACATTTATATTATTCATCCGAGAATAAATATCAATTCTATTTCTTGCGTCGGCTCGAATCCGAGAATCTCGTTAGAGGACACATTTTTCCTCGAATTTCAACCTCGATAATCGCTTCCAATATATGAGGGAAATTCTTTTCCCAAAATGGGGTGGGGAATTATATTACTAGAAGCTCGTACTTTCATTTTTCGAGTTCACCAAAAATACCCACGAGTTATTTTAAAAACGAGGCGCTCGGTGGTTTCGCAAAAACCTCGAAATACTCAGCGCTCGAGATCTTGCCATGATAACTTTCATCGATTACCCAATTGAACTTAATATTCAATATATATAAAGTGGTCACGCGCTCTGATTTCCGTTTTCGAAGAATTTGAGCGCGTAATTTTTTCTAAGCGCGACCCTAGGCTCCAAAAATTGGAAAATCTTTAATTTTTATCCCAAGATTCTCAAGTTTTAATACAATCTTTAAGAGAGCCTAAAAAGTGGCTAGTGATTTTTTTCAAAAATTTCCGAGCAATTTTGGGTCTCTAAATTAGCCAAATAATTCTTATTTAGGTTTTTTTAAAAAAATATTGACTTAACTCCAAAATTTCCCAAAATGTTTGTGTAGACTGCCCTCATCAAGAGAAATAGTTTTCATGTTACAAAACTTTTTCATCGGGGCTCTAGTTTAGCCTCAGAGAAATCAAAATTCCTTTTTTTTAATTATAATATTATAATATTTATAAATATTATAATAATTAATATATATATTTCTTTATATCATCTCCTTCCGCAAACGCCTGTACCGAAACCGCCCATCACGGGGCTTCTCCACCACCGGCCGGCCGTGACTCTGCTCTCGGCCGACTCCCAGGGGCCGGGCGCTCCCTCTGGTGGTGGTCCGGTGGACTGCTGCCGCCGGCCAATGCCAGAGCTCTCTTTTTATTTTTGAAGGGAAGGGAGGGGGTGACGGCGCTCCGACCGCCAGAGCTCACATGCAACTCGTTGGAAAGATAGGGAGGAAGGAGAGGAGAAGTTCTCCACCTGATTTCGGGTCTCCGTAGGCTCTCGACGAAATCTGCCATGGGAGGTGGTGGAGGTGGCGATGGAGCTCGGGTAGGCTATTTCCAGCAAGGCAGAGCTCCGAAAGGGGTAGTGGTGGCTCGTTTTGATCTTGGAAGAGGGGTACCAAGCTCTGAGGGAGGGGAGGTCTTTATATAGAGGAGGAGAGCCCCCCTTCATCTTCTTCTTCACGGTCATGGAAGAAGATGAGTTTGACTAACCTTACCATGGTACGGTGGGGGTTAGGTTGTTACATTCTATTGGCTGGTCGTACCCCTAGTGGCTAGGTTATGGGTTAGTTTTAATAGGCGTGAGGGAAATGCATGTTACGGCCAATGGGGAAGAGAGAGAGGGTGGGAGCAAGGGTTGGTTTAACCAATCAAATTGGAGTAGCTGGCAGTGCTCTATTAGCATCACATGGTCTCATCTTGAGTCGTAACTTAGGTGGGCTTGGGTTTGGGAGTGGAGAAAGATAAAGAGAGGGGGAGAGGGGCTCTCTTTATTGGCTCGGCTCGACGATTCGTCGAGCTCCGCTCGACAATTTCCTCGAGCTCCGCTCGATAATTTCCTCGAGCTCCGCTCGACGATTACCGTCCAGCTCAGGTAAACAATTAACCTGTACTTTCGTGGTGTTACAGGTTGCCTCCTACCGAGACATGGGTAGAGGTTCGGGTCAATTTTATTGGGCCCATTAGGGTTCTGGTGGCCCAATAAAAGTCGGGATGTTACATAGGATTCCTAGCAATTTAGATTACACTAGTAGAATATCAATATAAGGTAGTTCTACTTATCTGGAGGATGTGGTACTGATACCATGGAGCTGATATTGCGAGACTAGTTTCTTTCTTGCAGCTCCAAGTAGTCAATCTTCTTCATGGGAGTTGATAGGTTCCATCTTTCCTTATCCTATCTTCCTTGCACTTTATGGTGGAGGTGCATCTTCTCACCTGTTCTTTGGCAACAGGCTTGCCTTTGGCTTCAGTTTTCTGATCTGCAGCACAAGAGTGATCAGTTAGTATTATCTTGATCATCACATTGATCTGTCCTCTTGATCACCACACTGGATACCAAACAGTCCTTCTTGAATAGGAGGAATGTTGTTTGTATGCAGTTCTAGTCCCAATGTACTTCTGATATCATTGGCAACCCAGATAGTTTACTCCCCCTTGATCTTTGCCTTCTTGGGTTGATACCACTCCAGTAGTGTTCATACAAATTGAATAGAGATCATATCTCTTGAGTTGATATCACTTGCCCAACTCTCTTATGCCACATGATATCATTTGATCAATCCCTTATTGGTTTCTGAATAGTCAGGGAGGAGCTGGTCTACTTTGACTTCTCCCCCTAGCTGATTGCAGTTGATACCACTTGAGAGATTTTTTTAGCTGAGCATTATATGCTCCTTCCTTGTTGCTCTCAGAAGAGCTACCTGTGCTTTCCTCAGTGATGAGTACATCCTACTTGTCCCTGACAGATTTCACTCAACATTCTCTTCCTCCCCTTGGGTAGTAGAAGGAGTGATCTTTACGGTCTCAATATCCATTTCTCACTTGAGTATAATCCTCAAGTTAGCTCCTTGTTCCAGTCTAATTCCTGGAACAACCACTTTCCAAATACCACATGAGGGTATGAGCACTTGGACTATCCTGAAAAATAGAATTTATTTTCCCTTAGGAACCCAATAGTTATTGGGTCCTAAGTTCATGTTAGCATTATAAAGATTTTGATCGACTCACTGCCTGGGCTGAGCACCTTTCTTTCTATTGGCTATATTCAGGTTATGCCAACAATCAATGGCAAAGTGGCCCACTTTCCCACAGCACCAACATTCATGAATGTTGTACCTTATCTTCTGGATAGCACAGAAGGTGGAGGCTTTTAATTTCTATCCATGTGAAAGTTAGCAGCCCCAGGCTTTGCTGAATGAGCATTGGGGTTTGCTGCTTCCTTCTTCCTAAGTGAAGGTGCTGGAGTACTACATACAACTGGTACAGGATGGGCCATTTGTATTTCAACTTGTGGAGCCTGCCATCTAGGGCCTCTCTCATCACTTTAGATAATGGATATTTGGATCCAAATTTAAAGGACTTATCCAGAACTCTATTGATAGAGAGGTAAACATTACTCCTACTAAGATCAGGTGACTTTACTCCATTGGTAGAGCAAATAAAGGATGGATCCATATGGGAAGGTACAAATTTGATAGATTTAGAAGGTAAATTTACCTTTTGAAATACTATCCTCTTATCTGGGAATTTTGATTTGAATAGATGATTTGTGTGTTCTATTCCCAGCTTCTTAGGGGCTTGGTTAGCTACAACTTTTGACAACAACCTCTGTGATTGAGGAGGATTAACCACAACCCCTAATCTCTATTCAGATGCACCTTGATTCAACGAAAGAAGATGTACAGTAGCTTCACGACAGATTTTGTCGTGTTTTGTAGCTTCAATGTACTTGATTTGAAATTAGTTGACTTTATTGATCTTGCAGATTTTGCTGACGTCAGCACCTCCGGACTTAGCCAAAATCGAGCATCAATAGAGTAGGCGTTGAGTGAATTAGCTTCACTCAACGCCAAAGTACTTAGACAAATCTGTCTATCTAGGCATTGCCAGCATTGAGTGAGTAATTCCACTCAACACTTTTTGCCTTAACCCTTTCTACAGCCTTCTCTGCATGTATGACGTTGAGAGCGTTGAGTGGACACTTCACTCAACAACTTGTACCTTAACCACATTCTGCAATTTAGGCATTGAGAGCGTTGGGTGAACATGCCTCACTCAATGCTTTCTGCCTTAGCCATCTCTGCTTCTTCAACATCTTAAGCTTTGAGAGCGTTGAGTGAGCATGCCTCACTCAACGCTTCTTGCTTTAACTCATTCTGTATCATGGTGTTGAGAGCGTTGAGTAGCCACCCATCACTCAACTCTTTATGTCTTAGCCAGATTTTCTGTTTCAGAAATCAGTTTGAGTTCGACGAACTCAGAACACAGTTCGACAAACTATGAGCTCAGCTCGACGAATAAGTAAAAACTCAGTTCGATGAATTTGGAGTTCAGCTTGACGAATAAGTGAAAGTTTAGATCGACGACTTCAGGGCTTAGTTCGACGAACTCTGAACTCAGCAATTCAGTAATTGTGAATCTAAGACGTTGAGTGAGTGAGCAACACTTAATGCCTATGGACTTGGCCACTTTTCAGCTCATTTATCTTTAGGATTTGACTGTATTAGCCTGACCCACAACCTTTTGCGGTATGGCGTTGAGTGAGTTGACTTCACTCAATGCATGTTGACTTAGACACTTAGGCTATCTGTCCCATCATTGCTACTAGGACATCCAATACATTTTATGTATATCATTGAGAAGATTGCCTTCACTCAAATTTAAGACATTGAGGGCAATGGACAAAACAATCGCCCCCTATTTGAGGAAGTCAAAACTCTTAAGCAAGTGAAGAGTCAATGACATGCATAACACTATGTAGCAATAAGAATTTTAAGGAAATATATAGTTACCACTTTTTCCACATGTCCTTGTCTGCAGGGTGATCAATACCCGCTCCTCCTTAATTACTGCAGCCACTGAATTGAATTGATTCTGATACACCTTCTTACTTGTACATCTTTTCCTCCCCCTTTTTGACTTCAGCAAAAAGCTGGTAAGGTTCTGAATTTCTAGAACATGCTCCCACTCAACTGATGCACCAACTTGAAGAGTTTTTATAGTCTTGATGTCACATCAAGTACTTATCTACCTGCAAGATAAGTAAATCCTGCAACACAAGTATAACATGGAGCAACTGAAGCTATACCGAGTTCAACATACCCAATCTCAACCTAGAGGGTGTTGAACTTGACATCATCTAGTGATATAATAAACATGTCAACCACTTGTCAGTGAGGACAAACTCAGGATAGAGTTTTTCCATATGCTTCCTAACAAACTGATACTTAATCTACATATGCATAGCCCTGTTGTGAGGGACAGGATGTAGGACCCCCCAACCTCATCCCCAAGTCGGGTCGGAGGGGATCTTACTACCCAAAGCGTCCACCAAGTGCTCCCTAAGAGTGTCAACCCACACTATTAAGCACAAGTTGGCCACCTTGCTCCGCCTGAATCACAACATTCACATCACATCACAGAGTTTAGCGGAAGCATTAATATGAAGCCACAACAAATATATATACCAATATATATTTAATAGAAAATGCAAAAAACGTAGCCACTATTTATACATGAAGCCCATAGGCTATAATAACACTACAAATAACAACTCCTCTCTCTACTCTGCTCGCTAGTACTCATGTTTCGAAACTCTGGAGACGACGGGGGTGTCTCTGTGTAACACCCCAAATCCCAAAATTGGGTTCAGGCTGGGCAACACGACCTGGGACACAGGCGTGTCCTAAGTCATGTCCTGCTCTGTATGGTTGAGCAGCCTGTCGAGTGCTCGACGAAATGCACCCGACGACTTCTCGAGAGGGAACACGGCCTGCGACAAGGGCGTGTCCGAGGCCATGTCCTCCTCTAGTTCGACAAACTCCTCTCGAGTAAATGTACTTGACGATCGTTGAGTGGGGAACACGGCTTGTGACACGAGTGTGTCACATGGTCGTGTACTTCTCTGGATTTGGCCAAGGCAATGAGGCCTGATGAACACGGGTGGGATACAGGTGTGTATCTGGGCACACGGCCTGTGATACGGGCGTGTCGCATGGCTGTGTCCTGTTCGGGTTGAGACGGCTGTGTGCCGCCCGAGGTACACAGCCGCTAGACACGTGCGTGTTTGAAGCCGTGTCAGGACACACGGCCTGTGATACGGGCGTGTCACATGGTCGTGTCCTATTCGGGTTAAGTTAGTTGTGTGCCGCTTAAGGTACACACCCTGTGACACGGGCGTGTCATAGGCCATGTCAGCCCAAATATAGACATGTGTGGGCGATTTGTGGCAGTTCATTTCCTTCATCTGGGATCTAATGGCCCAGGCTTCTCCCTGCAGTGTTAAAGCTAAGAGTTGAGACAGAAACTCTCATTCATCTTGTCCATATCTCTTTCTAAAAGAGATAGAGAGAAGGGAGAGCAAGGAGGAGGAGAAAGGGATCCAGCCGACGGTGGAGCTTCGGAGTTCCGAATCGAGATCCGAGATCAGATTTGTGGAGGCAAGGCCGCTGCGGTGCTTTCCAACTGGCTAGATTTCCATGGCTCCAAAGAGGTCATCAATGGTAACGATATTCCTTCTTGGACATGTGAAGTCCTTCTTTTTGGCATGTGCATGGATTTCCCCCACCAGAGGGTGGATTGCGTAAGGATTTCTCTTGGGTTGATTCTTGGAATCCCCAATAGCCTTGCATATAGATCCAGAAATGTGTAGTACGGAATAAGCATGATGTGTGAAGCCCATATGGACAAGTTGGTCTGGATTGGTGATGTTTCATTTGCACACCGGAGAAGACTCTGTGGTTAAACATGTAGTTTGTGGAGTTGATGGGTTGGACCTGTGAAGGGCAGTAGCAGGAAGTACTGATGTGGTAGTCCAGGAAAATGACCTTGTGATGCTTGTGTTGTGTGCTATGGAAAGACCAGTTTTCTGGCACTGCAGGATGCTGCAGGTTTTGGGCAGAGTTGGGTGCAAAAAGAGAGTTTCTGCTGAACCTGTTAAGCAATCGTGAAGGACGGTAACATGAACTCCCCTTGTTGATTGTGAAGCCAGTCCTTGGTGGACAGTGTGGCTATTGTGAAGTCAGTCCTTGGTGGACAGTGTGGCTATTGTGAAGCCAGTCCTTTGTGGACAGTATGGCAATTGTGAGCTGTGAGATCGTGAAAAAGGCTTCGTGCCGAACAGGAAAGATGAAACTGACCCGCGCCTTAAATTTGGCCTCGAGTACATTGGTATTCGATGATGGCAAGGTGACTTGAGCAACGAGGGGCGTTGCTGATCCGTACCAGCGTTATGTCTGCCCGACTTGGAAACCTGAAAATGTGGTCAGTTGGAGCACATAATGAGAGTATTAGGCATGCGCATCGTTAAGACTAAATGCTCAATTTTTCCATCGGGTTTCGGACCTGGAACGGTGGTAGGACACTGGTTCTCCGGTACACCAAGAATGTGCCATGAGTGCACAGATCGGCGGGCCGCGTGGCTGACGGTTGTGATGGATTGTTTGTGTGTGAGAGCATAATGTATGATATATGTCTGCCTATGAATTGCTCTGCCTGCAGGGAAGGAATACCACTGCCCCGGGAAAGGGGTATGGTCGTTATAAATTGGTCAGCTGAATGCTGACCATTGCCTTGTTTGCCACCGCTTGGTCGGTTGTCCTTGTGCAGGTGCTGGAGAGCTGAGCGGGACATATAAGGGCTAAAATCCCTGCTGCCACCGCCGCCGCCGCTGCTGTTGCTAGCCCTTGAAGGCTAAGCAAAGAATGTTGTGTTTTGTTCATGTGTGGCCGGCCTGCGCGCCGATGTTTGGAATCCACACTTGTAAAGAGTAACTGTAAGGCCATAAGGCCAAACGATACTGTATTTGTTGTACATTCCTTCGAGAGTTTATATATAAATGTGGTTGTTTATATATATAGGGGACATTCATGTTTGGAGTTCAATATTAGTGTTAAAAGCTTCCGCTAGAATGCTCTGTGTTAGGATGCGATTATGAATTGGTATTAAATTATAACCTCTCCGCCTGTTTTGTGGCATATGGTGTGGGGCCCCGGACGGACCTTCTATTATATGCCATATAAATGGATGGAGTCATTCAGAGCTTGTCTCGGTCTTTCCCTTTCGAAGTCGTGGTCAACCTAGTTTATGGGGTGGCGAGCACGTGTAAGTGCGAACCGCGTTAACACTAATGAACTCTTGAATGTCCACTTAGGAATGCAAATACACTTGTTTGAGGAACCCGCGCGTTCCTAAATTGTTGTTATTGCTTGTACGAGGTCGCTAATGTGTGTTTGTTCACCTATAGGTGACTCATAGTGGTGCTGGGCAGTCGGAGCCCCATCGTTCTGATGAGAGTACGACACCAACTAAGGTGCCTACACCTCCCCTTCTACAGAAACCATTCTCTTAGTTGCTGAGGCACTGTTTGCAATGTTTCAAGCACAGCCTGGTGGGCAAGCGCAACCGACAGTGGTGTTAAAATAGGTTGGTGGAAGGCCAGAACCTGTTGCGGCTATGGATCCTCGAGCAGCTAAACGGCAGTTGAAGCAGTTCATGAGATTCAATCCTCCTATGTTTACGGGTGTGGGATCCCCAATGCAGGCGGAGGATTGGATATCGAGCGTCAAGCTTATATTAACAGCGATCAGGACAGAGGAAGATCAGAAGGTCACCTTGGACACCTTCTTATTGGAAGTAGAGGCTCTACTATGGTGGGACGAGATCGAGTTACACCACTTAGCGGGCAGTCAGTTAACACAAGTCTCGATTGAGGAGTTCTCGCGACTATTCCTGACAAAGCACCTACCAACGGCACAACGCATTGCCATGAAAAATGAGTGCCAACGGCTAATGCAAGGAGAAAATAGTGTGAGACTTACCTGCATAAGTTAATGAGGTTGGGACATTATGCGGGCTCTAGCTTCGCTAATGAGCAACGGAAAACCAATAGGTTATACGAAGGATTACGAGATGAGTTGTGATTCCTGCTCTCGAGTTCGGTAAACCAAGGGTTTCAGGCATTGGTCGATACTGCTTGTGCTCTGGAAAAGGATATGAAGCGAGTGCAAGGAAAAAGGGACTTGGCTGTGACAAAGCCAGAGTTCAAAGTGCCCCGACCTGGGAAATCGTACTATCAAAAGAAATGGGGAAAGAGGTTTAAGCCTTCTGGGCAAGCTCCTTCAACAGTTCTGTCGGGGGCAACTTCGAGCCCAGAGACTCGTACCTGCTTTACTTGTGGCAGAGTGGGGAATATAGCCTGTGACTGTCGGGCCGCTGTACCAAAGGGTAAAAAGAAGACAGGAGCGTCATATACTGAGAAGGGAAAGGCAGTGGTGGAGTCCTCTACATCCCAGGCCCAACCCCGAGTCTATAACCTAGGCCAGTAGGAGGCCATAAAGCAAAGTGACGTCATCACAGGTACGATTTAAGTTATTAATTGATTTTCTTATTGCGTGCTTTATGTGTAGTTTGTGTGTGATGTGTTTGCCACAAGCTTTGTTTTGATTCAGAACACGCTAGTGAGAGCACTATTTGATACGGGTGCTTCACATTCATTTCTGTCTAAGGACTTTGTAGCTCGAATTGGAGTACCTAGTCATGCGAACACCGAGTGCGTAAAGGTGTTATTACCGAATGGATGTTTGATGCTTGCAGATCGGGCTTGCGATGTGGCTATTCAAATTGGAAGTCGGGATTTCTATTTGAATGCAGCTGTGCTGCCGATATCGGAATTTGATGTGATCTTTGGTATGTACTGGCTCTCGTAGCAGCGTGCCTTTATTGATTGCAAGTTAAAAGAGATCACACTGGGCCAAAATACCGAGCTTGAGACTAAGTTCACTGGTATGCGAGGAGTGAGCAGGACCCCGATGTCTGTACTCCAAGTCGTCAATGTTGTTCGGAAGGGCGCGAAGTTATTCTTCATGTTGATTCAAGCCGTTGAGAGAAAGGCCAATGTGAGTGATGTTCCGATTGTATCGGAGTTTGTTGATGTGTTTCCTAAAGATCTCCCTGGGCTACCACCCTAGCGGGAGATAGACTTCACTATTGAGTTGCTGCCAATGTGAAACATGTGGCCTGCTCGCCATATCGCGTCGCGCCAAAGGAAATGGCTGAATTGAAAGTCCAATTACAAGAGTTGCTGGAACAGGGGTACATACGCCCAAGTATCCTTGGAGCTGTTGGGTATTGTATCCACAATGCACCTGATTTGAAGAAGCCCCTGGACAAGCTAAGGTCAATAGACTATGTATTTGATAAAGTCTTTCTAGTTGTGCTTGCAGTTTTTCCACGCTAAGTGCACACCAATGTCAGGGTGCAGTAGGTCAATATACACGGGTCTGCACGACGTAATCCCTCGTTGAGCAGATCAGTGTGTTGGCCTACGTGTATTCTCTCTATTGGAGTGCACTTATTTTCAAGCACAGGGCTGTAAATATGCAGGAGCAGACAAGGAGCAAGGATGGGTCAAGAAGCACCTCATAGGTGGAAAGACGAAAATTCGTCTAAGTTTAAATCGACGAGAATCACCAAGTGATTCTCGCCGATTCGGCGAGAATCACTTGTGATTCTTGCCGATTCGTCGAGAATCAGAAGTTGATTCTCGCCGAACTCGATCCAGCCACTTCTAAGCAAGCACCTCTGCTTCTAAGTAAGAATCGACGAGAATCACCAAGTGATTCTCGCCGATTCGGCGAGAATCACTAGTGATTCTCGTCGAATCGTCGAGAATCACTGGTTGATTCTCGCCGTCTCGACCTGGCCTAAAGCAGTGCGTGCAACCAAGGCAAATTCGACGAGAATCATCTTTGATTCTCGCCGAATCGTCGAGAATCACCTTTGATTCTCGGCGACTCGGCGAGAATCACTTTCGATTCTCACCGATTTTGACTTGGGCATTTTTCTGGAATTTCCTGAACCGGATTCTGCCGCTGTTAAGATTCTGGACCGGGACTTAGGGATTCAGCTTGTGGGTCCCACAACGGTCATTTTGGAAAGCAGCTACAGTATTTATATACGGGTATTTTTTGAACGGAATACCGAGACAGAAAGAAGCCGAGCAGAGCAAACCCTAAAATCGCGAAATACCTCCGTTGCATCCGTCGCCGCTCGCGCTAGTCCGTCGCCACTGCTGATCGCTTTTCTTCCCGATCTCCGGCGACAGAAGCTTAGCAAAGCTTTGAGTCTCACGTGTCTATCCAGAGATCTCTTGTCTCTCGATTTGTTGATCGGGAAAAACGTCCCCGTCCGAATCGATCGAGACGACCGATCCTCGTGTGACCGTTGGAAGACCAAGCTAGCTTCGCTACGAAGTTTGGATCTCCAAGTTCAGCAGCCGCTCATCATCATAGCCGCCGATCCCGAAGCTAGCCGCCGCTCGTGTTGCCGCCGCCGGTTCCGGGGAGATCCTCTCCAAGAGAGACCAAGGTTGTAGACTCTTCGTTGACTTCACGAACACGTCGTCGAACGAAGAGGAACACCGTAGTCTCCAAACGAAGTTTGTATCTCGTGTACATTCTATATTTACTTTTGTTGTAAAGGAACGATTGTTCCGTGTTGTAAGGGTTGGGTGCAACCCGTTTTGTGGGAGTGTTGACTCTCACGTGTGGAAGGGTTCCTTCCGATAGTGCAGGGATTGGATTTCAATCCTGTTGGAGAAGAGACCGAGTCGTCCCTTGTTGGGAGATAGGTCGAAGGGGGAAAGTGGATGTACCCAAGTCGGGGAACCACTATAAATTGCATGTGTATTCTGTGTGCTGTGATTTTTATTTTTATTGTGCAGGTACATTCGTAAATTCCGCAAAAGCGCTACACGTCACCTATTCCCCCCCCCATAGGTGCACATAACTGACACTAGGTGGACTTTCTAGTGGCATCAAATCGTGGTTGCTCATCAAAAAGATTAACACCTTGAGTTGAATCATGCCACTAGTGTCAACAAGGAGGCATACATCTACTATGGACGGGCTCAAGTACTCCGGCAAGATCCCAGTGTGCAACAGACTCAACTTTCCTATCTGGAAGGAAAGGATCAGGTTCTACATGGAAGCAGTGGATCCTCGACTTTTCATGATCGTGCTGGAGGGACCTTATGTCCCCACTAAGGCCTCCACCATTGATCCCACCAAGAAAGTGCCGAAAACACTTTCTGAAATGGACAAGGACGAGATGGTGCTAGTGGGCCTTGACATGAAGGCAAGAAACATCCTGGTCAGCGCAGTTGATGACTCTATGATGCAAAACTTCAGCAACTGCAGGACAACACAGGAGATCTGGCAGTGCCTGATCATCCTAATGGAGGGCACAGATGAAGTGAGGGATGATCGGAGATCCCTCCTGAACCAGAAGTATGAGGCCTTCAGGCAAGGGCCTAAGGAAGAGATCGGAGTCACCTACGAGAACTTCCTAAAGATTGTCAACACCCTCAAGGGCTACAGAAGAGTGTTCACCAATGGTGAACTCAATGACAAATTCCTTAGGTCCCTTACTAAGGAATGGGACACAAAGATCCGCGCCATCAGAGAATTTGGCAGACTAGCAGAAACTGATCCACAAATCCTGTTTGGGAAGCTGATATCCTATGAGCTTCAGCTGAACACCAGGAAAGCAGAGGAAGAAGCAGAGAAGGCTGCTGCAAAAGAAAAGACTGTGGCCCTAAAAGCCAGTTACTCCAGAAAGGGCAAGGGTCCGATGTCATACCGTGCGAGGAATAAGGAAGAGGAGGAGGACTCTGAACCATGCTCCTCCGGCTCAGAGCTGTCGGAGGATGATTTCTCCCTCATCACCCGAGAGTTCAAGAAGTTCCTCAAGATGAGGAATCAAAGAAAGAAAGACAGCTCCTCCTCCTGGCATCAGAAGAAAAATTATTCTTCTGACAGGTATGCATCTAAACCTAACAAACATCGTTCTTCTGATATTATTTGCTTTGGATGCAATAAGCCAGGACACGTCGTGGCCGACTGCTATCAAAGCAAAAGAGAAAAAGGGAAAGGAGAGGAGCTCAAATCCTCCAGAGATAAGAAGAAGGAGCGGAGCTACATCGCCAGAAGGCCAAAGACACTAAGTGAGTCTGATTCCTCAGACTCCAGTGATGATGAGGAAGCCTACTTCGGGCTGGTGGGTCGCTCCGACTCAGAAGGAGAATGTCCCCCTTTTACTGGGAAGGTAAAAGCTCACACCCCTCTCTCCGACTCCGACTCTGATCCTGAGTCTCAGGATGATGAACCTGAGGATGGCCCTTCGGCCCGTGAAGCTGAGCTCCTCGAGAAGTATGAGCTTCTGCTCAACACTTTCGATGAGTGCCGAAAGAGACTGAAGGCTGAGAAGAAGGAAGTAAAATTCCTTAAGGGTGAGTGTGTATCCCTAAGGGAAGAGGTCACTAGCTTGATTTCTCTCTGACAGGAACACCTTGACCTGACTTCAAAGCATTCAGAGTCTTTGAAGCTCCTTGATCTAAAGCAGGAGGAAGTCGACAAGTTGGAAGAACTACTTGCGGCGGAAAGGAAGATCGTCAAGAGCTTCTCCATGTCAAAAACAGTTCTTCCAGTCGTTGATACCTTCTCTGCTCAGGCCAAAGGAGCTGGCTTGGGGCATATAGGGGTATCTGGTTCTTCATCTAGGAGAAACAAGAACTAGAGGAAGAATAAGGCCGCCAAGAAGGCCTCTGCTGATGAAAAGGGTAAGGCTCCTCTTAGTCCTGTTGCATTCAGAAAGCCTGGCTTTCCTTGCAACCAACATGACTTTGAGTCAACATTTGGGCATCATTTCCGGCCCTCGGTTGCAAAGCCAAAGAGCCGGTATGACGGTTGGAACTTTCCCCGGAACTTCGGTGAGAGTGCCTTCAAGGCACCTTATGAGGAAATCCACATAGGAAATTATGGTCCGTTCTCTAGCGGCCATAATGGAAAGCAGGCACCAAAAGCCAAGCCTGTTATACAAAAGGTGACAAAGTCATGTGACTGTTGTCACCATGAGGCCTCCACCTCCAGATCCAAGGCCCCAGCAGTACCCACCATTCCAAGGGTAAGGCAGGAGCCTAGGAAGAGGTACAACAGATTTGACTGTTGGTGCTGTGGCAAAGTCGGTCACTTTGCCGTGGATTGTTGGTTTAATCCAAGGAATTACGAGACTCCCTATGTTAGCAATGCGAGACCGACCACTCGTAGGGTTAACCAACCGAGGGGGAGTGTGCTAACCAGAAATCTAGGACCCAAGTTCGATTGGGTTCCTAAGGCAAATTAATTTTGTTTTGCAGGAATGTCCAAAGGCCACCAAAACGCCGATCTGGTATTTGGACAGTGGATGCTCCCGGCATATGACCGGGACAAGAAGCCTGCTGCGTGATTACACTCCAATCGAGAATGGACCCAAAGTCATCTTTGGAGGGTCATATCGAGGAGTCACCAGAGGTTACGGTATGATTTCCAACGGTATAATCTCTATCACCGACGTGGCTTATGTTGAAGGGTTAAACCATAACCTGATCAGTTTAAGTCAGTTATGTGATAAAGGTTATGACGTTAAGTTCTGCAAGGATAAATGTCTGATAATTTCACGTACCTCTTCTGAAATGGTATTATCAGGCATTAGGAGCAGAAATATCTTCTGTTTAGATTTTCTCAGTTTAGATTCATCTACCCCCGTATGCCTTGTGGCAACAGGCAGTGCATCTCTTTGTGAACAATGGCACAAGAGATTGGCACATATTAATTTCAAGACAATTAGTATGCTGTTTTCTAAGAACTTGGTAAGGGATGCTCCCAGTATCAAGTGCATCAAAGATAGCCCCTGTCCTGCATGCCAGATGGGAAAACAGACTCGGGCTACCTTTAAGAGCATCGCAGACAAAGACTCTTCCTGATGTCTTTACCTTTTACATATGGACTTGTTTGGTCCAATGCAAGTTCATAGCTTGGGAGGCAAGTCCTATACGCTAGTGATAGTTGATGATCATTCTCGTTTTACATGGGTGTTCTTTTTGAAACGAAAGTCAGATACGTTTGACATCTTCACTAATTTTGTCAAGCAGGTTCAGAACGAATTTAACTGCTCCGTGGTCAAAATCAGAAGTGACCATGGAACAGAATTCGAATCTGGTGCTATGACAGAATTTTGTGAATAACAAGGTATCTTTCATGAGTTTTCCTCCCCGCGCACTCCTCAGCAAAATGGAGTTGTGGAGAGGAGAAATAGAACTCTCATTGAAGCCTGCACGACAATGTTGAAAGACGCTTCTCTCCCGGAATACTTCTGGGCAGAGGGTGTCAATACAGCTTGTCATGTACAAAACCGAGCATTGATCAACAAGCATCATCGTAAGACGCCCTACGAGCTACTGAAAGGCAGGAAACCAACCATGTCCTACTTAAGGATTTTTGGTTGCAGATGCTATGTACTGAATAATGGGAAGTACCCGCGTACTAAATTCAGTGAAAAATGCTTCGAAGGCATATTCATGGGCTATAGTTCCCATATTCGGGCATATAGGGTCTTCAATAAGAAAACCCTAGTGGTAGAAGAATCAATAAATGTTGTATTTGATGAAGGAAGTTTGCTTAACAGCAATTCTTCCAGTAGTATTCTTGAAGATGCAGGTGCTCGACTTGAACAACTGAGTCTGGATGAGACCGCTAAAGATGACGCTCCTCAGTACGTCAAAGTTTCCACCTCCACGTCATCTGAAACTGTTGAAGATCAAAATGGAACAAATATCTTAGAAGGAGAAGCCCAAGAAGTAGTCGAAGCTCCAGACGCCAGACTTCTTGAGCTCCGGCACGTGAGGGATCATCCTAGAGATTAGATCATCGAAGATCCTCGTGTCGGTGTCAGAACTCGAAGAGGTACTATTAACGAAGTATTGCATCTTAGCTTCCTGTCACAGGTTGAGCCAAAGAAGTTCGATGAGGCGAACAAGGATGCGGCATGGATTCTGGCCATGCAAGAGGAATTACATCAATTCGAACGTTGCAATGTTTGGACGCTGGTTCCCAGACCATACAAGCAGAATGTGATTGGCACGAAGTGGATCTTCAGAAACAAGCTGGATGAACATGGTGTCATCGTAAAGAACAAGGCCAGGCTGGTGGCTCAAGGTTACAGACAGGAGGAAGCGATCGACTTCGACCAGACCTTCGCACCAGTAGCAAGGCTCGAGGCAATCAGGTTGTTCCTGGCGTATGCTTCACACAAAGGATTCACAGTCTATCAAATGGATGTGAAATCGGCATTCCTGAACGGAGACCTGAAAGAGGAAGTATACGTCGCTCAACCCCCAGGTTTTGTCGATCTTACTTATCCCAATCATGTTTATTTTCTTAATAAGGCCTTATATGGGTTGAAACAAGCTCCACGAGCTTGGTATGAGACTTTATCTAGTTTTATTCTTGAGAATAAGTTCTCCAGAGGTAAAATAGATAAAACATTGTTTCTCAGGGAAGTCAAAGGCAAGATTTTGCTGGTGCAAATCTATGTCGATGACATAATATTCGGCTCAACGGACAACAATCTTTGCAAAACGTTTTCTAAACTTATGCAAGGAAAGTTTGAAATGAGCAGTGTGGGAGAGCTCAAGTATTTCTTAGGACTTCAAGTGAAACAGTCTGAGGATGGAATCTTCATCTCTCAGACGAAGTTCACAAATGAACTCCTTAAGAAATTCGGAATGGAGAGTGCAACCTCTATGAGGACTCCAATGGGATCCACCGTGCCTCTGGATAAGGATGAGAAAGGTAAACCTTTCGATGAAACCAAATACAGAAGCATCATTGGATCCCTGCTCTACCTTACTGCCAGTAGACCGGATATTATGTTCTCCACATATGTCTGTGCCCGATATCAGGTGAACACTAAGGAATCTCACTATGTCGCTGCAAAGCGAATTCTAAGATACCTTAAAGGTACTCCTAATCTTGGCTTGTGGTACCCGAGAAACAATGATGTCGAGCTAATAGGCTTTTCAGATGCTGATTTTGCAGGGAGCAGGGATGACAGAAAAAGCACCTCCGGGACATGTCAATTCCTCGGCAGGAGGCTTATCTCATGGAACAGCAAGAAACAGAATTGTGTTGCAACCTCCACAGCAGAGTCAGAGTACATCTCAGCAGGAAGCTGTTGCGCACAACTTCTATGGATCAGAAACCAGTTAGCCGACTACGACCTTCAGTTTAAGGAAGTACCCATGTACTGCGACTCCTCCAGTGCAATTGCCATTGCCAACAATCCTGTATCGCGCAGCAGAACGAAGCATATTGAAGTGCACTACCACTTCATTCGGGAGCACGTGGAAAACAAGGACATCTCTCTCTGTTATGTCCCCACGGACAAGCAGATTGCTGATATATTCACAAAGCCCTTAGATGAGGCCAAGTTCAATCTTTTCAAGACTGAATTGGGGATGCTCAATTATGAGGAATGAAGACTACAGAAGCTCCAGGCTCGTGCATGATCTGAGGGGGAGCAAGGAACTCCAGCGTGAGTACAGATGCAAGAACTGAGGGGGAGCAAAGGGCCACACGCTACAGACCCCGATTTGCAGAAGCCGAAAAGGGGGAGATTACCCTCTCGGCTAAGGCTAAGGTGGCTCCAAGCTTGCTCCCAAGAAATTGGTATTGGTAAGGGATAACTCACTCAACTCAATTTTAAGTTTATGGTTTTCATTCCCATTTGCTCTATTCACCTTAGCTTGTAGGGTTTAGGCTTCTTCAAATAGGGGGAGATTGTTGGGTATTGTATCCACAATGCACCTGATTTGAAGAAGCCCCTAGACAAGCTAAGGTCAATAGACTATGTATTTGATAAAGTCTTTCTAGTTGTGCTTGTAGTTTTTCCACGTTAAGTGCACACCAATGTCAGGGGGCAGTAGGTCAATATACACGGGTCTGCACGACGTAATCCCTCGTTGAGCAGATCAGTGTGTTGGCCTACGTGTATTCTCTCTATTGGAGTGCACTTATTTTCAAGCACAGGGCTGTAAATATGCAGGAGCAGACAAGGAGCAAGGATGGGTCAAGAAGCACCTCATAGGTGGAAAGACGAAAATTCGTCTAAGTTTAAATCGACGAGAATAAGTGATTCTCGCCGATTCGGCGAGAATCACTTGTGATTCTCGCTGATTCGTCGAGAATCAGAAGTTGATTCTCGCCGAACTCGATCCAGCTACTTCTAAGCAAGCACCTCTGCTTCTAAGTAAGAATCGACGAGAATCACCAAGTGATTCTCGCCGATTCGGCGAGAATCACTAGTGATTCTCGTCGAATCGTCGAGAATCACTGGTTGATTCTCGCCGTCTCGACCTGGCCTAAAGCAGTGCGTGCAACCAAGGGAAATTCGACGAGAATCATCTTTGATTCTCGCCGAATCGTCGAGAATCACCTTTGATTCTCGGCGACTCGGCGAGAATCACTTTCGATTCTCACCGATTTTGACTTGGGCGTTTTTCTGGAATTTCCTGAACCGGATTCTGCCGTTATTAAGATTCTGGACCGGGACTTAGGGATTCAGCTTGTGGGTCCCACAATGGTCATTTTGGAAAGCATCTACAGTATTTATATACGGGTATTTTTTGAACGGAATACCGAGACAGAAAGAAGCCGAGCAGAGCAAACCCTAAAATCGCGAAATACCTCTGCCGCATTCGTTGCCGCTCGCGCTAGTCCGTCGCCGCTGCTGATCGCTTTTCTTCCCGATCTCCGGCGACAGAAGCTTAGCAAAGCTTTGAGTCTCACGTGTCTATCCAGAGATCTCTTGTCTCTCGATTTGTTGATCGGGAAAAACTTCCCCGTCCGAATCGATCGAGACGACCGATCCTCGTGTGACCGTTGGAAGACCAAGCTAGCTTCGCTACGAAGTTTGGATCTCCAAGTTCAGCAGCCGCTCATCATCATAGCCGCCGATCCCGAAGCTAGCCGCCGCTCGTGTTGCCGCCGCCGGTTCCGGGGAGATCCTCTCCAAGAGAGACCAAGGTTGTAGACTCTTCGTTGACTTCACGAACACATCGTCGAACGAAGAGGAACACCGTAGTCTCCAAACGAAGTTTGTATCTCGTGTACATTCTATATTTACTTTTGTTGTAAAGGAACGATTGTTCCGTGTTGTAAGGGTTGGGTGCAACCCGTTTTGTGGGAGTGTTGACTCTCACGTGTGGAAGGGTTCCTTCCGATAGTGCAGGGATTGGATTTCAATCCTGTTGGATAAGAGACCGAGTCGTCCCTTGTTGGGAGATAGGTCGAAGGGGGAAAGTGGATGTACCCAAGTCGGGGAACCACTATAAATTGCCTGTGTATTCTGTGTGCTGTGCTTTTTATTTTTATTGTGCAGGTACATTCGTAAATTCCGCAAAAGCGCTACACGTCACCTATTACCCCCCCCCCCCCCCCATAGGTGCACATAGCTGACACTAGGTGGACTTTCAGGAGCGCACCTATTCTTTTTGTGAAAAAGATGGATGGTGGTTTGCGGTTATGTATTGACTATCGTGAATTGAAAAAGCTGACAAAGAAGAACAAGTATCCGATTCCACGGATTGATGAATTGTTCGATCAGCTAGTGGGATCAACCGTCTATTCCAAATTGGATTTGAAATCTGGATATTACTAATTGAGGATTCAGGATGGTGACATTCCTAAGACCACATTTTAAACATGATACGATCATTATGAGTTCACTGTAATACCGTTTGGGCTATGTAATGTGCTATCGGTGTTCATGGACCTAATGCACCGAACGTTCCGAGAGTACTTGGACTTGTTTGTGATTGTATTCATTGATGATATCTTGACGTACTCTCAATCAGAAACTGACCATGCAAACCACTTACGGTTGGTGTTGCATACCTTACAGAGGAATAAGCTATATGCCAAATTCTCAAAGTGTGAGTTTTGGCTGTCGTCGTTGGCTTTTCTTGGACACGCGGTAAGTGGAGAGAGCATAACAGTGGATCCATCAAAGATAAGAGCCATCCAAGAGTGGCTAGCGTTGCCTTCGGTGGCCGAGGTCAGGAGTTTCCTTGGACTGATAGGCTACTACAGACGTTTTGTAGAAAACTTCTCACGGATTGCTTTGCCTCTTACCACATTAACGCAGAAAGATCAGAAGTTCATTTGGACGCCAGAGTGCGTGCAAGATTTTGAAGAGATAAAGAGTTGTTTGACCACGGCGCCTATTCTAACATCGCCATGTGGTACAGACGGCTATGAGATCTATAGTGATGCATCCAAAAGTGTCTTAGGTTGCGTTCTTCTGCAGTTTGGAAATGTGATTGCTTATGGCTCATGCCAATTGAAAGTGCATGAGCGAAATTATCTCGTCCATGACTTGGAGTTGGCGGCGTGATCTTTGCGCTTAAATTATGGCGGCATTATCTATATGGCGTAAAAGTAGATATATTTACGGACTATAAGAGCCTAAAGTACTTGTTGGATCAGAAGGATCTTATATGCAACAACGACGGTGGATGGAGTTCCTTGGGGACTACACCTTTGATATTCATTATACTCCCGGTAAGGGAAACGTGGTCGCTGATGCTTTGAGTCGTAGGACTCCGTCAATGACAAATTGGTTGCAGATGCATGATGAGCGTCTGATCCAGGAGTTGGAAGCGTTAAAGATTTCTTGTGTTGACAAGAATTCCACAGCCGATGCATGCTTAAACTGGACAGAGGTACAATATGACCTTGCATACATGATTCGACAAGCAATAGAGCTGGATGAAAGTCTCCAACGCTATGTAAAGGATGGGCTAGATGGCCAATTCTCCTTGGATGATGGCCTTTTGCGGAAAGAGGGTCATTTGTGCATCCCGAGTATGGGTAACTTGAGAGAATAATTGATGTATGAAGTTCACTTCACAAAATACTCAATTCACCATGGGAGCACAAAGATGTTCAAGGACATGAAAAAGTTATTCTGGTCGTCAGGACTAAAGAAAGACATAGCAAATTATGTGGCTAAATGAAAGTGGGGATAAGATCTACCTTAACTCTTGACGGGGGGGATTAGAGTATATTAAAATAATTTTCAAGTTAAAAATTATTTTGCAGTGGAAGACTTAATTTAAATATATGTGTAAGGTACTTGCAGTAAATAAAAATTATGAAAGCAGGAAATAAAAAACAGCACACAGCTAACAAAATATAGCAACCAGAAGACACAAGGAGCTATAGTGGTTCCCCAATCAATCTAGGTACATCCACTCTTCTACCACCCTAGGTAGGAATCCACTGCAGGATGAGTTGATCAGGTGTCCTGGGCACCAATGAGCTTTTGATAAGGTGCTCAAAAACCAAACTAGATTTTTTGATCAGGTGTCTTGCCACCACTTAGTTTTGACAAGGTCTCAAAAACCAACACAAAACTTTTGAAGGGAGTTTTGAGAAACCCTTTTTACAGCAGAAAAATAAAGAGGTGAGATGTTCTTCTCTATCAGCAATCAGAGAGAGGACTAGTGGATGATGTTGTCAAAGCTCCCCATAAGATCTGGAAGTTGTTCAGGAAAAGAAGCTTTGCACTAGGGTGATAGACCTTCAGTAGATGAGATCTCCAGCAAAGGATGATTCCAGTAGTTGCTGAAATGTGTAGTGTCTGGAGTCTTGATGGATGAAGCCTCTAAACACTTGAGTCAAAAGAGATCTAGAAAATCTTCTTTTTTGTATGTTGATCTCCTTCAGTGGTGTGTGTTCTGAATGAATTCTGTCTGTGTGTCTGTCTGTGACTATTCTCTTTCTTGTTTGTAACTGTTAGGAGTAGCAGAATGAAAATCCTCTTTTATTCCTTAGATCTGAAAAGAATGAATTGATTCTCTGTCTCCAAGATAGCCGTTAGCCACTCATTAATGACTTCCTTAAATGAATTTTGTCTCTGGAGGAAAGTTCTAGAAAACATTTCTTTAAATATCCCTTGAAACTTGCCCCAGATTAATTGAAACGGCTACAAGATCCTTGAAATAAAAGCTGGGAATAAATAAGATAGAATTCCATAACTGTCTGAATTAGAATCTTGAGAATCGTCGATCTCTCCAGAAAATCGTCGTCCTGAGCTCAACTATCGTCGACCTGAGCTCAGAGACTGGAACTAGACTGGAAACAGAAATCGTCAATCTGAGCTCAACTATCATCGACATGAGCTCAGAGACTGGGAAAATAGCTAGAGACAGAAACGTCGATCTGAGCTCAAAGATCTTCGAATGGCGTTCGACGACTCGTTGAACTGAGCTCAAAGATAGTCGAACTGAGTTCGACGATTCGTCGATCTGAGCTCGACGAAAATGACTTAGTCTCCTGAATTTGAATATCTGATCTGAGGGTCTTGGGGGCAGCTTTCAGTCCTAAATTCTAACCCTTATACTCAATATAATTGATCTTAAAAACTATACAAGGAGGTCAAAACAATTTTCCTAAGGACATAGTGATTCTTGCCCAAATCAGTAATAGGGTGTTCCAACAATCTCCCCCTATTGGGTTAGGATTACTATTTACATGACATAGGAAATAAAAGCATACAATGCAGATATAAAATCAAAAACAATATTGCAGAAACACAAATAAAATCACATCAGAAAGTCAAAATAGATAACAATGTCAGCTTACATAATCATTCCTTTTCCTTGCTCTTTTTGAGAACTATTTTTCTGTTAGGGTTAAGAGCTTCTTTCTTGGATCTTCTGTCATCATCTGCAACAAGAGAAGTTTGATGTTTTGTCCTGAGTACTGCAGCTTCTGGGTGCAGCTTCATATAGCTTTCTGAGTCAAAGAATTTGCTGGAAGAATATTTTTCAAGTTCTTTCTTTCTCTGTTCTGATAGAGTGGTGAAATTTGATGTATCTCTTCCTTATTCTCTTGCCTTTTTAATTTGATCTAGTGCAGCCAACTCTTTCATTCTTGCTGGCCAAGAAGTAGGATTATTCTCTGGGTCTTCAAATGGAACAGGAGGTTCATATCTGTTTGATGAATCATCAGGAGTAGCTCTGGAAGAAACTAGATCTTTTAACTTATAAGGGAAAGGACCGGATATAGTGTTAGTGGGACCTTGTCCTTCCCTGTGATAAGGATGCTGCCTAGAATAACCCTTGGAATAAACTCTGAATTCTCTTTGATTTCCCCTATACTGTCCTCTTCTAGACTGGTAGCCTCTTGATTGACATCCTCTTGATTGAGATCTTCCTTGAAACTGAGAGGTGCTTTGGCTTTTAGCAACAGATGACTAATAAGCAGAACTTCCACCAGTACCTGCATCTGGTGAAGGAGGAGGAGGAGGAGGATGATTGAAGTGAGATGATCCTTTATCATATTTCCTCTTTTTCTTCATTGCCTTTAGTTGATTCCTGGAAAACTGCATCCATGGTTCTGAAATTGGACAATCATGCAAAATATAGTATGAAATATCATTTACATCTTTAATTTTCTCCTGGGGAACTTTCTTTAGGGCCTTGCTTCTAGCTTTCCTCTTCCTTGCAATGGTGGCAGAAGAATCATCAGAATCAGTTCTAAATTGATCACTATCTGAGCTCTGAGGATTGTCATATAGTTCATCAACCCTTTTGATGTAATCTCTTTGTTGTTGGGATTGAACAGAAAAAACAACAACAGCAGCAGTAACAAAAACAGCACTAACAGATGTAACTGGAACAACAGATTCAGAAATAATAACAACAGAAACTGTAGGTTCAGAGTCATTAGCCTCTGTCATAAGCACATCATTAGAAACTAAAACAGCATCAGCAACAGCAGCAGGAACAACAGAAACTAAAGGAGCACTGCCCACAGCCTTGAAAGAATTTATATAAGAAGATATTATGCTGGGCTCACAGCTAGAAATAGGCACACTGGCCTTAGTAAGATCTTCACTTTGCTGATCTGGAAGATAGCTGAGGTAAACAGTATCAAACTCTGACAGTAGTGACCTGAGGTCGACTATTATAACTAGAACTGGAGCTGGAACTGGAATCTCTAAAGCAGGCAATCTCTCTACTTCATATGGCATCTCCCCCTGCCTAGATTCAGTAGATACTGGATCAAGGCACCCAACAAAAGGGATTGCCTGAGGAGGATATAGGGAAGAAATCCTATCAGATAACTCCTGAACTGATTTCAGAAGTGGAGCCAGGGAGGTCTCCAGCAGGAGTGATAGCCTTGGAGCTAACATCTCATGGAGTTTATCTGCTATGGCTGAGAGATCTACTTGCTCAAGTGGTGCTTGAGTAGAGGTAGAGATGAGTGTGGCAGAGATGGATGTAGGAGGAGCTGTAGATGTGGTTGGAGAATGTGTTAATGAGGATGGTAGAATTGATGGTTGAGATGTAGGAATGGTGGAGATGGAAGTTAATGGAATGGAGATAGATGGAGTGAAGGATGGTTGAGAAATGATTTCTTGTAGTAGTTGTTGATATGATGTAGAAGAAGATGGTGGCTCAAGGGGTGAGGAGTGAGAATCATCCATATAGGAATCATCTAAGAGAGTGAATGGTGGAAGGTGAGATGATGAGTCAATGGTTATGTGTGGATAATGATGTAATGGATGGAAAACATCTTCAGTGGATATTGGTGTTGGTGAAGGAATTGAGTTTGGAGATGGAATGGATATGGGGGATGAAATTGAGATGGTTATGGTGGATGTGATAATTGTTGAGGGAACAGTAGGTGGAGAAGGTGGAGATGAGGAGGCAGACAGTTCTTCTGATGGGGCAGTTGCCTGAGGGGAAGTGACTGGATTAGTCCTGGTGCCTGAAGATGAGATGAATGCAGAGGCTCTGCTTGGCTTTGCAATTTGCCTGTCCCATTTGCCAAAAAGGGCACAGGTTAACCTCTTAGAGACATTGATATGCATCCCACTTGAAACAAGTAATTCAGGGCATCTGCTATGAAGAAATAGCCTTAGAATCCTTCCAAAATTGATAAAGTTCTTATTGACTTTCTTCTTAATTAGGTCAAAGAAAACTTCTCCCCAATTCAACTGTTTCTTATCCACCAAGGCACCCATTAAACAGAATTGATACCTGGATATGGTATCATGGGCAGAATGTTTTGCTAATAGGACCTTTCCAAAAACATATGCTAGAAACCTGTATTCCACTGATAGATTTTTCTTAAGCAGCTTGATAGGGTTTGCTGCTGAATGACCCATCCTATCAAGCATACTTGCAAACTCTTCTGCAGACAACTCAAGAGAATCTTGACCAGTACTTAATTGAAAAACTTTTGTTAATATAGCAGGAGTAAGAGATACCTGATTTCCTGATATAGTTCCAATCACTGTATTGTGATCTTGATTGTGAGCAGTATACACCCATTCTTTGATTTCATCTGCATCCAGTTTTATCCTTGTGGTCATGATGTGTACTAGCTTTTGATCTTTGAATAAATCCAGAATATCCTTGAAAATCTGATCACTGTTCTCAAATGAGTCCATATCGATATCGAATCCAGTGTCAAATTTCATTGCTGCCAAAACTGCAACAGAAACGGCCATTTTTACCTGCAAAAATGAACAAACAAAAGACCAAGTGTAGAAAAGTTTGGAGGGAAAGGGAAATTCTGCAGAGAGTATGAAAGCGCAAAGAGAGAATGACAGCCGAAAAATGAATTTTATATTAGGGTTCAATGCAGAAAAGGAAAGATCGTTGAACTCCATTCGACGATCTGGGCTTCTAAAGGAATCTGAAAGGTCTTCAACATCGTCGATCTCCATTCGACGATATTGGAGAGCGTCGAGCTCCGTTCGACGATCGCTGACCGGAAGAAGATAGCTTAGTACTATATGGAAAGCGCTGAACTCCGGTCGACGATTTCTAAGAACGTCGATCTCCGTTCGACGATCTTTGGAAAAACGTCGAGCGCAGTTTAGAGACCAGAAACAACCTATAGACACTAGAAAAATCAAATTGTTTGCCTAGTCTTGGTCAATTTTGAGTTTTAAAATCTTGGATCTTATTTTAAACTTCCTCCATCTAACATTTTTAACTGATTCAGGAAGAATGTATGTTTCTTTTCATCCAATGGTTTGGTGAAAATATCTCCCCTTTGCAAGTCAGTTGGGATATATTGAAGTTCAATTTTATTTTTCTCAACATTGTCCCTTAAAAAGTGATGCCTAATTTCTATATGCTTTGTCCTACTATGGAGGACTGGATTTTGTGCTGTAGAAATAACACTAGTGTTATCACAGAATATTTTTGACTTCTCTAAGTTGCAGTCATAGTCTAGGAGCTGATTTTGAATCCACAGGATCTGTGAGCAACAACTACCTGCTGCCATATATTCAGCTTCAACAGTTGATGTGGACACAGTTGTTTGTTTCTTGCAAAACCAGGAGACAAGTCTGTCACTAAGAAACTGACAAGTTCCACTGGTGCTTTTCCTGTCTTTTCTGCATCCAGCATAATCAGCATCTTAAAATCCAGTTAAGTCAACTGCTGAGTCTTTTGGATACCAGAGACTTGATTTGGACAACTTTTCACATACATAAGAATCCTTTTTACTAAGGTTAAGTGTGACTCTCTAGGGCTCACTTGAAATCTAGCACATATGCATGTAGCAAACATTATGTCAGGTCTACTAGGTGTAAGGTACAATAACGATCCAATCATTGCTCTTTATGTTGTCTGATCAACAGGTTTCCCATGTTCATCAGCATCTAATATAGCATTAGTAGGCATAGGTGTTTTCATACATGATGCTTCAGACATACCAAATTTCTTAACCAGTTCTTTTGCATACTTGGTTTGAGATATAAATATGCCTTCAGCATGCTGTTTGACTTGCAATCCTAGAAAGAAGGAAATCTCACTCATGCTACTCATTTCAAATTTAGAATGCATTAAGTTGGAAAACTTTTTGCATAGATTTGAATCAGTAGAACCAAAGATAATGTCATCTACATAGATTTGTACTAGTAAGGTATTGGACTTATAGGTTCTACGAAAAAGAGTTTGGTCTACTCTACCCCTTATAAAATCATTTTTCAGAAGAAAGCATGCTAGGGTCTCATACCATGCTTTAGGAGCTTGCTTTAGACCATATAATGATTTATGCAATTTGAAAACATGATCAAGATGAGTTGGAGAAATAAAACCTGGGGGTTGTCTAACATTGACTTCTTCCTTGATATCTCCATTGATAAAAGCACTCTTTACATCCATTTGATATACTTTGAATCCTTTGTGTGCTGCATAAGCTAAGAAGATTCTTATGGCCTCTAACCTTACAACTGGTGCAAAGGTCTGGTCATAGTCTATCCCTTCTTCTTGAGAGTATCCTTGAGTAGCTAGCCTTGCCTTGTTCCTTACAATGACTCCTTGATCATCCAATTTATTTCTGAACACCCATTTTGTTCCAACAATGGAGTGATCCTTTGGCCTTGGCACTAGTTCCCAAATTTTGTTCCTTTCAAATTGATGTAATTTCTCTTGCATTGTAATGATCCAGTGTGGATCTTGTTCTGCATCTTGAATGGATTGAGGCTCAATTTGAGAAAGAAAGCAGGTGTGCATCAGGTTTTGGTTGACCTGATTTCTGGCTTGCACACTAGCTGAGATGTCTCCAATCACTTGGGAGATTGGATGGTCTCTTGATGTTACTAAAATAACCGGGGGTGTTGATTGTTCACCAACCCGTGTTGTTGTTTCCTCTTGTGGAACAACAACTGGCTCTTCAAGAAGATTCTCTCCAAGATGTTGAATATCTTCTTCATATTCACTGCTTCCATCCTTTTGTATAATATGTAACTTGTCCAAATTTTCAGCAAGAGAGTGTACCTGCAAAGATTCTATGGTAAAAACATTCTTCTCCTTAAAAGACATGTTAGATTCATCAAAGGATACATGTATTCCTTGTCATTATTGTGAATGTAACAAATGCAACCAAAAATTTTAAAATAATCTACTTTAGGTTTCTTTCCTTTGAGTAATTCATAGGGAGTCTTGCCCTTCAGCTTATGTATCAAACTTCTATTCAACACATAGTTGGAGGTGTTCACTACCTCTGCCCAAAAGGATAGAGGAAGGTGAGCATCTGACAACAATGTAGTAGCAGATTCAATAAGAGTTCTATTTTTCCTTTCAGCTACCCCATTTTGTTGAGGAGTTCTAGGAGCTGAGAAAGTGTGCCTGATCCCTTCACTCTGACAGAACTCTTGCATAAGAAGAGAATCAAACTCTGTTTCATGATCACTTCTGATCAGGGCAATGTGAGTATTGAACTCACTCTGTATGCATTTGAGAAACTCTGTCAAATACTTAAAGTTATCAGACTTCTTCCTCAGAAAGAACACCCATGTAAATCTAGAGAAGTCATCTACAACTACTAAAGTATAAGATTTCCCTCCTAATCTTTGAACTGTAATGGGTCCAAAGAGATCCATATGTAACAGATACAAAATCCTAGGTGAATCACTCTTATTAAGTGACTTGAAGCAATTTTTGGTTTGCTTGCCTAATTGACAAGCCCTACAAAGTCCTTCCTTCTTGTAGGGGCCAGAAGGTAGTCCTCTAACAAGGTTGTCCTTGGATAGCCTAGCAATGGTTCTAAGGTTTATATGTCCTAATCTTTTATGTCATAGTTCATTAGGTCTACAAATGGAATTGAACAAGCATATATCTACCTTAGTTGAAAGAAAATCTACAAGATAAATGTTACCTTTACTTTTACCTGTCAACACAGTTGTGTTGTCCTCTGATTTGATTTTGCATGAGGATTTGTTGAAAGTCACTTGGTAGCCTTTATCACACAGTTGACTGATGCTGATTAAGTTGTGCTTCAGTCCTTCCACATAAGCTAATTTCTTGAATGTGACTGAGTGTTGGGTACATTGGTTAAATGTACCTGATTTGAAGAAGCCTCACCCAACTCAATGATATACATCAAAATGTATTTGATGTGTTTTTGAGTTACTTGTGCAGGTTAAGTATTTGCAGGACTGAAGCAAAAATTTCTAAGTCCATGTGTCGACACCCAGAGGGAGAGTGTCGACACTTAAGAAGACTTGTGTCGACACTCAGACAAGCAGTGTCGACACTTGGAGTCATTGTGTCGACACCTGGAATGCAGAGTCGACACCAGAAAGAAAGTGTCGACACTTGGAGTTGTGTCGACACTCAGTGAAGTAAAGTGCAGACAGAAAGTGTCGACACTTGACAGCTGTGTCGACATCTTGAAGAACTGTGTCTACACCAGAAAGTGTCGACACAAGGAGCTGTGTCGACACTCAGCAAAAGTCAGCAGAGACTAAGTTAAAGTGTCGACACCAAGAACAAAGTGTCGACACTCAACAGAAGAGTCAGCACTTGAAGTAAGTGTCGACACCAAGAACAAAGTGTCGACACTCAGCAAAAGAGTCAACATTTGAAGTAAGTGTCGACACCCAGAACAATGTGTCGACACTCAGCTGAAGACTCTACACTTGAAGAAAGTGTCGACACATGGAGCAGTGTCGACACTTAGCAAAGAACAGCAAGATCATCAAAATATTCTAAGTACAAGTGTCGACACTAAGGGAATGTGTCGACACTCAGCTGAAGTCTCAGCAGAAGAATCAAGTGTCGACACAAGGAGCTGTGTCGACACTCAGCAAGTATCAACATAGAAGACTATGTGTCGACACCAAGAAGCAGTGTCGACACTTAACAGATTCAACACATGAAGATGTGTCGACACAAAGGAGATGTGTCGACACTTAGAAGAATTCAGCAAAAGATAGAATATCAAGTACTTGTGTCGACACTCAATTCTAGTGTCGACACCTGAAGAAGAATCTGTGTCGAGACATAGTATCTACAACACAAGGAGTTGTGTCGACACCTTGTAGACTTGTGTCGACACTTACACAACTTGTGTCGACACTTGGTCTATAAGTGTCGACACTCAAAGACAGAAAGTCTCGACACTTTCAGACAGTTAGAGATTTTCAAGAACTGACTGGATGACTTGACAGCTGCCGTTCCAGCCGGTCTACAGCACCTGTCAGAGATGTCAGAAGACAGTTATGAACTGGACCAGCCGGTTACCATGAAAAAGGCCTATAAATAGGCTCATACAGTTTACAGAAACTGTTGATCATATTATTGTTCAAGTAGTTATTAAAGTGGTACACAGAGTATCAACACAAGAAGATCTAGCTGTCCAAGTGAAGATCTAAGAAGTTGGAGAGAGAGGGCTCCATCCAAGAAATCAGCCATTGGAACTAGGCTGAGAAGAAGGGTTCAGATTTATTCTGAATTCTAAGTGGCAGAGGTCAAGGATCAACTGCAGGAGGATTCATTCTTATTCAGTTCTACTTTCAAGAAGCTTTGAAGAAAGCTAAGTCAGATTGAATCCAGCTGAGTTCTTCCAAGAACTCATCAAGAATCTCTCAACTCCCCTCTATTGTTTCAAAGTTGTTGAGTTATTATTTCTATAAACATTTTTAACTTGTAGGATCCTTTGGATCTGAGTGAATTGTAAGCCTGTAATTATAAAGGCTGAGGGTAGGGCTTGAGAGCCTGAGTGTAGGAGATTGAAATCTCTGAGTGTAGGCCTTATTGGCTGAGTGTAGGCCTTGTTGGCTGAGTGTAGGCCTTTGTGGCTGAGTGTAGGCTTTGGGATAAAGCTGAGTTGTAAGGCTTTGGGCCTGAGGTGTAGGAACCAATTTTGGGTTCTGAGACAGTGGAGAAGTTTGGCCGAATCTAGTACACTGCTAGATAGGCGAAGGGGGAAAGTGGATGTACCCAAAGCTTGGGGAACCACTATAAATCACTGTGTCTGCTGTGCTGTGTTGTGATTTGTTGTGTATGCTATTTGTTTGTTGTGATAACATAGTTAGAAATCTGTGATATTAACTGTTTGCTGCCATTAAAGTTTAAAAAGGATTAGGTCACCTATTCACCCCCCCCCCTCTAGGTATTTAGGTACCTTACCTTTCAAGTGGTATCAAAGCGAGGTTCCTCAAAAAGGACTAACAGTCTGAGGAGATCCTGAGTGGCAGATTCAGTCTAAGTCAAAATATAGATTCAAGAAAATCAAGAACCATGTGTTCCTCTGAAAATCACAAGGAATTGGGTTCCATGAAATTGCCCATATGCAGGAAAGAGATCTTTCGGATCTGGAAGGAAAGGGTAAGGCTGTTTATGGAGGCCTCAGACCCTAGGATCTACATCACAGTAAAGGAAGGGCCTTATGTGCCCATGAAGATATCTGTTCTAGATGCAAATCAGAGAACCCCAAAGGATTTCTCTGAGATGACTAAGGATGAGATTGTCCTAGCCACCATGGACAAGAGGGCACAAAACATTATAGTAAGTGACATAGATGATGCAACATTTCAGAATCTTATACACTGTAAGACAGCCAAAGAGATGTGGGACACTCTTATAGTGTATATGGAGGGTTCTGAAGAAGTTAGACAAGATAGAAAATCTTTGCTAAATCAGGAGTATGAAAGTTTTAGACAAGGAAAGAGTGATAGCATAACTGAGTGCTATAAGAAGTTCTACAGAATAGTGAATGAACTCATGTCTTATGGAAGAGAGTTCAGCAATTATGAATTAAATGACAAGTTCCTAAGGTCCCTAACTAAAGATTGGGACACAAAGATTTGTGCCATTAGAGAAATGGCTAAGTTGGGGGAAATTCCTCCTCCTACACTGTTTGGCAAGTTATTGTCTTATGAAATGCAGTTGACAGTGAGGAAAGAGGAGGAGAAATCAACAAGAACTGAACACAAGGAAAGAACAGTAGCCTTCAAGACAGAAGCCTCCAGAAAGTGCAGGAATAAGTCATCAACTCCACCTCCAAAGGTAGTTGAATCAGAGTCAGATGAGTCAGTCAGCACCAAATCTGAAAGCAGTGAAAGTGATGAAGACTTTGCTGCCTTCACTAGACACTTTCAGAAATTTTTGAAGAAGAAACAGTGGAGTACAAGGCCCTCTACTTCAAAAGGAAAAGAAGATTTTTATCAAGATAAAAAGGCTTCAAAGAAGGACAGGAAGAGGACAAAATCTAGCAAGGCAACTGGTTCTAAGATAGTGTGCTATTGCTGCAATAGACAGGGCCATGTGATTGCAGATTGTCCTGAAAAGAGAAAAGAGTCTAGTGACAGGAAGAAGACTCATTTCAAAGGCAAGAAAGAGAAGTCTTTTGTAGCCAAGAAAGAGAAGACTCTATCAGATATCTCCTCTTCAGAAACTGAGTCTGATGCCGAGGCATACATAGGGATGTTTGCTGAAGAAGAAGAAGAAGAATTCATGCAGATAATGGAGTCTATTTATGAACAAGAAGACTGTCAGTGCCAAGGACTGATGGCATTGACTGAGAGTGACAAAATCCTGGAGCAGCCAAGACCCAGTAAGGTACAAAGTTCAACTCTAAGTTCAGTTTCTTGTTCTAGTACAGAATCAGATTTTTCATCATCAAGTGATGAGAATGTATCTGAGTCTGAGGATGATATTCATCAGCTTATAGATGAATATAAAGTGTTGTTGCAAGCTTACAAGAAAAGCAACTCCCTAGCCAAAAGTCAGGCAAAGGAAATTGCCGATCTTAAAGCTGCTGTAACAGATTCTGAGAAGCAGTTTGATCAAAAGCTTAATGAGATAGCCAGGCTGAAACACATAACAGTGATTCAGATGGGGACTATCACCTTTAAGAATGATCAAATCAAGAGTCTGGAGATCAATCTTCAGAAAGAGAGAGAGCTTGTTGCTAGGTTTTCTAAACCTAAGTCAGTGCTACCTTTAATTGATGAATTTGTTCATCATAAAGGCAAGGCTGGACTGGGCTTTACTAGACCTGCAAGGACTGAGCAGTCCAAGCCCAAGTCCAAGGGCAAAGCCCCAACATTCAACAAGTCAGCTGTAGATAAGACAGCAAAGACAGTACCTAAGCAAAGATACAATAAGTTTGAATGCTGGTGCTGTGGCAAAGTTGGCCATTTTGCAGTGGACTGTTGGCACAATGCTAGTGCCAAAGTGAGTACCAAACTACCTATTAGAAAGCCAGTAGGTAGCTTTGTCAGATTGCAAACTAACAAGTACCAAGGACCCAAGAATTCTTTGGGTTCTAAGGTTCATTAATCTGTTTTGCAGGTGAGTCCAAGTGACCATACCCCAACATGGTACTTGGACAGTGGATGTTCCAGACATATGACTGGAACTAGAGGATTACTAAAGGACTGCATACCAATAAAAGATGGTCCAAAAGTCACCTTTGGTGGTTCTGAAAAAGGAATCATCAAAGGATTTGGTAACATTTCTAGCAACTTGGTTACCATTACTCAAGTGGCTTATGTTAAAGGGTTGAAACACAACCTAATAAGTATAAGTCAATTAAGTGATGTACGGTATGACATCTCATTTGTTAAAAATGGTTGTCATATCAAGAGGTCAAGTGATCAAGAGATCATTTTGACAGGTTATAGGAAGAGGAATGTCTACTGCCTAGACATTATGGTTGAGAACAATGGTTCTCCAGTTTGTCTTGTAGCTGATGAGACAGTCACTCATTGTGTCAAATGGCACAAGAGGCTAGCCCATCTTAACTACAAGACTATTAGCAAACTCTTTAGCAAAGAGTTAGTGAGGAATGGTCCTCAAGTTAAGTGTGTTAAAGATGGCATTTGTTCAGCTTATCAAAAGGGCAAGCAGACTAAATCCACCTTTAGAATCATAGAAAACAAAGATGCTGTGAGGTGTTTATACCTCTTGCATATGGATCTCTTTGGTCCAATGCCAGTTCACACCTTAGGTAGGAAGGTCTATACCTTTGTAGTTGTAGATGACTACTCAAGGTTTTCCTGGGTGTTCTTCTTAAGACAGAAATCTGAAACACCAAGTGTCTTTTATAGCTTTGTCAAGCAAATTCAGAATGAACTAAATAGTACAGTGGTCAAAATTAGAAGTGACCATGGTACTGAATTTCAGTCTGATAGCATGACAAAACTATGTGAAGACTTTAGGATATTTCAAGAGTTTTCTTCACCTAGAACAACTCAGCAAAATGGCATTGCTGAAAGGAAGAATAGGACCTTGATAGAGGCTGGTAGGACCCTATTAAGTGATACATCACTGCCAGAGTATTTCTGGGCTGAGGCAGTTAACACTGCATGCCATGTTATAAATAGGGCTACCATCACTAAAAGGCTTAACATGACCCCCTATGAAGTTGTGAAAGGCAGGAAACCAAACCTATCCTATTTTAGGATCTTTGGTTGCAAATGCTTCATACTTAACAATGGGAAGTCTTACTTGACTAAGTTTGATGTCAAGTCCCAAGAGGGAATTTTTGTTGGGTACAGCAATAATAGTAAGGCTTATAGAGTCTACAACTTGACTACACAAGTTGTAGAAGAATCTGTGCATGTAGTTTTTGATGAGACTAAACTTATTAACAATGAGTTGTCTAGTAGTGTATGCAGCCCCACAGGTTTAACAAAGAAAATGGGCAAGCTAACTATAGAAGAAGTACCTGCTACAAGATAGCAAGTAGAAGACAGTAGCTGTTGTCCAGGGGGAGAACTACATGTGCCAATTGCTGAAGAAGTTCAAGGAATACAGCATGATGGAGATGCTGAAGAGGTTCAACCAGAAGTTAGGATGCCTCCAGCCAACAGGCATCTAAGAGATCATCCAGTAGAGCAGATTATTGGAGATCCAAGACAAGGAGTACAAACCAGGAGCAGAAACATAAATGCAGCAATCTACTCCAGTTTTCTATCTCAAGTTGAACCTAAAAAGTTTGAAGAAGCAATACAAGATCCACAATGGACTGAAGCAATGCAAGAAGAGCTTAATCAGTTCAAAAGGTGCAAGGTCTGGGAACTTGTTCCTAGAACTAGAGACCACAATATAATAGGAACCAAGTGGATCTACAGGAATAAGATGGATGAACAAGGGGTCATCATTAAGAATAAAGCAAGACTGGTTGCTAAAGGATATAGGCAAGAAGAAGGTATTGATTTTGATCAAACCTTTGCTCCAGTAGCCAGACTGGAAGCCATAAGGATGTTCTTGGCCTATGCAACCTATCAAGGATTCAAGGTTTACCAAATGGATGTCAAGTCAGCATTCCTGAATGGTAATCTTAAGGAAGAAGTCTATGTGGAACAGCCTTCAGGTTTTATTGATTCAACTCTACCTCATCATGTCTATAGACTTAGGAAAGCTTTATATGCGTTAAAGCAAGCCCGTAGGGCTTGGTATGAAACCCTATCTAGTTTCCTCATTGAGAACAAGTTCTCAAGGGGGAAAATAGATAAGACTCTATTCCTTAGGGAATCTAGAGGCAAAGTTATACTAGTCCAAATATATGTAGATGACATTATATTTGGGTCTACTGAAAGCAGCCTTTGCAAAAAGTTTGCAAAACTTGTGCAAGGTCAGTTTGAGATGAGTAGCATGGGAGAGCTAAAGTTTTTCTTGGGTCTCCAAGTTAAATAGACTGAGAGTGGTTTATCTATTTGTCAGTCCAAGTTCACCCTAGAACTCATAAGGAAGTATGGTATGGATTCATCCAGCACCATGAAGACTCCTATGGGGTCAAGTATGTCTCTTAGCAAGGATGATGCAGGTAAACCTGTAGATGAAACCTTGTATAGAGGGATAGTTGGCTCCCTATTATACTTGACTGCTAGTAGACCTGACATCATGTATGCTACATGTGTTTGTGCAAGGTATCAAGCCTGCCCTAAAGAGTCTCATTTGACAGCAGTCAAAAGAATATTGAGATATCTAAAGGGCACTCCCTATCTAGGCCTCTGGTACCCTAGGAATGGGGATTTTGAACTAACAGGTTATTCAGATGCAGACTTTGCAGGATGCAAAGAAGATAGAAAAAGCACTACTGGAACCTGTCAATTCCTAGGTGGGAGACTAATTTCATGGAGTAACAAGAAGCAAACCAGTGTGGCTATCTCCACAGCAGAGTCAGAGTATGTGGCTGCTGGAAGTTGCTGTGCTCAACTTCTGTGGATACAACATCAGCTAGAGGGCTATGGATTTCAGGTAAGTAGAACTTCACTCTTCTGTGATTCTACAAGTGCTATTTCAATAGCTAATAACCCTGTATCTCATAGTAGAACAAAACATATTGAAATTAAATATCATTTTCTTAGGGAGCATGTAGAAAGAGAAGATATTTTATTAGAATATGTTAAAACTGATAATCAAGTAGCTGATATGTTTACTAAGCCCCTAGAAGAAGCTAAGTTCAATAGATTCAAAATTGAACTAGGAATGATAAACTTAGAGTAAGTTTACAGAATTGAGATTGGCCAAGTAAAAAAGTGTCGACACATAGACAAGTCTATGTCGACACAGAATAGTGGTGTCGACACTTCAGGAAAAAGGTGTCGACACATCTAGGAAGTTGGTGTCGACACTTCAGAATATTAGTGTCGACACATGTAAAGTAGGTGTCGACACATCCATAGTGGTGTCGACACTTAAGTTTTACTCAGAATTTTTCTAAGTAAAGTCTCGACAATGTGTCGAGTTATATTGTGTCGACACATAACCAAGTGTCGACACATAAAATCTTTTGACTAAACTTGTGTCGACACATGTGTGTCGAGACATTATAAGTCAGTGTTGACATTTATTGCCAGTGTCGACACATTTTAAGTTAGCTGTCCCGCCTGTTCATCTTCAAAATCAGAAAGGTATAAATAGGGTTCTGTCTTTGTTTGTCGACACGCTTTCAAAATTTCGAGACTAAAACTTCTGTGTCGACACCTCTCTTCTCTCAAGACAAATTCTACAAACCCTAATGGCACCTAAGCTAGAGGAGAACGTCAACGAAGGATATGAGCTGGTGCGTGGCACTTTCAATGATGCTGATGCAGAAATCCAGGCGGTCGTAACCCTAGTTGCTGATTCCGGGTTAGAGTATTTAGTTTCTGAACCTACAAAGATATGGAAGAAAGTGGTTCTTGAATTCCTAAATGGAGCTGAAGTAGATGAGTCTGGATACAGAATCAAATCCAGAGTTCATGGAACGAAGGTCAAGGTATCACTAAAGAGTCTGAGGAAGATTCTACAGCTTCCAAAAACTCAAGAGGAAGAAGAAGTTACTGCATCCAAGACCAGGGAAGCTCTAACCTGGTGTGGACTTGATCCAAAGATGAAGCTGGGCTCTGTGTTTAACAGGAAAGGCATGAACAGCCAAGGCAAATTCATGTCAGAGATTGTTGGAAAAGTACTACTCAGCAAGCCAGGAGGGCATGACAGAGTGTCTGCCTATATGTTTGGAATCATGACAAGGATAATCTTCACACTAAAAACAGACTGGTCTATAGTAGTTTATGAGAAAATCAAGGAAAGCTTGAAGAAGCCCAATCTGGGCAGAATCATTAGTCTATACCTAGCTGGTGTGATACCAGAGGTAATGAGTACTGCTGCTGGAAGCAAAATCAACCACATGAGAAAAATGGATATGAGGTTGTTTTCAAGATGGGATAGGGTGTTGACTAAGGAGCTGCCAACCCCTGAAAAGATTGTTTCTGAGAAAGAGATTCCTCCCAAAAAGAAAAGGAAGACAGTTCCAGTAGCCCAAGAGTCTACTAGCAGTTCTGGTAGTGAAGAACAGGTTGTCTTCACTCCAGATGACAATGAGGAAGAGCCTGCTGAAAAGACTCCTGCTCCTCAAGTTAGTGCTGAGATCCAGGGGGAGCTACCACAAGCTAGCCCCATCCACAGGGATCAAAGCAAGGGGGAGCTTCCAGTTGTAGAAGAACCCTCTACACTGGAAAGTGAACAAGCCACCACTATCATACTAGAGGTACTCACTGACCTAAATACTTTAGAATTTCTTATAGAAGATGCTGATTTGTCTTATGTTCATCAACAAACTCAGCTGAATACACAAGTTCCAGATGCTGTTAGAGAAGACACATCTGCTGTACAAGAAGTAATTCCTGATCCAGTGGTTGAAGAACAAAGAATTTCTCCTGCACTGTCTCCACAAGAATACACAATGGGAGACTTGTTCCTAAATCTGGATCAAGCAGATTTTGATAAGGAAACTGATGATGCTGCTGTTGAGGGGGAGAAGGTACAAGTTCTGGAAGAGCCTATAAGGCAAGAAACTGAGAAAGCTCCAGCTGTGCAAGCTGAAAAGCCTTCAAGCCCTAAGGAAAGGGTTGACATAGCCAGCTCCTCAGAGTCTGAAGATGAGGAGGCTACTCGGGCAAAGAAAAAGAAACTTTATGTCTTCAGGAGAAGAAGCCAGAGTTACAAGAAGGCTCTCCAAACAGTTGAACCACAGCCTATAATTCAACAAGCCCCAGCCATTGATTATAGTGCACTGATGGTGGCAATGCAAATCAAGTTGGATGAGCAAAGGCAGGCCATAGAGAAATATGTAGATGAAGGGCAAAAGTCACTCCAGTTTGATCTAGCCCAGGATATCAAGTCTATAAGGTTTGAAATGAACCTTAACAAGAAAGAAATGACAGAATGCTTCCACAAGGGTGGCAATACAGTGGTGTACTTGACAACACACCAGGAAAAGATCAAGGCACAGGTGGATGACATAGCATTGAAGCAAGGATATGTTCTTGAAAATCAACTAAGGATGAATGACAACTTGACTGCTTCTCATAATGCTATAGTCACTGTGTTAAAGAACAAGGTTGCTGAACCCTCTACCTCTACTGCTGCTGTTAAAGCTGACTTTGACAAGGTATTTCAAGAAGAAATTACTGCTGTTAAGACTGCTATCCAGGCCTCCCAGAAGGTCATATCTGAACAACTTCAAAAGCTCAAACCATTCTTTAAAGATGGAATCAGATACTTGGATAGTCAAATCAGATTTCAGAAGGATGATGTCAGAGATCATATGGCTAGAGAAGTCATAAAGGGGGAGAGAGTGTTAGTCAAGGCAAGTTCTGACCATGCTAAGTGGATATCAAATTCCATCAGAGCTACACTTGGATATCCTCCTCTGTGTGATGACAATGATGTTGCTGAATCTGGCATTAACCCTGCCTATCTTGGAGGTGAGCAACCAGAAGTAGCTCAGGTCATTTATCCACCTCCAGATTTTGAAATGATTCATGCCGAGGTACAGACCATGTACAGCCCATCTGGGGGCAAGGACAATGTCCATATTGAAAAGGTTGTTCAGCCTATATCAGAAGCCATGCAAGAGGCATTGCAAAAAGAGGAAGAGACAATGTTGTCTAAGAAGAGGTTTAGGGAACAAGCAGAACAAAGGCCAGACTTTGAACAGTGGAGTCCTACCTCTAGAAACATAATATTAACTGCCTGGAAAGCTGCCAAGGATAACACTCATGACAGGAACAAGTGGTTCTCTGAAGCTGAATGGAGAAAGCATGAATCTAGACAAGAGGCCATTGTTCAATACATAAGGAAGGCAAAGATGGGAAAGCTACCTCCTACAGCCCAGGAGCCTAGCAAGTACTTTCCTAAGCCATACCACTATTTTAGAGGCAAAAGATCAAAGCTGAAGAGCTTAAAAAGAAAGATTTGAAAGGCAAGAAGCCTGCTGATGCTGAAACTGCTGATGCTGCTGTCCAAGCTAAATTCCAAGCTGGCAAAGGAATAGTTATCAAGGAACCAGAACAGAAATAGATTAAGAATTTACTTGAAGATTATTTTGTAATCTTTTGAATGCAAAACATTTTTGTGAACTACTGAAAATGTATAAGACAGTTATTAGAACAATATATGATTAATATATTTCATGTTTGTTCTGTGAATATGTCTATTTCTTATTTGCTCTGTGTTGATGTATGTGTATACATGTGTGATTTATACATGTTTATGTTTACCCTGCTGTACATTATCCTGCTTTACATCATTTTGTAATTTTAATTATGAATGGTGTATATCATTGACTAAGGGTTATGACTTCTCCAAATAGGGGGAGATTGTTGGGTACATTGGTTAAATGTACCTGATTTGAAGAAGCCTCACCCAACTCAATAATATACATCAAAATGTATTTGATGTGTTTTTGAGTTACTTGTGCAGGTTAAGTATTTGCAGGACTGAAGCAAAAATTTCTAAGTCCATGTGTCGACACCCAGAGGGAGAGTGTCGACACTTAAGAAGACTTGTGTCGACACTCAGACAAGCAGTGTCGATACTTGGAGTCATTGTGTCGACACCTGGAATGCAGAGTCGACACCAGAAAGAAATTGTCGACACTTGGAGCTGTGTCGACACTCAGTGAAGTAAAGTGTAGACAGAAAGTGTCGACACTTGACAGCAGTGTCGACACCTTGAAGAACTGTGTCTACACCAGAAAGTGTCGACACAAGGAGCTGTGTCGACACTCAGCAAAAGTCAGCAGAGACTAAGTTAAAGTGTCGACACCAAGAACAAAGTGTCGACACTCAACAGAAGAGTCAGCACTTGAAGTAAGTGTCGACACCAAGAACAAAGTGTCGACACTCAGTAGAAGAGTCAACATTTGAAGTAAGTGTCGACACCCAGAACAATGTGTCGACACTCAGCTAAAGACTCTACACTTGAAGAAAGTGTCGACACATGGAGCAGTGTCGACACTTAGCAAAGAACAGCAAGATCGTCAAAATATTCTAAGTACAAGTGTCGGCACTAAGGGAATGTGTCGACACTCAGCTGAAGTCTCAGCAGAAGAATCAAGTGTCGACACAAGGAGCTGTGTCGACACTCAGCAAGTATCAACATAGAAGACTATGTGTCGACACCAAGAAGCAGTGTCGACACTTAACAGATTCAACACATGAAGATGTGTCGACATAAAGGAGATGTGTCGACACTTAGAAGAATTCAGCAAAAGATAGAAGATCAAGTACTTGTGTCGACACTCAATTATAGTGTCGACACCTGAAGAAGAATCTGTGTCGAGACATAGTATCTACAACACAAGGGTTGTGTCGACACCTTGTAGACTTGTGTCGACACTTACACAACTTGTGTCGACACTTGGTCTATAAGTGTCGACACTCAAAGACAGAAAGTCTCGACACTTTCAGACAGTTAGAGATTTTCAAGAACTGACTGGATGACTTGACAGCTGCCGTTCCAGCCGGTCTACAGCACCTGTCAGAGATGTCAGAAGACAGTTATGAACCGGACCAGCCGGTTACCATGAAGAAGGCCTATAAATAGGCTCATACAGTTTACAGAAACTGTTGATCAGATTATTGTTCAAGTAGTTATTAAAGTGGTACACAGAGTATCAACACAAGAAGATCTAGCTGTCCAAGTGAAGATCTAAGAAGTTGGAGAGAGAGGGCTCCATCCAAGAAATCAGCCATTGGAACTAGGCTGAGAAGAAGGGTTCAGATTTATTCTGAATTCTAAGTGGCAGAGGTCAAGGATCAACTGCAGGAGGATTCATTCTTATTCAGTTTTACTTTCAAGAAGCTTTGAAGATAGCTAAGTCAGATTGAATCCAGCTGAGTTCTTCCAAGAACTCATCAAGAATCTCTCAACTCCCCTCTCTTGTTTCAGAGTTGTTGATTTATTATTTCTATAAACATTTTTAACTTGTAGGATCCTTTGGATCTGAGTGAATTGTAAGCCTGTAATTATAAAGGCTGAGGGTAGGGCTTGAGAGCCTGAGTGTAGGAGATTGAAATCTCTGAGTGTAGGCCTTATTAGCTGAGTGTAGGCCTTGTTGGCTGAGTGTAGGCCTTTGTGGCTGAATGTAGGCTTTGGGATAAAGCTGAGTTGTAAGGCTTTGGGCCTGAGGTGTAGGAACCAATTTTGGGTTCTGAGACAGTGGAGAAGTTTGGCCGAATCTAGTACACTGCTAGATAGGCGAAGGGGGAAAGTGGATGTACCCAAAGCTTGGGGAACCACTATAAATCACTGTGTCTGCTGTGCTGTGTTGTGATTTGCTGTGTATGCTGTTTGTTTGCTGTGATAACATAGTTAGAAATCTGTGATATTAACTGTTTGATGCCATTAAAGTTTAAAAAGGATTAGGTCACCTATTCACCCCCCTCTAGGTGTTTAGGTACCTTACCTTTCACTGAGCCAATCTGGACTGCACCATATCCTTTTGTTAGTCCAAAGTTTGAATCACCAAATATTACTTTAGGTCCAAGTTTGGCTTTGAAGGATGTGAAATTATCCTTGTTTCCTGTCATGTGCTTTGAGCACCCACTATCAAGATACCATTGCTGGTTTGATGTTGGATAGGTCTTCACCTGCACATAAAACAATTTATTTGTTTTTGACCCAGTTTACCTTGGGCCTAGGTTGATAACCTTTAAATTCTGAAATAAAAGACATCCCTGGTTGACTCTTATAGCTTTCAAGATGATATCACCTAGGAGGTATTATCCATTCAGTATAATGGTTAAACCTCTGAGATGTAGGACCTCTAGGATTAAAGTTTGATTTACCTTTGAAAGATTTTTCAAAACTCCGAGCTCTGTTCGACGATCTCTGAGCTGAGTTCGACGATCTTGGGTCAGATCGTCGAGCTCCGTTCGAAGATCGACTATGCCAGAGTTCAGGGTTCAGAGATCGTCGATCTGAGTTCGACGATTTATCCTGAGATCATTGAGCTCCATTCGGCGATCATCGACCTTCGTTCGACATTTTTTGTTGAACTTTTGTTTTCTTAGGTAAATCAGAATTCTTCCTAGCCACCTCTACAACTCCCTTACCTTTATCTGAGATAAACTTGATTGGGGTTGTTAATACTATAGGTTAGCTGGATGAAGCACCCAAGCCCAGTGTACTATTGAATCTTGTGTTCACTGTGCTTGTGATGTCCATTAGTTTGATACTTCTCCCATTGAGGGATTCTTCAAACTTCTTGGCCTCTGATAGTTCACTTTTCAGTGAGGCTATCTGCTCCCTACAACATTCCAACTCCTCAGAGAGTTTGAGGTTATCTGATTTTAAGGTGCTTTGTTCAGACAGTTGATTTCTGAGAGAAATAATTTCTTTCTCAGATTTTAATAGATCTAAACAAAGTGCCTTAAATTCACATTTGAAGTCCTCTGAATTAAAATCAAATGAGTCTATTACCTGATCCTCTTCAGATTGAGTTTCTGATTCAGACTCTGACTCTTGTTCTGCATCAGTATTGTGTTGAGAGGCATTGATAGCCATCATGCAGAACTCCTTTTCTTCAGCATCATCTTCATCATCACTTGAGCTGGATGAAGCTTCTGATTCTTCTTCTGTTTCACTCCAGGTTTCAGCTACAAACCCCTTCCTAGTATGTTTGTTCTTGTCGGAGGAGGGTTTGTCATTGCTGTTTTTCCTGAAGTCTTTATCTCTTCTCCTTTCTTTCCTGTCCTTCTTATCCTTATTCTGATTTTCTGGACAGTCAGGCACAATGTGGCCTGGTTTCCTGCATCCAAAACAAATAATTTCTTTATTATTGGACTTATCATACCTTGGCTTTTCATGCCCTCTGAATGACTTTTTCATGAAGTCCTTCCTGGCCATTTTATAAAACCTTTTGGCCAGTAAGCTTAGCAGCTCTTCATTGCCTGTGACCTTGTCTTCAGGCTGATCTTCAATAGCTTTGAATGCTATTGATTTCTCTTTTCTGATTGCTAGTGAAGCAACCTTCTGCTCCTCTTCTCTGTTCTTGATGAGCAGCTCATAAGACTTGAGCTTGCCCAAAAGAGCCTCAGTGGTGATCTCATTTAGGCTTCTAACATCCTTGATTGGCCAGATCCTTGAGTCCCCAGTGCTGGGGAAGCATATTAGGATTTTGTCATTGAGTTCAGTCAATGAGATCTCCTTGTCCAAGGTTTTCAGTTCATTGACTATAAGACTGAGTCTGTTATACATATCAGCAACTGACTCAGTTTCTCCTTTCTTGAAGTTCTCATACTGAGCTATGAGATGGGATCTTCTATCTTTCCTTTCATCTACAGATCCTGACACTATTTTAGATAGTTTGTCCCATATCTCTTTTGCTGAGTTGCATTTAGCTACTTTTTGAAATATTTCATCAGACATGGTTTGTGCCAAAATGTTCATTGCTTTCCCATCTGCAACTTTTCATTTTTTGATTTCTGCATCTGTTCCTGAAGGAGGTGGAACAGCACTTGTATTTGTATTAGCTGGGGGTCTTGGACACACTGTCAAAACAGAATTAAAGATATCTTCATCAATAGAATTCATGTACAGTCTTATCCTTGCCTTACAAAGTGCAAACTTAGATAGATTGCACACTAGAGGTCTGGTGCTAGCATAATTTTTGTTCTGTGTCATGGTTTAATTGAAAGATAAATATAATACAAATAATAAAAATAAAAACTCTATATAAAAGATTGATCTTATCAGAGATCTTTTGGTTTAGGTGTTAGCCTGTAGGAACAACTAATTTGATGAAGATTTAGTTGAATAACAACCAAAGTAACCAACCTGTTAAGGTGTGGTATTTTAACCAACCTCGCTTTGATACCAATTGAAAGTGGGGATAAGATCTACCTTAACTCTATAGGGGGGGATAGAGTATATTAAAATAATTTTCAAGTTAAAAATTATTTTGCAGTGGAAGACTTAATTTAAATATATGTGTAAGGTGCTTGTAGTAAATAAAAATTATGAAAGCAGGAAATAAAAACACAGCACACAGCAATCAAAATATAGCAACCAGAAGACACAAGGAGCTATAGTGGTTCCCCAATCAATCTGAGTACATCCACTCTTCTACCACCCTAGGTAGGAATCCACTGCAGGATGAGTTGATCAGGTGTCCTGGGCACCAATGAGCTTTTGATAAGGTGCTCAAAAACCAAACTAGATTTTTTGATCAGGTGTCTTGCCGCCACTGAGTTTTCACAAGGTCTCAAAAACCAACACAAAACTTTTGAAGGGAGTTTTGAGAAACCCTTTTACAATAGAAAAAGAAAGAGCTGAGATGTTCTTCTCTGTCAGCAATCAGAGAGAAGACGGGTGGATGATGTTGTCAAAGCTCCCCCTGAGATCTGGAAGTTGTTCAGGAAAAGAAGCTTTGCACTAGGGTGATATGCCTTCAGTAGATGAGATCTCCAGCAAAGGATGATTCAAGCAGTTGCTGAAATGTGTAGTGTCTGGAGTCTTGATGGATGAAGCCTCTGAACACATGAGTCAAAAGAGATCTAGAAAATCTTCTTTTCTGTATGTTGATCTCCTTCAGTGGTGTGTGTTCTGAATGAATTCTGTCTATGTGTCTATCTGTGACTGTTCTCTTTCTTGTTTGTAACTGTTAGGAGTAGCTGAATGAAAATCCTCTTTTATTCCTTAGATCTGAAAAGAATGAATTGATTCTCTGTCTCCAAGATAGCCGTTAGCCACTCATTAATGACTTCCTTAAATGAATTTTGTCTCTGGAGGAAAGTTCTAGAAAATATTCCTTTAAATCTCCCTTGAAACTTGCTCCAGATTAATTGAAACAGCTACAAGATCCTTGAAATAAAAGCTGGGAATAAATAAGATAGAATTCCATAACTGTCTGAATTTGAATCTTGAGAATCATCGATCTCTCCAGAAAATCGTCGACCTGAGATCAACTATCGTCGACCTGAGCTCAGAGACTGGAACTAGACTGGAAACAGAAATCGTCGATCTGAGCTCAACTATTGTCGACCTGAGCTCAGAGACTGGGAAAACAGCTAGAGACAGAAATGGAGATCTGAGCTCGAAGATCTTCGAACGGCGTTCGACTACTCGTTGAACTGAGCTCAGAGATAGTCGAACTGAGTTCGACGATTCGTCGACCTGAGCTCGACGAAAATGACTTAGTCTCCTGAATTTGAATATCTGATCTGAGGGTCTTGGGGGCAACTTTCAGGCCTAAATTCTAACCCTTAGACTCAATCTAATTGACCTTAAAAACTATACAAGGAGGTCAAAACAATTTTCCTAAGAACATAGTGATCCTTGCCCAAATCAGTAATAGGGTGTTCCAACACTAAATGTCAAACTTGTGCTTTGGTGAAAGCGTAATGCCAGAAGCTCGGAGGTTTCTTGAAGTCGTTACTCATTCTGGAACGGTAGTTTGATGATATTTCAATGGATTTCGTGCACGGGTTGTCGAGTTCTCAATGCGGAAATGATTCAATCTGGGTGATTGTATACCGTTGACGAAACTGGCTCACCTCCTTCCAAACAATCGGGACGATTCAGTGGAAGTCTTGGCAAAACTCTATGTGGAGCAGATTGTACGATTGCACGGTGTTCCCCGTAGCATCGTGAGTGACCATGATGGGTGATTCACATCTAAAGCTTGGAGGCTAATCCATCAATTATTGGGAATAAAGTTAACGTCCAGTACGGCCTTTCATCCCCAAACTGATGGCCAGACTGAGAGGACCAACAGAATAATAGAGGATATGCTCTAAATATGCGCCCTGGATTTTGGTAAGAGATGGGAAGACAACCTCTATATGGTGGAGTTTGACTAAAACAATAGCTACCAAACGAGCATCGGTATGGCACCGTTTGAAGCTTTGTATGGTCGTAAATGTCGTACACCGTTAGCTTGGGCAGAAGCAGGCGAATCCAAACTATATAAGCGTAAAGAATTCGATGGAGCTAACTCGACAATATACTATATTCAGGAGAGGCTACTGATAGCCCAGGATCGTCAAGCAAAGTACTACAATGCCAAACACCGGAACGTGGAATTCACGGTGGACGATTGGGTATATATGAAGAGTAAACCCTTCAAAGGCGTGTCCAGGATTCGGCGTCTGAAAAAGTTAAGTCCGAGATATCTTGGTCCGTTTGAAGTGGTGGAGCGAGTTGGGGAGGCTGCCTATCAGCTAGCTCTTTCGGCAAAATTGAGTGGATTACATGATGTGTTTCACATATTTGTGCTTCGGAAAGCCGTCAAAGATCTAGCTCAAGTGATTGAGAACGATCGTGTTTCAGTTGAGTATGGGCTAATGACGAAGGTTAGGCCCATTCGAATTGAGGATAGAGTCGATAAACTGTTGTGGAACAAGACAATCGGGATGGTCAAAGTCCGGTGGGACAATTGTGGCCGTGAAGAGATAACATGGGTGCGAGAGCAGACCATGCGAGCTGAATTTCCCGAGCTGTTTGTTTAAACTATTGTACAGTGCATCTCTTATTGTAACATACATTTTAAAGTTATAACATTTTGCCTGTTGGGTTCCTTACTATGCATAAATTTCGAGACGAAATTTCTTGTAAGGAGGGGAGGGTTGTAACACCCCAAATCCCAAAAATGGGTTCAGGCTGGGCAACACGGCTTGGGACACGGGCGTGTCCCAAGCCGTGTACTGCTCTGTATGGTTGAGCAGACTGTCGAGTGCTCGACAAAATGCACTAGATGAGTTCTCGAGAGGGAATACGGCCTGCAACACAGGTGTGTCTGAGGCCGTGTCATCCTCTGGTTCGATGAACTCCTGTCGAGTAAATGTACTCGACGATCATCGAGTGGGGAACATGGATTGTGACACAGGCGTGTCACATGGCCGTATCCTTCTCTGGATTTGGCCAAGGCAATGAGGCCTGGTGAACACGGGCGGGAAAAAGTGTGTCTCTGGGCACACGACCTGTGATACGGTTGTGTCACATGGCCGTGTCCTGTTCGGGTTGAGACGGTTGTGTGTCCCCTGAGGTACACGACCGCTAGACATGGGCATGTCTGAAGCCGTGTCAGGGCACATGGCCTGAGACACAGCCGTGTCACATGGCCATGTCCTGTTCAGGTTAAGTCGATTGTGTGCCGCTTAAGGTACACGGTCTGTGACACGGGCGTGTCACAGGCCGTGTCAGCCCAAAAATATACATGTGTGGGCGATTTGTGGCCATTCATTTCCATTATCTGGGATCTAATGGCCCAGGCTTCTCCCTGTTGTGTTAAAGGTAGGTGTTGACAGAGAAACCCTCATTCATCTTGGTCATATCACTTTCTAAATGAGATAGAGAGAAGGGAGAGCAAGGAGGAGGAGGAGAAAGGGATCTGGCCGCTGGTGGAGCTTCTGAGTTCCGAATCGAGATCCGAGGCCAGATTTGTGGAGGCAAGGCAGCTGCGGTGCTTTCCAACCGGCTAGATTTCCATGGCTCCAAAGAGGTCGTCAAGGGTAACGATCTTACTTCTTGGACATGTGAAGTCCTTCTTTTTGGCATGTACATGGATTTCCCCCACCAGAGGGTGGATTGCGTAGGGATTTCCCTTGGGTTGATTCTTGGAATCCCCAATAGTCTTGCATATAGATCCGAAAATGTGTAGTACAGAATAGGCATGCTGTGTGAAGCCCATCTGAACAAGCTGTTCTGGATTGGTGATGTTTTATTTGCACACCGGAGAAGACTCCGTGGTTAAACGTTTAGTTTGTGGAGTCGATGGGTTGGACCTGTGCAGGGCAGTAGCAGGAAGTACTGGAGTGATAGTCTAGGAAAATACCCTTGTGATGCTTGTGTTGTGTGCTATGGAAAGACCAATTTTCTGGCACTGCAGGATGCTGCAGGGTTTGGGCGGAGTTGGGTGCAGAAAGAGAGTTTCTGCTGAACCCGCTAAGTGATCGTGAAGGACGCTAGCATGAACTCCCCTTATTGATTGTGAAGCCAGTCCTTGGTGGACAGTGTGGCTATTGTGAAGCCAGTCCTTAGTGGACAGTGTGGCTATTGTGAAGCCAGTCTTTGGTGGATAGTATGGCTATTGTGAGCTGTGAGCTCGTGAAAATGGCTTTGTGTCGAATAGGAAAGGTGAAACCGACCCGCGCCTTAAATTTGGCCTCGAGTACGTTGGTATTCGGTGATGGCAAGGTGACTTGAGCAACGGGGGGTGGCTGATCCGTACCTACGTTATGTCCGTCCGACTTGGAGACCTGAAAGTGTGGTCAGTTGGAGCGCATAATGAGAGTCTTAGGCCCGCGCACCGTTAAGACTAAATGCTCAATTTTACCGTCGGGTTTCGGACCTGGAACGATGGTGGGACACTGGTTCGTCGGTACACCAAGAATGTGCCCTGAGTGCACAGATCATCGGGCCGCGTGACTGACGGTTGTGATGGATTGTTTGTGCGTGAGAGCACAATGTATGATATATTTCTGCCTATCAATTGCTCTGCCTGCAGGGAAGGAATACCACTGTCCCGGGAAAGGGGTAGGGTCGTTATAAATTGGTCAGCTGAATGCTGACCGTTGCCTTGTTTGCCACCGTTTGGTGGGTTGTCCTTATGCAGGTGCTGAAGAGCCGATCGGGACATATAAGGGAAAAACTCGCTGCTGCTGGTGCTAGCCATTGAAGGCTAAGTAAAGAATGTTGTGTTTTGTTCATGTGTGGCCGGCCTGCGCGCCGATGTTTGGAATCCACACTTGTAATGAGTAACTGTAAGGCCATAAGGCCAAATGATACTGTATTTGTTATACATTCCTTCGAGAGTTTATATATAAATGTGGTTGTTTATATATATAGTGGACATTAATGGTTGGAGTTCAATATTAATGTTAAAACCTTTCACTAGAATGCTCTGTGTTAGGATGTGATTATGAATTGGTATTAACTTATAACCTCGCCGCCTGTTTTGTGGAATATGGTGTGGGGCCCCAGCCGGACCTTCTATTATATGTTATATGAATGGATGGAGTCGTTACACTCTCCTCGGGTAGTCCTATCAGCTGGCGTAACGTCCTGCAGCAGCTGGTTGCTACGGTGCTTCATTTTCTGTGAATGATTATTTAAATAACTGTTAGTCACAGAGCTATGTAAAAACAAATATCCTCCCCGAATCCATATCCTGGGGACGAGTATACACCCACCCAATCAAAATTAGATAGCCGAAGCAAGGGAGAGTTTGTACAACACTTCATATATATAGGCTAGGAGTATTTATAAAGATGCGCAGCATAGTATAACTGGAAAATACAGCATCAATGCATATTAGTTGTTAATTATAGCTCCACTAGCATATCAACACATCAGGTGTTCACAACCTGTACCCTATCGCAGGCATTCACAACCGCGCACAGACCGCAGACATTCATAGCCACACACATACCGCAGGCATTCACAGTCGCGCACATACCACCGGCATTCACAGTCATGCACATACCGTAGGCATTCACAGTCGCGTACACAACCCTATGTCGACATAGTATGGACCGCTTCTATTCCAGCTGGGTGGCGAGCCTCGCGGGCCTCACCGATATGGCCGTCGGTGACAGTGGCTAGTCCTGCCACTTCTAGTAGGTGGTCATACCGCACAACCCCAGGCCCCAACCTACATCTATGTGTACTCCTGGATGTGAGCGACATCCCGTGATTCGATATTTTTGGCTGAACAGCGGAGGAAAACCTGACGGGGAAAATATAACGGCTGGACACCTATGGTACACATCTCCATGTCGCCTTGAGTCGTCAACCTTACTGCATAGGTATGAACGGTCTGTGAAAGGGACTGACCTACCACAATTTTTCGCAAGCAATTCATAAACAATCATTCAAATAATCATGCTAATACACACCAGGTCTGTGGCGGCCTGCCCTACTATACGTTAACCTTCAGGCAGCGACGCTCAGCTTAAATTTCGACAAGGAGCATGTGAGCGCTTTATTTGAGGCTAAACCCAGAGGAACATCTCAACTACAGTTATCCCCAACCAATGTTCAACCTTAACAAACAACTGCTCATTAAAGCAGGATGTGTGCTTATGATAGTAAATTGCAGTAATGAGAATGTAGTAATTTAAGCTGCTGATAATAAATGCTGCATAATGAGATGTGACCAGTACGAAACTGGAGTAGTACTGAAACAGAAGTACTGAACTGAAATGAACTTGACCAGTACGAGACTGGAGTAGTACTGAATTGAAAATATTGAACTGAAATGAACTTGACCAGTACTTGACTGGAGTAGTACTGAACTAAAATGAACATGACAAGTACGTGACTGGAGTAGTACTGAATTGAAAGTACTGAACTGAAATGAACTTGACCAGTATATGACTGGAGTAGTACTGAATTGAAAGTAGTGAACTGAAATGAACTTGACCAGTACGTGGCTGGAGTAGTACTGAATTGAAAGTATTGAACTGAAATAAACTTGACCAATATGTGACTGGAGTGGTACTGAATTGAAAGTACTGAACTGAAATAAACTTGACCAGTACGAGACTGGAGTAGTGTTGAATTGAATGTACTGAACTGAAATGAATAAAGGAGCTGGACCAGTGCAAGACTGGAATAATCACAATGAAAATGGTTAGTAGTCCAATCACTCCACCCAGGAGGCTTCAGTTCCATCTCTGTTCTCAGGAGGCATATTCAGTTCCATCTTCGTTCTCAGGAGGCACATTCAGTTCCATCTCCGTTCTCAGGGGGAACATTCAGTTCCATCTTCATTCTCAGGAGGGACATTCAGTTCCATCTCCATTCTCAGAAGGCACGTTCAGTTCAATCTTCTTTCTTTGGAGGATTCTTTTGGTTTCACCCATTATTAAGGTCCGATAACTATTCACTTGCACCCTTTTTAATCACGGCTTAATTAGATCAGGGGAGGCTTATTATGAGTTACATTTATATTATTCATCCGAGAATAAATATCAATTCTATTTCTTGCATCGGCTCGAATCCAAGAATCTCGTTAGAGGACACATTTTTCCTCGAATTTCAACCTCGATAATCGCTTCCAATATATGAGGGAAATTCTTTTCCCAAAATGGGGTGGGGAATTATATTACTAGAAGCTCGTACTTTCATTTTTCGAGTTCACCAAAAATACCCACGAGTTATTTTAAAAACGAGGCGCTCGGTGGTTTCGCAAAAACCTCGAAATACTCAGCGCTCGAGATCTTGCCATGATAACTTTCATCGATTACCCAATTGAACTTAATATTCAATATATATAAAGTGGTCACGCGCTCTGATTTCCGTTTTCGAAGAATTTGGGCGCGTAATTTTTTCTAAGCGCGACCCTAGGCTCCAAAAATTGGAAAATCTTTAATTTTTATCCCAAGATTCTCAAGTTTTAATACAATCTTTAAGAGAGCCTAAAAAGTGGCTAGTGATTTTTTTCAAAAATTTCCGAGCAATTTTGGGTCTCTAGATTAGCCAAATAATTCTTATTTAGGTTTTTTTAAAAAAATATTGACTTAACTCCAAAATTTCCCAAAATTTTTGTGTAGACTGCCCTCATCAAGAGAAATAGTTTTCATGTTACAAAACTTTTTCATCGGGGCTCTAGTTTAGCCTCAGAGAAATCAAAATTCCTTTTTTTTTAATTATAATATTATAATATTTATAAATATTATAATAATTAATATATATATTTCTTTATATCATCTCCTTCCGCAAACGCCTGTACCGAAACCGCCCATTACGGGGCTTCTCCACCACCGGCCGGCCGTGACTCTGCTCTCGGCCGACTCCCAGGGGCCGGGCGCTCCCTCCGGTGGTGGTCCGGTGGACTGCTGCCGCCGGCCAATGCCAGAGCTCTCTTTTTATTTTTGAAGGGAAGGGAGGGGGTGACGGCGCTCCGACCGCCAGAGCTCACATGCAACTCGTTGGAAAGATAGGGAGGAAGGAGAGGAGAAGTTCTCCACCTGATTTCGGGTCTCCGTAGGCTCTCGACGAAATCTGCCATGGGAGGTGGTGGAGGTGGCGATGGAGCTCGGGTAGGCTATTTCCAGCGAGGCAGAGCTCCGAAAGGGGTAGTGGTGGCTCGTTTTGATCATGGAAGAGGGGTACCAAGCTCTGAGGGAGGGGAGGACTTTATATAGAGGAGGAGAGCCCCCCTTCATCTTCTTCTTCACGGTCATGGAAGAAGATGAGTTTGACTAACCTTACCATGGTACGGTGGGGGTTAGGTTGTTACATTCTATTGGCTGGTCGTACCCCTAGTGGCTAGGTTAGGGGTTAGTTTTAATAGGCGTGAGGGAAATGTATGTTACGGCCAATGGGGAAGAGAGAGAGGGTGGGAGCAAGGGTTGGTTTAACCAATCAAATTGGAGTAGCTGGCAGTGCTCTATTAGCATCACATGGTCTCATCTTGAGTCGTAACTTAGGTGGGCTTGGGTTTGGGAGTGGAGAAAGAGAAAGAGAGGGGGAGAGGGGCTCTCTTTATTGGCTCGGCTCGACGATTCGTCGAGCTCCGCTCGATAATTTCCTCGAGCTCCTCTCGACGATTACCGTCCAGCTCAGGTCAACAATTAACCTGTACTTTCGTGGTGTTACAGGTTGCCTCCTACCGAGACATGGGTAGAGGTTCGGGTCAATTTTATTGGGCCCATTAGGGTTCCGGTGGCCCAATAAAAGTCGGGATGTTACACAGGATTCCTAGCAATTTAGATTACACTAGTAGAATATCAATATAAGGTAGTTCTACTTATCTGGAGGATGTGGTACTGATACCATGGAGCTGATATTGCGAGACTAGTTTCTTTCTTGCAGCTCCAAGTAGTCAATCTTCTTCATGGGAGTTGATAGGTTCCATCTTTCCTTATCCTATCTTCCTTGCACTTTATGGTGGAGGTGCATCTTCTCACCTATTCTTTGGCAACAGGCTTGCCTTTGGCTTCAGTTTTCTGATCTGCAGCACAAGAGTGATCAGTTAGTATTATCTTGATCATCACATTGATCTGTCCTCTTGATCACCACACTGGATACCAAACAGTCCTTGAATAGGAGGAATGTTGTTTGTATGCAGTTCTAGTCCCAATGTACTTCTGATATCATTGGCAACCCAGATAGTTTACTCCCCCTTGATCTTTGCCTTCTTGGGTTGATACCACTCCAGTAGTGTTCATACAAATTGAATAGAGATCATATCTCTTGAGTTGATATCACTTGCCCAACTCTCTTATGCCACATGATATCATTTGATCAATCCCTTATTGGTTTCTGAATAGTCAGGGAGGAGCTGGTCTACTTTGACTTCTCCCCCTAGCTGATTGCAGTTGATACCACTTGAGAGATTTTTTTAGCTGAGCATTATATGCTCCTTCCTTGTTGCTCTCAGAAGAGCTACCTGTGCTTTCCTCAGTGATGAGTACAGCCTACTTGTCCCTTACAGATTTCACTCAACATTCTCTTCCTCCCCTTGGGTAGTAGAAGGAGTGATCTTTGCGGTCTCAATATCCATTTCTCACTTGAGTATAATCCTCAAGTTAGCTCCTTGTTCCAGTCTAATTCCTGGAACAACCACTTTCCAAATACCACATGAGGGTATGAGCACTTGGACTATCCTGAAAAATAGAATTTATTTTCCCTTAGGAACCCAATAGTTATTGGGTCCTAAGTTCATGTTAGCATTATAAAGATTTTGATCGACTCACTGCCTGGGATGAGCACCTTTCTTTCTACTGGCTATATTCAGGTTATGCCAACAATCAATGGCAAAGTGGCCCACTTTCCCACAGCACCAACATTCATGAATGTTGTACCTTATCTTCTGGATAGCACAGAAGGTGGAGGCTTTTAATTTCTGTCCATGTGAAAGTTAGCAGCCCCAGGCTTTGCTGAATGAGCATTGGGGTTTGCTGCTTCCTTCTTCCTAAGTGAAGGTGCTGGAGTACTACATACAACTGGTACAGGATGGGCCATTTGTATTTCAACTTGTGGAGCCTGCCATCTAGGGCCTCTCTCATCACTTTAGACAATGGATATTTGGATCCAAATTTAAAGGACTTATCCAGAACTCTATTGATAGAGAGGTAAACATTACTCCTACTAAGATCAGGTGACTTTACTCCATTGGTAGAGCAAATAAAGGATGGATCCATATGGGAAGGTACAAATTTGATAGATTTAGAAGGTAAATTTACCTTTTGAAATACTATCCTCTTATCTGGGAATTTTGATTTGAATAGATGATTTGTGTGTTCTATTCCCAGCTTCTTAGGGGCTTGGTTAGCTATAACTTTTGACAACAACCTCTGTGATTGAGGAGGATTAACCACAACCCCTAATCTCTCAGTCAATTTTTGTTCAAGATATCTAATATGTTTACTCTTCTCTTTAAGAAGCATGGTCTGACACTCAAGACTTTTCTTGAGTTCAAAAACCTCATGACTTTTCTTACAAAACTCAATAGAATTATTGTTATAAAGAGTTTTATAAGGCTTAAGGACTTCAATATCCTTTGCTTGCCTTTTGGCAAGCTTTCTACTCTCCTTTAGAGCAACTAGGAGTAGTTCATACGTGTCAATCAATTGACATCAGTCTCAGATTCTGAGCAATCTTCATCACAAGATGAAGATGTTGTAGTGTCTGGAATGGTTTCATAGTCAGGGGGAAATGAAGAAATGGAGAGAGGTTGTACCTTGATTGATTCAGTATCTGCATGTCTTCTTTCTTCTTCTGTTATTTTCATCAAGCTATGGTATCCACTGACTTCCTTATCCTCCTCATTGTCATTGTCTGAGTGTGACAGAGGGGCCCTGAATCCTACCTGGCAACAGGATATTCCTCTTCTTCTTCTAGATTTGCAGCAATAAAAATCAGCCCTATACAGGCTTCTTCTTCTTCTTCTGACTCTGAGGAGGAAGAGTCTGTCCAGCTTTTATCCTTCTCAGCCACAAAGAACTTCTCCTTATTCTTGTCCTTGTGGTGATGGTGGTGCTCTTCTTCTCATCTTCTTCCTTTCTCCTAACTGGGCAATGACATGCCCAGCCTTGATGCAATAATAACAGACAACTTTAGATAAAGTTTGTTTATTAGTTTTAGGGCCATACCTTTCTTCCTTAGAGAACTTCCTGTAATGAGAGGATGAAGATGGTCTGCTCTTCCATTGTTTCTTCTTAATGAACTTCTGAAATTTCCTGAAGAAGGCTGCAAAATCTTCATCAGACATGTGATTGTCAGAGGTACTTAACCCAGACTTTTCTGAGCTGGACTCAGCTTCCCTCATTGGTGAAGAGGGAGTTTTCTTCTGCTACTTCTTGGGGATTCTGCCTTGAGGGCTACTAACTTATCTTTGGTCTTGGATTGGCAGCACTTTTCCTCCTCCTGTCTAGCAGCCAGCTGCATCTCATAGGATAACAGCTTCCCAAATAAAGCTGGTGGAGGAGTGTCAAGCAGCTTAGCCATTTCCCTAATGGCACAAATCTTGGTGTTCAAATATCTAGTGAGAGATCTAAGGAGCTTGTCATTCAGCTCATAGTTGATGAAGACCCTACCATAGGTTATTAGTTCATTAACTGTCCTAAAGAACCTCTCAAAACAGTCGGCCACTTTCTCAGACTTGCTTTTCCTGAAGGGCTCATACTCTTGGTTGAGCATGGACTTTTTGTCACCTCTAACTTCCTCAGAACCCTCCATGTAGACTACAAGAGTGTCCTACATTTCCTTGGAGGTCTTGTAGTGCACTAGGTTTTGGAAGGTTGAGTCATCAATGTCAATGGATATTATATTTTGTGCCCTCTTGTCCATGGTAGACATCACTACCTCATCTCTGTCCATCTCAGCATAAATCTTGGGCACTTTCAGAGTTGAATCTATGGTGGAGGCCTTTATGGGGACAAAAGGACCTTCCTGTACTGTTACATAGATCCTAGGGTCAGATTCCTCCATGAACAATCCGACCCTTTGCTTCTAAAGGCCAAATACTTCCTTCCTGTAGATTGAAAGCTTCATGCCCCTAGCTCCTTATAGTTCATACCTGAACCCATATGTAGTAACTTCTAGCTAACTTTGGAGGCTTACTCAGACTGTTAGGTCCTTTTTGAGCAACATCCCTCCGATACCACTAGAAAGTTCTTATTTCAAGGTTAGCTGGTCACCTAGAGGGGGGGGGGGTGAATAAGTGTTTATATCTTTTTAGTATTTTTGCTATCTTGTTGCCTTCTTTTATCTTTCAGCTTCGGTTGATCTAGAGCTTGTCCTTGACACCTAAAATTAATAAGAGAAAAACAAGCACACAAAGATTTATAGTGATTTCCCAAATTATGGGTACATCCACTGTCCCTCCCACCTTTCAAACTCATGTTAGACAAGGCCAAACTCCTCCAAAATGCTCTTCAGTGTACAACCTCATATTCGCTGAGTCAGACCAGGAGGCACCAACGGTCACAATTAGGCTAGCCAGAGGAGTTCTCGCCCTAAAGAAGTTTTCTCCCAAGTAGGCGGGAGCGCTTGCGCTAGGCCAAGCTCCTGTCTTAAAGGAGCTCTCGCCTACAAAGCGCCCCGCGCTCGACGATCGTCGAACCAAGATCGTCGACCGCTGACAGATCGTGAAACGGAAATCGTTGGCCCGATCGTCGAATGCAGCCAACGCGGGAACGCTCGCGCTAGCGCCAAGCTCCTGTCTTAAAGGAGCTCTCGCCTATAAGCAGGCGAGGCCGCTTGTGCCGGGCTCTGGACAGAAGGCTCTCGGCTCAGAGCTCTCGCCGAGTGGGGCCTAGGGCCTTGGGTAAAATGACCTAATTGCCCTCAAGTAAAATTACCTCTATACCCTCGGGATAAACAGCGAGATTTGACTATCGGCAGATCAACCAAGGGTATTTCAGTAATCTCAGGTTAGCAAAGGCTATAAATAGACCCATAAGGGCTCCTTAGAAGGCAAGCTTTCATAATCTTCCAACTTCCAGTGCTTTCTGAGGAGCTCCTAGCCCAGCTTTTGTCTTGGAGGGAAAGCTCTCAGAGATCTTCAGGGTGTGAGGTGGGACATCTCTGCTGAGGCTTTGGGTCAGTCTTTGGTCTTTTGCATCTAGTCGAGGGTTAAGGCTTGAGAGAAGTAGGTGTTGGATGCACCCCTGTTTTGAACTCCAGTTGAGGTCATTTTTGGCTTCAATAGTTCTTGTGCGGTGAGCGTGGAAAGCAGCTAATACAAGAAAGCCTTAAGTTTTGTCCCATGGCTGGAGGTGAAGGTGAAGGGTCTGGTTCTGGAGGCTCCCCCACCCGGGGAGAAGAAGCGACGAGGAAGATGCTGGATGAATTCAGGCGAGAAGTCCTGTAGACTATCAGCTTGGCCTTCTCGGCCATAAGTGAGTGGGCCATACCTCAGGTTCCAATAGAGGAGGTCCCGCTCTTGGGAGAGAACGCCCCTAGACAGCAACCGGGGAAGGAGGTCCCGGCGGAGGCTGGCGAGAGAGACGTGGCGGCGTGGGAGCTCTTCCTAGGACAGTGCCCGACAAGGAGGCTTTGACAGATTTGGGCGAGAGGGAGGAAGCAGTGCGAGAGCTCTTCCCTGGGCATGGTCTCGCGGATCGGGCCAGCCAGTCGAGGCCGCAGGATGTGCCCTCTCTCCAGGCAGGAGGCGAGAGCCCGTTCAGCGAGCTCATCATCTCAGCTCCGGTACCAGAGGGGTTCCGGGAGCCTGACATATCCTACTACTCGGGAAAGGATGACCCTGTACAGCACGTGTAGTGGTTTGAAGATGTCGTTTCGATAAGGTAGATGACGGATGCCTTCAAGTGTCGGCTATTTGCCATCACATTGAAGGAGAAGTCTCGGGACTGGTTCCACCAGTTACCAGCAAGGTCGATCTACTGCTTTGAAGATCTGCGAAGAAGTTTCCTATTGAGGTTCTCAACATCGAAGAAGCGGAATAAGGAGGCGGAGTGCCTGTTTGCGGTGAGGCAGAAGTCGGATGAGACACTGGGTCACTATATCGACCGGTTTCAGGAAGAGATCCTCCTGGTCCAGGAGGTCCCAGGGTACGTGCTGATGCTCGCCTTTACCCTGGGGCTGAGGCCGGGATTCTTCAGTATGGAGTTGAAGAGAGTGCCCCCTCTCCTTTGAGGAGATCATGGAGAGGGCGGAAAAGGAGATAGACTTCGAGAGAGCAAACCCAGCATTCGCCAGGAAGTTTGCCAGGCTGGCGGAGGATGATGTGAAGGAACCTACAGCAGGAAGGCAGAAGGAGTCGAGGGAGCAGAGGGAGCAGAGAGAAAAAAGGAGGAGAGAAGAGCCCCGAAGGCAGGGGCAACAACAGGGATGGGGGGCCCGGGAGCCGAATAACCGGTTGGGTTGGAGGTCCCAGGAGGGTCGCCCCCAGGGTCCAGGAGGAGGCTATCAGGGAAGAGATAACCTACGGAAACCCAGGAGGTTCGACCAACTGGCGTGGAGGCAGGAGCCAATGGGTCGTGTCCTGCCGCCGCAAGAGGCCATGGAGGTGGGCAGAGGAAGAGGAGCGAGGAGAGGAGTTCGAGGAGGACGGAGAAGAGGAGGAGGGGAAGGAAGAAGGGGTAGTGTGGCGTTGCTCTTTTGTGACTTCCACCAGGAGGAGGGCCACGCAACGGCTACCTGCCCTGAGTTCTTGGAAATGAGGGAAGCAAGAGGAGCAGGGAGGCAGGATCCGCCGGTTAGGATCGTGGAAGTACAGCATCTGGAGATGGAGGATAGTTGTGAAGATCAGGTAGACGTGGGGACACGGGGAGGAATCGGGGTGTTTCACGGAGGAGTGGGGATCGAGGCAACCTGCAAGGGGAGCCTTCAAACCATGTACCAAAGAGGGGTCGCCTCTACCTCCCAGGCTCCCCCACCGGAAGAAAAAATCACCTTCTCATCAGCAGACATGCCAGACTACGAAGATCCATTCTATGACTCCCTGGTGATCCAGACGGCGGTGGAGAATTTCACGGTCTCGGGGATACTGGTGGATAACAGGAGCTCGATAAATGTTATCTTCAAGAAGGCCTTCGACGAGATGAGGGTTGAAGGGAAGAGGATCTTGGCTTCAGATGGACCGCTGTTCGGGTTCTCTGGAGAGAGAAAGGAAGTGGAAGGGGGAGTAGGGCTGCACGTGAAGTTGGGGGGCGTGTCACGGAACTGCAGGTTCGTGATCGTGGACGCCCCAAGTAGCTATAACGCCATCTTTGGGTGCCCCCTCATCAGCTCCTTTCACTGCGTCCCTTCCTCATTTCATCAATGCCTCAAGTTCAACAATGGAGGGGTGCAGGTCAGGGTCAGAGGAGACCCGAAGATGGCAAGACAATGCTACGTTACGGCAGTCAACACCATATCATGGATGGCAGAGGCAGAGGAGTTGGAAAAGGAAATGGCGGCGCATGAAGAGGTTGTCGGAGAAGAGGAGGTGAGCCTAGAGGAGGCGAGAGAGATAGTTGAAGGGGAAGTCAGAGAGGAGCAGATTGAGGAGAAGCGACAGGGAGGAGATGTGCATGAGGTCCAGAGGGACGAGGAGCGGGAGAGCTCGGAGGGGGTGATGGAGGTAGAAGAACAAGAAGTAGGAGGAGCTGAGGAAGAGGCCCGGAGTGGCGTGGAAGTCGAGCGGCAGCAGGGGGGCTGGAGGAGGCAATGGAGATCGAGGAGGAGGTAGGAATGGAGGAGCTGGAGCCGGAGGAAGAAGCAAGGGTCGGCTGGGACCAGTCACGGCTGGAACCGGCCGAGGAAGTGGTGGATATGGAGGACTTCACCAGCTCGGGATAGGTGCAAAGGGTGCGGGTCAGCGGGGGCTCGAGTCCCTAGGCCCAAGAGCGAGTGCGGGCCTACATTCAAAGCAACATCGACATCTTCGCTTGGAGCGCGGCAGACATACCGGGCATCGACGCGGATGTGGTCTGCCATCGCCTGAACCTGGACCCCCGCACTCGCCCCATACGCCAAAAGATGAGAGCCATCGCCACCAAGCTGGAGGAGCCCATCCGCGAAGAGGTCAGGAAGCTCCTGAAAGCTGGCTTCATCTCAGAGATCCAGTATCCAGGCTGGATCTCTAATGTGGTAATGGTTAAAAAATGGGGTGGTAAATGGAGAATGTGTATTGATTTTTCTTTGTTAAATAAATCGTGCCCTAAGGATTACTACCCCCTGCCTCGGATCAACATGCTGGTTGATTCAACCGTCGATTTTTCTATCATGAGCTTTTTGGATGCTTTTTCAGGTTATCACCAGATCTGGATGCACCCTCCCGATGTCAAGGATGTTTCCTTCATCACGAGGGAGGGATGCTTCAGTTATAAAATGATGCCCTTTGGGTTGAAGAACGCAGAGGCTACCTACCAACGCATGATGGATCAGGTCTTCCGAGATCAGAGGGGGAGAAACTTGGAGGTTTATGTCGACGACCTAATGATCAAGAGAAAGTGCGTGGATTCGCACCTGAAATATCTAGAAGAGACGTTCGCCACCCTAAGGAGGTTCAATATGAGGCTGAACCCCTTGAAGTGTGTCTTCGGGGCCAGCCGCGGGAAGTTCCTTGGGCATCTCTTGACTCCAGCAGGGGTGGAGCCTAACCCGGATAAGGTAAAGGCCATCCTGGATTTGGAATCACCTCGCGATGCCAAGGAGGTCCACCATTTGACAGGCAAGCTGGCTGTGCTGAGCAGGTTCCTCTCTAGGTCAGGAGATAAGTGTTCTTCGTTCTTCAAGGTGCTGAGAGGGAATCAAAGGTTTGAGTGGACCGCTGAGTGCAAAGTAGCCTTTCAAGGGCTGAAGAGACATCTCTCTCAGGCTCCTCTGCTTCAGAGCCCAAAAGAAGGGGAGGACCTGACCTTGTATATGGGAGTAGGAGCGGAGGCGGTAAGCTCCGTCCTAGTAAGGGAAGAAGGAAAGAAGCAACTGCCCATCTACTACGTCAGCCGGATATTGAAGAAAGCAGAGCTCCGCTACCCCATCCTCGAAAAGCTAGCTTACTCTTTGGTCATCTCTGTAAGGAAACTCCGGCCATACTTTCAAGCACACTCGATTAGGGTGGTGACCGACCATCCTCTTCACAAGATATTCGAAGGAGTAGAGCACTCGGGAAGACTTGCTAAGTTGTCTATTGAACTAAGCGAGTTCGACATTTCTTTTGTTCCGAGACTCTCCATCAAGGCACAAGCGATGGCAGACTTCCTGGCAGATTATGTTGTTGAAGTCGAGGAGGGAGAGCAGCTACCACAGGAAGCGTGGAAGATGATGGTCGATGGGGCCTCGGGAAAACATTCCCTCGGGGGAGGAGTGGTGCTGATTGTAACGCCCCGAAACTCAAAGGAGCGAAGTGGGGACGTTTTGGGCCAGTTTTGGATTCTGGCTGAAGGCACACGGCCTGGGACACGGGCGTGTCCCAGGGCGTGTCAAGCGTGTGTCGACACTTAGCCGCGAAGTCGTCGAGTTATTCTCGACGATTCGTGGAGAATGGGCACACGGCCTGCGACACGGGCGTGTCGCAGGGCGTGTCGACCCGTGTCGACACTTAGCCGTGAAATCGTCGAGTTATTCTCGACGATTCGTCGAGAATGGGCACACGGCCTGCGACACGGGCGTGTCGCAGGGCGTGTCGACCCGTGTCGACGATCGTCAGGGTGAAATCGTCGAGATTCGCTCGACGATCGTCGAGACAAGGCACACGGCCTAGGACACGGGCGTGTCCAAGGCCGTGTCATCCAGTCGTCGTTCTCCCCTCGACGAAATGTCCCGTGTACACGGCCTGGGGGCCCAGGCGTGTCAATGTGACACGGGCAAGGACACGGGCGTGTCCTAGAACCCGTGCAGTGCTCGGGTTGGAAACGGGGGAAAAATCATGGGGTACACGGCCGGATACACGGCCGTATCAGCTGGAACACGGGCGTGTCAGCTCGAACACGGGCGTGTTCGATACCCGTGTGCGTGTTCAGAAGATTCGATTTTGACGGCGAATGCGGCACACGGCCCTGGACACGGGCGTGTGCCAGGCCGTGTTCGGCCCAGATTGGGCATTTCAGCCCCGAATCAAAGCCGCTCGTTTTCTTAGGTTGAGATCCGACGGCTGGGGATGGTTCCTGAGAGTATATACTCGGGTTTGACTTAGAAAAATCCACACTTTTCACCCTTTATCATCTCTCCAAACCCTTGGAGAAAGAGGAAAGCCATTGGAGGAAGAGGAGCTAGATCCGCCATTGTAGGAGCTTCGGAGCTCCAAATCGCAAGCCGACTCCGGATCCACGGAGGCAACGCAAGTGCGGTGATTTCTATCCGATTACTTTTCGATGGCGCCAAAGAGGAACGCAAGGGTAACGATCCTCATCTTGAGCACTAAAAGCTCTCTTTCTTAGCATCTTTCTTAGCATAGGAAGCCCGCTCTCGCGAGTTTGCGAAGAGTTGGAGGCGTTCCTTCGGGTAGATATGTAAAGTCCCCGTTGTTTAGAGTCCGTATGCGAGAACGGACATAGGCATTTTGGTTGAAGCCTACCCGGACATGTTAGTCCGGATCGGTGATGTTGCATTGCATAAGGCCGGAGAAGACTCCGTGCTATTGGTTGTTTTCGGGTTTTCTACGCGGTAGATTGCAGCAGGGAGCCTTGGGGACTAACCCAAAGGTGCACCCGGAAAACTGGGCGGATACGAGATCTTGCCAACTTGGAGGCCTGAGAGCCAACTCGAACATAACTGAGTTATGTGACTTGCGGTAGAATGGGACTCGGTGAAAGTTTGACCCGCGCAAATGGCTTAAATTGTCGTTGCGAAGTGAGCACGGGTTAGATGGAGCCGTACCCGCTTTATGTCGTCCGGTTAGAGCGACCTAAGGTTACATGGGACTCGCCGTTGGCATAAATGGGGGTCTTCGGTGGTCAATGGCTTAAATTGACGTGACCAATACCATGAAGACAAATTGCTCATAGGTTTGGCCGTCTTAATGGCGGCGGTGAGTCCGGAATGTTAATGGCTTTAATTGACGTAACATCGACCGGTTCACCGAGAATGTGCCCTGAGTGCACGGGGCGTGTGGCCTTTCGAGCCACCGTCTGTGATGTTGTGACTATGGTTTTCTATTACTTGCTTATGCTAAGGAAATGCAGGGAAGGAGCATCGCCGCCCCGAGTTGGGGGCGGGATCGTTATAATTTGGTCAGCATTGCTGACCGTTATCTTGTTTTGCCACCGTGCGGTGGATTGTTGTTGCTTGCAGGTGCAGCTGGACCAAGCGGTCAATAGCGGGCTAAAGCCCTTTTTGCGAAGCTGGCCCTCGAAGGCCCAAGTAGAAGTGTTTACTGCTTTATTCATGTGTGACCGGCCTGCGTGCCGTGGTTTGTAAAACATGTAATTTTCAAGTGAAACACTTTGTAAGGCCTTAAGGCTGATTTTGGGTATTTTGTATACATTCCTAATTATTGTATTAGTGGACATTCATGCTCCTATGCTGGGTTCTTGTTTACAACTTATATAAACTGTTTCCGCTAGAATGCTCTGTGTAGGACGTTGAGATTGGTTGGATGGTTTCCATAAGTAACCACCCGGTCTGTCTGTGGTATATGGCGTCGGGCCCCGGCCGGACCTACTGCTATATGCTATGCGACGGATAGGGGGTGTTACAATTTGGTATCAGACTACTGGTTTTGGTCCGGCTTGAATTGAATTCGTGGGCGAATTCTTTTTAAGGGGTGGTGAGCACGTTGTGTGCGTCATCGTTATAACAGTAAAAAGAACCCATGAATGTCCACTTAGGAATGAAAATACTCGTGTTTGAGGAACCTGCGTGTTCCTATAATTGCTGTTCGCAATTTTATTTGGTCGCTTAACGGTGTTTGTACCACTATAGGTGACCGGAAGCGGTGCTGGACAGCCTGAATGTCCGGTTTCTGAGGAGCATAGTGCACCCGGTGAGGTGTTTGAGCCTCCTCCATCGTATGAAACCGTTAGAAGGATTGTAGAAGCGGTGTTCGCTGTGACAGGTGCACAGCTAGGAGGAAATGTACAACCCTGCGCCCCTGCTGTGGCTTCAACGCCGGTGGGCGCGATGCAGCAGATGACCTTTGGTAGACCATTGGGGCAGCAGCTGGATATGAACTTAGTGCAGGGAGCGCACACGGTTGAGGAATATTTGCAAGCTTTTCTTATGATAAGTCGCTACCCATGCTTTGAGTCGGATAATGAGCAAGCTACAGTCGATAGATTCTATAATGGCCTACGCGCCGAGTTACGAGTCCTACTGCTAGGACCAAAGTTATTGGGATTCCGAGCCTTAGTGGAATCAGCTAGATCATTGGAGGCAGAGTTGAAGAAGACCCTCCTGATGCCAGCGACCATGGTATCGAACTATACAAACCCCATAAGAGCTGCATCCAGCAGAATGCTGGAGAAAGGGGTTATGAAATCGACTAGTAAAGCTACTTACACTTGTTATACTTGTGGAAAGAAAGGGCACTTTGCCCGAGACTGTTGGAATGGTGCTCGGAAGGGGAAGAAACCCATGTCAGGAGCAGTCAAGGATGTCAGTGCGAAGGAAACGGCATTCAAAGTGCCGAACACCTCAAAGTCGGCATATCGAAAATGGTATAAGAAGCATAGGACTTCGGGTTCAGCTCCTTCTGGTACTTCTGGGGCGACTACGGGTCAGACCCCGGGCACATGTTACAACTGTGGGGAGCCGGGGCATTATGCTCGTGATTGCCTAAAGCCCTGGAGAAAGCCCGTCGTCATGACGACAGGTACGGTTTAAAGATAGTTTTGCTTTAAATACTTGTTATGCATATTAGCTTAGGACTACTGTGCTAAGCTTTGTTGCGACTTTACTTTATCTGCGAGAGCACCGTTCGTTTAGGGAGCTTCGCGTTCCTTTATGAGGAATTTTATTGAGCCTTGGAGTATCTCCTTCGAGGGAAAGAGATAAATTGGATACGTTATAGTCCAATGGTGCTCATTCGTCGAGGGTAGAATTCGTTGCTCTTAGTTTGTGGTTTGGGAATTAGGAGTACGATCTGCAAGCGTCGTTACTTCCGTTGGTGGAGTTTGACGTTATATTTGGCATGTACTGGCTCTCGGAGCAGCAGGCCCATATAGATTGCGGTAGCAAGGAAGTCAAGCTGGGAGCAAGTCGTGAGACGACTTTTACGGGATTAAAGGGGGTCGAGCAAGACGTTGACGTCTGCTCTTCAGGTGGTGAAGGCGGTTCGTGCTGGAGCAGAACTGTTCTGTACACTAGTGGAGGTTGTAAAGCCGAAGCCCGCGTTGGATTGTATTTCAGCGGTATCGGAATACCCTGATCTGTTCCCCGCAGATCTTTCTGGAGCCCGCCTCAGCGGGAGATAGACTTTAAGAGCGAGCTAGTGCCAGGTGCAAAGCCTGTGTCACGATCTCCGTATCGGCTAACGCCTAAGGTAATGGCGGAGCTGAAAGCTCAACTGCAAGAGTTGTTGGAGCAAGGGTATGCGCGTCCAAGTCCTTCGCCTTGGAGCGCACCGACCCTCTTTATTAAGAAGAAGGATGAAAGTTTGAGGCTGCGTATTAATTATCGGAAGGTCATCAAGTTGACGGAGTAGAGCTAGTACCCAACCCCAAGGATCGATGATCTTTGTGATCAGTTGGTAGGGTCAACGGCGTACTCTAAATAGATAAGGGAGAGTGATATCCCTAAGATAACGTTCAGTACAGGACACGGGCGCTACAAGGTTACGGTCATGCCGTTTGGGCTGACTAATGCGCCGTCAGTATTCATGGATTTGATGAACAGGACGTTCAGAGAGTACTTGGACCATTTCGTGATCGTCTTCATCGATGATATTTTGGTGTTGGTGACGCTAAGGATAAATCAGTTGTATGCCAAGTTCTCGAAGTGCGAGTTTTGGCTATCCTCAGTGGCGTTCCTCGGGCATATAGTGAGTGGGGAGGGTATTGCGGTGGATCCGGCAAAGATTGTTGCGATACGAGAGTGGCCTGAGCGGGCTACGGTAGCGGAAGTCCGGAGTTTGCAGGAGCTTGCCGGCTACTATAGGCTCTTCGTGGAGAACTTCTCGCGGATACCGTTACCTCTCACTACTTTGACGAGGAAGGAGCAGAAGTTCTTTTGGACGCCGGAGTGCGCGCGATCTTTTGCGGAGTTATAATGTCGGTTGACTACGACGCCTGTGCTGACATCGCCAAGTGGAACCGAAGGCAATGAGATTTTTAATGATGCGTAGGACAGCGGTTTGGGTTGCGTGCTACCGCAACACGGAAAAGTAATAGCGTATGGCCGTGAGTTTTGCCTTGAAGCTATGAAGGCATAATTGTATACGGTGTGAAAGTGGATCTCTACGCCGGTCACAAGAGCGTGAAGCATCTGATTGATCAGAAGGATCTGAATATACGACAGCGTAGATGGATGGAGTTTATGGGAGACTATACATTCAAGATCCACTACGTGCCTGGCAAAGGGAATGCGGTTGCGGACGCGTTGAGTCGCCGAGCCCCAGCTCAAGCGAATTGGCTATCAGTGCAAGATGAGCGGTTGGTGCAGGAGCTGGAGGCGTTGGAGATTGTTTGTGTGGATAGGCAATCTAGTGCTGAAGCAGTGCTGAATTGGACTGAAGTCCAATATGACCTGGCTGATCGGATTCGGCAGGCTTTGGATATGGATGCTCATATGAAGCAGTTCATGATAGAGGCTTTGGATGGGTCAAATTCCCAATTCGTTGTAGAGGACGGATTGCTGTGGAAAGACGGTCGTTTGTGCGTCCCAAGTGTGGGCAATTTACGGGTGGAGTTGTTGTACGAGGCGCACCATACCAAGTACTCGATTCACCCGGGGAGCACGAAGATGTACCGCGACGTTAAGAAACTGTTTTGGTGGCCGGGTTTGAAAAAGGATGTGGCGCTATACGTAGCGAAGTGCCAAACCTGCGCCTTAGTAAAGGCGGAGTGCCAAAAGCCGGGAGGATCTCTTAAGTCCTTGCCTATTCCGGAGTGGAAATTCGACGACATCTCTATGGACTTTGTGCACGGTTTGCCAAGGTCGCAAAAGGGGAACGACGCCATTTGGGTGGTCGTGGATCGATTAACGAAGGTGTCGCATTTTATTCCGCATAGGAAGGACGATCCGGTGGAGAAGCTGGCGAAGCTTTATGTGGATAATATAGTGCGGCTTCATGGTGTGCCCCGCAGCATCGTGAGTGACCGAGAGGGGCGGTTCACGTCCAATGATTGGAGGCTGGTGCAGCAAATGTTGGGAACAAAGCTGAAGCTTAGCACAGCCTTCCATCCGCAAACGGATGGGCAGAACGAGAGGGTTAATAGAACCATGGAAGACATGCTCCGCATGTGTGTCTTGGATTTTGGAAAGCAATGGGAAGACCACTTTTATTTGGTGATGTTCGCATACAATAACAGCTACCAAACGAGTATTCAGATGGCGCCCTTTGAGGCGTAGGAAATGTCGCACGCCGTTGTCTTGGTAAGAAACGGGTGAGCCAAAGTTGTATAAGTGATCGGAAGTGGAGGATGCTACTTCTTTGGTGAGTACGATTCGGGAGAGGTTGTTTATCGCTCAGAGCCGGCAAGCAAAATACTATAATGCCAAGCACAGGAACGTGGAGTTCGCTGTAGGTGATTATGTGTACCTAAAGATCAAGCCGTTCAAGGGTGTCTCGCGGGTGCGACGATTGACAAAGCTAAGCCCGAGGTACCTTGGACCGTTCGAGGTTCTGGAGCGAGTAGGAGAAGCGGCCTATAGGTTGAAGCTTTCGGTGGAGCTAAGTGGTTTACACGATGTGTTCCACATTTCGGTGCTTTGGAAGGCGGTGCAAGAGCCTACGCAAGTGATCGCGGTCGATCAAGTGCCGGTGGATAGTGGGCTAACGACAAAGGTCAAGCCCGTGCGGGTTGAGGACTCGGAGGTCAAGCGGCTACGCAATAAAGAGATCAGGATGGTCAAGGTCCGATGGGACAATTGCGGTCGTGAGGAGCTCTCCTGGGAGCGAGAGCAGACTATGCTTGACGAGTATCCGGAGTTGTTCCGCTCAGGTACAAATGTTGTTTTTGTATATTTTTCCCTTTATGTAATTTCGTGGGCGAAATTCTTTTAAGAGGGGTAGAGTTGTAACGCCCCGAAACTCAAAGGAGCGAAGTGGGGACGTTTTGGGCCAGTTTTGGATTCTGGCTGAAGGCACACGGCCTGGGACACGGGCGTGTCCCAGGGCGTGTCAAGCGTGTGTCGACACTTAGCCGCGAAGTCGTCGAGTTATTCTCGACGATTCGTGGAGAATGGGCACACGGCCTGCGACACGGGCGTGTCGCAGGGCGTGTCGACCCGTGTCGACACTTAGCCGTGAAATCGTCGAGTTATTCTCGACGATTCGTCGAGAATGGGCACACGGCCTGCGACACGGGCGTGTCGCAGGGCGTGTCGACCCGTGTCGACGATCGTCAGGGTGAAATCGTCGAGATTCGCTCGACGATCGTCGAGACAAGGCACACGGCCTAGGACACGGGCGTGTCCAAGGCCGTGTCATCCATTCGTCGTTCTCCCCTCGACGAAATGTCCCGTGTACACGGCCTGGGGGCCCAGGCGTGTCAATGTGACACGGGCAAGGACACGGGCGTGTCCTAGAACCCGTGCAGTGCTCGGGTTGGAAACGGGGGAAAAATCATGGGGTACACGGCCGGATACACGGCCGTGTCAGCTGGAACACGGGCGTGTCAGCTCGAACACGGGCGTGTTCGATACCCGTGTGCGTGTTCAGAAGATTCGATTTTGACGGCGAATGCGGCACACGGCCCTGGACACGGGCGTGTGCCAGGCCGTGTTCGGCCCAGATTGGGCATTTCAGCCCCGAATCAAAGCCGCTCGTTTTCTTAGGTTGAGATCCGACGGCTGGGGATGGTTCCTGAGAGTATATACTCGGGTTTGACTTAGAAAAATCCACACTTTTCACCCTTTATCATCTCTCCAAACCCTTGGAGAAAGAGGAAAGCCATTGGAGGAAGAGGAGCTAGATCCGCCATTGTAGGAGCTTCGGAGCTCCGAATCGCAAGCCGACTCCGGATCCACGGAGGCAACGCAAGTGCGGTGATTTCTATCCGATTACTTTTCGATGGCGCCAAAGAGGAACGCAAGGGTAACGATCCTCATCTTGAGCACTAAAAGCTCTCTTTCTTAGCATCTTTCTTAGCATAGGAAGCCCGCTCTCGCGAGTTTGCGAAGAGTTGGAGGCGTTCCTTCGGGTAGATATGTAAAGTCCCCGTTGTTTAGAGTCCGTATGCGAGAACGGACATAGGCATTTTGGTTGAAGCCTACCCGGACATGTTAGTCCGGATCGGTGATGTTGCATTGCATAAGGCCGGAGAAGACTCCGTGCTATTGGTTGTTTTCGGGTTTTCTACGCGGTAGATTGCAGCAGGGAGCCTTGGGGACTAACCCAAAGGTGCACCCGGAAAACTGGGCGGATACGAGATCTTGCCAACTTGGAGGCCTGAGAGCCAACTCGAACATAACTGAGTTATGTGACTTGCGGTAGAATGGGACTCGGTGAAAGTTTGACCCGCGCAAATGGCTTAAATTGTCGTTGCGAAGTGAGCACGGGTTAGATGGAGCCGTACCCGCTTTATGTCGTCCGGTTAGAGCGACCTAAGGTTACATGGGACTCGCCGTTGGCATAAATGGGGGTCTTCGGTGGTCAATGGCTTAAATTGACGTGACCAATACCATGAAGACAAATTGCTCATAGGTTTGGCCGTCTTAATGGCGGCGGTGAGTCCGGAATGTTAATGGCTTTAATTGACGTAACATCGACCGGTTCACCGAGAATGTGCCCTGAGTGCACGGGGCGTGTGGCCTTTCGAGCCACCGTCTGTGATGTTGTGACTATGGTTTTCTATTACTTGCTTATGCTAAGGAAATGCAGGGAAGGAGCATCGCCGCCCCGAGTTGGGGGCGGGATCGTTATAATTTGGTCAGCATTGCTGACCGTTATCTTGTTTTGCCACCGTGCGGTGGATTGTTGTTGCTTGCAGGTGCAGCTGGACCAAGCGGTCAATAGCGGGCTAAAGCCCTTTTTGCGAAGCTGGCCCTCGAAGGCCCAAGTAGAAGTGTTTACTGCTTTATTCATGTGTGACCGGCCTGCGTGCCGTGGTTTGTAAAACATGTAATTTTCAAGTGAAACACTTTGTAAGGCCTTAAGGCTGATTTTGGGTATTTTGTATACATTCCTAATTATTGTATTAGTGGACATTCATGCTCCTATGCTGGGTTCTTGTTTACAACTTATATAAACTGTTTCCGCTAGAATGCTCTGTGTAGGACGTTGAGATTGGTTGGATGGTTTCCATAAGTAACCACCCGGTCTGTCTGTGGTATATGGCGTCGGGCCCCGGCCGGACCTACTGCTATATGCTATGCGACGGATAGGGGGTGTTACACTGATCAGCCCCCAGGGAGTCGCGATAGAGCAGGCAGTGGCTTACCATTTTCCAGTGACCAACAACCAAGAGGAGTATGAGGCCGTGATCGCCGGCCTTCGCTTGGCAAAGGAGCTTGAGATTCAGGATGTGGAGGCCTTCACTGATTCAAAGGTAGTAGCGTCGAAGATCCGAGGAGAGTTTGAAGCTCGGGAGCCTACCCTCATAAAATACCTATCCAAGGTAAGGGAGATCATCGGTGGGTTCCGGTCATTCTCAATCCAGTATGTCCCCAGGGAGGAGAGTATAGCTGCTGATCGATTGGCTAAGTTTGGACCTCGGGGATGAGGGACCTTGACGGAGCTATTTCGACCGGCTATCAAGGAAGGAGAGTTGATGGTGGTGGATCGGCGACCCTCGTAGGTGGATCCATTGGTGACCTTCCTAACCACCAGTGAACTTCCATAGGGGACTAAGGACGGGAAAAGCTTCAGGTGCAAGGCAGCTCACTACCTGATGATAGAAGGGGGCCTTCATCGTAAGATGTTGTCAGGCTCCTAGTTAGATGTGTGACCAAAGAAGATATCCCAAGGATCTTGGGAGAGGTGCACTCAGGCGAGTGCGACAGTCATTCTGGAGGGAGGATGTTGGAGGCAAGGGTGGTCAGGCAGGGGTAATTCTAGCCCACCCTAAGGAAGGATACCGTGGAGTTTGCAAGGAGGTGTCAAAAGTGTCAGCTCTGCGCCCCCCTTCAGCTCTTGGCAGCTCAAAGGCTCCGAAGCATCATGACACTGTGGCCGTTCGCCATCTGGGGGATGGATTTAGTTAGACCTTTTCCCCCGGCTAGTGGACAGAGGATTTTCCTCTTGTTCATGATCTATTATTTCTCAAAATGGCTGGAGGTTAAGGCCTTGGCCAAGGTCACTTCGCAAGTCATAAGGAACTTCACCTGGGGGGAGATCATATGCAGACATGGGCTGCCTCAAGCGATAGTGACAAACAATGGCCCCCCCAGTTTGCTAGTGAAGAATTCATCAGCTTCTGCGCCCAACTGGGAATAGTCCTCAGATTTGCCTCTGTCCACCACCCCCGGGCCAACGGCCAGGTGGAGCGGGGATTGTGTACAACACCATATTCGCTGAGTCAGATCAGGAGGCACCAACGGTCACAATTAGGCTAGCCAGAGGAGTTCTCGCCCTAAAGAAGTTCTCGCCCAAGTAGGCGGGAACGCTTGCGCTAGAGCCAAGCTCCTGTCTTAAAGGAGTTCTCGCCTACAAAGCACCCCGCGCTCGACGATCGTCGAACTAAGATCGTCGACCGCTGACAGATCGTGAAACGGAAATCGTTGGCCCGATCGTCGGACGCAGCCAATGCGGGAACGCTTGCGCTAGTGCCAAGCTCCTATCTTAAAGAAGATCTTGCCTATAAGCAGGCGAGGCCGCTTGCGCCGGGCTCTAGACAGAAGGCTCTCGGCTCAGAGCTCTCGCCGAGTGGGGCCCAGGGCCTTGGGTAAAATGACCTAATTGCCCTCAGGTAAAATTACCTCTATACCCTCAGGATAAACATCAGGATTTGGCTATCGGCAGATCGACCAAGGGTATTTCAGTAATCTCAGGTCACCAAAGGCTATAAATAGACCCATAAGTGCTCCTTAGAAGCCAAGCTTTCATAATCTTCCAACTTCCAGTGCTTTCTGAGGATCTCCTAGCCCAGCTTTTGGCTTTGGAGGGGAAGCTCTCAGAGATCTTCCGAGTGTGAGGTGGGAACTCCCTACTGAGGCTTTGGGTCAGTCTTAGGTCCTTTGCATCTAGTCGAGGGTTGAGGCATGAGAGAAGTAGGTGTTGGCTGCACCCCTATTTTGAACTCCCGTTGAGGTCATTTTTGGCTTCAACACTCAGAGCTTACACCTCAGTCCCTCAGCCTTACACTTAGAACTTCGTCAATTTCCTACACTCGGTGTCCTTTTCAGGACACCTACCTCAAAATCAACAAGTTCCTACCTCAGAGCTCTGTAGTGCTCCTACACTCAGTGTACCTCAAGCCACCTACCTCAGCAAAACATAATGGCCTACAACTCAAGATTCTCAGCCCTACAGATTCAGGCACACAACCCTACTCTCAGAGTGTTGCAGCACTCCTATAGCTCAGTGATTAATTAATCACCTACCTCAGAACACCAAGTGTTCCTACTATATAGATCTAAATAGATGTGGTACTCAGCCTAATAACTTAGGCCTACACTTAGATTCAGTACACACTAAATCCTACAGGGTAAATTAAGTAAAGTGTTTAAGTATCTGACTTAGAGATTAATCTCTGAGTCTACCTTGCTGGACTGAACAGATTTCAGTTCAGACCGCTTGCTGTTGAAGACAAGAGTCCTCTTAGGCAGCTAACTTCTTTGCTATTCAGATTTACTCAGTAACCTGCTGTTGAAGGAATGAGTCCTCTTCAACAGTTATCTTGTTCTCCCCAGAACTATCCTGCTAAAGTGGAAGAAGCTTTAGCTAACTTTTTTTGCCATGTGGCTTTCTCTGCTGGACAGCTCTTTCAAGCTCGTCAGAGAAGACGATGATGTCCAGCTGCCTTTTTTCTTTTTGAAAACCCTAGAAAAGTTCTTTTGACTTGCCCCACAAACTTCTTTTTGTAGCTCGCCGATCAACGACTATTTTTGAACTTAGTGGGTCCCACTTATAGCATCCAACTGCATCTTGCTACAATGAAAGAAGATGTACAGTAGCTTCACGATATAGTTTGTCGTGTTCTGTAACTTCACTGTACTTGATTTGAAATAAGTTGACTTTGTCGATCTTTCATATTTTGCTAACGTCAGCACCTGTGGACTTAGCTAAAATCGAGCATCAATAGAATAGACGTTGAGTGAATGAGCTTCACTGAACGCCAAAGTGCTTAGATAAATCTGTCTATCTAGGTGTTGACAACATTGAGTGAGTAAGGCTCACTCAACGCTTTTTGCCTTAACCCTTTCTGCAGCCTTCTCTGCATGCATGTTGTTGAGATCGTTGAGTGAATACACCTCACTCAACACCTTGTGCCTTAACCACATTCTGCAATTTAGGCGTTGAGAGCATTGAGTGAACATGCCTCACTCAATGCTTTCTGCCTTAGCCATTTCTGCTTCTTCAACATCTTAAGCGTTGAGAGAGCATGCTCACTCAACGCTTTTTGCTTTAACTAATTGTGTATTATGGCGTTGAGAGCGTTGAGTGACCACGCCTCACTCAATGCTTTCTGCCTTAGCCAAATTTTCTGTTTCATAAATTAGTTTGAGTTCAACGAACTCAGAACACAGTTCGACTAACTCTGAGCTCAGCTCGACAAATAAGTAAAAACTCAATTCGATGAATTTAGAGTTCAGCTTGACGAATAAGTGAAAGCTTAGATCAATGAACTCAGGGCTTAGTTTGACAAACTCTGAACTCAGCTATTCAACAATTGTGAAGCTAAGGCGTTGAATGAATGAGCTACACTCAACGCTTGTGGACTTGACCACTTTTCAGCTCATTTCTCTTTAGGATTTGACTGTATTAGCCTGACTCACAGCCTTTTGTTGTATGGCGTTGAGTGAGCTGACTTCACTCAATGCCTATGGACTTAGCCACTTAGGATATATGTCCCATCATTGCTACTAGGACATCTAATACATTTTTATGTATATTATTGACAAGATTGACTTCACTCAAATCTGGGACATTGAAGGCAATGGACCCAACAGTATCAGAGGGAGGTTCTTCAAGAAAGACCTAGTAGTCTGAAAAAGATCCAAAGAGTAGTTGAAAAATATCAAATCTAATGGCTTCTGAATCTAACAGAGAACTCAGTTATATAAAACTTCCTATCTGTACTAAAGATAACTTTGTTATATGGAAGCAGAGAGTGAGATTGTTTATGGAGGCTTTAGATCCAAGATTCTTTGTCACTATATAAGAAGTGCCATATATTCCAATGGAGATATCTATCATCGATGCAAATGTTCAAACTCCTAAGAAACTGTCTGAGATGACAAAGGATGAGGTGGTTTTTGCCACCATAGATAAAAGAGCACAAAAAATCATTATCAGTGCAATAGATAATTCAACCTTTCAGAATCTAATGCACTATAAAACATCTAAGGAGATGTGAGACACTCTGATAGTCTACATGGAAGGCACAAAATAAGTAAGAGATGACAAAAAGTCTCTACACAACAGGCAGTATGAGGCACTCAAACATGGAAAGACTGATTCTATAGAATTATGTTATGAAAGGTTCTTTAGAATAGTCAAGGACTTAAAGAATTATGACAGAGAATTCTCAAATTATGAGCTTAATGACAAATTTCTGAGATCCCTAAATAAAGAATGGGACATCAAGATTTGTGTTATAAGAGAAATGGGGAATATAAGAAACATGTTACCCCAAGACTTGTATGGAAAGCTATTGTCACATGAGCTTCAACTAAATTCTAGAAAAGTTGAAGCTGAATCTGCTAGAAGTTCAACTCAGACCAAATCTGTGACCTTCAAAGCAGATACATCAAAGAAGGCTAGAAGAGAAATCACATCATCACCAAGAAGGGATGAAGATACACATAGCACTGGAACCAGTTATTCATCAGAAGACTTATCAGATGATGAATTAGCACTGTTCACTAGGAAATTCAAGAAAATACTGAGAAGAATGAAGCAATGGAATAAGAAGAAATCATCTGGACCAAGCTCAAGTAAAAGCAAAGACAAACACAGAGACAAATCTGTGGTCAGGTATGATTCTCATCAGAATAAATAAAATAAGACTGATATTATCTGCTATTACTATAACAGGCCTGGACATGTCATTTCGTAGTGTCCAGTAAAAAGAAAGGAGAATAGAAAGTCTAAAGAAAAGAAGTACTATAAAGACAAGAAATCAGAAAAAAAAAGTTTGATGGTAAAGAAGCTAAAGACCTTATATGATAGTGACACTAATTCAACTGAATTAGAAGAAGAACATCCATATATTCGACTATTCTCCTATGAAGAGGAATTCATCAGAGAGGCCATCTACAATGGCAAAAACTCCACAACTTCATCACACTATGGCGATTCTGAAGAAGATATGGAGGTTAATATGATGGCACTATCTGATGATCTAGAAATAGAAATTCTTGACTGTCAGGACACTCAAGTAATCTATGACAATTCTAGTTGTTCTAAAACTTTTGTTCATGAGCTTGTGGATGAGCATGACTCATATGACTCAAAGTTTGACTCACATAAGTCTAACCCTGAGACTAAACTGCAGCAGCTCACAGGGAAATTTGGAAAACTACTGGAAGGCCTTATAAAGAGCAAGAAGCTTGTTAAAGAACAAGCTATAGAAATTGCATCACTAAAAGGTCTTGAGTATCGTCATAAGATGGATACTCAGAAGATAGGTCTTCAAAGTTCAAAGTTGGCAAAGCTGACTAAAATCATTGATGATCAAATTTTGCTGCTAAAGCAAAAAGGATGCAACTATTTAGGAGAACTCAAACTCCTGAATGAGAAAAGATTAGTATAGTAATTTCTTAACCTAAAACTATGCTACCTATTATAGATACCTTCTCAGGAACACCTGGAAGTGGTCTTGAGTTTGTTAAACCCAAGAGGAGAGGATGCAAAAAGCTGACAGGACAAAAGAGTCCAGTCATTCCATAACTTGTGTTTCAGACTAAGGGAAAAGAAACCCAGAAGTCTGGACCAGTTGGACAAGGTTCATATGTGAATAGGAAAGTTATTCCTAATGTGTCTACTCCAAGGAGGACTGTTGTAACTGAGAGACAAAACAACCATTTTGCTGCTAGTCAAAACACAAGTGTCAAGTTTGCTGATTCTTGTCCTAAGGAATGTCAGCTCAAAGTTCCTTCGGTTCCTCCAAAGAGGAGGTACAATAGATATGAATGCTGGTGTTGTGGAAAGGTATGACACTTTGTCTTGCACTGTTGGTTCAATTACACTGTGTCACGTGTTCAAAAAATGTATCCAGTTAAGAAGTTCACAGGTGGTATTAATGGAGCCACAACTAACAAGCATCTAGGACCCAAGACTGTTTGGGTTCCTAATAAAAAATAAACTTTTATTTTGCAGGTATGTCCAAGCACTAGAGATAGACCAATCTGGTACTTGGATAGTGGATATTCCAGACACATGACTGGAATAAGGAGCAATTTGAGGGAGTATATTCCTTTAAATAATGGACCAAAGGTGATCTTTCGTGGAGCTGATAAAGGGATTACCAAAGGTTATGGTAAGATCTCAAATAGCTTATGTGGAAGGGGTGAAACACAACCTTATAAGCATAAGCCAACTTTATGATCTTGCCTATGACATTTCATTCCATAAGGATGAGTGCCTCATCAAAACGTCAAGTGACCAAGAGGTTATCTTGACAGACACTAGATGTGAGAATGTATATTGCTTATATTTTTTTTATCTAAAGTCAGACTCACCCATTTGTCTACTTGTAAATGAGAAAGCTTCACACTGTGTCAAATGGCATAAGAGGCTAGCTCATTTGAACTATAAGACCATTAGCAAGCTTTTTAGCAAAGAGCTAATTAGGAATGGTCCTAACATTAATTTCTTTGAGGTGAGCATTTGCTCTGCAAGCCAAAAAGACAAGCAGACCAAAGCTTCATTCAAAAGTATTGAAACCAAAGACTCTATGGGGTGTCTATACCTCTTGCATATGTACTTGTTTGGTCATATGCCAGTTCATAGTTTAGGAAGGAGAGTCTACACCTTTCTAATTGTTGATGACTATTCCAAATTTACTTAATTGGGTTTTCTTCTTAAGGAAAAAGTCTGAAACTGCTGATGTCTTCAAAATATTCAACAAACAAATACATAATGAATAGAACAATTCTGTGGTCAAAATCAGAAGTGATCATGGAACTGAGTTTTAATCTGAATATATGACAAAGTTTTGCGAAGAACTTGGGATTCAGCAAGAGTTTTCCTCTCCAAGAACACCACAACAAAATGGAATTGCTGAGAGAAAGAACAAGACTCTCATTGAAGCTGGAAGAACCATGCTGAGTGATTCTTCTCTCCCAGAATATTTCTGGGCTGAAGTTATTAACACAACATGTTATGTTCTTAATAGATCTTCAATTAACAAAAGGTTGAATAAGACTCCTTATGAACTAATGAAGCGCAGAAAACCAACTTGGCCTATTTCAAAATCTTTGGATGTAGATGTTTTATTCTAAATAATGGGAAAAAATACATATCTAAATTTACTGAGAAGTCCTACGAAGGCTTATTTGTTGATTATAGTAACCACAATAAGGCCTATAGGGTCTACAACTCTAGGGATCAAGTTGTAGAGGAGTCTGTACATGTTGTATTTGATGAAAGTTCTATGTTTTATAATGTTAAGCCAGGTACATCAAGCATAATAAGAGAAGACTTGAAGCTAAAGGAGCTGTCAATAGAAGACTATGTTCTGGCAAGCCAAAGTATACAAGATGGAGTCAACATTATTGAGGAAGTGCTTGCACAGAAACAACCAGAAGAAGAAACTCATCAATAAGTTGAAGATGTTCAAAGAGAAGCTATTGTTGGTGCAACCATAGTGATCTAGAAGTGATCAAGCATGTAGCCTCACTGCCAACTCAATATAAGCATATCATGGTCGCACATAAGATTGTGGAGAAATTGAGAGATTGGATATGTATTGTATAGCTCATGTGATGAGTTGAAAGAATAGGAAAAGGCTTAAAATATTCTAAGGCAAAAGCGTTGACAGCTTTGAGTTTACTCAACACCCTGGCACAGTCGTCGAACACCGTTCGACGAATTTAGCCTTGGCGCAGGTTCGTCAAACTCCGTTCGATGAATTTGGCCTTGGCGCAGGTTTGTCGAACTCCGTTCGATGAATTTGGCCTTGGTGTAGGTTCGTCAAACTCCGTTCGACGAATTTGGCCTTGGCGCAGGTTCGTCGAACTCCGTTTGACGAATTTGGCCTTGGTGCAGATTCGTCGAACATCGCACGACGAATTTGGCCTTTGGCGCAGATTCGTCGAACACCACATCTGGCCATTAGCGTTGAGTGTGTTGAGTTCACTCAACTCCATGGCTCGGAAGGCATTGATGGAGTGGAGTCCATTCAACGCCTTCGTCAATTCAAGTGTTGATTCGGTTGGAGGTTGGCGTTGATTTCATCATGTATATTGTAGATACTCGACGATTCGTCGAGACAAGGGGTTGTCAGGTCGAATTCTAGATTCTAAGTGCTGGGTCTGCAAAAAGCTGACGGTAACTATTCTATTTACCTCTTGGAGTATAAATAGGAAGTTTTAGGGTTTGACCAGAATACGATCAATTTTCTGCCTAAAGCATACGAGTCATACTGTGTGATAAGACTGATAACCCTAGAAAGCCTACGGAAGTTGTTCTGCCTTTGTCGTCGCCAATTCCGATCCTGATCCCGGCGAGTGTCGTCATCGCCTCTCCTTCAACAGATCTAGCAGTCTGTGGAGACGTTGAGTGTCCTCTCCCGACCTAGAGCTTGTGCAACAAGTTGCCACGGGTTCTCCCGATCGTGTGGATTTCCTGTAGAGACGCGGATATACTTTCTGTGCTCAAGACTCTAGCCGATGAGTGGCCGGCCCGATTATTCTAGAGCATCTAGGTTGAGTTCAGACTCAATCCCTCAAAGGTAATTTTATTACAACATGCTTTACTTCTTGGTTCATGAATATTGTCAGATCCAAACTCGTTTGGGTTTTTCTTGTTCTTATTTCCGCTGCGTGCACAAGTGTTGTGCCATCCCTAAAACCCAACAGTGGTATCAGAGGGAGGTTGCCAATAATATTCATTGTTTCAGAAGTTGCTAAATCCATGTTATGTAGATTTGGAGATTTAGAAGTGTTCTAAATGCCCAAATCTTGTCTTGGATCTTCCCAAGAACACATGTGATTTCTTTGACGTTTAATCCTTAACAGTAACCGTCACTTTGTTGGTTTGTGAAACTAAGCATGTGTTAGATTTTGAATCTCACATGAAGTGACGAGCTTGTCTCATGTGTAAGTGGAGTTGGTGTTGCTCATGTCCAGTGCATGTAGGTTTAAAGGTTTAGAAATATTCTAGATGTTCAGACTTAGCCCAGTTCATCAAGTGTTGATGATTCGTGTGCACATCTGGGATGCATTTGGATTATGATTGTTGAATTTTATTTTTCTTGTTGTGCACATTGGTTAATTGTTAACTGTGATTAAAGAGTTAATCAAGTATCTAAAATCCCTTAAGAAATATTAAGTATTCGGATGCCTTCTGATGGATGACACTCTTCCAGCCTCGATCGATGAAGTGTGGGCTTGCCAAAGCAAGGTGCATTAATCTATCTTGGTAAGGGTGTGAGGGGATAATTATGATATCCCACTATCGACATCGGGTCTAGCTTAACTGGGTGACCTCAAAGGTTGAGTGCCCAGAGGCATAGGGTTGGCATGCACCATATAATGGATGAGAATGAATAGTTATTCACCAACCATACAAGAATTACATAATGATGCAATTGGCAAGTGTTGCCTACCTAAATAGTTGCATTGTGAGAGAAAAGTCAAAGCTGGCTCATAGTGTTAGTAAAATATGGATCTTGTCCACTAAGAGGGTCACTCGCCAAACTCTGCAAATTGATATTGAGGGTTATCGATTTGATAAAAATAGTGGGAGTTATTTCGATTAAACTCCAAATCGAAAGAAAATTATATTTTCAAATGTAGTACTAATTTGTTTTGCTTGTATACTTGTTGAATTTCCATGACAAGTGGTTCACACTCCACCCTATTACTTAGAGCAATCCTTGAGAAGGAGAAGCTAAGTGGTACAAATTATTTTAACTGGTACAGGAACCTGAGAATTGTTCTCAGGCAAGAGTGAAAGCTCTATATTTTGGAAGAGGAATCCCCTATTGAGCCTGTTGGGAATGCACCTCGTGCTGATAAAGATGCTTATAATAAGTATCTCGACGACTCCTTAGACGTCGAATGTCTCATGTTAGCGACCATGAACTCTGAGCTTCAGAAGCAACATGAGAACATGGGTTGCAAGGATATTGACAAGCATCTCAAGAAAATGTTTCAAGAGCAAGCTCGTCAAGAGAGATTCGTTGTCATTAAGGCATTGTTCCAGTGCAAGATGGGAGCTCGGGACCTAGTAGGGACTCATGTACTCAAGATGATTGGGTATATCGAGAATCTTGAAAGACTATGGTTCCCTCTAGGCCAAGAGTTGGCTACAGTCCTGATACTACAATCGTTGCCAGACAGTTATAAATAGTTCGTCTTGAACTATAACATGAATGAAATAGACAAGACACTACCCGAGCTCCTAGGTATATTACAAATTGCCGAGATAAACATGAAGAATGCCAATCCTGCTAGCCCCATATTGATGGTGCATAAAGGCAAGGGCAAGGCCAAGAGCTTCAAGAAGTCGAAGGTGGGACCTAAGTCTGGACTGGAGCCCAAGTCTTCAACACTGAAAAAGAAAGGCTTGATGAAGGAGGGAAAGTACCATCACTGTGGCAAGGCTGGACACTAGAGGAGGAACTGTCCTTCTTATATGGAGGGTCTGCAAAAGCTGAGGTAAGGTATGACTTCCGCTTCAGGTATTTATGTTATAAAGATAAACCTTTATACTCCATCCTGGGTATTGGATACCAGATGCGATTCTCATATTTGTATAAATGTGCAGGAACTGGGAAGGAGAAGAATGCTGAGTAAAGGAGAGGTGGACCTGTGTGTTGGCAATGGAGCAAGAGTTGTTGATGTTACCGTAGGGGTTTATCGTCTTGCTTTGCCCACTGGGCTTGTAATAGAATTAGATAATTATTATTTTGTTCCTTCTACAACTAGAAACATTATATTCATTTCATGTTTGGACATGATGAGTTTTTCTTTTATTATTAAGAATAATTGTTGTTCAATATTTAAGAATGATGTTTGTTATGGTGTAGACCAAATATTTAATGGTCTGTATGTTTTGAACTTAGACCATCAGATTTATAATATTTAAAATACTGAAAGACTAAGAACAGATGACTCGAACCCTACGTACCTTTGGCATTGTCGTTTGGTCCATATAAATGAGAAACGTATATCCAAGCTCCATAAAGATGGACTATTGGACTCATTTGAGAGATGCGAATCATGTTTGTTGGGCAAGATGACTAAAGTCCCTTTCACTGGCTTCAATGAGAGGGCTGATGATCTCTTGGGTATAGTACATAGTGATGTATGTGGACCCACGAGTTCTATGGCTAGAGATGAGTTTTTCTACTTTGTTATGTTTACTGATGATTTCAGTAGATACGGATATGTGTATCTTATGAAGTGCAAATCTGAAACTTTTAAAAAGTTCAAAGAGTTTAAAAATGAAGTAGAAAACCAGCTGGGTAAGAAGGTTAAAGCACTCTGATCTGATCGAGGTGGTGAATACCTAAGTCATGAGTTTCGTGATCATCTGATAGAGTGTGGTACTGTATCACAACTCACTCCACCTAAAACAACACATTATAATGGTTTGTCTGAGCGGAGGAATCATACATTGTTAGATATGGTACGGCCGATGACGAGTCATGCAGATTTGTCTATTTCTGTATAGGGCTTTGCTCTAGAAACTGCTGCTTTAACATTAAATCGTGCTCTGACGAAAGCGTTTTTAAAGACACCATATGAGATATGGACCGTGAAGCGTCCCAGTATGTTGTTCATTAAGGTTTGGGGTTGTAAGGCATACGTGAGAGGTCAAATGCCTAATAATCTGGAACCCAAATCAGATAAATGTTATCTTGTGGGGTATCCTAGGGAAACCAAAGGGTACTACTTCTACCTACTGTCCGAGGGCAAAGTGTTTGTTGCAAGGACTAGTGTTTTTCTTGAGAAATAGTTCTTAAGTAGAAAGACAGACAGGGTAGAACTTGAAGAAGTTCAGGAACCACAAACTGTGAATGAACCAGAATTGGGACCAGAGTCAGACTACAAGTATTGTAGCTGGAGAACCTGCTCAGGAAAACACAAGTTCCACGTAAAATCTGGTAGACCAAGGTTGAGCCTGAAGATATGGATTTATCGTGTCTCAAATATGTAATGTGTTGCTTATGGATCAAGTGATGAGCCTGCAACCTACCAAGAGGCAATAGGTGGATCGGACTCCAAGAAGTGCTTGAGGCCATGAAAGCTGAAATGGACTCCATGTAGAAAACCAAGTATGGACTTTGGTGGAACCACCTGAAGGTAAGACCCATAGTGGTAAGTGGGTCTTCAAGAAGAAGACTGACATGGAGGGGATGTACAACATTCAAAGGAGATTGGTGGCTAAGGGTTTCAAGCAGATTCATGGTATTGACTATGAGAGACTTCTTCCCCTGTTGTCATGGTTTGGTTCATCAGAATTCTGCTTGTTATTCTGCGTATTATGACTACAGATCTGGCAGATGAATGTCAAAATGGCTTTCCTTAATGAAAACCTCCTTGAGGAAGTGTATATAACACAACCAACATGTTTTTTATCTCCAGTGAAGCCACTAAATATGCAAGCTGCAGAGATCCATTTATGGATTAAAACAGGCTTCTCGAAGTTGGAATCTTCATTTTGATGAAAAGATCCAAAGAGTTTGTTTTATTAAGAACGAGGATGAACCTTGTGTTATAAGAGGATTAATGGGAGCATTGATCCTTTTCCTGATATTGTATGTAGATGACATACTGTTGATCGGAAATGACAAACTTACCCTACAAGTTGTTAAGAACAACCTAGGAGACTGCTTTTCGATGAAGGACTTAGGGGAAGTCCTTATATACTAGGTATTAAGATCTATGGAGATAGATCAAAGAAGTTACTGGGTTTGACCCAAAGTACGTACATTGACAAGGTGTTGAAACAGTTCAGCATGCTTGAGTCCAAGAAAGGATTCTTGCCCATGTCTCATGGTGTGAGTCTCTCTAAGGACCAATGTTGGGTCCATTGCCCATAATGTCCTAGATTTAAGGAAGTCGATCTTGTTAATGATATACCTAAAATTATAGTTACAGTGATGGGACAGATAGCCTAAGTGGCTAAGTCAGTAAGTTCTTACCTAAGTGGTGGAAAGATAAAAAATTGTCGAAGTCCACAGGAATTGAGTGAAGATCATTCACTCAATGCCAGATGACTTATAGCATGGAGTAAGGCATATTCAGTCAAAGCCATGAAGTGGCAAGCTTAGAATGTGGCTAAGTCCACAGGCGTTGAGTGAAGTCAACTCACTCAACACCATACAACAAAAGGCAATGAGTCGGGCTAATAAAGTCAAAGCCAAAAGAAAAATGAGCTGAAAAGTGGTCAAGTCCACAGACATTGAGTGAAGTCAACTCACTCAACGTCATACAACAAAAGGTTGTTGAGTAGGCTAATACAGTCAAAGCCTAAAGAGAAATGAGCAAAAAAGTGGCTAAGTCCACAGCGTTGAGTGGAGCTTACTCAATTCAACACCTTAGCTTCACAATTGTGGAATAGCTGAGCTCAAGTTCGTCGAACTAAGTTTGATTCGATCAAGTTAGCAGACTGTCAACTTTTCTGCTCCTAAGACTGACTCAGAGTTCGTGCGAACTAAACTCAAAATTCTTTGAACTGAGCTATTACTTATTCGTCGAGCTGAGCTCAAAGCTCGTCGAACTAAGTTCTAAGTTTGTTGAGCTCAAACTGAATTCTAAATAGAAAATCTGGCTAAGGCGAAAAGCATTGACTGAGTCATGGTCACTCAACGCTCTCAACGCCATGACACAGAATTAGTTAAAGCAAAGAGCGTTAAGTGAGGAATGCTCACTCAATGCTCTCAATGCTTAAGATGCTGAAGAAGCAGAAATGGCTAAGGCAGAAAGCGTTTAGTGAGGCATGTTCACTTAATGCTCTCAATGCCTAAAATCCAGAATGGAGTAAGATACAAGGCATTGAGTGAAGTATGTTCACTCAATGCTCTCAACGCCATGCATGCAGAAGAGGATACAGAATGGGTTAAGGCAAAAAGCGTTGAGTGAGCTTTACTCACTCAACGCTATCGTGTCTAATAGGCAAAACTATCTAAGTACTTTGGCGTTGAGTGAAGCTCATTCACTCAACGCCTATACTGCTGGTGCTTGAATTTTGACTAAGTCTTCAAGTGCTGATGTTAGCAAGTCAAAAAGTCAACCATATTCAAATTATGAGTGGCATTGCCACAGTACATGACAAAAATTCCCACAGCCTAC